>JAFREQ010000099.1:847500-1447500 GCA_025331565.1 Holacanthus passer | reverse complement strand
CTGTAAAACCTGAACCTCCCCTCTGGGGATGAATAAAGGCTCATCTTATCTGATCTATTTATTTCCATTGGAGACATCATTTGACATTCTTTCAGTGTAACCTTTATTTTGAGGTTCTTTGTGATGTATGTTTCAATATGAGTGCTATAAACTAAATCATTGATTACCTTTCATGATGACGATGATGATGAAGATGAAGATGATGTCACTGCCGGACGGTGCACAGGTACATGTGATGAATTAATGATACAGGAGCTATATAAAGCCATAGCTGTGTGTAATGGTCAGTGTGTAAGTACAACTGCTCTGCTGCAGCTGGAAAACCTCACTGATGTGGCAAGTGTATCTTCTCAGAATTTTATTCGAGCGTGAACGGATTCTCTGTTTGTTGCTACTAATAAAGTGCCTGTTGAAAAGAAGAGAAACCACATTGTGCCACAATATTTCACTTAATATTTCCTTACATCTCAAATCTGTTATAAATGCAAACCACACGGAGGTGCTGTTTTTAGTTTGGATTCTGTGGCTTTATCTAAAAACACTGTAGAGACATAAACTCTATTATTCCCAATGTTATTGGAATAGTTTGCATGGACAGTAAGTCCTCGTCAGTGCAAATTTACCATTGATGCTATGTTTGATGCAAATATCCTATGTGCTTTTTATTTAACTAAGAATGTATTTTATTCTTATACACACTTCATGTATCTCATCTGTCTCAATGTGGACGTTATGCCAGTGGAGAAGCTGATCTATGGTTTGAGCCAGAAGTGTTTGTACGTTTGTTCTTTTCATCACAGTGACTTCTTATGACCCCAGTTTCCCATTTGTTCTCAGTTTTGTCCTGTTCTGGTGTCTCAGCGTTGGTTGTCTGTCTCATTGAGTAATGCTGATCTGGAATACCTGACTGGTATGACTGGCACAGATACTAGTAGTGTTAAATGGATTGATACTCATCTGCTATATTCTCATGTTTTGTGTTCTCCTTTCCTTACTTGCTGCACTGCTTTGATAAATAGCAGTTGTTTTCATACTTTTCATTTATGTCTTCAATTGTATACTGGGTCAGCAGTGCGTGTTAATAAAAACTTGTTTTGCTCCACAGGCCGGTCAGCATGTCCTTACATGGGGAACGGAGCTCCCTTGATGAATTCAGGACAGTGCTGAACTGGCAGAATGGGTACAGTAAGTTTTATACTAACACAAACAAGCTCTGCATGGCTGCTCCTAACCACAGTCTGAACTCTGGGAGCCAATCCTCACTCTCTCATATCTATGCTCTGGGCTATTCTAATACAAGCTAATATCATCCTGACCGTGGTTACAGCCACTTGTGAAATTAGATTATGCACTGCTTTCAACAGTAACCCGATTGTGAGTCATGTCAACAGGAGACCTGCTTTCTTTTATCAGCTTACCGAGCAGTAATATACCTGGGTAACGATTCTTAGGTGAGGATTTGCAGATGAGACAGACAGGGGGAAGTAAGCCTGGGCAGCAGAGTGAAAGCAAAGACCGTCACCTGTACTTATGAGACCATCCTACCAAGACAAAAGATCCCACATTGCAGACATATCGGTAATGGTGTAGACCTATATCAGTAGATAAGTAACAAGAGCTACAAAGTAGGTTTGAAGTTTAGAAACAGTGTCACCTCTTAATAATGTGTCCACCAGAGAGCACTGACAAGTTGATACCTACACTGTAAAATCTCTTCCAGATTATGCATCTTTGTCAGTTAAACAAAATCTAAGGGACGTGTATGGGCTGACATATCATTACCAGAGTTTTTTAATTCCTAAAAATCCTGGACTCAGGTATATTATTATTATTAGGCTCTTGCTGTCAGGCGTAGAGGATGAAGAGGCACAACGTTCTTATACGCCCTTAAAACCTTGTACGGAGGATGACTGGACGGGTTGATGAAGAATCTGACTGGCTGGGACAGTGCTGTTAGTTTGTCACTTCCTACCAACAACGATGTTTCCCTAACCATACCCACGCCGTTCTTCTTTAAATCCTAACTACAATTATTCTCTAACCTCAATAAAGTAGGTCTTTATTTAAACCAAACCATCACCTTTTTCCAACCCTAACCAAGTAGTTTTTAGGTCTAAGCCCAACCAAACCTTAACTATAATTGTGACCAGAAAATTCAGTCATTTGAATCATTTTTGTAAAGGTGATTGCAACTATTGTGGAAGGCACTAAACACTTCCTTGTCCTTCTGGCGTCACATCAACGTATTTTGTCTTTTAGTTTGGAAGGCAGTGGTAGCTTTCTTCAGCTTCATTCAAATTTTAAAAAAAATTACAAATCCAACTGAAATTAAAGAAAAAGTTAAAATTAAAACACGGACGCACTCACACACAAGCAAATGAAAACTCCCACTAATGACAAAATGTGGTTCCCTTACTTTTACCAGGTATGTATTACTGGAACCATGATAACAATGGTCTCTAACTTTAACAAAGTAGTCCTTTTAACCCAAACATGATGTTTCCATCACCTTAAACCGAAACAACTTGGTTTTGTGCCCAAAGCTGTAAGATCAGAAAATCTATATGTCGTTCTAGAGGGTAAAGACCAACGATGTATTTTGTTGTTTAATTATTTAAGCTGTGATTCCGGCTGTTAAATGGCACAATTAGATGTTGTAAAATATATAATAATGTGAATAAATGCAGATAAAATACATACACATGAAATTATGAAATAAACTCTGCTTTAATTATTATTAAATACGATTTAGTTATTTTTATCTTTTTTTTTTGTACAATATTGGCTTATTTCAGGTCATTTTTATTGGAGGTCTACAGGTGCTGTGTGTTTGATGCTCAAAAGATAGATTACACGTGGAGTGTCCCTTTAATTGACCTGTAGTGGTTCTCCATTGGAATCCTCTGCTCAGTCCATCTCTCCAGCCTGCATTTCTCTGTAACAAAGACTAAATGAACACAAACACACGACTGCTGCCATGCTGTTTGCTTTGTGCTGAGACATCAGCAGTCACCAGTAACCATGTATTGATCTGCATTCAAAGTGCACTTAGCAGGGAGTGCTGCAGGATTAGAGGGACGGGGAGTGGAGGAAGATGAAAGGTAGGGATGGAACAGGAGGAGGAGGAGGAGGCAGGAGGGAGGACAAGCTTTACAGAGAGGGGGGAAACAAAAAGCCTGGATATAAATTTACAATTGTTATTATTCTTAAGGGAGATAGAGGCAGTAGAGCTAAACATTATCGGCAGGAACGGTTGTTGACAGACATCTGTGTTATTGGTGAAGCCACAGGTGATGGAGTGAAGAGGTTGGGCTAATGAAAAATAATGAGCTGTACAGGCTGTTCACGTATAAACTACTGATAATCAAGAACCTTTATCACAGTTTAACACAGCACCGATCACGAAAGAGTACGTTTTTATCAAGATCCATCTGGACAAAACATGTTGAGTGTAGAATGAACAGCTCAATCCAAAAGGAAACACTAAGATTTCAGTAATATCTGGAATATACAGTATGCATCTCCTACTCCTTCAATTGATTGATTTATAATATGTTGTTACTAAAATAACCTGTTAAACGACTCCCATTGCCTCTTGTATATGAAAAAATATTAAATGGAAAATTCATTATACATTATGTGTGGTTTGTAGGCAGCAGAAGATGCAGCATCTTCCTGTGGCTTCAACGGCTGACTTTTCATTATTTGGAATTTAGCGTAGTGTTTGTGAAGTTCACCTCATCGCTGTTGATGCGCACTGAATGTGTGGATATACACAGAGTTATAATGGAAGCGATAGAGGTGGACAGCACAGGTGTTGCTGGTGAAGATTTTCCAACCACAGCAAAAAAGCAGTACAAATGGTGCTCATGGAAAACTGTTAATTCTCAAAAGTGGGCAGAGAATTTACTTGCCTAAACTGCACAGTGAATCAGGCCTTTATTTGAAACAGGCTTATACTAGGGAGGTTGTTTTTATAATTCCCCTGTTTCATAAAAATATTTGATCAAATTTTAATAAGAATCATCCCTGTTTTCTAATCTGTTCTTCTGAAACAATTCTTCCAATTCATCAATTAGTGGATTGACAGAAAGTTAACCTGCAACTATTTTGATAATAAAGTAATCATTTTGGGTCTCAAGCAAAAACATTTGCTGCTTCCAGCTTTTGAAATATGAGGATTGGTGGCTTTCTCTATTTTATCTCATTGTAAATATCTTTGGGTTTGATACTGTCAGTCAGCCAAGAAAACAACAATTTGAGGCCTTGGACTCTGTTAACATACAAAGGATATTTTTGCACTATTTCTAGACATTTAATAAATTGGTTTCAAAGGAAGAAATTGGCAGATTAATTGATAAAGAAAATAACTGTAGCATCCCTAGATTCCACAGCATTAATTTCATCAGTACATCATGCCCACTACTCTTTCTAACATAAACACTGCTTTCATTCACTAATTGTTTGCAGTTGTGTCTAAGCTACCGACGATGAAACTTTCAGCACAGATGCTTCATATGAAGTGTCTTGCTGTAGCTCAAAGGGCACAGTCCCTCAGATCCCAGTAGGCTTTTACTTTGAAATGGATGCAGGAAGTATTGGGATTCACGACGGTAACTTCACGGTGGTCGAGAAAAACAGACAGAAGAAGCAATTGGAATAAATTACTCAATGACATTATTATTGTATAACATTAATATATAACAGATATTTTTACAATAATAATGGTATATTAATTGAATTTTCAGGTTTAAGATGATTTTACAACCAGAAAAAGAGCATTTGGTCATTTTATGCGTATTCTGTATACTAAAGCTAGACGACAAATGACATCAAGAAATGTTAAAGGACATGATATAGCAAGTCTGTCATGTAACTAAAAACAGAATGCAAACATTTGCAAATAAACAGGCAACAGTTTTACCAAGCCCTCGGTTCCCGAACCCATGTAGTAATCTATTTTATACAATCATGTGTTTGACAAAGTGTTGAACCTCTCTCCATCCTCGCTTGTGAACAACTGAGTCTTTCCAGGATGAACCTTTCATACCCAATCATGATACTATCACCTGTTACCAATGAGCCTGTTTACCTGTGGAATGATCCAAACAGGTGTTATTGCCTGTTCTGTTGCTCCTGTCCCAACTGAGTATACATCAAAAAGGATTAACAAATGATCTTATGCCGTTTTATCTATGTTTTGCACAATGTCCCAGTGTTTTGGGAATTGTGGTTGTATGAGCAACAGCAAGTGCAGTAATGTACAACACCTGAAATTGGAACTTTAGAGGACTTTATGTGCAGTCAGACTGATGTTGACAGACCTATCATGAGCCATTTTCAAGCAGATTGAGAGGACAGCTTTGGAGCTATAGTTCTAGAGCTATAGATCAATGGCAGAGCTGGTGACAGGTAGCCAGCATCAAAATAGCTTAATAATACAAAGCTACCAGTGCACAGGTCACTAATATACAAACAGAATTTTGAATGGGACCCAATTCCAAACTCCCTTACACATGTTATTACACACATTTACGGGGGGGGGATGAGTTAAAAGGCAAGTGTCCTGGTGTTACCTGACCTGTTTACCACTTTCAGTCTCACAACCTCTCTCTTCCCCTGGCCTCTGCATTTTTATAGAAATTTCCACAGTTCGAGCCTCAGTCACCCAACTGATCCAGCTCCACCTGGCCGTTCCACCCCTCATTCTCTCATCTAGCCCCAGCATGTAAAGAGCATGCAATAAAGCCACATCGAACATAAACCAGGTATTGCTGTATATATTTGCCATAAGGTTTGTCCTGAGCTTGGCACTGGAAGAAAAAACATCCTAAAGAATGAATACACTTGAAATAGAACATTAATTCCTCTCGGGAAAAAGAGCAGAGGCACTATTTCATGGAGTAAAATGCAATATTTTTTTAACTTGGTTCCTATTCTCATCATTTTTTTCTATTCAGACAGACAAACTTTTCACTTGCTACCCCTATTGTAGAGGTTCAGGATATGCAGGGTACCAACTACCTAACCGTCTTTTCATCTGCAGTAATAATAATTGTGGCTATTTTCAGGCTGTCATCTAGTGACTGAAAAAATCTCTTCATGATGTTGGGTAAAAAACATAAAATCTTATATTAAATCAGTATTTTGTCCACACACGCAGTGCAGATTTTTTGGGGGGGAGGGATATTTAATTATGGATTTCTGATGATGCATATTAATCTTGGATAACCTGTTCAGGTTATGTCTCCTCCCAGCAGTATCCTGCGTATCCTAAGACTGTCCACAAAAGTGTATTTGTCTTTATTCCATGTCATTACCATATGACACTGATGAAAAATAAGGTTCTTTCTCTGTTTTTGTGAAGAGGATAATCCTCATCGGATTTCAGTTTGCATTAGTTAACAGTTTTCCTGTCTCTGCTGCGACACTGTGTTACACTGTCTTGTTGAATGAGTGTTGATATGCTACTGCATTTTGCTCTCGTCTCTGCCAATACCATTTGACTCTGATGAAGATGTAGTGTATGTCCAAACACTAGTCACTTGGACCTAATGAAGTCGTAAATGAAGCTGAGTCTCCAGCGCCTTCCCTGGGTTCAGGGCACATGAAGAAGGCCTCACGTCTCCCCAGCCTTCTGAGCACTGCTCCTCTATAGCAGTATGATGCTCTGAGGTGGACAGATCCATCATTATTCTTACTGTCAGTGCCACTCTTATAAAACACACTGTACTGACAACTCTCATACTGCATCAGCACATACTGGCAAGAAATGATATACAGCAGACTGTGGAAACGATGCATACCAAATACTGTAACCAGTGACAGGAACCGCAATCAGACTGATGGTGCATTGGAATAAATTACACACAATATTACAATCTCATCTGCTCTGTATAAACGAAGCAACGAGACGCTGGTGTTGTGGTGATACTTTGACTGCTCCAGTCGTTGAGACTGTCTTAAACTGGGTTAGGCTACTTAACAGCTGACACAAAATATATTTGTGATGTGCTGTATATTGTTAACGAAGCCTAAACCAGAGGCAACAAAAATGGGAAATAGCAAACACTCAGTTTCATCTGAAGCATCACCCACCCAATAAAGCACACAAAGTGCGAACACACAGTCTCAAACACCAGAAATTAGACCCATCTCTTGGAACAAGCATCAAGGCACAGAAATGACTGTCTGCTTTTTTCAGCATTAACGGACACATCACACATGCTATCCATTTTTTAAAATGGTAAAGGACATGGTGCCGTTACACACAGTGGAAAATTAGAGTTAAAAGCTGTTGAACATAACTGACTCAAGACACAAGCATTGCACACTGCAGGATTTATACTGACAGGAGTGAAAGTGTTTATTTTTGTATTTTCTGGTCTGAATCTTTCATTAGGAAAATTTGAGCTGAAGGAGCGAGTTAATTATATTGTGATATTGAGTGTTATGAAAACATTATGGTGATAAAATCGCACACCCAAAAAAAAGTTTACTTTATCATAGACTTTTGTCAAATATTTTGTAGCTGGAGCATAATCAAATATCTGTATAAATAAGTACAAATAAAGTCACTTTTATACTGTCACAACACTTAAAGAGTGCTATACTTTTATGCTTAGCTGTGCTTTTCAGCAACAAAAAATGAAGATGAATTAGCTTACAAAAACTCTGAAAAAAATAATATATCAAGAGGTGGCTTGATATTTGAATGTTACCAGAAAATAAACTGGCTTCATTACCATTTAGACATTTGCCTTTCTCTACAGCCACTACCATTACTACATGGTTAACTAATATACAGCTCATCAGATGTGTTATTGGAGGTTTAATCAACAGATGGGAAAATGTGATCCTTTGGTTATTATCAGCCTTTCTGTGACACAGTATATTATGTGAACATGCAATATTACCTAATTTTCTAAGTTACTGATTGTGTGCTTGATGAAGCTGCCATAATATATATATGTTAAGTTATAGTGTATGTTTAGCTCACTTTCATTTAGTATTGAATGTTTTTGTAACGCTTTGGACTTCAGCACGTTATCACTACCAGGTCTAATGATTGCTTTCTCAGTGTGACCCTGAAATGTCAGTGAGGATAATAGGTGTTAATGGGCTGTTAGAGGCCAGTATATTGAACTTTAATTTCCCTATATCAATCCTTTGGCTGAATAGTCATTTCAGCATCAGTACAGACCTTGCATGTAATGTGTGAATTTCCCCACTGTGGGACGAATAAAGGTTTAGCTTATCTTATGCAAATACACTTCTTTTAAATAGTATCTACAGAGCTGCTTGACTGATTATTATTCATGTTATTTGTGTCCAAAAGTTCCAAAGCCCAAATTGACATATTTAAATATGTTTATTCTGAAAATTAACTCATCCTCCATCGATTTTCTTATCCTGCCAATTAACTGTCTGACAAGCAACAAATGAATCTGTCGGTTAACTGTTTCAGCCCAGATGTATTTCATATTTGTTATCAAGTGGTCCTGATGAAAATGTCCAGGTGAAATAAACTACTGATTATGCTTGAAAAGACTGAAATAACATAATGTAATTAAATATAATTCGTAAAGAGGAATGTATGAAATCAATTATCCAAATTAATTCCTTTCTTATTTTAGAAAACGAATATATTATATTATAAAATATTATGCACAAAAACCTTTATATAACTTTTTTAATGTGACTGCATTTTGATCATAATAACAGAAATATTCTCAGACACATTAACTCATATGATAAGTATCCTGTTTCTGTATCATATCACTTGGACAACTGTTTTTGTCACAATACTACAAATTTATATTTTATAATTTCAAATTATAAGTTCATTGCTGCCACGTATTTAACTCGAGCCTTCAGTCAGTATGCACTGTACTGTCTAGGAATTAGATCTGATGACAGGATTTGCCAACAGAGCAGCACATCACACTGCAAGCCATGGCTCAGAGGCTGCCACATGCGGAGACAGCGACTGGTGGCCTGTTGGGAGCCGGTCTGTGTAGTAACTGCAAACCTCCACTGCAGCAGTTCTGTCCTCACCTCAGAGTCATGTACTGTATAATTAGAAGAGTGCACTCAGCAGAGTGCAGATCTCCACCAGGCTTACATACAAGATGGCTTCGAAGATAACAAAAGCCGGGATCAATTCATCTTGTATCGTGCCTAACTTTAGGGGATCATAAGATATGATGTAGATGCTCTGGTCCAACATGAAGCCAACTGCTACAATGTCCCTGTGGAAACAAGATCCCAAACTGAGGGAGTCAACAAATTTGCTGATGGCTTGCATCCCCTACCTACCAGTTATGACGAGTCAGCAGTCAATGGCGGTATAAAACAGATCAGTCAATAAAATGTTTTGGTTTTTTTTTATTCTAAATCACCACAACCACAAGAGGTCATTGAGCATACAGCCACACATAAGCACAAAGAATATGAGGCTGATAGGTCCAGTAGAATACAATGTTACCTGCAGACAGATACACATATGGACACAGCACCAAACACATGATTCCTGCAGGCTTACACCTGGCAGAGATAAAAATCCAGTCTTCATCTCATAGGATATGTTTATGAAAATACTGTTTTCCACTGCTTAACCTCTAAATAACTAACTCGGATTAACTATCCATTTTCTGCTGTTTATCTGGCTCAGGGTCCTGAAGGCTGCAGACTAAACAGAGAAGGCCAGGGAACAGCTCTTCCTGGCAGAATACCAAGGAGCTCCAAGGCTAGGCTAGATATTTAAACCCTCCAGTATTTTCTGGGTGTGTCCCTCCCAGTCGGACATACCCACAGGGAGGCGTCTGAGAAGCATCCTGATGAAACCAAACTACATCAACAGATATCCACTGCTAATTCATTGTTTGATATAATTTGCTGTTTTCTTTTATGTCTGTTGTTTGTTCTTCAATGAGAAATGTTTCACGGGACAGGACTCCCTCGGAAAAGAGATTTTGAAATCTCAAATTCCAGGTAAAATAAATGTCAAATAAAAAAAAAAAATGTGAAAAAAAGCAGAAGCATCCTCGATCCCTCTGAATGTCTGAGCACAGACACCCTGTGAAGGAAACTCTTCTAACCCTAACCCTATGAACACAAGTGAGGACTGGAACATTAACTGAGAGCTTTGATTTCAGACTCAGCTGCACTCCAAAATCATGTTGAAAGTCTTTATAGCCATTATATATCTGAATCTGAAATTTGCCATTACTGTTGAGAAAATATTTTGACAGGACTGCCTTTTTATTTCCCCATGTGAGCAGGGGAAAAAAATACTGTTCGGCCATGAAAAATGTTCCAATCAAGCATCTTGTAAGGCCAAACTCACTTTGATCCAAATGATTATTTTCATTATCAATTCATCTGTCTGTAACGTCTTCATATGTCTTGTTTTGTCTGACTTACGGTCCAAAACCCAAAGATATTCAATTTACCATCATAGAAGACTTGAGAAAATATCAACATTTGAGAAGCTGGAACCGGGGGGGCAATGAATTGCTTTCCCACACATCCAACAGTATCATTCATCTAGAGTCCTGCTTGTGTCCAACTCATGAGAATGGAATTTCAATTTTCATTCTTCTGTTAGCTCTCGTTTGGTCTCTACCAACGAGCCAATCTCTCATTTCTTCCTGCCATTTTGCACTGGACACGTCGTTTTTACTGGGTTTATCTGAGCCTTTTCACTAACAGCACCAGAAGGTTATTCTAGACGCCAGTTTGATCAGAGCAAGTGAGACTGAGCTGCGGACGTCCAACCAAAACAAAGATGTTAAAAACCTCTGTGGAGCTGAGAGGAACTGCAGAGACTCTAATAAATCCCTGTGGGTTTGTCACTAAGAGGGACTCCTTTACACACAGTTATCTGACTCATTATTATTTGAAAAAAAATAAAATATTGATTGGTGCAGCTTTAAAATGCAGGGAATATGTGAAAGCATCCATATCTGCTCATTTTCCAAAATGTCCTTCCAGTGGAGCAGCTTCACCCTGTTCTGAGGATTCTCAAGGATCAATTCAAGGCACCCTGATAGCATTGCAGTAACCTTCCTCCTGCTGTCAACACGCTGATGGCTGATTTGAAAAAAACAGGGAAACTGCACTGGTCACAATGGAAGCAGGAAAAGGCTTTCATAACTATCACACTGATAAATGTATATGTTAAGACATGTTTGTGTGCACTTATGTGCCGCTTTAAAAAAAAAACATTTAGGTGCAGTGAATTCACGTGTGATTATTCACGCGTGACTTTTGTAAAGCAACAGCTCCTCTCACTCAAGCTGATCTGACTTCATGATGTGACAAATAAAGGAGCGCGCGCACACACACACACACACACACGCGCGCGCGCGAGCACACAGAGACACCGGTTTTTCTGTGTGGAGGCTGATTGAAGTGAAGCAGATGCAGCAGGCTTCATGCTGCCAGGCTGCACCGCACTGCGCCCCGCATCCACCCAACACACACACACACCACCAGCGACTCCACAGTCTGCTCAACTCCTCTGTGAGACAATGACAGCTACAACACACACTCTCCTCCACCTGTCTGTCTGTCTGTCTGTCTGTCCTCACACCTCTTCCATCCCTTCAGTCCTCTGTCAGCGAGATGCGGACCCACTGACCGATGACTAGTGTGGAGAGGAGCTGTCAGCCTTAATGCGGTAAACTCCCTGCCCGCACCGCACCGCCCCGCACACACACACACACACAGCGCCGCAGTAACACCCCGCACACTCGGCCTCACAGCGGCACACACACACGACTTACGGTCCGCAGGAACTGGATCTCATCCTCGCCCTCTCCTCCTTCAGCCATGGTTAGGTTTCACACGGAGATGCTCGCTGCTGCGTCTGCGTGTGTGGAGCTCAGGCTGGGTGCGCGCGCGTGTGTGTGCGTGTTAGAGACGGCGCGAGCCAACGCACAGCAGAGGTCGTCTCTCATTGGACGGCGCGCGGAGGGAGGGAGGAGCCGCACAGGTGTGAGCGGGTGTGTTAGTCAGCCGGTGTGCCCCCTCTCTCGGTGGAGCGTCTCCGGTACCGACACCGGGCTGGTATGGAAGCTCATTACCGCCCAAACAAAGACACCAAGTCAAAGTCTCTTAAACTTCTATCCGGGTTTTTAAAATATTTCTTATTTTAACTGTTCTTTATTTTCTGTTAGCTATTTTTTTCCCCACATGAGGGTCTGAATGCCAAAAGTCATTCAATAAGAATAGAATCTGCTTCATGTGAAATATCCCCCCAGTGTATGATTTTAATCTTAGAAAGTTCATTAGCAACCTGCAGGTTGAATTTTTACTAAATCTATAGGCCAACTTAACCTTGTCTGAAAATGACCACTTGAAAAGTGAATGCATTTTATATGTTTTACAAAACATTAAGGCAACAAAAACAGATGAAAAAGTGGTGTTTTTAAACAAAGCTCCTAAATATGCTTTTATTATTATCATTATTTCATCTAATCTTTATTTCAACTGTTCTGTCAATAGTGTATATGTTGTTCCAATGTTTCATATATTTCTCTTGCTAATTTAATACTTTTTAGCCTTGTTTAAATTGTTAATACTTTTTATTCTAGTTAAATTGTTAATACTTTTTATACTTTACAGCAGAAGTAAAACATGTTTACAGCCTGGTACAAAAAATGGTTCAGTTTCTTTTATGTAACTTACTGGTTTAAAACGTATTGAGACTTAAAGTTCTGTATAATTAAGGGCGTGGCCAGCTTTAGTGACAGCTAGCTGCTGACTGTCTGCTATAGGCATCACCTCAGCTGATTCCAGTCCCTGATCGTGATCTTGTTATTGTTTGTGGTGTTGGAGCCTTCTGGAGAATTTTTCATGCAACTAATATGACTTGTGTGATTAATTGTACTAACATAATGTCAAACTCCCCAAGTCTATAATGCAGTTTTGTTTTTTTTTTGTTAACTAGCTAATTAGTCAGCTAATGAATTAGCCTAGGGTTAGCCTCTCTTTGACCCCTGCAGGTTCATAATTATAAGTTTGTGGTCTGTCATATGAGTATGGACACACATTTACAACCTCTTTAGTGTCAAAACGAGCATTGACATACATTCATTCTTCTTGTTAAACCTGGCACTGGATTTCTCTCTCACTGTTTTTTTCTCCTCTGCTCTTCTCCCTGTACACCAACAACTGCACCTACAGTCATCAGTCCGTCAAGCTCCAGAATTTCCATGATCACACCACTCTCATTGGACTCATCCCTGGTGGTGATGAGTTGACCTACAGGTGGGAGATTGACCATCTGGTGAGCTTGTGCAGCCAGAACAACGTGGAGCTCAAAGCTCTACAGACAGTGGAGATGGTTGTGGATTACAGAAGGAGCTCCACCCCACCTACCCCCATCAGCCTGTGTGACTCAGACAAGAACAGTTTTCCATCTGCAGGCCTGGGGCCCCCCACTGACATCTATAATTGTCAATCTATTTTCCTATGCTTTTTGATTTGCATATTATATTTATCTTACTATGCTTATTGCTATGTGCTGTCACACCAAATTAAATTCCTTGTATGTAAAACGTGGCAAAAAAAACAAATGTGATTGAGATTTTTCTTTGATTTCAGTTTGTTATATCAAAATATAAGATGCCCCACACCTGCACCTGTAAAATCA
This sequence comes from Holacanthus passer, assembly GCA_025331565.1. NCBI lineage: Eukaryota > Metazoa > Chordata > Actinopteri > Pomacanthidae > Holacanthus > Holacanthus passer. Next base: position 1,433,840 of record JAFREQ010000099.1, on the reverse strand, counting down.
AGGCATGTCATACAGCCGCATGCTATCATTCAACTTTGGCACCACTGTTACTTAGTAAAAACTGTTCTGGGTTCTTCAACAATTTACTATTGCATCTCCATAAAGCTGGGGGACCGTATCTATCTATCCATCAATGGGTGTCAACTCAGAGAAAGACAAACAGAAAATATGTTGAAATTATTTATTTTTAACAAAATAGCACTGCTCTATTGCTCCTGTTTTACAGTGTGTGCAATGCTACGATCATTTATCCACAACTTCATTTTTCAATTTAAGAAAATAAAACGTATCAGTGTTTCATATAAATTGAGATCAGCCAATGCAGCACATTAGGGCATTTAAGACACATGTGAAATGCACTTTACAGAAATCTCATTTCAGTTTTCACCTGGTTCTTTGCTGACATGACATGATTTTTATGATCATTGAATGAGCAGTGTGCATGATTGAGAAGTAGTCGTACCTCAATGTGAAAAAAAGCTGGCTTTTCATACATTCTCACTAGGAATAAATTGAAAACCCACAGCACAGATAGGGTTAACCCATCTTACCACATTAATCACTTGAAGATGAGACATTATAACACTGCTTGATTCACTCATGTCTTTACAACCAAGCAAATTAAGTGAAAGAAATCTCACCTTTGACTCCAAATGATTCTATTTTTTTTTTTAATGACAGCCATGAACCTCCAGCAAACAGCTGTGTGGTTCGATAGCTCTGCATGATGGTACAGTAGTTTTTCCTGCATTTAATAATTCTTCAAGGTTTTCTTAACCTTTTGATCGTGTTAAGTTGTCATTACAGCTGTTTTGTTCTTCACTCTGATGAAAACTGCACGATGTAGAAAAAAAAAAAAAATGTGATTAATCTTAAGTCACTCGCAGTGACATTTGAAGACAAGCATTTACAAAACCTTGCAGACTTCTGCTATCCCACCAGAAATGACAAATAATGACTTATCAGCAATTATTAACATAAAACACTGGAACCTGGGATTTAAATAATTAACTAATCTTTTGTTGGAATTAAATAGGATACGGCATCAAAGTCAAACAAGAAATCTATGGTGAAAGGTTGAATTAATTGTTTGTTGTTGGCTCAAATGTCTGGAGGCTGGAGTGTACTTCAACAATTTCTAATGACTGATACAATTAGCAACAAATTATGTAATGAGTAGAAAAGTAATAAAAATGATCTTATAACTAATAACTAATGGGTGTGGTTAGGTTGCACCTAAGCAGCAGCTGAAAAAGCCAAAAATGCAGTTCCACAAAGGGCCACTTGAGGCAGGATCCAAAAGGGAGTCAAATCCATTTGACCCCCATGTTAAAATGCCTGACTTTACAGCAGAAGAAAACATGTTTACAACCTGGTATAAAAACATGGTTTTGGTCTCCACATCCGATTTTCCCCTTCATGACAACTGTACGGGGATGATTTTTTTTTCTAACACACTCGTTTAAAAGTCTGAACCAAGTCTAAAATTATGCTTAAATAAGGACACAGGCATATTGATTGACAGCTGTCTGCTCCAGAGACGGAGCTCATTCAGTCACTGAACTTCAGCTGTGTTCGTGGTTTTTTTGCCTTTTGATAGTTTTCGATTAACTGTACGTAACAGACTGTTCAAAAAGTCGAAGCTCTAGTTTTCTCATTTACTAGTAAATAGCCAGCTGTGTTTGTTCTTGGTGTGTTTTGTGGTAGCCTCAGTTATTAAACCGGCTGCACCAAAGTCAAAATATAATAGAGAAGTGATATAATTATAGAGATAATACTTTTGAAAAAAACAGCATCTGTGTGAGGTTGGAAAATAAAGGCCATCCATATTAGTTAACTAATGCTAAATAATCTTAAACTGAACGTCACATTTCAGCATATTTTCAGAAACAACGTTAACCCAGACATTGTTATTTGTTAAACTGGAGTTGGTTACTGAAGCTAAACAGTAGCTCAGAGTAAAATTTGATGGTCCACAAACTAACCACTAACCCCACCCACTCTCCACCTCTTTGTCCATATTTGGATTTGCCGAGATGGCAGTGGCCTACAATGAGTTTAATAATCGCTCTTCAGAAATGTACGAGTGACGTCATGGAGACGACATCCATGTTTTATATAGTCTATGACCGCACCTGCAACTTCATCCAACAGTGATGTCACATGAGGTCAATAAAACAAGGCTTTTAGGGAGTGTTCAGTTACTTTTTAAAAGGTTTATAAAATTGTCTCATCTCCTACTTTATAAATAGTTTGGAAATGGGGCTCTTAAGTAATCAACATTAATAAACCACTGAAAATGTGCTAACTGTAAAGCTAATACACTCCAGCCTCCAAGCCTGGACTGTAAAATGATAATTTTACATAATGATTAAAAGCTGAAATAAATACACGCTGTATGCAAACCTAAACTTTCACTTCCACATACAAATTAAAAATTTGTGTCCAGGATTTACTGTATGGTTGTAGTGTAATTATGAAACAAGTTGTATTTATACTTTGGGCTGCTTACCTCAATATTTTTTTGAGTGGCAAATTAATCAATCCATTCCATCCAAGTATAAAAAGGTCACTAAAAAGTGTCATATTGACACTGAATGTAAGAAAATATTCTTTTTTACTGATGCTACAATCAGATAATTCCTAATTTAAATCACATCCATTTGTTGTCTTTCTATAGAGTGAATTTCTTCTAAAGCTATTTGTGTTAAAACAAATAGTTTAACATTTAGGCTATGCTTTTTCACTTTATGTCTCAAAGTGAGATGGAAAGATGGATATCAATCTCATGTCTGTGTGTTGAGTAAAGACTGGAAGCAGGGGGAAACAACTAGTCTGGTTCTTCACAAAATTCAAAAACACATTTAGCAATACCTCTAAATCTCACTAACTAACACAAAACCACTTGCAGGTGCAGCAACTGCTCATGTAGACTTCTTGTCTTGATGTTTCCAAGTTTGATACCATTGTACCTGTACAGAGACGAAACACACAAGTACTGGGTGGTTGGATAAACTGTTGTTCATCTACATTTCTGTTGTGCACAAATGAAAAAAATGAGATACAGCATGTTAGTCAGTGAGCTGCAGAGGTGTTGATTGGCTGAGACAGGCTCGCTGTTTCTTCCTGCTTCCAGACTTCCAGACTAAGCTAACCGCATCCTGACTCCAGCTCTGTATTTAACACATGATAATGAGATTAATATTAATCTCCCCATTTTACTCTCATAAAAAAGCAAAATGTTGAACTATTTTATTAGGATAACATGAACACTGGTGCACGTTTGCCTCATTTTAGGAAATGGAAAAATATTTTACATTGTTTAAGAATTATTATAAGAAGTATTTCTATAAACAGTAAAGAACCTGTTGGCACAGAGGGACTCCCAACCACGACATGAGTAAAATAATAAAAATCACAAGGCCTAGTGTGCTTTTACAAAAGCAAAGGATACACTATGTCAGTGAACAGAAAGAACCCGTGTGAGTTACAGTGGAATGATTGGACTGTAAACCTGATTCTGTGTTAGTTGTGCCCTGCTCAGATCCCTTTGTGGTCCAGTTATACTTTACTCCTCAGTGTCATAACCCAGTATGGGAGCCAGCCATCTCTCCACCTCCTCCACCCTCATCTCTTTCCTCACGGAATAGCTCTCCACCTGAAGACAAGAAGAGCAGAGAAAGTACAAGTTCAGCTTGATTTTCTGTCCTCTTACAAATGCTCCATTAAAAAGATTTGCTAGAACTTAAAGCCAAATCCCAGTTTGGATCCTTCCTTTGATTTTTATTTGTGAGATATAGGAGTCTCTATAGTGACCTAAAAGAGTACTCCACAGATTTAGCATTGCACTCATACCATGTTAACTTTATTACATTGTCTGACTCACAATGGGTATTGCAACTCAACCACTAGTAGTTAGGAAAGAGGTGTTCAGGTGTGTTATGTTAGTAGAGGCTAATGTAGCCTGCAACAAAGATGAGCAGCGGCCTGCAAAGCTCAGGTAAATTTACTTACTACTCAGATACTCTACTCTTTCTAACTCCACACCTTTTTTTTCCATTTTCAAACTTGGGTCTTCAGTTACATCACTTGAGGACATTTCAGACTTCACACAGCTCCCTCTGGAGGGACTAAAGGCCTCATACAACCTTTCAGCTTTTTTCACATATGCAGTAGTACTCCCCAACACCTGGAAACATTCTTGTTATTATGATGGAATTAGTACTGTGGAAATGGATAACAGAACCATAGAACCAGTGCAAGGAGGTGAAAACAGGTGTAACGTGGTCACTTCTCTTGGACCTTGTTCAAAGCCTGGCACCTGGGTTCTGTGCAGACACACTTTAATCATTAAAAATGTGAACGCATGTAGAGTCGGGTTAGGTGTGTGTAAAAACTAATTTGTTAAAACAATGGTAAAACTATGCATTTATGGTCACATACACATTAATTCCACGGTGGGAACTCTCACACCGAGGGTGACAATAAAGTCCAAGGTAAGGCCGTAGTTATGCATTTGTCCACAAACACACTTTAAAAAAAAGCATCAGGGTGAATGTTTGAGCAATCATCAACATGAATATTAAAATCACCACAAATTCTATCCTACTTTTAAATAAGTGTGGATAAAAATTAAGGTAGTTTAACTGAAAAGCTGCTGATAGAATTTGGAGGGCGGAAACCTAATTTAAACAGGAGAACTTTAAAGGAAGAAAATTCAATATATGGTGTTAATGTTACATAATGTTATATTAATATTATCATTTTTTATATTTAGATTTTTTAAATTTATTATATGTCATTAACAGGAATATTTACAACATTTTCTAAATGTATTTAAGCAGTTAAAGATGTGGATGGTTAGCTGAACCTGCTCCTTGGTGATCTTTCCCACAGCGAAGTATGAGGCCTGAGGGTTGGAGAAGTAAAGTCCGGACACTGAGGCAGCAGGTGTCATGGCCAGGGACTCTGTCAGAGCAATACCTACACAACAGACAAAAGTAGTTAGGTATTTACAGGTGACACACACATGCATGCACTTTGGTTAAAAAGGTTTTGTATTCCTTCTGACAGCTGAGTCTTGTTGTGCTCATATTTGTCTTTATTAGTCTCGTATAAACCGACTGATGTGTACCTTTGAAGCTTGTTTGGTGGCTTTTTCAACACAAGGTGCAACATAAGACATGTCCTTGTTTGTTAGGTAAGAATTAGACTTTAGCTAGAAATCCAGTGTGGGTTGATGTTCTTTTGTGTGGTCTCTTTCTCTGTTAATCATTGTCACTGTTGGCCTGTCATACAACAGCGATCCTACTGCTTTATGCATATACAATTACGATGAAATGATTTGATGAGGTATATTTAAAAAAAATCTCCATCTATGTAGACAAAGATCCATATGATTCCAACTGGGTAAGGCACAGACAACATGAAACTAAAAATGACAAAATATGCATTTGTCACTTTTGGGTGCTGAGAGACAATTTCTAAAGCTGTGGCAGAAGAAAACACTTCATCATTTTTTGCCAGTACGAGCTGTAAAAACAATATTAACAAACCATCACCCTCTCAACATTTTAGCAAACAGCTGCTTATTGGAATAATCAGCAGCAAAAGAAGCAGTCAACTGGAGTCACCTTAAAAACAGAGGTCCAATAATGACTCTCCTTTTAGACCGTTTTTCATTGGAAACAGCTGCTGCCTGTAGCTGGAGACCAGGTTGAAGAGTTTGTGGACTTTAATAAAAACCAAAGCAAGCTGAAAGACGCTTTAAAAAAGAAAGTTTGGTGATTATTCTCAGAGGGCTCACTACTACTGAGAGTGATCCTTTTCACATTCATTGTTAATATTAAATAAAACTAAGGCAAACAGATATTGTTTTTTTTATGCAGCTTAAAATCATGACTGTTTTTTCACCTTACATCATGACACAGACCTGATGTTTTGTTATCAGTATGAGCAGCAGCACACCTACATGGAAACACTTCACTTTCCATCTGGACTAAACTGGGCTGTGGTCCAACAACACATCCTGAGGCACCCCCACATGCGTGCAACTGTTCACACTGAAATTTGTCAGTATTGTGATGACCAGACGAAATCTAAGGCTCTTCACGTGAGCCAGTATGATGAGTTTGGCAGCAGCTTGGATGAGCCAGTGTCAGCCTGACAAACAAGATGCAACTATGAGTGGAACGCTCAACAGACAGCTTGACTGAGAGTTAGGGAGATACAATCACAAGCTGATATACAGTATGCTCTACACTCCGCCTTCAAATGGAACGAGGTATTTGTCAATCATACTGCAGCTCTTCTTGCTAATGCAGGCTCAGCCGAGCAGACAAACTAACATTTTTACATAGGAAACTCGAAAGAATTGCAGCTTGTGTACTTGATTATAAAATGAACGTAGATTATATGCACACACATATCAACGCAGTGAGTGTGACTGTGTCTCATGGCCACATCTAATGAAAACATACACCTTTAATACACCTTTCAGTCAATTTAATTTATTTTACTCCTCCTTTTTTATTGGATTTTTTGATGTTCCTCTCTTATGCAAATTACAAAATACTCCGGAAAATCTGAAATTCAGAGCTCAACACCTTGAAGAGATCCAACCTGTAATGTATGAAGGAATAAATATGTGATACAGTAAAACACTGTAATTAGGTTATGGTACAGTCGCCTTTCTCCAATACTCTGAAACATCATGAAACAAGAAACGTGGTTTCTGTTTTCAGTGCGGGGAATTGGAGCCAGCTAGATTTCTCCTGTGGAATGCTGATTTCTTGGCAGTGTATTCAGGTAACTGGGTTTCAAATTGGCTCTTTGCATGTGTACATGTGCAGGACAAAAACACAGGGAAGGATGAAATGATACATTGGTCTGATGCGTTCTTGTCTCCATCTAAACAAAGTATCCTGGAGAAGTCTAAATAAGTCTGTTTCTTCCAGTGAATGACTATTTGTTAAGTCACAACCGACACAGCATCTTCTATCACTACGACAGTTAAAATAAGCAAACCATGTTTTAAAATAAGGTCAAGGGTGGAGGGGAAATCTGATCGCCGATCTGCTGCATGCACACTATCCATGACTTTAAAGTAACCACATTACTACAGTGCATGTAAACATGTTCTCAAATTACCTGTGTATTTGAATGCACTGATTGAAAAGAGAACAGAAATTTAATAGCTGAAAAATGTAATTTCCTTTCGCTGTTTAATGACTATACAGAAATGATCAGACCTGTGACTCATGAAAAGGAACACTACAACAGCATTTGGATGGTTTCAGCTGCAGTCATGACAGTGATATGGTTGGTGCTCTCACCAGTGTTTTCCTGGATCCTAGCCAGGCTCCACATGGTGGTCTTCTCTGTGTGGTCAGGCTGGCTGGGGTATCCAGCTGCAGGTCTGATGCCCTGGTATCGAACTCTGTGGAGGTCTGAGGCCTGCAGAGCCTCGTCAGAGCTGTAGCCCCACAGCTCCTTACGCACACGAGCATGGAGCTCCTCAGCAAAGGCCTGGAGGACAGACAGAAGGTTGTAGCAGAAACCAAAGAAACACCATGGCGGTAGCAGTTAACAGATCATTCAGCACCAGTGACTCACTGACACAGGCAATACCAGCAGTGATGGAGCCCTGGTGTGTTAGGCAGCCGTCCGTACTGTACCTCAGCCAGTCGGTCAGCCAGGGCTTTGACCATAATGCTGCTGTAGTCGTCTCCCTGATCCTGGAAGCGCTGACTCAGCTCCTCAGCTCCAAACACACCCACAGCAAACATTCCGATGTAGTCTGCCACACCACTGTCTACAGGGGCAACAAAGTCAGACACACACAGATAGGGCTCTGAACTGGAGCTGTCCTTCTCCACCTGCCGCATATACACACACACACAAACAGACACATACAGAAATTTGTTACTGTTACTTTGGAGTTGTATAACCATCCCTTTTTGGCTCCATCAAAAAGGTACAAATGAAATGAATTGAAATTCAAAACACTTCATATGGCAACAATGTAGACACTACACATCAGTTGGCTGATGCCTCCCCATGGTAAGGCAACATAATACTTTGTTAAGCCACACGTGTTCTCCTCAGTCTTTTAGACTGTAAAACAAGAAGAAGGGTTTCTCAGTGGGCCATAAGAGTTAAACCATTTTCAGGGCACTGCTATGAAGAGGATGTGTAAACCTGTGTGTGACAGACACTGAATGAGCAACGGAATGAAAAACACTGCAACCGTTATTGAAACTCACCTGTTGCCGTAAGCCATAGAATGTGGCAATGGGCTTCGTGTCTCTGTGCACTGTGACATCATCTTTGTAGACGTTGATATCATCGCCATCACTCTGGGCACGCCAGAACCCCACCAGGCCCCGCCCCTTCAAACTGCTGTTGTCAATCATCTGGTTGAGCAGCCGCTGCGCATCATCAAAGACTCGCCGAGCCTCCGACCCTGCAGGAAACAAATGTTACAAAGATCAAACACATCTGTTATTGAAGTATTTACCAAAGCAATTTCACTGACTCACTACAGCCAATGCTTTTGTGTTCTTTTACTTGTTTTCTTATTGTAGCTTTCGAGATGAGGTCACTGATGTTTTCACTGCACCGATGCACCAGAAACTGTATCTACATCTACATCAAACCGGTGTATTCACAATATATATATATAAATATATAAACTTTTTTATGACTTACAACGTATAGCAGCTTAGTTAGCATCCAGTAATATGTTATAACTGTTGTAACTCTTTTCTATAATGTTAATCCATAATGGTGATTTCTATCTCTTCCTTTTTGCTAAATAATGTTTTTATAATATGCAATAACTTTATTATTTTAGTACAATAAATTCGATAGAAAGACGATAAACTAGTGTTGAACTCTTTTTACAAAAATAAAATGCATATATATATGAGTAGAATATCATGCAGTAGGATGGGTGTAGCAAGATTTATGATGAACCCTGACAGAGATCAAGCTCGTACCAACAGTCTTGTCATTGAAGATCTTGGGGTAACCTCTGTTGGGGTATTTTCCTCTCAGCTGCCACACGTCAAAGAATGGCTTCCAGTCGATGAAGTCCACCAGACTGTTCAGGTCGTACCACTCAAACACACGGGTGCCCAGGAACTGAGGATGCACTGAAACACAAAGACAAAGGAAGAAAAAAACTTGTTTTTTGAAGTCCATATAGAAAATGTTCCATTTGTACCAAAGCATATCCTCTGTATCTGCTGGTTTCAACACACACTGTATATCGCTTGAGTTAACTTACCTGGCTTGGGCAGAGAGAGCCAGTCTATACGTAAAGCCTTCTCTCTGGCCTGGGAGAGAGACAGATATCGACGATCCTGAGCAACAGAGGGAGGTGGAGGATGAAGGGGAGGACAAGGCAATTTTAGTTATATTGCACATATTATTACAAGTAAACTCAATATGCCTATTATTAAAATGCAAACACACATCCAAAAAATGTGGACATTCAAGTAATTGATATCAGTGATATCAGCTCATTTATAGGACTGGGATCTGAAGATGATCAGATCAACTGCGTGTACTTCTCTAGCACACAATAGAAAGTCAAGATGAAGGTTGGACTCCGACTGTAACACTATGTAAAACTAGTGCATTATTTTGTCAATACCATGTCTTTGAGGCTACTGCCAACTTCAAAGTTGAACATTTAACTTAACAAATTGGAATAATAATTCAACAAACAATTTCACACTAGGAAAGATTCCAAATTAGACTGGTTTAAAGAAAGGTAGAGGAAGAATATGGATTTTGGCATCCTTAAGAGCAAATACTATGTAGTACAGACTATGTACACTAAGAACAGATCCTCAACATGTGATGTAAATGCAGTAGGTGGGTACATTGAAATTCTATTTCTTATGGCCATGGTCAGCGTCAAACTAACACTGCATGTATCTACTATCAATAAAAGGCCGCATTGTAGAGTGGCCTTTTAATGTGAGCAGCCCATGCTGTTTGATCAGCATCTTAATATGGCACATCTGTCAGGTGGATGGATTTTCTTGGCAAAGCAGAAGCGTTCACTAACACAGATTCAAACAAATTTGTGACCAAAGTTTCAGAGAAAAATAAAACATTTGTGTGCACAGAAAAGTTTAGATCTTTTTATTTCAACTCAAAAAAATGGAAGCAAAAATGAGTGTGTGTAGGTTGCAGTGTGGTACAATTTCTTTAAAAATTCTAAAAGTAAACACATCTAAAACTCATATTTTTCATCATGCATCCTGTGCTGCTTAATGACAACAACTTAACAATCTCGCCAACAATTTCAGACTTAAGTTCATTGCTTATCAAAATTATATTAAATTCAGTCAATTTTGGAAACAAACTACTGCAAATGAGCCTGTTTGAAATTGCAGTAGAAATGTGTTTAGATGATTTTTTTCCATCCTGCAGCTGTGTGCAGGGGGCACAGGTGTGTTTAATCCTACAGCCTGTATTTAAATGTTATAAAGGTTCAAGACACGTGTCTTACCTTTAGGGAGTCGTAGTGCTCCTGCCTGATCTCCTCATACTCCTCTTTCAGGTCCTCAAAGTACTCTTCCCTCACTGCCTCATCCAGGAGCTGTGAGCACTGACGAACAGGAAAACAAGACACAAACATCTTTCAAATCTGTGGCCACATCAACTATTATCAACCCTCTGATCATCAAATGAAATATGAGATTATTGCCCCACCAAGGAGGTTCCATTTTCACTTCCCTCAGTTTGTTATAATAATAACTTTTTCTATATATCACCTTTCAAAACACAGTTACAAAGTGCTTCACAAACAGGGCGGGGTTACATTTATACAGCAATATCATAAGTGTTAAAGGCAAAAACAAGTGGAATAGAAATAATGCAAGTAGGACAAAATAAAGTAGAAATAAAACAAAATCAAATGTTCACTATAAGAAGGCTTTTATAAAAAAATTGATTTTCAGATGCAGAAACTCATCACCTTTTGTGACAAGCCAGGGTCCTAGCTCAGGATCTCAGGTTACATACAGGTTCATGGGGACAACTAGATTTTCTAAACAGTGTATGTTTGGATATTTTCCAGTATTATTTCATGAGCTGCTAGACTTACATGGATGAGGGGAATCTGTCACTGTCCCATGATTGCCTAACCATTTTTATTTTGATCCTGATCTGTTGTGTTCCCGGTCAAAACTGACCGGTGTGATTTTGTTGGATAATACATGGTGATTGTTACATGTGCCTTGCAAATATATACACTGCATTTATGGCACACAATGCACTGGTTACACATCTTACTTTTGTCTTTGTGTGTGTGTGTGCTCTCAAACACACACATGCATATGTGATGCATATGTGGAAGTGTGGAAGAGGAAGTCTGTCCATCTGATGAATGAGCATGTGCCTGGCTTTATACACTAGTTGTAGTCACATACATTCATTTCTAATGACCGGTCATTTTTGACTAGGAACATCACAGGTGTACGAAAGCTTCATTAAAAAAATTGAGGAAAATCATCTAAATGTATTTTGTGCGTTCAGATGGGAAAAGTTGGACAAAGCCATGAAACCTTATGACAATCAGAATAAATGATTACTATATTTCTGAGAGAAAAAAAATCAGCCCAAATTGACTTAAACACAATGGGAGGGATGTCAGTAATACTCTAGGCCCTATAAAAGTCCCAATGGTGTTAGATGTTCTTACCACCACCACACTTCTGGAGGCATCCAGAACATGGATAACAGGACAAGTGTAGCGAGGGGCGATCTTCACTGCTGTATGTGTCCTGTCAAACACAAAACACACCAATTAACCAAGGGACTACTGTAAAATATCAGCGGTACATCTGTATACACTGTCACTGGTGACTGATTCAATGTTTGGCTGAACCAGACTCACTGCACACAGTGCAGCACCTTATAAATAGCATTTCTTGGTCTCTATGTTAGTTGTGTACAAGACACAGAATACTGTGTAACAACAGCCCTAGTCATTTGGAATCCACAGCTCAGGGCCTGCCTCAGAGCCCAAGGCATACATGTGCAATAAGCATGCTGTTTAATCAGTATCTTGATATGCCACATCGGCCATGTCGATGGATTATGTTACTTTCACTATTATGTCATGAAATGCTCAAAACAAAAGTGCTTCATTGATAATGTTTTTCAGTAAATACGCATCAGACCAATCAGTGTGATTAGCTGAGAGCTCCTGTTACCTGTCACATATACTGTACATGCTCGGTCATCAATATATTAGGCATGTTGAAGAAATTCTTAATGAATGTTGAGGGTTGCTTATTTTCTGTAGAAACACAGACACCATGTGATGAATCAAATCTCTTTACTTGATGCCGCACAGAGACCAAAACATTGTTTTCTGAAAGGACTTTCAAGTGCCTTGCCTTTTATGCCATTGGGTAAACAAAAGAACAGCAGTTGCTGACCTCATGACAAGTTTGATTCAATGGGTCATACACTCAGACATTAATTTAATTTAAATTTCTTTATTAGTCCCACATTGGGGAAATTTCCATTCAGGCTGCCACAACAAGGGGCCAACACGCTCACGCAGCTGCATGAGTGTACCCTGGCCGGGGATTGAGCCCAGGTCTTGGCGGCGAGAGCACAGAATCCTAACCACTGGGCCACCACACAGGGCACCCTGAGCCCTTCTTCCATACAATGGCCCTTCAGTGTTTACCCTCAGCCGACTGTCAGCTGACTCTCATCGGACTACCAAACAACTCAAACAAAGAGAAACATATAGGCATCATCAAACCATTACACTGATTGCTAAATCTAAAATGTTAATTTCCCATAGGCCTTGTCTCAGATTTGTGTGTGTTTTTATTACTTTGACGTGGTGGCTCCTCCAATCAGCAGTGGTAGTGTGATCCCTAGTCTCTCCATCTCTTTGGCCACAAAGATCATCTCATCCAGAGAGGGGGTGATGAGACCAGATAAACCAATGATATCTGCACGAACAAACCAAACAAAGACCTCACATTATCGTAATTTAGAGTCAATCATTTTTGATTGATATTGTTATTACGTAAAAATGTTTCAGAAAAAAATGTACCTACCATTTTCAATGTCAGCAATCAAACTTTAACTCAGTGGAGTAATGTTTTATTTCGATCTTTACTATAAAGAGCTCTGTCTATTACTGTGTTATCTTTGATTGAGGATCACTTCTAACATCTTTTAAGGTGAACTTTTATCCCAGACATGCAGAGGAATGAGGGGGGACTTCTTTCAGCCCCGAGTAGTTTCTACAGCCTACCCCACAACGTGCATTCAGCCCCAACAGCCTCTAACAAGAAGGAAGGACGGGCAGTTTGGATGTTGCCTGATTGTTTGAATCAGTTGAACAAAAATAGGATTTTGAAAGGTGAGGGGAAATGTCCTCCCACCTGCAGTGGAAGTTAATCTCTTGGGTGTAGATTTATGTTGAGCAGAAAAGTCAGGTCTGCAGATCTTACTTTAAGTCAGACTCCGTGGAACTGTCAGCATGTCGCACTGACAATACGCAATCTAAACTGAACAGTGTACCTGCTTTGTGACTGATGGCCTCTCTGAGGATCTTATCACAGGGAACCATGACACCTAGGTCGATTACTCTGAAAGACAAGAAACATCCTAAATCCAATGGACTCATACAAATCTCTTTTCATTTCTCTGGTATACATTAAGTATTTATGTCAAGTCTTTATACTTGTTGTCTAATGTCACTTTTCTATATGAAGAAATACTGACACAAACAAGTTTTACAAGCTAAATTCAGTTCTTCCTTTTATAGAATTTTAGCGTAGATTGTTGTATTGTACACTGGCAGAGCCTAAGGTTAATGTTAAAATTTGAGGTGTACTAGCACACCACACAGATAAAGCTACTGGAATTCAATTTAAATATGAGAGCACTGTGTATCAATAATCTGACCCTGCATAGGGCCTAAAAAGCATGTGCTGGTTCTAATGTCCCTGCATATACACACAAAAGATTACACGTGTAGATAGCTAACAAACACACTCACACACACACACACGCACACGCACGCACACAAATTAGTGCTATTAAACATCAGTAATTGTGTTTGGATGGCACCCAGGACTTGGCAACAAATCAACACTGCCATTCTCTCCCATAGTGCAACACTGTGTCCTGCAGGGGATCAAAAGGCAATGTGATGTGAACTGGTTAATTCTCAGAATTGTTCACTGAGCTACTGTCAGTGCCGCTGAGCTTAACATTTCACCTCTAACAGAGGCCAGCAGCAGATGGTATGCTGCTAGTGCCTGAGGCTCCTGCTGTTAAACAGCAAACAGGAAATAATCACAGAATTACAAAGTCTGCTTTCTGACTGTCATTGATTGGAACTGACATTTAAAAACAACAAAACATATTTACAGTGCATTGTGAGGTAAAGTGCTGCTGACACACTGTTAATAGACTGGGAAGGTGAGGCGGAAAAAGAGCCCAAGTGGAGAATTGACGATGGTGCTGTAAGCCAAACCAGTCTAACCTGAAGTTGTTGCAACCCAGCACCACACCTACGATGTTCTTCCCAATATCATGGACGTCTCCCTTCACCGTAGCCAGAACTATGGTGCCCTGATAGGGATCCTGCAGACCAAGGAGAAAACATCACAGGAAGGGAAGGACCAGAGAATTGGAGGAAAGCTGTCCAATTCTAAGGCTTGAGATTGTTATAGAGCTGCTCTCTGGGCTCGAGGGGTTCTGTTCCCTCTCGATCATTCTTCCTCTGTATGACTTTAGGCACTGTAACTACTTTAGCTTACTCTGTAAAAACATCCTAAACCAATCTGTAGGATTGGGTTTTGGGCAAATTAATCACTGGAACCACACCTTTACCTGAGTCATTTGGCCTCAATTTTCAAACACACCTCTAAAGCACTGCCAATGGCTGAAACCTGCATTTGAACTTTGGTATTTTGTTTATTTGAAGACAGGGGTAAATAATGTGAAAAGTGAAAAAGTTAAAGGGATGTTCATCCTTTAACTTTAAGTTTTTGACTTTAAACTGGTCTTTACACACATGCCATTACTTGTATATTTTATACCAGTTCCTATACTTCTGTCTGCACAAGCATTTATAGGTATGTAAAACTGTGAACCTTTAACTATTGTGTAACCTATGGCAGGAATTTGGGGTGCTACACTTTTTCACAACAGGGTCTCTCATAGTAATTTACCCTTGATGTAATGAATGTTTAACAATCATCTGGCCAATCAGCTTGCCAAAACAAGTAGTCATTTTCACTTCCTTAACAGTTGTTTGGGACTGTCTTGTAACAACAGCTATATAAATGAACAGACTTGCACGTTCAACTAGTATTGTATTACATAAAGGTCTCCAGTGACAACAAATCTCTGGCTGTGTGCGAATACTTTGGTCAAAATGACAGTTGCATTAAAATGTAACTAAATGCATCCGTATGTAGTTGAGACTGACCATGTCCACAGGTGACTCCGACAATGCCATCATTTCCTCCCGTTCCTTCTCCATGAAAGGAATAAGGTAGCCCACAGCCTTCTTCATGACACGAGCCGACTTGATCACCTGCAAACACGCATGAGCTTGAAGTTTTATTATTGATTCAAAATGCTGAAATGTGGGGTGAGAAGAAGTGTTTAATCCAACATAAACAGTGGGAGTGAGATACTGTGTCTGACAGAGTCAAACAGAGAGTAATATATATTTGTCTTGGAACTGACTGCACACTTGAAACTTGCGGTTTCCTACACACTATTGCTCACTGATATAATATTGATTATATGTACAGGATTTCAGCTTAATGTCACTTAATGCTGTAAAGTGTTGTCATTCAAATGTTCAAAGAGGCTTAGCTTGCCTTCTCAAACCATGTACATAAGGCTTTAATAAATAGGGGAATAAACAAAACATGAACACGATTGTCATCTTCACTTTCTATAGCACAAAACTGTAAATACAACAAATACAAATACATCCCAGTGCTGAGCCATCTGTGATTATGACCCATCATCTTCAAAAACTCCTTTCAGACAGGTGGGACATTTTTGTATCACTTTCAACACAAAACAAGCCTCTGACTAGACTTCAGTTAGCACAAGGTTTAATACATTGCTATCATGTCTCATGCACACAAAAAAAATCAACTGAAAGAACTACAAAACACTGTGAAATTTTAATTTGTTGAAGACTCTACTCATGTCAGAACAATCAATAAAAATGATTTTTCCCCTTGTAGTGGGGAAAAAAATCCCTTGTGCAAGCACGATAACAATCAGAATAACACTCCATGTAGTTGTCTGTGGATAAAATGAAGAAGAATACAGCAAAACGATTAACATTCAGCATATGAATTACATGAGAGTCCCAACTCTGTTATAAACAATGCAATCAAAAACGAGATGTGTTCACTGTAAGGGTGAGCTTCCCTCATACTTGCTGACACCAGGTGCCAAATATCAAATATCACACAAGCACTAAGGCTCTTTCAGTGCTGTCATATTTGAAAAAAAGACATTAGGAAACATTTACTGAATGACAAAAAGCCATTACTGTCACAGAGAGATAATTATAATTGTGGCTTAGTGTGAGCAGTGATAGCCAGCATGGCTGAACAGACAAAGAACAGAAACCTGACTGGATCCTTGCTTGTGTTGTATCTACTCTCAGATGTACGCCGCTTGGGATAAAAGCGTCTGCTAAATGGAATTGTAGAATTGTAGAAAAGAAAAGGTTTTTCTACAACCTTCAGCAAGAACAACATCACAGTCCAGGCCACACTGACTGATGAAGTGGCATACAACATGTGCCGTGCATGTGCCATCCTACCTGTGGCAGGAACATCTTTCCGGCTCCAAACAGATCCCCCACCACCTTCATGCCGTTCATCAGGGGCCCCTCAATGATGTGAAGGGGTCGAGTGTAGCGGTCAACCTGAGCCCGACACTCCTCCACATCCTCCACCACATACTTCTCTATTCCCTGACAGCGACAACACAGGAGGAAAGAGAAGAAATAAAAACACAAAACAGACAACAGATAAATACCACAAATTATGTTTGCTTTTTTATATTTAAAGAAACTTGCCTGTTCTATTAGCATTTACTTTAAAGGTTAAAACAAGGTGAGAATAGGATCAAATAACCAATACTATATTTTTGTAATTCTGGAAGCTTTCTCTTAAGCTGTGCCCATTGTAAGACGTCTTCTGAAACTTTGGCTGCACAGGAACACAAAATCAGGCAAAACAAAAACAAAAAAACACTTTCCACTGATCTGCTCCTTTAAAAAACAAATCAAATCATTCTGAAGTCATTACTCATCGACAGGAAGGTGCACACTTTAACATGTCTCAGCAGGTTTAGGTTTGCAGACGAGCTCAGCCTCTTCCAACCTCCAAGAATGGCAATAAAATGCCAGCATTTTACATCATCCAACAAGACTTTTGGAGCACAATGGATGAAGTCTTTGA
Source organism: Holacanthus passer (assembly GCA_025331565.1). Taxonomy (NCBI): domain Eukaryota; kingdom Metazoa; phylum Chordata; class Actinopteri; family Pomacanthidae; genus Holacanthus; species Holacanthus passer. Next base: position 1,416,339 of record JAFREQ010000099.1, on the reverse strand, counting down.
TTGGATTACACTGATGATTGAGGACACTCAGACTGTTTAGAGGCTGTAAAATGTTTTTTGTAATCATATGTATGTAATCGTGAGGTTGATGCAAAATAAATATACGTGCAGCTTAATAACAATGATTGGTGTGGGCATATTGTGTGATTGCATGTACTGACATGTAAAATGAGTGACAATAGTGACAGGGACATAATGTCAAGTACAGCTAAAATTCTTTGTGTTTGGGACCCTGTACATTAGTGATGAACGAGCTGATTCAGAGCACAGAGAACAGCTACGAGCACATCAGTCCTTTTTTGTCCATCCTACTAGGCTCACAGGTGAAAACTAGGCTCACGATTCACTGTAATATATGTACAAAGAAGCGATGACTGCCTATAACAAAGCAATCTGACATCTGGAAGGAAAGATTTACTTTTCTTGGATTATTACTGAGAACACTGTGAACTGGTGTTGTTCTTCAATAACAAAATAAAGAAACCCAATCGAGATGGGAATGCACCCATATATACCTTCCATTCATTCAGGAAGATACTTGAAAAGTTTCAGTCCAAATTTACTCATCAGGCCTTAGAACATACCACAGCACTGAAACTGCTCTTACTAAAAAGAATCAGCAACCTCAAACTAAATTCTGGTGAAAATAGGGTCTCAATTCTTGTCCCCTAGGACCTAAGCGTTTGATACGACTGGCCGTGATATCTTAATAACTCGTCTTGAAAAGTTAGCTTCTCTTTCTGACTCTGTTTTAAACTGATTCAAAACATACGTAAATGGGAGAAAGTTTTACATCACGTGTACGAACTGTTCTTAAAGTCAAATGACCAAAAAAGTGAAATCGTACTAGTTGGCCCTAAAACAAAAAGAGAAATGCTGTTTAATAATCTGGGAATTAAATCTGAGGTTACATGTCTTAGTGTTATCCTTGATTCAGATTTAAGCTTCACGCCCCACATTACCAAGGTGATGAGAACATCATTTTTCCACCTTAGAAATATGGCTAAAATATGACCATTTATAAATCAAAAAGATGATGAAAATTTGATTCATGCCTTTATTTATTTCAAGCTGACTTGATTACTGTAACTTGCTTTTTACTGGTCACCCAAAAAAAAAAAAACAACCAAAAAACACAGAGACTTCAGGTCATTCAAACTCTGCAGCTATCAATCAGAACCAAGAGGAGAGAGCGCATTAGTCCAGTTGTAGCTGCTCTGCACCGGTTTCCTGTAACATTGAGAATTGATTTTAAGGTTCTCCTCCGTATATACAAAGCTTTCAATGGGCTAGGACCATGCTACATTACTGACTTTGTCAGTTCATTATTTCCCTTCAAGAACACTGCCATCATCTGCTGCTGGTTTATTGGAGGTTCCCAGCAACAGCCCAGAAAGTGACAGACAATCCTCACAGTCCTCAACCCTATCTGAGCAGAAAAGCTGGGCTGAAAAAGAACTGTTGCAGATTTGACAGCTGGATGAAGGACAGCTATTTAAATGGCAGCAACATCAGTATATGAAGGTGTTAAAGGTCTCCCATAAACGTAATCTAATCTAATCATCTATCTTACCTTTATGAGAGCGTACTCCAACCTGTCCTCCACACTTCCTCCTCTCCACTCGTCTGTCTGAACCACCTTCTTCCCTCCTTTCACATTGTTCTGTGAACAGCAATAGTAAAATCAACATCTGTTAACCAAACTACAGCAACAACAACCTGCTGTATTATTTGGATGTATATGTTTGTGTGTACCTGTGCGTAGGCCAGTAGTTTCTCAGTAGCATCAGCGTCTCTGTTCCAGATGAGGTTTTCACACAGTAACAGCAGTTGTTTATCTATGTCATCATAGACTGGCAGGTTCCCAGCATTCACTATCCCCATATCCATGCCATCCTGAGACAGGACAGAGGACAGACAGTCTGTGGGCGTGTTGAAGGTAGAAAGCCTGCCTGTGAATGCTAATAGTCTGGAGTCCTCTTCTCACTGGACTGGTGTTTCCACTCAGGAAATTTAGGAATATAACCCCCATATCTGGGTTTTTGTGTGGTTTCATGAGATAAACAAAGCATGATTCAGTCAAATTTACTGCTAAATGGATTATTTTAAAATATACTACATGGTCAAAAGAATATAGACACTCCTTCTAATTAGAGAATTCAGCTGCCTCAGTCGTTGCCACAGTTCAACCATGAAGAGATTGGCCACACAAGCTCATATAACAGGGCCAGCCAATGTTGAAACAAATAGTGTATAAAAGTAGCTTTTCTTCAGTTGCAACACTCACTACTAGTTACTGCATCGAGAAGCAACATGGGCACAAGACGAAACTGTTTGTCTGGCAGCTTAATGACATGGATATCCATGTCAGCAGCCAGATTCCAAAGAGTAGAAGTGGTTATAGCGGAAAAGACCAAACTTCGTGGTTTTGGAATGAGGAGGTAAACGATCACGTTTGATGTACTGGTCAAGCGTCCCAATACTTTTGGCTAAACAGTGTAAGATTAAAATGTAACATTTCAGACACTGGTAGTAAAAGAGTTGTCCTCAACTTTTTGTTTTGTACACTTTAGATAAAATATCCCTCAACAAAACTATGGATGTCGTCTGTTAAGAAGTGTCTCTTCATGGCTTTGAGTTTGTTCTGTCTCTGAGTAGCTAGACAGGCTTCCTTGGTTAGAGCCCAAACTGTTTTAAGAACTCTCATTTAAGGATTGATCACCCAGTTCAGAAAAACCTTTCACGCTTTACCCTGTATGTAGCCAAGCAGATAGCTTTGGATTTATCTGGCCAGGGTTGAGAGCTCTGCTGCTGAGACTTGGGCCACCAGTCAAATATAACAGAAGTGAATGTCATATCATTTGTGGTATTCAGAGCATAGAAAAATACTTTCAAGTCTTTCTGTCTTGATTATTTACAAAAACCACACACTTTACTTCTTCTTCTGTTGACAGTGACCTTTGTGGAGGAAAAGTTGTGTGTCAGTGTGTACCTTGATAGCATGGTACAGAAATGCTCCATGCATAGCTTCTCTGATGGCCTCCATCCCTCTGAAGGAGAAGGACAGGTTTGACAGACCTCCACTCACCCTGGCTTTTGGCAATGTCTCCTACACACACACACACACACACACACACACACACACACACACACACACACACAGTGCAACCTTGTTACCACATACTGAGATCTGGTGTAGCTATCTCAGGGTTAGAGCCAGGGGACAAGGCAGAAGGGAGATGGCAAGACAGAGAAGAGAAGCTGAGGATGAAAGGAAGAGGAGGAGTAGGAGAGGGAGCTGTCAGATGGTTCTGCATGGCTGCACTAAGGCACATTGAGTCTTGTCAAGTCTCGTCTTGATTACCAAAATGACTGAAGCAACTTTTCACAAACAAACAACAACAACAACAAAAAGGTACAATTTACAATCTTGGATGAAAATCAAACCTAGAAAAAAAAGAACTTAGTAAATACAACCTACTTTACATTAGTTCATGAGCATGAGTTTGTTCATAAAGCTAGCAATGATGTTGAACAATTTTGCCCTGAATTCAGCCCGTCAGGTAGTGGGTTCTTTCTCCCAGACAGTGACCTCCATACTTCCAATGGTTATTTACAGGTATCAGAAATGGGATTACTGGGGGAGTATCCTGGGAGAGTCCTTTAGGCATTAACATGTTTGCAAGGAGTTTTGAATTTATTTGACCTTGAAGAGTGAACTGATAACATTAACAGTGGTTACACGTTTGATTATTTGATTCAGAAAAGGGCTGTGATTGGTAATTGGCCATTTATTATGAACATACTGTGAGAGGTGGACAGAGTTGCAGGTTCCTGCAGATAACGTGGGGATTGGTTGAATGTGTGTTAATTCTTGGGCATGACAGGTGCGTTACCTTGATTTTGTTTGTGGCTCTGATGAAGTTGACAGCATAATTATTGTGCTCCTCCATGCCCGTACCGATGGTGAGAATGTTAGGGTCAAAGATGATGTCGTTGGGGTCAAATCCCACTTTGCTGACCAGCAGCTTGTAGGCCCGAGTGCAGATCTCCACTTTACGGTCTGTATCTGTGGCCTTAAGAGCACAGTGGACTTGTCAGCACATATGAGTGTGCTTTTATGTGACAGTCTGTGCGTATGTGTTTGGTTCCTCACCTGTCCCTCTTCATCGAAGGCCATGACCACCACAGCAGCTCCATAGCGCTTCACAGTAGCAGCTCGGAGGAGGAACTCCTCTTCTCCTTCCTTCAGGCTAATACTGTTGACTATACACTTCCCCTGGCAGCATTTCAAGCCAGCCTCAATCACTGAGAAGTTAGAGGAGTCAATACACAGAGGAACCTAGGGAGGAGAGGGAGAGGCCCAATGTCTTTTTCTGATTTACTAAGCAGGTTCCCTAATTGATTAGTTATTAGTTAAAACAGGTTCATATGCTAAATTAGTAATTTTCAAATGTAAGCATTCAACTGAACATGATGGTTAATGCTGCAAATGAGTCAAAGAAGAAAGAAACAAAATGTTTTATAGTATTTGATCATAAATATTGGACAAATTAAAATTTTAACCTGATGATGGTGCAAGAAAAATAAATATTTTCACACTTTTACACAAACCCTGAACGGGACATGAATGAGTATATCAAATATTTACTACAATCCATGAGTTATTGCTGAGATATTTCAGTCTGGATCAAGTGGCCATCTCTGGAGCAACACTGCTAGCATGGCCAGAGAAAAACAACTGTAATAATCACATTTTGCAGTGTGAAATTACAGTTTCTGTAATATATTATATTGAAATATACCAAATATAATATAGCAACATGGCCAAAAAGTCTTTACAAGACAAATTGTAGGTGTTCATTTCAGCTGACTTTAAATCACCTACCCGTGCAATGTCTGGCTCAGAAGCCACGAAGTTGCAAAATCGAGCCATAGCAGTCGGCCCCTCCAGCATCCCTTCATCCATGTTTATATCCAGGACCTGGGCCCCCATCTCCACCTGGGTCTTAGCGATGCTTAGAGCCTCCTGGACACCAACAGAGAAGCACAACAGTTATATGCAACCTAGAATTATATTATACCTATTATACAGAGTACGGCCTAGACCTGCTCTGTATGTAAAGTGCCTTGAGATGACTTGTGTTGTGATTTGGTGGTATATGAATTGAATTGAATTAAATAACACTCACCACTAAGGTCATGATTTGGCTAAAAATAATAATAAATTGTGATAATTTTTCTCACCTCATAGTTTCCTGCCATGATCAGCTTGGCAAACTTGCGTGACCCAGCCACATTGCAGCGCTCGCCAATGTTAACAAAGTTGGTGTAAGGGCCGATCCTGAATGGCTCTAAACCTAGAAATGAGACAGACATTTTTTAATCACATCAACACCTGCAATTTGCACAAAAGGGATTAGCAGAGGGAAGGAGCTCTCCATAGCTGGGCAGGGGATTTTTAGCATCACTGATTGAGTTTAAGAAAAGAATAGATATAAGTACACATAAGTAAAGGCACTTGAGAAATAATTCTAAGTATATAAAATAAAATAAGAAGAAAAGAATAGATTAAATAAAAACTACTATATAAGAGCAATTAAACTCAAACCAAATTACAGGCATATATAGATACAGTACCCATAACTAATATTGTACTTCAGCTAATGCAATTACTCATATTTATAAATTTCCTGTTATTTTCCATAATTGTTCACAGAGCAAAGTCTGTCTGCTGAGAAAGAGATCCAGAATTAATCAAGACACAGATAAACATGGACATACTATTAAGTTTGCATCATCAGCAAATTAAAACAGGGGCATGTCAGAGCACATGGACACTAACCAAACCAGACTAACTGAAAAATAATAATAGAGCTAGAAAATCTAAATTGAGGTCACACAACCCCGATTCCATAAGAGTTTGAACACTGTGTACAACATAAACAGAGTGCGATCATTTTGAAATTTTAACATATCCTCAATTGAAAACAATACAAAAACAATATATTTCATGTTTTACGTCATCAACTGATCAGCATGATTTTCGTAAATACATATCTGCTTATTGTGAATTTGATGGCAGCAACATGTTGGAAACAAGTTGGGACAGGAGCAACAAAAGACTGTGAAAGTTGTGGACTGAAAAATCCAAAAACAGCTGTTTGGATCATTCCACAGGTAAACAGGTTCATTGGTAACAGGTGATAGGATCATGATTGGGTATGAAAGGTTCATCCCGGCTGACATGGACTGATGCAAAGTGTCTTTGTGTGCTGTGGTTTGATGAGTCCACATGTGAAATTATTTTTGGAAATCATGAGAAAAGAACCATCCAGATTATTACCAGTGCAAAATTCAAAAGCCAGCATTCGTGATGGTATGGGGGTGTGTTAGAGCCCAATGGCATGGGTAACTTGCACATCTGTGAGGGCGCCATTAATGCTGAAAGGGACATACAGGTTTTGGAGCAACTTGTGCTGCCAACCAGAGAACGTCTTTTTCAAAGACATATCTGTTTATTCCAGCGAGACAATGCCAAGTCACATTCTGTACATGTAGGTACAGCGTGGCTTCGTTGTAAAATAGCATGGGTACTAGACTGGCCTAACTGCAGTCTTGAAATGTTTGACATTGACAGATGTGTGGCACATTATGAAGAGCAAAATACAACAACTGAATATAGGTCAAAAAGGATTTGCAAATCCCTGCATTCTCTTTTTATTTACATTTTACACATCATCCTCAACTCTTTTGGAACCATGGTTGTATAAGCCTGTTTCAAATAAAGACCCGGTTCTCTCTGTAGTTGAGGTAAACAAATAAAGCACTAATTGAGAATTTACTGTATTAATTATCTGATCGACATCCTAAATTCATTCATTCATATTCATCATCAGTCAGAACAACCAGACCAACCAGAACACCACAACCATTTTTAAACACAAATTCACATGCACTGTGTATATTACACAGATTTTAATACCTGACAGCAGCAAGTAGTCTTGATAAATATCAGCAGCAGGCACTCTTGGCTGGCAGTGTTTGACTGCTTCAGATATGGCTCTGTATGAGAAAGAAGGAAATGTTTTAAAACACTGAAAACTGCACAGAATTGAAGACAGCCATTTTCTTGTCAGAAACATGACAGTGACCTGATGTGTCCTGGAGTGGTCCCACAACAGCCCCCCACAATATTCACTAGTCCATCCATAGCAAACTCCTGCAAAAAAGAGATCAAACAGAAGCTGAGTTGTAGCAATGCTTAGCACACAATTCACACCCAACTCTGACAGTCACTGCAACACTGTAAGCTGTAATGTAAAATTGGTGAATTATTTGGCACAAGAATGTCATAAGCAGCAAAAGTCATCTAACACAACACGTCACAATCCCACAGTCCACAGTAAGCTAGCTTGTGGCTAAGATTTTGCAGGATCCTGAGGGCCTGTATTTCAACATGGCCTTCTTGGTTATCATGATGATGCATATTTTAACATCTAAACATCAGTCCTAAAATAAATATTAGAATAGGAGAGAACCTTTAAATGGGAGGCTGTTACTTGTGGAGTTTCGTCGTACCCTCCAAATGTGTTGGGAAGACCTAACAGGGAAAAGATAAGACACAAACACAAAGATCATGACATCATTGCATCATGAACATGATGCAACAGAAATTAGGTCCCAGGTCTCTGTGAAGATTTTCAGTCATCCAGATCATAGTTATCCAAGGGGCTTCCTCAGTTCTAACTGAACTCCAATGACAGACGTTTACACTTGACTTCAGCTGAAAAATTCTAAAGACTCTCATTACAAAAGTCAGAAGTACCAACAACCAGGTGGGATCAATGAACCCACAGAGATTAAAAACATGGGTGTCCCCACCAGTCAGCTGGAATTGAAGATACCCCTTAAATGAAAGGTGAAAAGTTTTAAAGTATTGACAACCAAGTCCAGTTGCTCTAGACTCAAGCCTCCTTAAATAAGCAGCACGCCAGTGTGTGCTACAGCTTTTATTTACAGGCTTGAACGCGTGATATATAGAAATGCATACCACTTTTGTATGGAGTCTGGGGTGTGCCAATGGAATTGATATGGGCGTCTGCAATGTTTAATTCAAATCAATTACCAAAGTGATTTAATAACAAAAATCAAAAAAGGTATGTATATGATGCATAAATAAATTAAAATTCTGAAAAAACACGATCATTAAATTCAATTTTCCTTACACTTTCGTGATTCATTTAACCTAAAGACACTCTCTTTACTCTACAGATGTATAGCCTGTGTGAAACCTAAATAAATAAGTCCAATCAAGAGCAACAGGAGCTCTGATTAGTCAGCTGTTGGTCAGTGCTCTGACCATCATAAAAACATGCAACATTTAATTAATGTCAACACAAACGTCAGACCTGTACTGTGCTGAAGATATTGAGTTGTTTGGATTGAGTGTGGGTTACCTGCATTGGGATAACAGATAACAAAAGCTGTGGTGCTTTTTCCTATGGCCTCAATGAACGGCCTCATCTCTGTTGCCCCCAAGGCACAGTTCAGACCAATACTGCAACACAGAGAGGGACAAAACCAGTAGGAAACTAGAGTTCAGAACAACATTGCAATGCATAGAGGGTAGTAAAAGTAATGTAACATAGTTGTTACTGTCAGAACTCCAGTATTAGATTGCTGTTTTGTCATAGCAAGGGTAGTTAAGTGTAATGTAAAGAAACTCACCATAGAGGTTTACCATGGGATACACTCACTACAAAGGCTTCTCCTGTCTGACCGGACAGAGTTCGTCCACTCCTGTCAACAATGGTCCCTGAGATCTATACAATGAGTGACAAAACAGCAAGTAGGGCATTTAAGTATATGTCAACTAAACCCTATAGAAGACATTAATTGTTGCCTAAGTCCAAAGACAGCTGAGACAGTGGGCAAGATGTCCAACTCTGTCATCTGAAATTGGTTATAAACTTGATTTATAGATATTTTTTAAGCCACATGTTGATAAATTGAAATTGAGGAAAACGTGAGTATAATAAAACACATACTTCATATATATACAGACATGCATTTTCACATTAACTGCGTATGCTCATGTGCAAATCAAAAGACTACAACCACTCTACCCCGTGCATAAACTACCAGAACTTATACACCAGAAAGAGTTCATAAATAAAATAGCATAGACATACAAATATAGGTTTTCTTTCGTAGCTCTTTGCAAACAGCAGGTCGATGGCAAATAAGGCAGCCTGTAGAAGGAAACATACATAGGTAGAGATATCAATCCCTGTACAGACAACATCAGGTTACATAATCTTGAAACAAGTTTGATTTATAACATGTCCACAGAAAACACCCAGTTCTCATTGGCTGACAGGTGTCTATTAAAATGATATATTACAGGCCACCTCAAAGAGAATTCGCATCAAAGCTTTAACCATCAGTCTAAAGCAGTGCTCAAGGATCAATACTTTATATGTTGTATATGAATATAAATGAATGAGGTGTCTAATGTAGTGTCTAAAACATGTCTAATTAATAATATAAGTACACAGCAAAAACCACATTTTTAAGATGTTTTTGCTATGTAATGTGGGGGAATTAAACAATAGTTTGAGCCAGAAGAAAGGAAGAAAGGAGAATGAGAAAGCAATGTATGTTTACGACATGTATCTGTATGAGAGAAGAGGAGTTCTTGAGGTGTGAAGATTTGTCAGGGTCAGAACAGGTTAGGAAACCATATGAGTAATCAGGTGTGGGGCCACTGTTTGGATGAATAACAAACACCAAATGGTCGCTGCCCCTGGGAAAGGATGGGTCAATGGTTCACAGGAACAGCAAGTGGTCAGTGGTTTGGAGAACGAATGTTCAACAACTGTCATGGTGTATGTCTTGTCACTGTCCTGTTGTTACCTGACAGTATATAAGCCAGGACATTTTGGAAGGCTACAGAGAACACTGTGGGTCTTCTCTCCATGCTGCATGTATTAAAGGGATCTGATTCATCACGCCCAGTTTCTAATTCTTGAGAAAATTAGCGATTTTCTTACTTGATAAGGAGGAAATTTCCCTCAGTTCTTACACTTCCTTAACACATAATTGTGGCCCCATCAAAATACTGAACCGTACTGTTTTGTAACAGCAGCTAAACCCTCATGATTCATGATTTGGTTAATTTACTTTGAAATCACATGTCTAAATGCATTAATTGCAAAACGTTTTGTTGCTGTAAAGTAATAAGTCTAAAAATGCATCAAATGAAGACATTACAACATCCATCTGTTACAGTGCACCCAGACAGCCTGAAAACTTCAAACCCCATTCTCACAACTTCAGCTTTTCTGTCGTTACTGCTCTCATACAAAATAAATCAAATGAAATAGTTAACATGTTTAAACCGATGAGGTGAGCGCTACCTTAGCATTGGCAGTGTCAAAGATGGTTTCAACCAGAAGGATGTCTGCGCCTCCATCTAATAAACCTCTGACCTGCTCGGAGTAGGCTTCTACAAGGGCATCAAATGCTGGGAAAACACACACACACACATTTCAGTGAATTACATACTGTACATGCTCATTACTATCAATACTCATTTGTATGTTGGTGTCATTCATTCTTTTTTCCCCAACAGGCATTTTGACTTGTCACAGTAGGAAAAGCACAGTCTTACAAATAACATTAATGATGGCGCTGTTCTATTCAAGAGACAGAAAACCAGTGTGCACAATATCAGGAGCCTGAAACTGAAGCTGCTGAATGGAACTCAGACATCATTAAAATTATTAACTAAACCTGTGCCTTTCCTATGGAAGCCCTGGGAGGCAAGTGAGAAAAAAGTAATCCCTCTTCTGTGGCTTAAGAACAGGTGAAGCAAGGCCTTGCCAGGATCATCTTTCTAAGTTCCTTGATTTTTTTTTTTTTTGATCTGTGGAGAGAGGTTTCTTTCATTTTTTATTTTTGGTCAGGATCATTTCCTCAATTGGATCTCCATATGAGTGCTCACTTACTTCACATTCTACATGACAGAATATATTCCCCTATTTGTGACAACAAAGTCACTTTTCCTGACGTGGTCCCTCATCATAAGAATAAGAGTTTAGCTATAATGAACAGTCACATAACAACATAATGCAACATGATTGTACAGTAACAAATCTGACAATTGAAGAAACAAGTTGTAAAGTGGAAGCAATAGAAACCCAACATTAGGTACTTGGCAGAGCCTTGTCTACCAAACCTGGCACTACCAACATGATGGGCATATCTACACTCAGTGGCCATTTAATTAGGCACACCTGTGTAAATGCCATTCAGAGCTGCTGTGCTGTACATTCCACCTTCCATTTTGTAGGGTGGCTGCTAGAAATTCTAGGGTCTCTTAAAGAGAACATATCTATGATTCCTTGCATGTCCCCCCTGAATCATTCAGTCACTTCAGTGTCCAAAAATGCACAAAGACAAAAAAAACTGTTAAGTCATCTTACTGATGTTCCTGAAGTCAGGCCTCTCAACAGACGGGGATACAGACAGGGTTTTATTGGTAGGACCCACTGCCCCGGCCACATACCGTTTACAACCTGATAACACACATACACAGATTTCAGTTAATGTTACACACATAAGGATTAGACATTTATCTACTCTAGTAATATGCTGCTACTATGCTAATAATTCAACGAACCCGTCTGTTTGGTGACATCATCGGCTGCCTTCCTTGCCAGCTCCGCAGACGCCCTGTTGAGGCGATAAGCCTACACAAGAAACACAACAACACGTACACATTTTAAAGAAGACTAATGAGCTGGTGACAAACTACATAGTTCTACTTTTTATGATTGTGTTGACCTGGAATAGCCTTATCTTGTCACTGGTGAACTGTACGAGCCTGACAATGTTATACCTGCCATCAGTGAGAAAATAAGGGTGAGAATATAATGCAATAAAATCTGCAGCTAAAAAGTTCATTACAATTTACTGTGTTTACTGTGTGTATTTACCAACACTGTAAAACACTGCACTACACCACAGATATATCTGAGTATTTTTGAGTTTTTTCCACCACTTAGACTTTGTTTTGATGAAAATTAGTTACTGTTTGACAGAATTATTTAAAAGTCACTAGCATAGTGAGTACATTATAATGAGTTTTGTAATTTGACACTATATTGTGACATTAAGCCAAAGTAATTGTACAATACTGTAAAATAGACAAATATGTGTCTTGTCTGTGCATTTGTATGGGATGAGGTTTATTAAGACAAGAGGGTCTGTGTCTCAGCCATGCCTGCTGAGTACAGGGAGGATGTTGTAGTTTAAGGTGGCGATAAGAGCAAGGTCATAGAACTAGGTGAAGAGTGTATAACTGCATGTAGAAGTGAGGGAGGTCTACTTCTAAGAAGTGTCTTCATCATTAGTTAACTGGTTAACACCAGTCCCTCTGTGTACTTGACCTTTGTTTCTACCTTCTACCACATAAGTGCATGAGTGGTCCACGGTGGTCTAGCAGAGTCAGACATCATACCATGTGCTCCAGTCCATAGTCTGCCTGGGCGGTGGAAGTGCTGCTGAATGTGTTGGTCTCTATGATGTCAGCACCAGCCAGTAAGTAATCCTTTAATCACAGAGGAAAGCAAAAGTAAACATTGTGGACAGTTTTTATAGGGACTATTCTCTCACTAGACAGCAGTCCACAGTGAGCTCTGTGGATCATCAGGATATTATTCATTGAAAGACATGTTGATGTGAAGTTTGTCAAACGTCAATCTGCACTGCTTTGAGCAACACAAACAAAGAGATAAATATCTTTAAACCCAACACATAAAAGTGAAATTAACTGCATGGCTGATATCACTCCAGGCAAGTGTGCCAAAGTAGTCTGGGTGAACAGACGTCCCTGGATGAAGTACCTTGTGTATTTTGTAAATGATGTCGGGCTGTGTGATACTGAGAAGGTCATTGTTGCCCTTCAGTGGAAGAGGGTGCTCTTTAAACTCGTGCCCCGGAAATCTTCCTCTTCAAGCTTATGCTGCTGGATCATGGTTCCCATACCGCCGTCCAGGACCATAATCCTTTGCTGCAGCACAGCTCGCAGCTCGGACTCTAATGGACATTTGCATTCTGGAAAGAAAATAATGGGACTTCATATTTATCTGGAAAGGGTAACTTGAAAAAGAAAAAAAAACAAGCAACTGGTCAACATACTGGAACTGAAACTAAGTGATAACAGACAAAGGGAGAAAATAAAACCACCTCTACTTCTGGTCCTATTCTTATGTTCTGTGTGTTTTTTGTGATGTCATGCCACATCATGTCATATATCATGACAATATTAAATTTATACTTAACCTTTACTGAAGATGATCATTTAGAAAACGATTACAGAATCAAATAATGATTTACAAGAAAGAATCTCGGAAATTCAGAAGGAACGATTCGTTTTTCAGCAATGCTCTTAAAAACCTTTTTTCCTCCCACACTGTGTCAAATTACATCACACAAGGAAGTCGGTTTCCACGACTCTGTCCCAGCTCAACTTGATATGTGTAGTGAATTTACTTCTTAAAGAATAGCCTCCAAGATATGAAGTGGCTATTTTACAGTGTAAAAAATCCTGCTCTCTGCTGGACAAACTATGTCATAGAGGCATTGTTTCTAAGTTACCTCAATCATATCCTAGGCACTTCTGAACAGCAATATATTTTGACTTATCAGCTGCAATACACACCAATACCAATATATCCAGTGGTATACCAATATGTGATAAGCCAGCGTCACAAGATATATTGCTTAAATCCCTTGAACCACAGATTGCACTTGGAATACACACACCTGACTGACTGACTGACTGAGTCACATACAGATTAAAATTAAAAGATGTGAAAGACTGAAAATGTATATCAAAAGAGGAAACAACATTATAATTAACATTATGGATTTATCCAGAAATAGACATCATAATGCATTATCAAAATGACTGTTAGTTGAGAGCGAGACAGAGATATATGCTTTTACAGGTGCTCATGTGCTTTAGTTTACCCTCACCCTTCATGATCTCTCTCTCTCTATGACCATTTCTATCTTTCTAAAGCCTTCGCTTGCTCTCATCTATTCATACACAACGGCTTTTCCCCCATCCTCATGGTGGAGGCAGAGGCAAAACAGACCCGACTCCCCACTGAAAGAGTGAACTAACTACTGCTGATCTGATAAATGCAGACCAGGACATTGATTTTCACTCAGCCTGTTCACAAGCTCATACAGGTCAAAACAACATCTTTGTCACAAGGTTAACTTTGCCCTGTCATATTGTATACTACTGGAATAAAGCATGGCTACCTCTGCACACAGTCAACTGTGTGACACTTCCATATAATAGTTAGCCAGTATAACTTGTTGCACTCACACACACGTGGTGTAACAACAAGTGGACAGCAGGAAGTTCACTGAGGATGGACACAGAGATAGCACCGCAGGCTACAAGCTAACTGTTAACGCCGGGACATCTGTGCACACTGACCTGCTCCAGAGGAGGACTGATGAATGGCGTCAGTCAGAGTCATCCTGTGAAGAGCCAGTCTTGAAAACCACTCTCCGACCCTTCGTGTCAACACCAGGCGGTTTATCTTGCAGCTCAAACTTTTGCTCCCAGTTAGCTCTTATTTTCCCGGAGCTCCGGCACCTTGTGGTCTACATCAATATCCGATCAGTAGCTTGTTCTGCCCGATCGTTCCTGCGCATGCGCGCAGGTTCCAGCCCGAAAAGTTCCCCAACCAATTACCGTTGTAGGGCTGCATGCCTGCACATGCGCAGTACCGATCGTGCAGGAGGTCCGTCAGCGGCAATATCGGCACTTCTGACCTGAGTCCTTCATAATAAAAGCTTCACAGTTACCTGCACCTACACTTATAGTATTAATTGTATTCACTGTTACAGTATGCGTACATGGAAGACATGACTGAGGAGAAAGGATTTTGTTAGGAGAATAGTAGCGATATCGTAGGGTGCAGGAGCAAAAATATTTACGATGATGAAATAGTAGTAACCTGGATGTAACTCCAGTTCTATGAGTATGTTCATAGCCATACAGTCTATGGTCCATGGCCCACTGACAGGCTTCATTATTGGTTAAAACCACAGCTGGAGGCTGTAGGGATGAAATGTCCTCTCAGGTGGGCCCCAGCTAACAAAATTCTGAACCCAGCCAGAAACCAACAAACAACAGCAGTCCAGCAGCTGGGGCAAAATCTGGGCGTTATCAAATGGCACCTCGGCCTGCTCCAGACAAGGTCACCCCAGTCAGTGCTCCAATCACAGAGTGAGACAGAGGATCAGCAGTCATGTCCCTGAGATATGACTGCACAAAGGTCACAGTGGTGGAGTTTCATTGGCAAATCTGCTGTTGGTGTTGCTGCTGCTGCTGCTGATGATGATAATGATGATGAAGGGGAGGCTGCTGGGGAAGGAGGTGAGAGTCCAGCTGCTCCATCATGGCCTGGACTCTTGGGCCAGAGAGAAAGTGAGTGGAGAGAGGAGCCTTCAGGAGGAGGCACTGCTCCTTTTCCTCCAGGGAGGACAGGCCCAGCCAGAGGGGCCTGTGTCCGACCTGAGCAGCATGCATGGTATGACATTATATTTACATAGGGTGAGATCACCCATTAAATCACCAATTATCAGAATAATTTAATATACCAGGGTATAATCTTGTTTATAGGATGTCATTTTCCATAGACCGTCACATACAGTAAGTAAACAGACAAACCAAATCTTGTAATCTGTTCACAACAGGCTGGCAAAAAAATACTTGAAATTTGATGCTGTAGGGGATGTTGAGTAAAAAAGAGCACATTAAAATTTAAGGGGTCTAAATCGTGATGTGATCATCTGTAAAGTTAATTACAATCTTCTATACTGGTATATGGTAGATATGCAGCTGAAAACTTGAAGTGGCAAGACTGAGGTCACATTTCAGGTCATATTGTGTTTTATTTAAACAAGTTCCAAAGTCAGATAACTTTTCCTTTACAGCTGATTTTCAATATCAATACATCTAGAAAAATACTATAAAAATGAACCTGCCAAACTTATGAAATACATGCTAACAGTCCAAAGAGCAGACCGAGCATCTCAGTCACAGTCTGCAGCGGTTTGCTTCATGAGTCCAGATACAGTGAGTTAATCGTCCTGGGGCGCCCCCTTCAGACTGGACCTCTGCTTCTTCTGGTCCATCTGGCCCATGACGCGGTACAGTTTTTTACGTGCCTCCCTCTGTCTTTTCAGCTTTTCCTCCTCCTGTTTCTCCTTCTGCTGCAGGAACTCCTTGTGTTTGGCATGCTGCACCTTGTGGACTTTCTTCCTCTTGTGGTTGTGGACTGTGCTCAGAGCATGGAGCAGTGCTGCCACCTTAAGGGACAGGTCAAGAAAATAAATACTTAAAGTCATGTTTTAATGCAGGGAGTAGTCCAGTCAGTTATAATAACAATCAGTTGTATTAACATTTTAATGATGAGATCTGAACACACAATACTTGTTTATGTGCTCAGATCATTAAAAATCAGTGACTTGCTTGTGGCCATAAATGCTCACTCTTAACTAAAGATAATGAGCTGTTGCACTGAGACTGTAGAGTCAGGTTTCACTCACCTTCCTCTCGTGGGGTTCTCTGATCACAGTGGGCCTCTGGAGATCTCTGGGCATCTTTCCTTTGGGTTGTTGCTGTTTGGGTTTGCTCTTGAAGGGCAGGGCCTTCTGAAGCTCCTTAGGGATGTGGAGAGGGTTGAAGCGCCTTTGAGCTCGGACCACCGGCTGGAAGGGAAGGGGATGGACATTCACACATCAGGTCAGGATTTAGGGTAACTGTTGTGTTAAGTAAATATCTACACAACTGAATAAATGCACTATGAAATAAATGCACTATGAAATCTAATGATTATTTATTATGAATCTCTACTTTTTTCAATTGATCTTTATTAAATGCCAGAAAATTGTGAAAAATGTCTAAGGTTATGTCTTCAAATGTCTTGTCTTGTACAACTAACAGCTTGAAGCCCAAGAAATTCAGTTTACTATGATATAAAACAGTGAATCCTTGAATGATTAAGTGATTCATTTTCTGTCAATTGACTAATTGATCACTATGGTAATCATTTCATTCATTTACTTTTTTGACACCTTTTGGAAACAGATGCATCACTAAGGGCAGTACACTGTTCTCAATCTGTCATTCCCTCATCAGATCACGCATTTAGAGGTCTATCAAGCTGAGCCCTCTCTACCTTGTACAGAGAGTCCGTGTTGGGTTTGTTGCGGATGCCAAGGTCATGTTTGAGCTGCCCCAGGGTCCTCATGCCCGCCCAGCCGTCCTTCTGACCGACAGGAAGGAGCAGAGAGGTGACAGGGTTGTAGAGCTGAGGAACAGACACTGGATACCAGGAGCGCAGGAACACGATGTCTGCACAATAACAAGTCACACAGAACCAAACACATCAATACAAAGATACAACTAGAGAGGAGTCTTTCAGAAGCAATATATCTTTGTTGGATGTGTTGTTACACCTTCACATAATGACTATAGTGGTGAAGATGGCAGGTAACTGTTACCTAATGTATACGGTACAGTAACAAATGGACACTCACCACTCATAAGCAGGCGGTCCTCAAACGTGGCTCTGTAAGCTCCTGGTGGTGTAGACAGCGCCTTCTTGATCTGACCTCTGACCCCTGATACTGTTCGTACAGAAGCACCTTCAAATTTAGCTACCTCTAAAACTGTGTTGAACATGCCCTGTGAAGACAGAGGGAGAGTTCAATAAGATAAGATCCTTTATTATCCTTTATTAGTCCAACGACAGGGAAATTTACAATCAAAACACAGGTAGTATTAATACTAACCTGCCTTTTCAACATACATCAAAGCACTAGCATCAAATTCAACACAAGCAACCAAAACAGCTGCTGCCCACCACAACTCAAATAAATGGTGAATGGTATGTCTGACCATTTTAGTTCAGGACAGAGTTTGCAAGTGTGCTTCATTCATCAGGCATGTTTGTATTGTGACATGTCTGTCCCTTTTGTAGTTCCATTAATCCAAGACAACTGTCTCTTATGGGACACAAAACAGAGACCATTGACTATGCTGCAGATCCAAGTAAAGCAAATTTTATCTCTATAATGTGGATTTTTTTTGTATTATTTGGAAAACAATCACTTCAGTGGTAAAATTCACCTTTTATCTAAAAGCTGACAGCTGTAGACCTGATTGAGACTCAGAGTTTCCCTACCTTAACAAAGCAAGTGTTCTTAAAGATCTTGTAGGGGTAACCGATGAGTTTGAGCTTCTTCACTATAGTCACAGACTTATCCAGGTCCAGGATGACTCCTGTGGCTGCAATACGGAAATTAGCCTGCAGAGAGAAAACAGGAATTTAGAAACTCAATTTCACCCCAAAGCCTTTAACACATAATTCCATAATAACACTTTAGTCACTTTACATTTTGAAAACAACAACATTGCCATTTTACCATTTGCTGTTGCCATGTGGGAAAAATGCAATATTCTCACTTTGAACCAGACTGATCTTAACTGCCATAACTAGAATGAATAACTGACTTACTTTAGTTCCTGCTACTGACTGCACAGCCAGGAAACCAGTGCCCTGTGGTGTCATAGGACCTTCAATGAGACAAAGGGAGAGACAATATTAGCTGTTATTATCAGATAATTATGTGTTTGACTGTAAAACATTTCCTCTCAACGATTTTGGATTAAAAGTCCACTGACTATCGATTAAAAACAATACATGACCATAAATGAATGCTCTTGTAACGTTGACTAAATGTACAATTGCAGGCATAAAACTATTATGAAATATCAGCAAGTATCAGCTTATCACAGACATGCCTATGGTGGCCCTGACAGCTTAATGCACTGCAGCTTAAGAAAACACAACTACATTTAAAAATATATCTTGCTATCTATGCTAATTTGACAACACATGGACAACTTACAAAAAAATACTGCAAAGTGAAAAACAGAACCAAACACAGAAACATAGTAGTAGAATCATTTTGTACATGTAAACAAGGCTATTCAATAAACCAGTGAAGGTCAATAAAAATTGAATTCATCACTGCACATGAGCAGTCAACAGTGTAGTGTGCTCAGACTGTGTTTTACCCCAGATGGAGGCTCCACAGTGCATGTGCTGTGGCGTGTATTTGAGCAGGCGGTGGCGTCCGTTGTGATCCTCAATGTGGTAGAGGGGGATGGTCTGGAAGCGCCTCCAGCCTAATGACAGGATGAGGGGGTCTCGCGTTTTCAGGATGCGGTTATGCCAGCGGTGTTTCTTCAGTCGCATCTAACATATACACAGTGCTTTAGATATGTACTCACCATTTATGTTACTATGAAAATCGAGGAGGAAATTTAGGGATATTTCTAATTACCCTCTGCAAGAAGCAGAAACCACAACAAAAAAACCTGATAATAAAGCAGCCAGTAGCAGCCAGAATTGCAGTGATTTTATCCACATATCCAAATAGTTGGATAAGAGAGGTTAAAAATGTAATAACTAGCAAAAGTAATGAATAAATGGTTTAAATGGCTGGTAGGCATCCTTTGTAAAGTATGAATGACAATTCCCACGAGCCTAAACTAAATTGGCAACATAAGTGAGCAAATGAAATGATTGTCTACCCAATCGCTTTGTTGTGAAAAAGGCCTAAACAAGATGGAAACCATCAGCAACCTCACAGAACATCCACAGGTACCACTAGTCATGAGGGGAAAAAAGTGCTGATGTCAGAATACACTGAAACCACTGCACTTACCTGCAGGTATCCTACATTGCCTTCACCGGAGCCAAGACCTCCGAGGATGATGGGATAATGGGGGTCGAAGTTGGTGACAAACTCACAGGGTAGTGAGGAGATTTCTAATCGGACGTACATTCCTGGTCTGAAGCCTTCGTACTGTACTCTGGTCTCATCGTCCACATCCTCAAACTCTGCCCTGTTCAGCTGAGGACAGAAAGCACAGAATATTCTCATAAACATATTCAATAAATAAGTCAGGAATATATAAGTGTAAGGAATATGAAAATAGCAGAACCCTCCAAAATAGAAAGTTTACTTTATCGCATGTCCTTCTGAAATGTTGTAGGACTTTCTGTATGAGGAATCTTTATTGAATGAATGAATTGCAGCAGCTGTTGTGTACTACAGAACGTGTCTCTACAGAAGGCCCAAACCAGCTGTGGTACCTCAGCCTGCTTCTGCATCTCCTCCTTCAGGTCATCAAAGTAGGTTGCATCTCCATCGTCGTACTCTGCATTGAATCGCTCCTTCAGCCGGCGTTTCTTCTCCAAACGCTTATTCTTCTGGACCTCGTCATCATCCACTTTCACCAGACTCTCTTCAGCTTCAGCTTCATCATCATCGTCATCATCATCTTCGCTCTTCTGCTGTTCACAAGGTGTAATGGACAAAATATCCATCAACAAATCATGCAACTGAGATAATAACCAAAAATAAAACTGTCTTATTTATGCTTTAAACAGCATCCCAACGTTTTTATCAGGGTTGTACTTTCAAACAAAATGAAGTAAAAGCAAAATACTTGAAATAGATAAGAGGAATGGGATAATAAGAAGTTACAGTTTGATGCCATTATTATATTCTAGTGGGACAGATGACTTTATATGACCACTAGAACAGTGGCACAACCAAAGTCAAACACAGCACCGACTACAATATTAATATCCAGAATATATCCTAACATATATCCTAACCACATAGAAACATTTTTTTAATCATCAATCAGTTGAAAATGATCTTGAACGCATTATTCCATGTAGACAGGACCAACCTCAGCCTGATCCTGCTGCCCAGCTCGTCCCCTGTGGACTTCTCCAGTTTCCAAATCCTCAAAGTCACCATACAGTTCCTCTAGACACAGCAAAACAAGGAAAACTGTCAAGGTCTACTATACTACCACATGGACTGTGTGACTGCTCAGCCATGTAAAGTAACTCCTCACTTGTGTTTGGTATTGAGGGCTCCACACTGAACAGTGACTAGAATTGTTTACGATTATAAAAGATAAAGACAATCTAAACTTTAGATCAGTGTATTTGGCTGAGTGGATTGGTTCTCCTTTCCTCTCTTACCATCCTCTTTCAGTAATGTGGCAGCATCTTGGCCCTCATCCCACTTCCCTGTTACAAAGCAGTCCTTAATGGAGTTTAGCATCTGGAAGAAAAAAGAGCAACCTTTTAGTATCTAAGTTTCATTTCAACATCTTTTTCGTATTGGTTTTCATATACATGGTACATTAGGAACTCAAGATACTTTAGCTGTCCCATTAACACCATTGTATTAGTGGCCACTGTACCTCCTCCATGTCCCAGTTGTGGGAGGTGTCAGGGGTGAAACGGGAGCAGTCGAGAGCATTTGCTTGGAACTTTTTGCTGTTCTGAGGGCGGCTGACTCGAAACAGCCCCCCCAACTCCTCATCCTCATCCTCAGAATCCCCTGCCTCTACAACTGAAAACAAAATAATGACTGTCAAGGGACATTGAAAATCAGCAACAAACAGAATCTGGGCGGCAAAAATATGAATATTTGGTACATACTGATCTCTCAGATAGACAGTCATGTTTCTGTTTATAAATGACCCAAACTTATTTTCAGCATTTCTACACAGCCATATCTTGGTACTCACACATACAATGGTATATTCTTAACATCATTTACATAGAAATATCCATTTATGTGCACATGTAACCAGAGCCTCAGGCTACCTGAACCATAAACCAGTTTTCTCAGATTGGGGGCAGCTTCCTGTTGCCGTAGAAAGGCTTCTGATGCTTTCTGCTGCAGACCCTCCTTCCACCTCAGAGCCCCTGTGGACAGAAAAAGGAGAATGAACTCAACTGAGTGAAGACAAATAAAATAAAATCTCAAGATGTTACATACAGTATCACAACATTTGTTTGTGGCTCAGACATAAGGTTACCTTCAGATTGTATTTGACCGATGAAAGCATACATTCCTCGTCCTGAGTCAAATCTACTTAACACGAATCCTGAAAGAACTCCAATAAGCTTTCTCTATTGTCTGAGCTGACACATGGAAAAGACAAGTAACTTTTTGTACAGCTACACAAGAAAATGTTGCATTAATGTATAGTTTTCGCTTGTCAGTGTCAGACTAATAAAAGAGACCAGATCAATATCTTCTCTTTCTTCACTCAGGAACATTTAGTAGCTGTTCAGCAGCCTTCAATCGTCACATGACCTTCACCAGCAGATGAAGTTTGTCCAGTTGCACTGAATAAACTTTCAAACTCCCATTTTAAATTAACAAGGGATGGAAAGGCCATTAAAGTGTTATGTTTAAGTGACACGCAGAGGTGAAGTGCTATTTGTTTAAGAACTGCAGCTCACTTATGTCACGTGTGCACACATACACACTCAATTGTGGCTTGTTACAAGGAATTTAGTGTGTTTTTACTGACCCATTCTGAGGAAAGTTTGTAGTGCAGGCAGAGGTCATAATCATCTAATAGGCTAAGCTATGAAAACATGAAACAAAGCTAAGCAAGCTCTGATTTTCGATTAGCGATTATTCAAACTGAATATTCTCTTTCCCCATTTGGAGAGAAATAAAGAGCGCAGTGTTGCTCCGGTGCGTTCTGGCAGCACTACACCAATGATGATGTGCTAGGTCAATGAATATTGACGAACTAACAACTACTGACATACAAATTTAAAGTGAACACCATAAACCAGATATTACGTTTTTAAATCAGCATCGGGAGAGAAAAAAGTAGGATTAGTGCAACCCTTTAGTGCAAACTAACACCAGTATGAAAGCAACGGTAAATAAAACTAAAAACAGTACATTTACCCTGCTCTTCTTCCTCCTCCTCCTCACTCTCACTCGCTGTTTGTTTCTTCACTATAACATCTGCTGCATCATCCTCCTCTTCCACGGATTCATCTTCCTCCTCGTCATCATCATCATCTTCCTCTCCATCATCACTGTCTTCCGCATCCTCTTCAGAACAGTGTCCAGAGTCTCCTGCTCTTTTCCCAGCCTCCCCCTCTTCGTCACTCTCCTCCTCACTCATCTCCAGCTCGTCTTCACTGTCAGCAAATGCTGGCATCTCATCCTTCCTTTCCTCTAGCTTCTGTTTCTTCACTGGTGGAGCGCAATCTCTTACATTCTTTTCTGTCTTATGAGATTTTGAAGACAGGTTATTCTCGTCTTCATCTTCATCCTCTTCTTGTTCCTCCTGGTCAGAGTCTTCACTGTCACCATCCTCGTCATCACTGGAGCCACTGACATCATCGTCGTCCTCCTCCTCCTTCTCAGCGAAGACCACCTTCCTCCTCTTTCTCTGAGTGTTAGGGTCCCAGACATGCTTCTCCTGAAGACCCTCCTTCTCCCTAACACACACACACAAAAAACAAGAAAAGTTTACATTCTCTGTCAGATACAAGGCTGCAGTCTACTCTCTGCAGTTGAACGTTTGGATGCTTGGTCAAATCAATCAATTTCTACACAGAACTTTGTTTTATCTTGCTCACTGTGGTTGTGGTTACTTCATATATTTAGATACACAAAGGAAGATCAATATTGAGATTCTCAAGTTAATCCCCATAACTTCTAATATCATTCACTCAGTGGTCACTTTATTAGATACACCATTCTCATTCCATTCTAACACAATCCTTGGATCCTTGGTAAATTTCAGCTATATGAGTTATTGTCGCCTTGCTGTCTGCTTCAACCAGTCTGGTTAGTTCTCCTATGGCCTCTCTCATTTACAAGGTGTTTTCATCTTCATAACTGCAGTAACTAGATGTTCTTTGTTTTTGGCAGTTTGTGAGATACTCAAACCACCCATCTGGCACCAATAACCACTCTACATTCAAAGTCACTTAGATGACATTTCGTCCCGATTCTGCTGTTTGATCTGAACAACAACTGAACCTCTAGAACATGTCTTCCTGCTTGATTTGCTGCCACATGACTGACTGATTAGATATTTGAAGGTGACATGTGTACATAATAAAAGTGTCCACTAAGTGTATATTTTCATATTAGGATTTAAAAACCCAAGCGCAAAAATAGTCTCACATAAACATAGATATTAAAACTGCATGCATGATCAAAACTCAATTATCCAGTGGAATGAAAGTTGGATCACTGGATGACAGATTGGAGGCTGACACCATGGTATTTGAGAGTATTAACAATTACATATGACACTGATTTGTTGATTTTTACAACATTTTTAGTAGTGATCACAAAAATATGATACAGAATATATAGAATAATAGGCCATATTTACAAAGCAAATCATTTCACAGTGTAAAAGTGTCCAGAATCTCTTGTTACTTATTCTGGTACTATCAGCCATGCAGAAGTATGAATAAGGTTCTGATGCCTATCCCTAACTGTACAAAGTGAGCATATTTCATGCCTCTAATGTCCTTTACATGTGTAGCTGAACAAAAACATTGAAGAGACAGAGAGTGGAGCTGTGAAGGGTCTCACCCGCTCTGCTCGTCGATGTCTATAGGGGCCAGGGTAGCAGAGCCGCTGAACAGAGACACCTTGCTGGCAGCCATCTTGGCATCCAGGGTGGCATGTGTGTCAATGAGAGACTGGACCAGTTCTGTGGTGGGCCGCACCTCCTCCTGTACCAGGGTAAGAAGAATATACCTCACACCAGGCACAACAGTACTTGTAATCTGATCTAAATTCAAATGTAAATCAAAATCAAGATGTCAGAAGTTTATACAAATTAAAGCTCAAACCATTCAGATGCAGAACACACTCACCTGCTGTTGGTTGACATGGCTAGCAGGAAGGTCAATATACACAGCATCCTTGTCATAGACAACCCCCCCAACCCCAGCCATGGGTGCATATAGCAGACGTTCCTTCTCATTCAGCGCTCTCTTCTTCTGAGCTTCTGGCAATGCACACGGGTCTGGCAGGAAGTTCACATCTGCCACCTGAAAGTCTCCTACACCTGCAGAGAGTAGCAACGCACAATTTGTTTTGTATTAGGACTAGATTGTACAATTCCTTGAATTGCACTTGCCTTGCGACTTGCTGGTGTGAGTGGGTTTACAGATTCGGGACACACCTTCAGTAGTGGACCTCAGGATCACTGGGTGTTTTGGCCATTATCACTAGACACCCTCACCCAGGAAGGTCTACCCTCCAAGGGTACATTATACTATTGTGAATTTTTTTCAGGGAAATAACTACGATTAGGAGCATTTTTGACTTAGAAAGTATGATATACTGTGCAAAAGGTGTTTGTAGTAAACTATCACTATGCTAGTTACAAGACCTCTCTTGGCAAATCATCTTCCACTTTTATTGTCATAAAGCAACGGAACAATCTTACAATCCAATAACATCGACAAATTTTCCAACTGTCTCCCATCTGACAAATGTTGGATACTAACACAGCAAACTTGCGTACATTTGTAAATTAGGATAATGTGGTGACCTAAGCATCTTAGTATATTGCACTCTTTTAATGTCTAATTGTCTCACTATATTATTGTTCTACCTAAAAAGGGAGGTTGCTAAAACCCAGTAAATTCCATTTCTCCTAGTTTTATATTCAGGGTAATGTTTTTTGTGCATTGTCTCTATTGAAATAACACGAAACATGCTTTGTACCTGGGATATGGACCTGGCCCTTGTTTTTCAAATATGTCCCTCGCAGGTAGCCATAAAGTGACACTGTCCGGTCACACTTGGGGTCTGTCCTCACTCTCTCAGGGTCTGTCAAGTCCTCCATACTGATTTAATGCAGCAAAGTGAGAAAATAATGTTTAGTTAGTATAAGGTAAAAGTATGCAAGTACAGTCAGATAAAAAAAAAAGAAAAAAAGAAAGAATTAACGGTGCTCCTTCAAAATAAAACGTCAAAACAACATTGTGGTTGTTTGGTCTGACATCAGCAAGGTTACTAATTCACTGAAGTTCATATAAAGCAGCAGTTTACACATTTGTCTCGGTTGTCTTGCTGAACATCTCGAGATCTTACTAATGTCAGACATTCTGAAAGCTGAAATTAATAGTAGTAATAATGACTCTGTTCTACGTAGCTGGGCTAATAAGAATACTTCAATTTTGTGAAGCCATTGCAAAATGTAACTAAACACACTATCACACACACCTTCATCACTCAAAGAATCTGGTCATTTAACTGAAACACAGCTTGTACACCACCCTCAATACACCATAAGATGTGTGGAAGCTGTATATAAACTGTTCAAACAGTGTCTTAGTATAGAGAAAAAACAATATGTTAAAAAACATGTTGCAACTACACGACAAGTTGATGGATCATTGTTCTGAGCCAATGCTGCAAACAAATGGGGGCAAAATACTGTAATGAATAAAATGAAACTCTTGCCAGGACTTTGCAGTCTCAGGTTATTACTCACCGGTCAACCAGAACATAAGGGTGGGAGGTCTGCCACACTAGAGGACGAAACTTCATGACAGAGATGAAGCGGCCGAGGTTCTTCACTTCCTGGGTCTGATATTCACCGTACACCATACCTGACAGGTAGAACAGTTTGGCCCCCTGATAGGTTCAAACACAATGCATATGCAGATAAAACCATTTATATTCATGGTCATTCTGTCACAGGACATACACATTATTGTTTCGATGTACGAGATTCTGTATATGAACAAAGGGTGTATTTTCTCCATCCTAGAGAGGGACGTTACACAGGCAGGACTCCTGCAAAGCAGCCAGGCCAGAATCTCTATCTCCATTCACCCTGATGCACTCTTGGTGTCTGGTGTTCGCAGACTTCATTAACACCTTAGAAGATGTGCATGTACCACCCTGCTTCAACACCTCTGCCATCATCCTTGTCCCCAAAAAAACAAGGACCACAGGACATATTGACTCAAGACCCATCACCCTGACCTCTGCGGTAATGAAATCATTTGAGTGCCTTGTGCTGTTCCTCCTCAAAGCCATCACTGACCCACTCCTCGACCCCCTGCAGTGTGCCTACAGAACCAACAAGTGTGTAGATGATGCGGTAAACATGGCTCCCAACTTCATCCTCCAGCACCTTGACTCCTCAGGAACCTATTCTAGGATCCTGTTTTCCTGTTTGTGGACTTCAGCTCATCATCATCCCAGCTCTGCCACAGGACGAGCAGGAGGCAGCATGTGAAGCTGGGGAAAAATGTCTCTGTCCCCCAGGGCATCAGCGCTGGATCCTCCGAAGGTGGCACTCAGTCTCCTCTGCCCTTGTCCCTGTACACCAACAGCTGCACCTCCAGTCATCAGTCCTCAAGTTCGCAGTACAAGTAGTTTGCGGAGGAAATTGACCATCTTGTGATCTGGTGCAGCCAGCACAACTTAGAGTTGTACACTTTGAATACAGTGGAGACGGTTGTGGACTACAGACAGAGCCCAGCACCATCTGCCCCATCACATTGTGTGACTCCACAGTCGACACCATTGAGTCCTTCTGCTTCCTTTGACCTTCATCACCCAGGACTTCAAGTGACCATCAGCAAAGCTCAGCAGAGGATATGGCATGGATGTGGCAGCTAAAGAAGTTCTTCTACACTGCCATCATAGAGTCATCCTCACCTCTTCCATCACCATCCGGCACACTGCCAAGGACAAAAGTAACCTGCAGAGTAACATTCGCTCTGCTGAGCAGGCGATTGGCTGCAATCTGCTATCCCTCCAGGACCGGTACTCCTTCAGGACCCTAAGGTGTGCTGGTTAAATTGTGGCCAGCCCTCCTATCCTGGACACAAACTTTTTGAAACACAGGATGCTGTGGTCCATCAGGACCAAAACCCATTTTCCCCATTGTTACAATATTGTTGTTATTGTTAATATTCTTATAATATTTTGTAATCATCTGTTATTTCTCCATACTGTGTTTACTGCCATCCAATATACCAAGGAAAATTCCTTGTATGTGAAAACCTACTTGGCAATAAACCTGATTCTGATGTTGTGTTTACCTGGTAGACCTCAGTCCAGAAGCGATGTTTGAGGTTTTTCTTGGTCTTCCTCAGTGTCTTGTTGTTCTTGAATGAATCCAGGTGAGTGAGCACACCCATGATACGAGGGAAGCCATGTACCTGACAGATGTTGAGAAACTCAAAAGTCTCCATCTCAAAGCCAAAGCTGGCATCAATCAGCATCAAAACCTGGACAGAAAAAAACAATGCATTTAATCTATTTTAACATTCATTTTAGCATTTACCTTAATTTAGCAATTAATACTTTATTCATCTCTCAAGAATCTATTCAAGTTAGCACTGAATAATAACAAAATGCCATTCTGTTCACAAAAGGTTAAAAGTATATTTAGTTAGTCTGTATATTGTAAAGTACACAAATATATTTTATAATGTGGTTCTGTTTGAAATCTCATTGAAATCAACTCCCTTACACGTTTATTAAATGCACTTGTTAACTGTGAATTGAAAAACTCACCAGGTCAGCAACCTTTGCAAGGTCGATCATTGTATTAATGTCATTGTTGCACTCCATGAAAGTGAGGCGGCGCTTCTTGCCTAAAGAATACAATATCACTTATCAAACACCAAAATAATGAAACATTATGGTTTAAAGCTTAATGATGCATAGATGGCCAATAAGAGATAAATTATTGTCTAATGTCTCATTAGTTTTAACCACTTTCTTTCAATCTCACCACTTTCAAAGTTTCCAATGTTTGTACTGGCTCATGACATTCTGCAAAGGAGCTGGCAGTGTCTGGTAATATGTGAAGGTTACTGAGATGAGGATCACAGGAATTATGCTGTTATGCATCTGAAAAAACCTACCACACTGTTATCAGCAAGCTAACACGATCATAATGACAAGGTTAACATGCTGATGTTAGGGTGCTCTGATCTAGATGTTTAAGGTGCAGACGATGAACAGTGACATGCAGAGTTAGAAACCAACAAACAACCTTTTGTTGCATGTTGGTCCCCAACTCCCTCCCCTCACTTCCTGTCTGCTCTCTATTGTCATGTCCCCATGAAGCATTAAATTTTATGGCAATCATCCAATTGTTGCTGAGATATTTCCATCTTGTGGAGCCAACATTAAATGTTTGGTCATGTAACACAGGGAAATAAAAAGGTAAAATTAAATAAAACAACAGAGCAATCAAAAATAATGTCATGCCATGTACAATTACAAACATGATTTGTTCAAATCATGAATGTTGATTTTACAATTCATTTTATTTATCAAATGTCAGTGTGTTTCTGTGTAAAATGGTAAAATCTATAAAGTTGTAAAACGGCTAGAGGGAACACTTTAATTAAATATTGTAACAGCAGCACTTGATAAAAGTGGATACTCTCTAACCCACCTACTACAACCCTAAAATAAAAACAATTAGGACACTGTGTAAAACATAAATAAAACAGAATGTGATACTTTGCTAATCCTTTTTGACACATACTCAACTGAGTATCTGCTTATGCTGGCATCAAATTCAGAATTTAATGCCAGCATCACATTCCAAACAAATTAGGTCAGGGGCAACAAAAGACTGGGAAAGTTGTGGTATGCTCAAAAAAAAAAAAACACCTTTGGAACATTGTACACAAACAGGTCATCATCATGATAAAGCAACAATGGGGCGAGGTTCACCACACAATTACACATGATTGTATAAGAGGATTACTACATGAGCTGGGGAAGATTTTGTAAGACTGTTGTCGGTCAACACAGTTTGCAATTGGTCACATTCTTTTTTTATTTACGTTTTACACAATATCTGAACTTTTCAGAATTGGGCTTGCACATAAGAAATCAATGGCCAAACTTACCAGAGACAATGGTGACAGGTCCACATATGTCCCCGAGCTTCTGTCGGGTGAAATTTTTGATCAGGCACCGAATCAGGGTACTTTTTCCCACCTTGGGGGGCCCGACTACAACAATCACTACTGGGGGGGGTTCCAGAGGAGTCCGGTCTACAAGGGGGATGTGATGTTTTTTGGTTTTTATGTCCTGGGCCCTAAAGAAAAAAGTACATGAGGAGTAGTTACTGGAATGTACTTAATTAATTACTTATTTCAACATTAAGGGAATTAAGTCAAACTGGTGTCTAATTGGAAACGAGCATAAAGACAAATAGCATTTACATTATATCTTGGATGCTAGAGGAGACTGAAGTCTCAATCTGTCTGACAGATGTGAAGCAATATAATAAGAGAGCCATCAGGACTGACCTGTGGAAGGTCTTGGCCATGCGTACAGCGGACTGAACCGCAAACGCTTTGGGATTGCGTTTCCGTTCATCCTCTTCTGTGGAGCCTCCCTGCTTCCTGAGCTTCTTCTTCTCCGCCTTTGGTCCACTGTGTTTCTGCTGATGTCGCTTCTGTTCCTTAACTTTTCCGTCCATCCTGTGTGCTAACAAACAAACAACAACACATAAATGTATCTTTACAGAGACTGAGCAAGACAGACCCCAGTGAAAATGCAGGTTATTGTGTACATTACTTGATAATTTTATTCATTGTGACTACAAGCACCTACCTGTACCAGCAAGGAAGGATTTACAAAATAGTAAATATAATGGTGTTCAACTATGCAATGACTGAAATAAAAGCTATGATGTTTACTGTGATGGAATGCAACAAGCCTGAAGTCTTTGCAATTAGTTCTTTATAATGTAGAGACACAAAAAAGACATGTGCTTGCTTTGATCCATGCTTTCATCACAAGCAAAATTGATTACTGCAATGGACTTCTGGCAGTCCTTCCTAAAAAGACCATCAGGCTCCTGCAACATATTCAAAATTCAGCCGCAGTTCTGTTTTGTCAGCTCAAAGCACTTATCATGCAGAATAGCGAAAACAAGGCCACTTCACAATTCAGCTGAGGGAAAGATAATGTGACTCAATGCTCTCTGACTGCTGCTTTTAAACATCACACCAACATCAAAACTAAAAATCTGTGGACCTCCACACCTGGTTGTCATCTGCAGTGTAGAGGGGTCACTGAGATGATGGTGGTGACTGGATTTGCCTGGCTGTTTCTGAATCTTTGATAATTTCATGAGAGGACACTGTCTTCATCAGGAACATTCTGTTCCACACTCATATATATACATATATATATACACACATACATATATATATATATATATATATACATACACACATATATATATATACACACACACACACAATCAATGACATACTAATGGTTTGAATATGGAAGACAACAATCCACAACATGTGCAGTCACAACCAACACTCCAACAGAACACCATAAACCTGTTCATTGACTTGGAATTAGGAGGGGAGGAATTGACTTGACAAGAAATAAATAATGGATTGACTTAAATAAAGACTTGTATACATTACATGAACAAACAAATGCTGTTCCATAGTTATTGCACTTTATCCTATACGGTTTCTTTTACGCCACGTTTTGTTTTGTTTTTGTATTGAATTGAGTTAAGATAAGATAAACCTTTATTCGTCCCACAGTGGGGAAATTCACGTTTCACAGCAGCAAAGGGGACAGAAGCAGTTAAATAGTAAGAAGAACAAATAAACAGGCTAAAAAAGAAAATATTAACCAATTTACACGAGAATTACTGGTGATTTTATTTCAATGCTAAAAGACACAAGTTGTTTTGTGTCCTCTTTAGCATGCAGTTTGTCATACACTACGCTAAAACGAGGAAAATGTATCGGGACTATTTCAGCAAACATTAGCTTGTTATTAAGTAGGAACACACCAGTCTTTTTTCACTGTGTACGTTAACGGGAGGAATGAATACAAGCTGTCTGTGTACAGCATCCAGGCCTGTTGTTCTGTTGGTAAATGTTCACAAAATTAAAGTATTAGTCTCAATACCTGAAGGAACTCCCGCTGCAGCCTGCTCCCACTCACAATCAGATTTCTTCAGCTCTCACATGTGTAGCGTGACCTCCGACCCGGAAGTGTAAGGAAGCGTCACCTCGTAGTAAGACGAGTGGAAACTGGTAATTCTACAAGGTTCCGCATAGCATGTAACGGGTTGCTCTACAATGGCGCCCTCTGCAGGCTCATTTGAGATGAACGTGGCCTCTCCTTTCGAAATTATGAAAACTAATGAACCTAATGACTAATGGTGAATGTTTACGTCTACTTTGGAGGGAGAGAAAACAATTTTGATTCAGAGCAGCAGGGGGCAGCAACGCCATGTTTTTAATTGAAATTGTCAAAGTGAAGGAAAGTGAAAGGTGAGGCGAGAGAAACAGTGAGGATTCAAGTTGGTGTACAAAAGGACTCTTGGATATCTTGAAGATGGAAGACCTGAAATGAAACTGGATTTGTTGTTGGGTCTTGACAAAAAGTCAAGATGATAAAAAGAACTGGGAACAAAGATGAAGACAGGACAGAAGACACACAAAGAGCAATAGAAAATGTGAAAGAGATGAATCTCAAGAGGATTAAATAGGAAAAGAGAAGAGATGAAAGGAGAAAAAAATGAAGTGAAATGGAACCAGACAGAAGGTTGAGTCTTAAATGTGTTAGCACCTTGTATGAATGTTTGATGTTTAATGGGCAGCTGGTTGGCAGACCTTCACAAGGACTGTGAGCCAGGGCAAAGGTCAGACATCTGACAAACCCTGCCGCTGCCTCAAAACTTCACAGCCACAAGTCTGGTGTTTCTCTCACTTCTAGAGAGTTCCTCTTGTTACTGTACTGTTAAACTCTGATAACCTGAGAAACTAAACTAGAGTTATGGTCAACATGGAGTCACAGGAGTAAACACAATGTCCTGCTGTTGGACAACACAGCATCATTGTGCTACAGTGTACCCACATTCTTTTTAATTCAAAAAATATTGGCATTTATTTCACAGTCAGTAGCACAGAACTTGATTTGTCAGTGCTCCCTGAGCTGCAATAAAGACTTCATACCACTTGATGGTGCCAGCAGAAACATTATATTCCTGAGTAGCTATGTGGACGGGATTCAGCCCCAATTAAAATAATCATGAAAGACATGTAATCAATCATGTGCAAATGTGATAAAGGCCAAAGCAACAAATAAAATAGTAATTTTAGTGCTAGTGCTAGTGCAAGATGTAAAAATACTTTCTGTTCAGTGATTGATGGAAACAAGCCCTGAACCTGAGTCCTTTATCTGAAATCATCATAATTACAATTGCTCGTCATCGTCATCCTTGTCTTCTTTATTGTCATCATTGTCATCATTAGCATCATGTTATGAAGAGTCCAATAAACCCTGAGCTGCCCTCCTGGTTTTCAAAGCCTTTGAACTTCCTCCCTTTAACGTCAAGTGCGTGTTGTCCTTTGGATGATCCATTTTCACCATCATCCTAATAATATTGGTGCCGTTATAATCATCTGGTTTACTACAGCTGGCATTTAACCCCTACCCTGCCCGAAAAAAAAAAAAATAGAAAATATCAATATATATCATAACACAGTACCAGAGCCAAACTACCGACAGTGCATGAGTGAGTGCTCATTAGCATATATTGCATGTGAGTGATCTTTTCATTTGAATGGAATTGTCAAGATCAGCAACATTTTCTCTTTTTTGCATTTCTTTTTCAGTCATGGATTTTACTAAGGCATAGACTGTATAAAACATGGACATAGTCACTGTGATGTCAATCGTAGGTTTCTGAGGAGCGATTTAGAAGCACATTGTCTGCGGGTCCGCAGTTTCCACCCAGTAGTGCGTGATGTTGCCTTACTCCCGGTTAAACCAAACATGGGCAAAGCAGGGGAGCCTGTGTGGAGCTGAATGAAGCCTGTCTGTTGAAAGACACCCACCTAGCTTGAAACTACCAATCTAGCCAACTAACCCTGTGGTACCTGCTCACTTCGGTACGTTTTCTGTTACTTTTCTCAAATCCTCCTGAAATGCAGGCGCAACGTTACGTGTCAACATCAGTATACAGCTGATCACAATCAATGGGTTTCTAAAATGGAATAAACTTGCAATAATATTGATGAAAATAATAATGTTTGAGTTTGTGAGCTGCCAGATTTTATATTACCATATAGCCTCCACAATTATCAACCAATAACATATTGCAACATCCAGGTGAACATTTTTCTTGCTGGGGATTTCCTGACAAAGCACTTGTCTCTATTTTCATGAGCAGTGAAATGAGATCAAGGACGTCTGTGTAGTGTAGGCTTTCCAAAGAAGCACTTAACTTATCTATCTCATTAGGGATATTCTACGTACCCAACTGTCAGAGTAGGATTTTGGTCTGTCTGTGGACAGACAAGGTCCAGAGGGCCACCATCTGCCACCCTGAGAAACCAGGTGTTTATTGAATACTGCCCAATATCATTCATTCAACATTAATTTTTACCACTGACTTTACAGACAGGGCCTTGGCATAAGAATTTCCCACACATTTTATGGATGTTTTTATTGTTTTTTCTGTTCTAAATGTTGGTCATGTAAGAAGTTTGCTGTAACTGAAATGCTTACATTGATGAAACAAAGAAACCCAACCGTTGTGATTTGCTGATATAATTTGTATTGCTTTTCAGTGCTCTGTTCCATTGATTCTGATTTAGAGTCAAATTCATTTCTTATCCAGTATCTTGTACCATGTTATTATTTGTTAGTTCAGATGGGTAGTGTAAACCACTACTGCTGTCGCTGCATTGTCAGCCCACTTTGGGAGCTGCTAGTGAAGTTTCCTGCCTTTTGCCCCAACAGAACAGACCATACCTTCCAGTTTGTCTATCCTACTACTATCCCCACTGCCATGGAGACCAAGATACAGAAGGTACTGGATCATCCGTTTTCCATTGCACATGCTGTTGTCTTATTCCTGTTCCCAGCCTGCTCCTGGAGTCCAAGTTGGTGCTCCCTTGTCCCATCTTCCTGTCTCCAAACTGTCCACTCAGTGCCTCGAAGAGGATGACAGTGGCTGCGTCACAATTCTCCATCCTCAAACAGATTCTTTGGTACAGAATCAGTTGCAACTTCAGCTTACCTTGGAATGTGTGTCGCTGATTAAAACTGGAGTAATGGAGTAGAGTGTATTTGTCCATAAGTCTTCCTCCATATGGGTCCAGACATCCCAAGCAACATACAGACACCTGAAATGTTGTACTGAAAATTTGGCGCACAATGGAAAAATCATCTACACCTAACCACCTTCCACTTGATGTGCAGATAGTCAATCCAGGTCACGCTCATGCCCAAGAGACTCAGGATCACCTGTTCTGGTTGGGATTGGTCGGCATATTTCTCCAGCTGGATTCTCACTGCTTCCAACCCCATCCCACATAATCAGTGCTTGTATAAAGGTTCTCCATATTCATGGAGAACACTAGACAGCTGTGAAAAAAACCAACTGTGAAATCCAACAGTAAACCAGATCCCATTTTCACAGATGAGCCTTGCAGGTCCATTGATATCCCGTGGCGTTCAAAAGGCTTAGCATACAGTCCATGTTAAAACACAGCGAAGTCGTTGTGTATTGGGATTTCCACAAGATGGCAACATAACCCAGTCTACAAATACTATGTGTACAACATATACAGTGCTCAGACCATGGCTGCCAGCTAAGGGAAGCAGGGGCGGTCTTAGCCCATGCAAGGACTTAATTTACTTTTGTAAGTCAACAAAAAGACCACAAAAAGTTAGCTAGTTGATTTCTTATTCTGTCACAACAAGGTCAGTATTCTTCCAAAGTGCATTGTGTTTAATAAATAAACAAGGAAACAATTGCATGAGGTCAAGGTATAAGATAAGATAAACCTTTATTCGTCCCACCGTGTGGAAAATTCACAATCCTATCAATATCAGAAATTGTGAAATAAAAATAGAATGCCATAACATTTATCTTGGCACAGTAACTTATGCTATTTATGCCATCCCAAACAAATGAAAATTTTTAACGTCCATTAACATTTTTAACTTCTTAAACATGTCATATACAGAAGCACATTTCAAATGTCGCAAATATTAAATTATTACAGAGACATGCATGTATTACAAACAATGACGTGACAAAAAATGCAATGTCATTTAGTAAATTAGCAAATAAATGCATCAGCCTCACTAACATTAGGCCTGTAGCCATCACCAGAAATCTTTTCAAAAATTAATTTCTCCATGTCATTGGTTTAGAGTGTTTGCAAAGAATTTGTCTGGCCAATTCCATCATCAGGTCTATTTCAGAAGTGGATTAATTCAGAACAGAGTTAAAATAGCCTATATAGTCACCAAGGCCATGTCTGTATAAAGCTGTGAAAATCAGCTCGACAGTGACATATAATCTGGTAATAAATAAAGCTGAGAATTTATGACATAGAAGGTGTGAGCCTCAGACCCACTTGGAGTTTGTTGGGAAGCCTGAACTGGCAAAGTTGAAGTACTTATCTTGCTTTTTATGAAAATATGGACCATACTTAGAGATGAAATCACACACAGAGTTACCTCCTGCTTCCTAACTGTTGCCTTCATGGTGTTCACAGAAAGGTAGTCCAGAGAGCAGTTTGGCAACATCTACAGTGCAGCTTCAGTGCTGTTGCTGCTGGCAACAATGACATCATCATTAATGTTTGCAACTGCAGCGGTGTTCTCTCCAGGGCTGCGTGAAGTCTCTGCACTGGCAGTTTCTTCTCTGGGTCTAGCTAGTGTTGTTGTTTTTTTTGCATAGAAACGTATATATCCTTTATTTGATCATATCAAGAAGTCTTCATTTGAGGCAGTGGTGATAAGCTGAAGAAGCACATGACCTCTCCTTTTTGCCTTGCAGTGGTGGAAGAAGTATTGAGATCTTTAACTGAAGTAAAAGTTAAAGCAATACCACAGTGGAAAAAATACTCCATTACAGTCACTGCATTGACTCAAATGAGAGATTACTGGTAAAGAGAAATGAAAGATTACAGGTGCTTTCAATATTACTGATCATGAAATGTTGCTGAAAAATTTGAAATGTCACAAATTAATCATGGAGAAGTAGTTCTGTGAACAACAGGATACAAATTGTTTTCTTTAATGGAAAATGATTGCTGCATAGTTTCCCTTATGGAAGTTGTCTTTGTAAGCAATTTACCTCTTGTTTTGAAGGAATACCACATCTTGATATATATGCATATGATTCAATAATATACATGTTACATCATGAGTTAAACTCTGTTTTAAATTGGTAGTTGAAATCAGTGGTTGATTTTTGAGCTTTAAATTTGCAGCAGTATCATCAGGGACAAATCAGTTTTGCAAGTTTAAGTAAAAAAAACCCAAAACATTCCCATATCTGATTAATGATTATTAAGATGGGTACAAACATAGAAGCAGAATTTTAATGTTGCAACCAAGTGGAGCAAATTTAAAAGCGTAACTAAAGCTGTATTCAGAATTGATCAAATAACTATGTGTATTGTGAGAGTTGTCAGTTATATTGATAACCACACAAACTCAGCTCCAATCCCATCAGCACTGTTTCCAACAGCATCAGGCAACTCAGAAGCCTGAGCAGTCTTATTTACAAGTGGGGCATTTGATTGAGTTAGACTGTCCATCCATCCATCCATTATCTGTACACCGCTTAATCCTCTGCAGGGTCACGGGGGGGCTGGAGCCTATCCCAGCCGACTTAGGGCGAAGGCAGGGGACACCCTGGACAGGTCGCCAGTCCATCGCA
This sequence comes from Holacanthus passer, assembly GCA_025331565.1. NCBI lineage: Eukaryota > Metazoa > Chordata > Actinopteri > Pomacanthidae > Holacanthus > Holacanthus passer. The sequence continues at coordinate 1,378,628 of JAFREQ010000099.1, read as the reverse complement.
GGGCCACACACAGGACAAACAACAAACACACACTCTCACATTCACACCTACGGACAATTTAGAATATTCAATTAACCTCAGCCTGTTTTTGGACTGTGGGAGGAAGCCGGAGTACCCGGTGAAAACCCACGCTGCACAGGGAGAACATGCAAACTCCACACAGAAAGATCCCAAGCGTCCCTGAGTTAGACTGTATCAGATAAATTATTAACATGTAAGTCAATATAGATTATAAGATATTGGCTAAGGTCCTGTCTTGCTATCACCAGACGGTCATGCCAGCCAAAATTAACCCTGACCAAACTCAGAAAGACAATCATTTTCAAAGAGTGGAAATACTTCTGCATACTTAAAGAAAAGGTTTGACTCTGATTTTGTTTTATTGATCAAACCCCCTTTTTGCATCTCCTGTAGCATAAGTCAATATCACTGATAAAAAAATATGGCCTATTCTTAGTTTTCTGTGGCACCCATCAAGGATTTCCTCTGCCCCCATTATTGTTTGTCTTTTAGCCCTTAGCCACATGGCTTCATAATGAGGAGGGATTTGAGGGTATTGCCCTTTTTGGTTTATGCCATGAGCTGTCTTTGTATGCAGACGATCTCATGCTTTACATTGCCAATCCAATGTCTCCTAATTTCTATGGTGGAATAAACAAGTATGTATCAAGAGAATACTCCTCCAGCTTCCCAAGTTTAAAGGAGGCCTGGCATTGCAAATTTCCGCCAATGCTATTGGGCCTGTAACATCAACAAAACTTCTTTTTTGGAATACTAACAAGACACAGGGCAAACAACCCCAATGGACCCAGATGGAAACGTTCTCTTTGCGTCTCTCACTTTGGTTGGTGGTTTGTTCCCAGTTACACCTCTCAATGAAACAGGTTGCTCAGAACCCAATTGTAACCAACATTTTAAAAAATTATAGTCAGTTTAGGAGACTGTTTGGCCTCCATGCACTGTCAGGTCTAGCTCCAGTCTTTTGCAACCACGTATTCCTATCCAGTTTTCCAGACCTAATCAAACAAAGGTCTGCTATTAATGACCTTCTTGTTGAAGGTGTTTTTCCTTTTCTGCAGATTTATCAGCAAAATTTAAACTTCCAAATACTGAATTGCCCTGCTTCTTCCATATTAGGCATTTGCAACTCTGCTAGGAGGCTTATTCTTATGGAGCTTATGGAGCAAGCTAATAAGCTTGTTTACAACATCTAATGTATATTCTGTGACATTCATCTGTACTAGCAGTTTGTTCCCGGGAGTTTCCATCTGTGGGTGTATGTGAGAGTGTGTGTTTAGTCATAATAAAACAGGCCCAGCTCTTCCTGCATATACCCTGTGGACTGGCTAGCCGACTGACTGACTGGATCCTTGGCCCATAATGGAACCACTGACTGGAGAAAGAAAAGGGAAAAATAGAGAAGAAATGGATTTGATCATCATCAGCCAGTCTGACCAGTTGTTGCAGCAACAAATGACAGGAAACAAGAACAAAATATTGACACAAACTAAATAAGAATGAATAGTGTTTATTCATAGGTTGCTGGAAAATTGTCAGGTCTGCAGAGTAAAAAGTTAGCTCAGTAATGTGGTTCACAGACACTTTAAGGTCTATGAACTTCCTTAGGATCATTTGCTCAACATAAATTCTAACCAGCAGAAACAGTTCACACACATTGTGACTCCTATAGCAGACAGCTGGATACGATGTACATTCTTGAACAATCTAATTAAAAAATCCGTTTTTCAGTGTGTCATGACACATCAAACAAGAAGTATCAAAAAGAGAATAGATAGATCTTTGCTGGTCATTTCCATAAATGACCCCAATAATTGTTTAATCCTGTCAAAACATGTATGTTTACATGCAGACTCCTTGCAAATTTCCCTACTGTGGGATGAATAAAGGTTTATCTTACCTTATCTATCCCAGTTTGAGCCTTATCCTGTTTTTTTAAATATATATTTGGGATACCATGTTTACATGCAAGTAACCAGGTTATTCATCTCCATTTATACGTGGTTCTTGCATTATTCAGGTTTTGGATCATTTGTGCAGACAGGTCTTTGACTCTCAACATTAAGCCACTTTGTGTCATTTCTGTAGCCACTGACTTAACCCAACAGTTACGGATGAATCCAGTTTGGTTTCTGGCTGCCTGGACTGGCTTCATTTACCACTCTGCTGGATTTTGACAGATATTGATAAAATAATGAAACTGAAAATGAGATTGGCATTACCTCTATCACAGGTAATGGCCCGATAATCGTGAGGTTCTATAAATTGAAAATCTATTCCTGATGTACTGAGTGAGAGATAAGAGAGAGAGTGAGACAAAAGTGAGAGAGAAGCTACACCATTGGTTGGTCGAGTGTTTCTCCACTGGCCATTGCACTTTCAAAATGAAGCAGGGGAACATTTGTGCAATTGGCTCACTAAAACAACTTTTATTCAGCGAAGACCCACAGCTTAGAGGGCTGCACCTATACTCACTGACTCTGCAGTTATGAACATAACTAATGTTTTATTTTGCATATGCCTCGCCCTCTAAGGCTATTACTAGTGGGAGAAGGGTGAAACAGGATGTGGTCCATGCCCAGACCCACAGACCCACTTCACAAAAAATCACAGCGCAATGGCAGATCAGATGTTCCAGAGACAGTACAATACCTGATATTGACCATGAGGTAACAAAACTGGAAAACAACATAAAAGAGAAGCAATGTTTGCGCACCGTAAAAGTCCAGCATAGAGAAGAGTAGGTGAGAAAATCCCAGTTAATTGGTCCAGAGTAATAAATCAAGTTGCGCCAAAGAATTCATTTCATACAGCTCACGTTAAGCATCTATGGTTGCACTATTTAACAGAATACTCTTCCATGGCTGTGGGTGGCAGTAGGCAGCATGGGTAGTGATGACCATGCTGATGTCATTGGGGTTGAGGTCAGGTGAATGCGGAGCAAAGTCCATGACAGTCAGGACTCCTCGGCCCTCTTCGGTCTTCAAGTGGGTCCTGCAGTGTTTGGAGGTCATTATCCTGCTACAGTATGAATCTGTCTCCACAAGGATGCAAACCAGAGGTTATAGCATATCTTTGAAGAATGGAGTGCTACTTCTCCTTAGTCAGGGTGGGAGGGTCAATTTGATGCAGGTATACAGCTCCAGAAAACACCCCCAGACTTGAATATTCCAACCACCATGTTTCACTGTCAGTTTCATACACTGTGGTATCAGTCTCTCTCCTGTTTGTCTCCTTACATTCACCCTTCTGTTACTGCCAGACATCTCAGCCTTGGATTCAGGACTTTTCCCAGTCATCCACTGTGAAATGCTGGGATTTCTTAGCCCATCCCAAGTGTTTGGCCTTGTTTCCCCTCCTGAGAAGAGGTTTAGAAACTGTTGCTCATCCTCTAAGGCTGCTACAGTACAGTCTTGATTGTGATGTGGGTACAACTGATCCAGTTTCTTCAAAGCATTTTAGATTTCAATGCACTGTCCCTTTAGAAACCTTTATGGTTTGATGCCCTACTTTACATAGAATAACAATTTGACTTCTGACACTTTCACTTAGTTCTGATGTCATGTTTTCCACTATGCAACTTAGTAACCTGTGATCTGCTGGAAATGTGGCACAGTCATATTTGAAACAGGTGAACACAGGCTGCAAGTTGAGTAATTGGAACAAGCTTGTAATGGAAACATCAAATCCACGTGAGTGTCATTTGAATGCATATCACAATGAAAGGGATACAACTCAACAGAATCGGACCTTTTGTATAAAGGAGTTAAGTTGGCCACAAATTAGCTTATGTTTGATTGCTGACCAAGAAATAGTGCAGTATCTTAAATAATTCATTTTCATTTCACATGTCATAACTTCCCTGGGTTTTTCAGTGTTTCTGTATCCTCAAAACTTTCTGGTTATTTCCAGGTTTATGTCAACATAGAGACATTCATTGCCATCTCAGACCTTTGGACCCTACTGTAAATGCAAAAGAAATGCATATAACAACATGTATTGTATTTCACTTAATTTTGGCGTATTTCATTTAATACAAATAAATATTCATTTATTAATTAGGACTTTCAGCATTGCATGCACCTTTAGTGAACATCTTATTCTTTCATGAGCTGTATTTTCACATGATGCACCCAAGTGCTAAGAAGCTCCAGCAGGACACCAGTGAAGAGATGTCTTGTACTGTGGCCGACTGATGCAAAACCTGAAGCACAAACCATGTAAAAGTCAATCATTTTTCTGCATTTTATCACCAAAGATTAAAAAGAACAGCAACATTTCACTCGTGAAAAAACACTGCCTCACACATCCTGCCTGACAGAAGTGTGTCTGGCAGGATGTGCTACACGCAGCTAAAGACAGTGAGGAACCCACGTCCACCCAACCCCAGACATGACCAACAGACAGAGCCTGAGTAAACAGGAAGTTTTCAGTTTTATTTTAGATATGCACACGGCTGTAACAAATCAATGTATGTAGTGCCTGTATAAAATATAATTTTGGTCCTAAAAACTTCTACGAAAGGTGTAATTTTGCTCTTATTCTGGCAATTAAGTTGAATGCACAGGGGTCTCCTTGGTTAGTTTAGAGTGACCAGCAGAGACCACTGCTCAACACTTTATATATCTAAGAAATGTACAATATTACTTTTATGAAAGATATACAGTCTGCTCAAATAGCCATGTTCAAGTGTGTGATTCTGCCAAACTTTCAGTCAAACACACCTATATCAATTATAAATTGGCAAAATTTATTACATGATTGAATGATTTGCCATCTGAACACCAGTGGTTGTTCAAGACATAGTGAAAAAATGTGAGAAATATATTGTTAGTTAATTACATCCATCCATCCATCCATTATCTGTACGCCGCTTAATCCTCTACAGGGTCGCGGACAGGGTCGCAGACACCCTGGACAGGTCGCCAGTCCATTGCAGGGCCACACACAAGACAAACAAACACACACATTCACATTCACACCTACAGACAATTTAGAATATTCAATTACCCTCAGCATGTTTTTGGGCTGTGGGAGGAAGCCGGAGTACCCGGTGAAAACCCACGCTGCACAGGGAGAACATGCAAACTCCACACAGAAAGATCCCAAGCATCCTAACCGGGATGTGAACCAGGGATCTTCTAGCTGTGAGGTGCCAGTGCTAACCACTGCGCCACCGTGCAGCCCTAGTTAATTACACTTGATTGAAAAAAATTTTTTAAAAATTAAAAATTAAAAAAAAAAAAATTCACACGCGTTTCCAAGATGGACAAAAACTGAACAAAACATAGCAAAAAAAGCAGAAACAAGAGGGTGACCAACAACATCCAAAGAGGCTCTGTCCATTTAGGAGAATTCTGCAGACATGAACTCTACAATGAAACAGACTGAAAAACCCAGAGTCTGCAGAGCCAGCAACCATGGAACCCCCACCCCTGCCAGTGAGTCCTTGACTGAAATCGGCTGGAACCAAATTCCAAAATGGAAATGAGACCGTCAATTACCAGGAGCTCAGTGAGGTTGACTTTCCTCAGCTGAAGAAAGAACAGCCAAAGACTGAATATGAGGACCCAATATGGGGACCCCTCACAATGGAATACAGTTCAATTCAAAAAGCTTTTGTCATTCCTGAGGGGTAATTCATGAGACATCCTGAAGACGTTCTTGTGAGGGCACCTGAAAACCAACAGTGTGACACAGGACCTGAAAAACTAAAGGTTGCTGTGGCCCCCAAAGAACAACGGGCAGACACTGCCCTAGAGGAACTGCAGGCTGCAGCGGCACCTGAAGATTCACAGCTGGTGGCCATGAGTGGAAAAAAGGACAAAACCGGCTCATAACATCCAACATCCACAGAGGCAGTGGCTTGAATAAAAGAGCTGCTGAAGGTCACAAGCAGGACAAGTCTGCATCATCTGCAGACTTCAACAGTAAACTGGAGAAGATTGTTCCACAGGTGGAGCTGGACTCTGAGGAACAGCTGAAGTCCTAACATGAATGTTCATGTTCAAGTTTTTGGACCGCTGGTGTTCTAAAGAATCACACTTCATATTATCAAAGATCCCTGCTGCCAAACAAAAGCCTGGTGCAACCATTTAAATGCAAATGTATGCAGATGTGACTTTTCAAACCAACTTTTATAAGAAACCAATAAGAATCAAAATGATTGTGAAAACATTTAGCTTCAAATTAGATGTCTGTCCAACATTGATACTGAACTTTAGAGATTCTGCACCATGTACTAAATTTTGAGAAGGAGTGTTAGTTGAGATGGCCTCTGGCCCCCAGCCACCCTCCAAAAGAAAAGAGGTTATGAATGGGTGGATGGATGTTTGGTGCTTTGCCAGCGTTAACATCACTGCTGCTGCTGTATATTATCTTCACTTATTTTTATGCTTTTATTTATATATTATATCTCGGGACTTCTATCTTGTTTATTTTCTATAGGCTATCTATCGAAGTGGCTTTTGACTTAGTAGAAAAAAACAGTGTCAAATGTTCCTTGCAAAATTAAAGTGATTTGTAAGGTGATCAGTCAGGAAATGGCATCAGACTTTCAAATATATACTGATACTGTTGGACGATATTAAATGTTCATCTCCACGCAACAATTTTGGGATTTCTTTTACATCCACTCAAATCAAAGATAATTATTAAATTGGATCCTAAATAAATAATCAATGATATACAGTATAGATATATAGATATAGACAGTTTGCAATGCACTGACGGGCTGTGATACAACAAGCAGTATTTTGAAATAGGAAAAACAGCTGCTTTCACAAAACTTGAGAAGCACTTAGAGGAACTGAAAAAAGTCACTTTGGCTTTACAACAAATCTTGAGGAGTTATTGCATGTAGCCAGATGTCACACTCGTTTCGTACAGCCAGAAGAAGAACAAGAAAGGGATTGTCTTTACTTAGAGGCTATTTTAACAGAGAAGTACACAGAGCTTCATCACAAGGTCCAACAATATTGACCTGAAGTTCAATATCAGTAAAGCCAATGAGCCTGTGGTCAACAACAATGCTTCAAATATGGATGCTGCTGCAAAGAAGCTACAAATACTTAAATGTAGATGCTTCACACAAATTTTCAAACTGGCAGCACAGAATAACTTTTGCCTTTTTGCAAGACAACACCACAGAGCCCTTTTAAGAACGTCTGCATCGGGAAGTTAGAAACAGTTCTGCAGGTAACAAAAAAAATCCAGTTTGGTGACAGAATATCTTCCTTACTGTTTTTGTCTGATGGCACATGCACATGTATGTGTAAATCTAACTGCAAACAGAATCTGTATATGAATTTAGATGCAAATTGTCTTGTATATGTACATGATTACACACATTTATGTGTGATATATTCATATATTGTTATTAAACAAATCCATTAGATCAAATCCATTTAAAAATCTTTGCCTTCAGTGCTTTGTGTTGGTAGTATGAAAAAAGACACTGTGTTAGACGGCTCTGCATGCTGTTTGGCTCCTTATTGACCAAGGTATCCTCAGAATGAATGAAAGCAACACATAGACCAGTTTTTGCCATGATTAGTGTAACAACAACCAACAACCACTAACAATGATTTTGTGAAGTGTTCCTGAGCCCGTGTATTAGTATCTTTATAAAGTCATGTGTTTCACAAAGTGGTGAACTTCAGCCCATCCTTAATTGCTATTCTTACTATATTTAGTAAGTAATGAAATATGCTGTTTTTCACAGTTTTTCAGTTTCTACCCTTCCCATCAGGAGTACACACACACACACACACACACACACACACACACACACACACACAGACACACCAATAAGTGAGCTGATGAATTGGTCCACTTTCAGCGCTGTGGTGTTTGAGGTGGAATGATCCGTCATTTAGTGGAGATGACCTGATGTTATCAGAGAGAGAGATAAAACAAAGGAGGGAGAGAGATGAATGAGACCATAACAGTTCCATAGCCAATATTTCCACATCACTGAGTCTGACTGTTGCCATTTGAAGAATAAACACACACATATGGCAGCATTTTCTGTGGGTGAACCATCTCTTACAAAACTGGGTATTGCATTAAATGAATTGGTCAAGGAAACTCCCTGTCAATGGCCAGGACATTAAAACCTAACATGCATCATAATCAGTATGTTGCAACACTATGGTGAATATCTATATTTGGAATTTAAATGTCAGGAGTTTTGCAACCATATTGTTTAGGCCTTAGGGACAATTCTGTAGAACCCTTTTTTAAAGAGACAACACAGTACAGCAGATAAAAAATAAATAAAACAGCCAGACAAAACGAAAGGAAACAGCATACAAAAAAATGCAAGACAGATATACAGTGTCTACAAAGAATCCAGGCATAACAAAAGCAAGAAGGTGATAAAATGATGTCTATGTCTGGCCACTAATACACAAGAAAACACACCACCAAACTACAAACTTCTGTAAAACATTAAGGGGCAAAATGAGCTATTGATAATTCATTAAACACAATTTTTAAATAAAATGTTCCATGCAAGTCCAAAAGACTGAAATAATAAAGGCCTTAAAACCAGCTTTGAACTCAGGGCACCAAGATGGTGCCTCAAGATTAGATAATAATTGTGTTGCCTGAAGACCTCCACCTTCACAATTTAAGCAGTATGTTAGAGGTGCAAACACTATTAAAAAAGAAATTGGCAGTTAATTAAATCATCACATATGAACTGCCACTCAGTATACCTGGAGCCCCCAAGACATTTTAAACATTGCACCCTGAAGAGGCCGCTTCCGCTTCTGCTCCTGGGATTTATACTGTGAATGCTGATTTCTTGTGTGTGTGTGACTAACTATAACAACGCTACTCGCTTCCTACAACGTCACAGTCACTGTCTAACCAAACCTTCTCTTTGTCCATACCCCGGCTCTGCTCCCCCACACATTTTACCAATGCACACATGTCATGGAATGGTAGAATTTGACTATACTTAGCAGCATGACTTTCAAAATCAGTATTGACACACATTAATCCACATACACACAAACAGAGAGTGAGGCCTTGTCAATCATCCATGACCTATGAGCTGGCCTCAATCAGTTGCTTTCACTTCCTTGTTTTGGATCTGTGGATTCCCCTCATGACACACACACAGACTGCCTCTGTTTATGGCATAGACAACATTTGAAACATAAAAACATGAAACTTGCAAACTTCATCCCATTTAAGGAAAAATTACAGCCTGCCATCATGGTGTCTTCTGGTCACATGACACTGCCTCCCTGATCTCTGTCCAGGTTGTTGCATGGTTTAGTAGTCTAGACGGACTGAAAGACATCCTGCAAACTACAACCCCAATTCCTAAAAAGTTGATCAAATCAGATTTTGATGGTTTGCAAATCATTTAAACCCTATATTTAATAGAGAATAGTGCAAAGACATCACATCAAATGTTGACACTGAAAAATGCTATTGTTTTATAAAAAATATATATTTTAAATTTGGTTTCAAAAACCCTTATTTTTACTGCTTTCAACGCCTCTGTGTCTATGAAATTAGCCATCTATGTATGGATATATGCTTTAATGTATTATAGTGATCACAGGAAATGATTCATCGCAGACATTTGTGTGCATGTGTTTCATGTCTTTGTGTAATGTAGACATTATTCAGATATTATACTGTATTATCTATTCAATAATTGAGCCTCCATCTCTGAAAGATCATAATATCTATTTCCTGTCTGAGTCATGATCTGTCCACATACGGTACACACACACACACACACACACACAGATGAGCTCATAAAAGCATCCAAACAACCTCTCTTATAAACACATACTGTCCTTTCCTCGCCCTGTCTCTCTGTTTGTGTGACTCCCATGTTTTACAGTCATTAAGCTCTCTCTGTCGCTTCCTTGTTTTTCTTTCTGTGTTCCTCTGACCTCATTTCCATCATCTGTCTATTGCTCGTTTTTTGTCGCCTTCTTTCCTCTGATGCTTGATCATTATAGTAATTTTGATGTTTTCTTATGATGTTCAGGGCTAAGAGTTGAATTGCCCTATTGTATTTAATCCTGCTGTATTTAATCCTATTAATCTTGTCCTCCAAATTCAAACAACTACTAAGAAGCATTTTCACACATTATTTGCACCAAGTCTGCTTTGCTCTGTCTTTTCTTTCTTTGGTCCCTAATTCAGAACAACCCCGGTTAGAACCCAAGTGAACAAGGTATATACCACTGCTAGTTGATTGTAAAGGCAGAAATGCTCATTACATCCCATAATATGACAGAGTTACCTAAGTCTTTAACTTATTCTCGATGCAAAGGGTTAATGGCATCCATTTAGATGTGACCAACACACTACATGTATGCATCATATGTGATTAGACCATATATGGCTTTAATAATATACCTCACAGTAATTGTGTTTACTTTCTTTCATTCATGATATTTTGGTCTTCATGCAGTATTTCCATAGCCATAACCTGATGTGCAGTTATACTGCAGTGTAGCTACAGCAGCTATGTGTAGGCTGTGTGATGTATGTCGGCCCGAAAAGCCAAGTCTGCTCTGATTGGTCAGTTCCCACAGGCCTGAGCCAGTGTTCACCTGAGCAGGTACAACAGGTCACAGCTCTACGGGTGTTTGCAGCAAGAGAATCATCATAAGCCAGTCTAGCTACACTGTTACAGTGAATCAAACACTTCATCACCACACGTGTAGCCTTGGCCTCACTTCCCAGCAGGCCAATAACGATACAGCTTAATGTCAGAGTTCAAGCTTGCTGCTGGGTGCAAATCAAGTTATACGATGTTGTTGAGCAATGTCTTGAAAACTGGACAGATTGCAATGAAATTTGGTACAGTACAGTACAGTGATGTCCGATGTAATGACTCTGGTGATACCTTCACTTTTGATGTAGCACTATCATCGGTTCAAACAATACAAAAAAAGTACTAGACAATAGAAAATAATTCTAAACTAAACAAAAATTTTGATCTGCTGATGGTGGTGGTGATAAGATACGATCTTCCTTTATTCATCCCACAATGAGGAAGATTTCCAAGTAATCATTCATTCATTCATTCATTCATTCAGATTATTATTCATCCTTGAGAGATCGTGAACATCTGAACCAAACTTAATTGCAATCAGGAAGGTCCAATTGTTGTTGAGATATTTCAGTCAAAACCATAAATCTCAACCTCGTGGTGGTGCTAGATAAAAAGTCAGAGGATCACAATAGTTCGTAAGAGACACTGGCTTGGAACTATGCACATCTCTACTAAATTTCATGGCAAACCATCTAATAGTCAAGATATTTCAGTCTGGACCAAAGTGACCGATCAACTGAGCTACACTGCTGGCTGGCACTGCTGCTTTGCTGGCTTGGCAAAAAAAAAGATTGACTGGAATGTAGAATGTACTCGGCATGCACTCTTCAAATACTTTCATTACTTATATTAGCGAATGTTTGCCCACGATGTGACTTGTTTATTTTGTAATATGCTTTTGTAAAGTCTGAACTTTAATTTAATCCTACTTTGCAGCTGTGTGACATCAATCAAATGACCCACATTTGATGGCATTAAGTCAGTGTGAATGCTCTGGGGAAAGATGGCTTGGCTGCCTTTCGCGAGCTCAGTCATCTCAGGAATGTCCAACAGGAACCAGAGGACCAGGGATCCCCATCACCTCTCCTCCACTGTCACCCAGCCCACAAAGACCTGTGCAGGTCCCTGTCTATCCATCCACCCCTCCATCCTCTCATACATCATCCATCCATCCATCCACCTGTCAGGCTGTGGCAGAACCCAGTGCAACCGACAGACGTGAGCTGCCGTCAGGTTGAGTCGTCGTCAGGTTGAGTCTTCTCTTACGAGGGCCCCTCTCAGAGCTGTCCAAGGGCCCCGTCGGAGCCTGGAGTGCCACGGCAACTCAATCTTAGTAGTGGACAAAGTGAAGAGAGCGGGAGCCGTCCCATCAGTCTCCATTATGGGACAGCGTTGTTGCTCCGCTGTCATGTTCCTGTGGTACTCCAAGGGAGATGCTGTCTCATACATCATTAGGGAACAAAGGGCCTGGCCAGAGGGGTGGGGACAGGAGGTGGGTTCTTCCTGCCCCTGAGACGCACACACACACACACACACACACACACACACACACACACACACACACACTCCAACCCCCTCCTCAAGTTCCACAATGATCAGCCCTCCTCTGAGGAGGGGTGGGGGTGGGGGTTGATGATGGGATGGGATGGGTGGGGAGTTCTGCTCAACTTGAGGTTTGTTTCAAGATTATTTTTCACATGTTGGGTGGATGTGCCCTCCCGTCTTGCACAGCGATTATGCACCGACACCTCTTGCCACTGCAATCTTAGGAAAGGACAGATAGATAGTAGAGAAGAGCCTCTGGCTGTTCAATGTGACGAGCAGAACATTAGCATAGCAATGGGCAACTCTGCTGTCACTACAGTGGCTACCATCAGCACACCCCCATTTACCACTGACAGTAAACTAGTCAGAGTATGTCTGCTAGCTACATTTGGCTTTCCGTCCACACTATGGCAGCATTCTTCTCTGTCCAAAATGTAGCTTTTATCTCCGGAGACAAATCTGCCAATGCTCCCGTCAATCTGCCACAAAATGTTTCAGTGTAGTACAGAAGACTCTGAGGATCCCTTAACTAAAAGATTGTATCATTTTCAGATGATACACTTACCAATGTAATCATTTTGTTTTCTGTTGCCAAAATGGACAGTGGTGTGATAGACAAACACTGACTTTGAGATGATGATGTAAATGAAATGAAATGTTTACGCGTGATATCAAACGAGGCAACCAAAGTTCAGAAGCATGTGTGATGTGTATGGAGGTGTGTTAGTGCCCATGGCATGGGTAACTTTGTGAAGGCACCATTAATGCTGAACGGTATCTACAGGTTTTGGAGCAACATATGCTGCACATCAGACAAAGTCTTTTTCAGGGACATCCCTGTATATTCCAGCAAGACAACGCTACAACAGCAACGTGATACAACAGTGTGGCTTTGTAGTGAAAGAGTGCAGGTACGAGACTGGCCTATCTGCAGTCCAGATCTGTCTTCCATTGAAAATGTGTGGCATATTATGAAGAGCAAAATACGACAATGGAGAGCCTGAACTGAGCAACTGGACTTGTACATCCAGCAAAAGTGGGACAGAATTTCACCTTCAAAACTTCAACAGTGTCCTCAAAGTGTTCCCAAACTTTTACTGAGTGTTTTAAAAAGAAAATGTGACATAACAGAGTGTTAAACATGCTCCTGTCCCAACTTTCTTGGAACATGATGCAGGCATTAAATACAGCATGAGTGTGTATTTACAAAAGACAATAAAGTCTCTTAGGTCCCAGCTGGGTTAGCTTAGCTATCCTATGTACTCTTGGGAGAGCTGGGATAAGATGCGTTGGTGGCGTTTGGTGTGGCTGGTCTGTCTGGGTGGTCGGAAGACGCCATGGGCAGTCATCCTCTCAGGGTCTGCTGCACTTTATGCTGTCCCTGCACTTCCTTTTCCATCATCTGTCGTAGGCTGCTGGGACGGTCCGGCGCCACACTCCTAATCCTGCCACGGATCCTACAAAATATAACGTCAAAAATAAAATTATCTTAAAAAACTCCTCCTGCTTCCCTTTAACTGACTACTGTTCCACTAATTTTTAATCCTTTTCCTGGGAAAATAAACGCAGGTTCTTCTGGTCTGTTGGTGGTAAATAATTTCATCTGATTTCACAGGAATCTGACCTGGGTTCAGGAATAACTATACAACCAACTAAGAGTACTATCTTTAACTAAAGTCTTTTACAGTCAATGATTTCATCTCGAATAAGAAATTAGACTTCCTGTTTCTTGTAGAGATGTGGCTCAGCTCTGATGGTGCGGCTGTCCTTGTTGAAACCTGTTGATCCAACAACAGTTTCTTTCAGTCAGTTAGGCAGAATAAAAGAGAGGGTGGAATGGTGAAATAAAGGGTGGGTGCCACTATTTCGGTTGGGTACATTTTGGTGATTTCTCCACATTTGAGCAATTGCATTTATCATAAAGGCTGAATGAGTGGTATTGATTCTTAAGCTCTGGAAAGGGTTTCTTTCAGAGTCGTCAGAACTTATGTCAATCATTATCACTAACTATGATAGAATAACTGTAAATGGTGATATTAATATACACATAAAATTATTTATCTGACCCAAAACATCCACAATATCTTGGACTGGCCCCACCCATAACTGCAATAAGACTCTTGATCTAGTTATTCCCAGAGGAATCACAGTCACTGATCTAGTGGTCTGATTTCAATGTGTCATCATTATTGAGTCTCTTTTAATGTTTCACTGAATACCACAAGAAATCACTCATTATTTAAAAAGACATTTAGATACCACCGCATATATACGATTTGCTGAGCTCAGAAATACCTTAGATCAAAATATTTTTGAAATGGTAGATGCCTCCAATAGCGAATCAGCTGGCATGGTTGATAAAGTAGCTCCTATGAAATCTACAAAGAGCACTCACTTTCAAGCCAGGCCTTAGATGAACAAAGATATTTGTGCATTAAAGCAGTCCTGTAGGAAAGCTGAAAGACCACGGAGGAAAACTAAGCTGGAGGCAAACCGTAGTTATGTTAGTTATACCGATGTTATGCTTATCTATCATGTATCATCATATTCTATTTTAATGAAGTCATTTATTTTTTGTATTATTTTTTTCTGCCATACTGTGAGGTGACAACATTGGCAGAACTAGAACAACACAATCTCCGACTGAGCTGAATATTAATGATTTTGTGAATTCCTCTAGCAGCTCCATTCTGCACAAGTATGATTCTCTGATGATATAAAATTTTCTTGTCACACAAAAATCTAAATGTTAAATGTTAAATTCTTTCTGTTCATGCACTCAGTTTATATCCATCTGTGGTTTTCCCCATGTCTCACATCTCTTCCCAGTTCAGATTCGGCCATTCCCGCCTTTTGTCTCATCTCTCATTTATCCCTTTTTTGTGACCATTGCCTCCCTCTCATTTTTGCCTCTGCTTTGACCCTCTTGGAACTGTTCTGTTTTGGTTTGACCACCTGTGTACCAAACCCTTTTGCTTCAGTAAAACTTTATGACCTTGAAGTCTATCGTGTGCGTCGTTACAGTGCAGTGAAGTAAGAAATCTTACTTCTCCCAACTTGGAAGGCTTATTCAGACACAAGGGCAACATGTGAAATTGCCAGCACATTTACAGAGTGAAGAGCATGTCTGAAAAGGGCTATAGATATGGCCTGTTTTAGTACAACATAAAACTGCAGGCAAACCCCACAGACCACCATGAGACACACTGGAGTTGGACAGCTTACACAGAGGTAATAGTTTCTATCAAAGCAACAACAGCAGTGACAAATGGCCTGGTTCTGCCCCATTATGTTACACTTTACTCATGCTCCTCTGAGCCCTGATTGATAGAGATGTAGCTGATTTTATCATCAGCTTTGGATTTGGGGATGTTTTTTTCTTTTTTTACAAACCAACGTTATCCTCAGGAGTGTGTATCAGAGGAGGCAACAGCAATGATTCAGAATCATTATACAGGTCAAATAAGAGGAATAAACAAATAACCAGTCAGTTATCAATCAAATCATTAGGATCTGGTCTTTTTCAAAATCACACTGATTTAGGCTAAGTTCAGAGAACAATAGCAGTGGAGCAAAAAACAACTCTACTGCCACAGATGCAGAAGAATACAAGGTGGTTGACTGGATTTCGCTGCAGCACAGTCCTGTATCATCCAGCAATGCACTGGGTTAACTACTAAAACATGGGCAACTGTACATCCCAGGTACCAGGTCTGAATACACACACACACACACACACACACACACACACACACACACACACACACACACACAGCCAAGTGACAAGTGTTACTCTGCTGCACTAAAGGAGTAGTTGAACATTTCCTGCTGTAGGGGAGGGAAGGTGTCCATGTTCCGGACCAAACCTGCAGGCCGGACTGCACATTTATCATGTAAAATTTTTTATAGAATTAACACATTTTTTTGTTTTGTTATTTTATTGAAATATTCAACTGCTTATTGATTCAATTATATTACTTATACTTATATTCTTCTCTGTTTATTTGTATGATTTCTTTAAGAATATTTGATATCCACATATACACGCCACATAAATCAAAATGAAAAGATGAAATGAAATAAGTGATTTTAAAAAAGAAACAGCAGAAGTGTGAAATATAAACAAAAATCAGAAGATTTTAATCCAATATAAAACTAATGAAAATTCGGGAAAAATTAAACAAGACAAAGATATGCCATAGACATATGAGATTTTCTCTCTCTCTCTCTCTCTCTCTCTCTCTCTCTCTCTTTCTGTGTGTGTGTATGTGTGTGTAGCATTGCTTGTCATCATTCCTAATCCAGAGATCTCAGCTGGGTGGTCAGGGTCTGCAACCCAACCATGAAAGACACAGGGAACACAGTATAATGTGTGTGTGTGTGTGTGTGTGTGTGTGTGAAAGCAATAGAGAGTGAGAGTGATAAATGAGATAGTGAGAGCCCAGCCAACTTGCTCCAGTAAAACACACAGTGTGGCTGGATCAATCTAGATGTGATGAGACCAATTCAAACAGAGCACACCTACAGCATCAATATCTGTCAAAGTTACTCTCCTAACTAAAGCCCATCACAGAACATATGTATTATCCCTTGAGAAGATTAGCATTTTGGATTTTGTCATATGTAGTTAGTTCCACATAAATGACTGTAAATGCACTGCACACTGGGTGCTCTGGCTGCCTTGGCTTTTACTCACACTGAGACTAATGCTCTCCTTCAGGAGCACCCTATTCACACATTTCCATCTATTGGAGCAGCTGGGGGTGTAGTGACTTGCTCAAGGGTACCTCGGTAGATGTAATCAAGCAGAGGCAAGTGTTGCTCTTTCACTTTCCCCACCCAGATTTATCCTGCCAGTATCAGATCTCAACGATGACCTTCAGCTTTCACAAGCCACCTTTAACCTTTAGGACACTGCCGAATAAGCTATTTATAATATTGGATTTAATTCCACTTGGTTTTAACTGGTGTTTTTTTCTTTTCTTCCCTATAAATTTTGTTCACATGAATCCTGATAGGCGTGCTAATATCAGAGCAATCAACTCAGGAAAAAGCACAGGTGGAACTGTTAACATTACCAGTTACAGCTGTGTTTGCCAGGTCACAATGTCTGCTGTGAAAATGGTCTATTCAGCTTCAGCTTCAGTCCTCGTTTTTCCCTTTGTCTTGTGCATCCATCCTGAAGTGGTTCTCTTTGACAATCCTGAAATGATGATGAAAAAAAATTTTGCTTTTTGCATCTGATTCTGTTGAGATTGGTAGTGTAGGCTCACAGTCCATTGACGGACCAACGAAAGTCCCCAGAAAACCTCTGTCTGAAGAAAGCAGCTTTTTGATGGAGAGAACAAATATTAGCATTGCATCGTCTCTTGCTGTTTCCACTCAAGTTATGCAGACATTTTTTCCAGTGAGTTAATGAATTTTCAACTTTGGCCTGGGTTGTTAGCATTCTTTGACGGACAACAGAGTTGGCTTCATTCTCAATGATGGCCTGATTCAATGAGGCCACAGGGGACAACAAATAAAAGACTCCTCATGTTCTCAACCGTGGAACACATGGCTAAATAATGACAACTCTGATGACAGAGAACAGGCGGCGTATTGACTGAGCACAAAGGCCATGTTGACTGGTTGCACTAAGTGATCCATAAGCAGCTGTTATCATTGTCTCATTGTCTCAATATGCTGATTCCAGAGAACAGAGGAATGTGTGTGTGTGTGTGTGTGTGTGTGTGTGTGTGTGTGTGTAACACTTGCATATATTTATTTGAGGAACCTGTGCTTCCACCTGTGTGCATGTCGGTGTTAACATATAAACATTATACTGTATATGTCTGTGTTCCAAATGTGCATCAAACATGCATCTGTGTGTGTATGTGCATGTGTTTGTATATTGCTATGCAAATTGTGGAAGACCAGAGAATCACTTGCTTCATTCAGAGTTCCTTGGCTGCGGCTCTGAGGACGGCATGATGAAGCTTGCTTGACTTCTCTGCAATGTCAGTCATGCACATTTTAAACAGCCAGGGAATAATGTTGGCTTTATGTCCGAGGAGCAGCAGCAAATGCAAATAAGATCTCAGACAAACAGGGGTCTTTACAACTTTGTCCTCAGTGAACGCATAATTCACACAATATTGTTTTATGCAACTTAAACTCAGGAGGGTGAGCTGCCCTTTCAGTGGAGTTCCAACAAAGTTAGGACTAGTGCATTGCATTGGAAACACGAGAGTTTAGTCAGACAAAATATCACTTGCATGTGACCTATCAGTCACCAAAAGCGGTTTGATTTAACCATAGAGTCACCCGTATGTTTCTGAAGAGTCATTGTGAAGTTCATTGTGAGTGGCTCCACTCAGATCAACTTTCACTGTCTCCCCGAGGACAAACCTGTCCTGAGTCCCCAAAGACTGTTGACTTAGCAGCACGCAATCAAACTCCTACCAACAAGCAGCAGAACACCCAGATTTTTTGGACAGTCTGTCAATACAATTAAAAGGCAAAAACACCGCATACACAACTGAGAGATCAAGTTCAAAGACTAAAATGAGCTATGGTTATGCTTAGCAGTAACAGTTTTCTTTTGAAATTATAAATCATTGCTTCAACCCAAAGTTGGCTTGCTGCTATGTAGGTCCCATCTATGCTTGTTAATTCAAGAGACACATATCCAGATAAAATGCAGCTCAATATCATAGACTTTTGCTTACACAGTAGCAGTGGGACATCAGATATAAAATTAGATTGACCTCTACTTACCTCTAATTTGCTCCATACCCAGCAAAAACTGTGGCCACTGTCAAAGAAGAGATTAGCCGTCATAGCGTCTTTTATCATTTCCAAAAGTTTATGTTAGCTTCCCTTGTAACTCTGGACTCTTCCATGCTGTTTTGCTTAAGGCATATTTTGTGTACCTCAAAATAAGTGTTTTTCATCATGAAAGTATCAGTATTGATAAACCAAGATGTGTGGTGTTGTTCTTTGGTTTAAAATCCAATATGTTGAGAACAGAGTGAAGAATTGAACAAATGAGTTAGTTCATAAACTACCTGTCCGACCCTCTGGGATTTCAGATGGAATTAAATTAGTTTACCACACGCCTTATCTGATGAAGACAGGTCTCTAAGCAACACAGTCTCATCTTCTAGAGCAACGATACTGTGCCTGTGTCAACCACACAGAAGTGTGTGTGTATGTGTGTGTGTGTGTGTGTGTGTGTGTGTGTGTGTGAACCTATAATGAACCTGGCCTCATTATTTCTGAAGAGGATATTGCTTGCTTTGTGTCTCCCACACTCGTCATGCAGAATGCATCATACATAATGCAAAACGCACACAAATGCGCTGAGTTATTCACACAAAAAATTTAAAAAATACACACATGTAAAGAGGTACTCAAACCTAAACCCACCCACAAGTGTGCCAACTGTTCGATTGCACTGCATGTGAATGCACACACAAAAAGAGGCACACGTGATCAGTAAAGTACATTACCTCAGAAAGTGTTTGTGACGCGGGTGACTCAGCCCTGTGTTTTGTTGTTGGGTTAACCATGTTCACTTCCTTCTGCTCCAAAAGGCAGTGACAGGCAGAGAACACTGCTAAGGTCTGATAGGCCAACACCTTATTGGCTTCGTGGAGATCTTTGATTTGAAAGATTCATAGACATTCAGATCATCAAGTCTACATCAGACAAAACCAGACTTAGACCATGGCTAATGATTAATCGTCTGAGTTGTACAAGTCCTTTTACTACATTGGTAAAATAACTTATTTGTCTTTGCCTTCCAGAATGAGTGTTTTCTGAATTGGCTCCTCTTCAAGAGCAATGACAAAAAACTGTTCAGTTGTCACTTTCTGATGTGTCACCTCTATGGGTAAATGACCCTATGGCTTAATACAACTTGGGTTTTATTCATGTAAGTAAGTCCTGAGACATCTGGGAGTGCAGCAACATCACTAAAAATAGGTCTAATGAAGCAACAAGTACAAGCAGTCTGACAATTAAACCCCCTGATAAGTCAAAAAAAATGAAGGCAACCTGTTACACTACAACCCAGACTGTACGCTGTAAACATGGCACAGCTTACAGCCCAACCTCCAGGCTGAACGTCTACCTACTATATCTGCATTTACATTTATTCATTTGGCACCTTTGACTAAAGCAACACACAGATGAGTAAGAATCCAAGCCACAGTAGATCAAGGAGAAGCCTTTCAGAATAACTGACTCAATCTTCAGTTTATGTTCCAAGAGACACAATGCTGCAAGAGCATAAAGTAACACATAAATGCCAAGCAAATGGCAAATCCCTTTGGAGAAAGCTCTGGGAGATAGAGAGAGAAAAAGAATAGATAAGAATAGATAAATCAGTACTCTTGAGAGAGGTTGGTCTTACGTGCCATATACTCACTCATGGTTTTCCTCTGCAGTGAGGGTATGATCGGCCATGTTCAGACCGACATTAGCCCTGTGTTCCAGCAAAAAGGTTGAACCGGGCTCAGCTGCACTGCAATGTGGCACCATCCAGCCACGTGTTGCGTTGGCCAGTCAAATACATGCAAGCACTTGTTCCCGGTAGTTTACTTCATGATGTAAACACATTACAGTATTTCTGCTGTTAGTAATTGCTGCCGTGATAACTTGTACAAAATCATGGCACATTAGGAAACATTCAGATGTATTGTTTTTGTAGCGGTCATGTGGGCCACTATGGAAACTGTCGGTGTGATGATAGGGGTACCAGAACCAGTGGATAGACCTATGAAATGAAACACAAGTTGTAATAAACTGCAGTTTCCCTTTAAGGAAAGGTCAAAGTTTCAGCAGTATTACAACAGAATACAGTGTGACAGCTGAATCTGAAGCTAACTGTAGAACTGAATGCACTTTGTAAAGTGTCCATAATGCTTTACATGTCTCGCTGTACAATACATATCAGTTCATAATATTTGCATTCTGTGACTGTAATTGACCCCAGTTCACAAATTATGCTTAATTTGTTAAATATGTATTCTACAATTCTCTATGTTGTGCAGGTTCATAAACAGGTGCCTTCCTGTCATAGCAGTCAGAGCCAAGAATGAATGAATGAATCCTGACTGATGAAAACTCTGTCCATAACTCCAGGCAAACACAAAGAGAAGAAACGGAGAGGGCTCAAGTGAAAGCAGAGGATGTTGTGTTAGACAGGCAGGGCTGCGGAGAGTTCAATGGCCTGCCTGGCCTTCCCCTCTTCAACTCTGGGCCATCCCCAGGACTTCTGGGAAATGTATTCTCACTGAGATGCGGGCTATCTTAATGTTTCATTGTTTCAGGTATGTTAATACGTGCTCTCATCTTACACAATCACACTGGTATTTCTGTTGAATACGCTCGGATAATGTCATGTTTGACTGCTCATAATTCCGTGAATAAAGGTTTTATATTTTCTTCTTGAACACTATATCCCGTGATGCGTTTCGTTTAATGCGCAGGCGCAGTGAGCGGGACGAGGAGGCGAGCTGGTGGAAAATGAGTGGAGGGAGGCTCTTATCTGAGCTGAAATTACACATTAGCACCATGAATTACGTTTTGTTCTTATTAAAGTCGCGTTTTTGTATTTTCTGAACGTGGACCGAGCAGCTCCAGGGGGATTCGGTGACTCTGGAGGATTTTCTAACGGTTTTCTTTGGGTCTGGACAGCGGCAGCAGCAGCAGCACCGTTAGATCTTCACGCAGCCAGAATGCCGCGAGACAACAAAAGTCCTCTCATCCAGAAGATAGCAAAGCAAGCGCACATCACCTTTCAAGGCTTCAAATCCGCGGCCAACGGGGACAACAAACAGAGTGACCTCATCTCCTTAGTGACTGCGGTCAGGGCTGCAGACCTGAAAATCGCGCCCCGGAAAAGCAAAGCGAGCTCCGCCGCAGCGGGGCTCCAGAGCCCCCCGGTGTCCTACATGCACATCTGCGAGACGGAGGTGTTCAGCATGGGGGTGTTCCTCCTGAGGACCGGTGCGTCCATCCCACTGCACGACCACCCGGGCATGAACGGGATGCTGAAGGTCTTTAACGCCTCGTGTCTGTTGTGATGTGGCCTTTTGTTGCCCTGTTACAAGCCGCTCTGTGTCCCGGCTCTGTAATGATTCTTAGTTTAAGCTCACAGTAGCAGCTAGGAAAGTCCACATAAGCCTCACCTGTGCTGAGACGTACATACAGTATGTATGTGCGCTCTGCACATCCAAGGGCCCCATGGCATGCTGGGCCCCTGTGTGCATGCAGAGGACACCATGAACACCAAACCAGCCACACACTACTGATACACTGACATCAAGGCTGGATTATCAACTGGGCAAAGCGGGCAGCTGTCCTGGAGCCCCAGACCCTCAGGGGCCTCAGAAGCCCCAGTTTCACTGCATGCCAATTTGATTGTAATTGCAAATTTGTTTTTTAATCAGCATCAAGTATAAAACAAAATTGATTTGGCATTGGCAGCTCATTTCGAGCTTTATTATTTCACTTGTTGTGCTCACATTGTGCATATCCCTGAATAAGTTGTGTTTTATGAAATCACCACAAACTTTACATGTTGCACTGGACTTAACGGGAACTTGGTTGACACGACAGATGTCAGTATGGGCCAACATCAAATTGTGGCCTCTGGTCCTCCCAAAAGTTTAATGTGACCATGACCGATAGGATGAACTTGATTTATCCATGCTAATACTGATCTGAATAAACTGGTTGACTGTTTCTCAGTCACTGTTGTTATGAAGCTTCAAAATGTCATTTTATAAACTTTCTAGAATAGCATGATTGAAAAGAATGATGGTGTATGAACCTCTCCACTTGTGATGTGTAAATACAGCTGCAAGATACCTTGCCCATAGAACAACCAGTTCTGCACAGTGAGCTACAGTGATTTTAATTAAAAATGAAATAAAAAAGGAATTGGATTAGGACTCATGTCACCCAGTACCTTTAGTATCAGCAAAGACAAAGTAGGATCACTGGCGCTGTTTGGTTGGTTTGTTCTAATCTATTTATTCCAAACACTTCATTTGTCATAAAGATGTGATACAGTTTACTTTTTTTAAAGACCAATAACAGGCCCTGCATGTTACTAAAATTTGACTGCTACTAAACTGAAAATAAAAGCACAAGATCAGAAAATCAGTCCTGTGTGAAAAGACAATACCATCAACTTTCCTCAGTTGGAGAGTCAAAAGTGATGGAGGGATAGTGAGAGGAGCAGATTAGTGACTGCGAGACCTTACTTTACATAACATTATTTTATGATAACCACATGTACACTTCTAATTGTATCCTATCTCTTGCTCAGGTTCTCTACGGGAAGGTGAACGTCCGCTGTTTTGACAAGCTGGAGGATAACCTGACTGTCGGCACGGTCCCGCCTCAATTTGAGCCTCCCTTGGCTTCATTCCAGACAGCCTCCTTGCGCCGCTCTGTGCTCCGCTCAGTCGCTGAGTACTCAGAGAACAGTGGACCATGCCTCCTCACTCCTGTACAGGATAACCTCCACCAGATTGATGCAGTGGAGGGGCCGGCTGCATTCCTGGATATCCTGGCACCTCCATACAATCCAGATGACGGGCGGGACTGTCACTATTACAAAGTCCTGCAAACTGTGGCCGAAGGGGAAACCGATAGAAAGAGCAATGAGGAGCAGCAGGGAGAGGAGAAGGAGAAAGAAGCTGAGACATGGCTACTAGAAATCCCTCAGCCAGAGGACTTCTGGTGTGGTGGGGAACCCTACCCAGGCCCTGCAGTCTCTGTTTGAATACAACCTCTGATCAGAGGAATTACACTGCAGTGTATGACAGTCATAATATAGTGATATCCATCCATCCACAAGGGGAAACTTTAGTTTTACCCCGTTCTACAGGGAGATCAAACATGAGGGTCATTATTACCTGGAAGTCAAAGGGATTGAGAGCCTTGCTCAAGGAAGCTACAGCAGGGCAGACACTTGTAGAAACAGGAGCTTGAACTCTTGACACCTTACACAGAATCAGGACCACTGAACTGCCTTCTATAAATCGTCAACAACCTTGTCAGCACTGAGAAAAGAGTTGACCCAAGGAATTGACTTTCCTAATATGGTATATTTCTTCAGACGATTACATTGCCTTGTACACACATGAATGTCATCAGCCAAACGTTCTGTGAATGTGAGGCGTCATTAGAATCTCTGATGTGTGTTCTGTGAAACATCGAAAAGCCTTTTACACGTTATTGTTCCACTGTGCTGCAGAGGACTTCCACATTGTGACGTGTCTTAATGCCGAAGCCTGTAACTCAAGCTTTATTTGTGATTATTGAATGTATACTTATTAAGAGTGCCATTTCTATTGTACACACTCATTTCTTCTTCCAAAGTGCACACACTACATTATGTATACTTTATTTTTATTTTATATGTTTAACTGTTTCCAGATAACGTGGTTCCTACACAGGTCTGATGATGCTGATGTTCAGCTCTGTCTCCATATTCTATGATGTCACCTACTGTAACTTAATCCAGAGTGATATGGTGTATATGATGCACCATATTAACACTGAACAAAGTCTTAAAACCAAATCCAGAAAATATAGTCTATAAAAAGTATTGCAATTAAAAATGGAAGCAGTATTAGAGAACTTTAACTTTTTTATTGTTTAAAGCCAACACATCTACTCTTTCGTCACTACCTTTTACATGTAGCTTGAGAAACACTATATCATTCCACTCTGTATGTAACATTACTTTAGCTTATATCTTTATCCTCCTTTGGCCGATATTAGACTTCACACAGGTCTGTGTGCCAGTTTGACAATGATTCTGTCGCTCTGATGTTGAATGTATGTGGAATAATAAAATAGACGGGAATAATCATGGAACTGGATCTAATTTCTGTGCTCTCTCATACTGCTAGTCCTGTACTGATCTTGATCTCTCTATTTTGGTAAGTACAATATCTGAGGCACCACCATTGCTGCACATTTATTGGCCTGTAACTTACCTTTTTTATATATCAACCAAGTTTTCCATGGGTCAAAATAATTTCAAAGAATAAATTCTGATCAATTTTACCACTGCTCTGATATGTAACACATTTTTCAGTATCCCCCCCACCCCCCCAAAATGTAACAGGACATATTATGTTAAACATATTTGAACAGTGCCGGACTAACATTAATATTAGCAGTACACCTAACCCAACATCAATCAGTGAGACAGTGTTAGATAAGGTGCAGAACTGTTCCCCCTATTATTTAGTGTTTCTTCTACTCCTAACTCATTACAAGAAACAATATTTAGCTTTGGTTTTTGGGATTGGCCCTGTGCTGTTACCTGACAAACATTACATTCACAATACTTAAAGCCCAGAGCAGAAAGAAACTTCTTAGAAAAAAGTCCACTAAAGAAAATGAGGCACCTAATGCTTGAGGACCCGCTGGCTCACAGATCTAGGGTCCTCAGATATGAGATCTGCAGTTGGACCCTCTAGAAATGTTATGCTGGCATTTAATGTAAAAAAGGTTGAATATTGCAAACCAAAGAAGTAAAGAAGGTGTTTGTGTTATATTTAAGGCTTGACAAGATCAAAAGTAAAATGAGTGCAAAAAAAGTAGAGGCAAATTCTTAAGGCTGTGCAAGAAAAGTGAGCGAGAGAGGATTCAGCAGCCAGCCGGACAATGACCCTCAAAAAGAGTCCAATTCAGACAGAGACAGCTTCAACAGACGAAGAGACGAAAGGTCATCTTCCGGACAGGCCAAGTCTTCTCCCACACTTCGACACAATAGAGGTCTTGTGCCAGGACTTGAATATTATTGTTAATTTGTGGTTCTCACTTAGTCTTGGGTAAAATTGAAAGAAATCTGTAAAGTTGACTAACTGGAAGAGCAGGTGTCATCCCAACTACTCTGACCCTGACCAGAGACTTTTACATTATTTTATTACACTCAATACTGGTTCAGTCAGTTTCAGTCTGAAGTTTTCTTTCATCTTCTTTCTTTCACGTAAACTAAGCTGATACAGTGGCTCTGTCTGTCAGGTCGGTGGCTGTGGCTCATATTAAATGCAATTATCCTCAATTTCCAGTGTAAAGTCTATCAGGCCAGTATATCAGTATGGGGAATATTTGTGGTGCAGTTTGAACAAGAAAAGCCATTTTTTGGCAGCCGCTAGTAGAGATGTCAGATATGTGTGTCTTTTCCTCGCTATCGTATATTCCCGGCTGCTTTGAATGTAACAGTCACTCAAGACTGGTTATTTTTAATTAGGAAATGTTCAGTATTGTCAGTGTTGCCGGACCGTCAGTGAGGAGAGGAGGGGGGCAAGAACAGTGACGTTCTTTGTCCACTTCATGATGACTCTCTATAGTATTGCTCACTTGTTCTTGTGGTCAAGTTGGCGTCAGAAGAATAAAGATGTTACAGATTACTGCAGGCTTCACGCAGTTTCTTAAAAGTTCTTTGTCACTTTGATGATGACTCTCTATAGTATTG
This sequence comes from Holacanthus passer, assembly GCA_025331565.1. NCBI lineage: Eukaryota > Metazoa > Chordata > Actinopteri > Pomacanthidae > Holacanthus > Holacanthus passer. Next base: position 1,351,977 of record JAFREQ010000099.1, on the reverse strand, counting down.
CTCACTTGTTCTTGTGTGTGTCCAGTGCAGGGACAGGTCAGAACATTTTCAAGCTTTTTAGCCAAAGCTTCTTTATTTACGCTTAGATACATTTTGAAATTGATGTTTAAAAAGAAATATCAAAGAATAATTCCACACAGTGCCAAAGCCATGTTGGTTAAAATGCTACATATAACACCTTAATGCTGGAGCCACAGGCTGTGACAGCGACAATGAAACGGAGCTAAATCACAAACAGCAAGACAATTGCACCACCAATAATTGATAAAATTATTACCTCAATATCTGACAAACAATGTATCTAAAAATCAATTAGATACAAGGGGAGATGAAAGAAAAACTAAATCATGCAAACAAATGATTTTAACAGCCAAATCCAAGTCATGTCAAGTATTTTTTTTCTGTTTTTCTATTTTTTCACTTTGAGAAATAGACACTGTACTTACAAGTCCACGTCTGTATAAATCTATATAAATAATAAAATGTAATAAACTTTATACAAATAAACTGTTATGTTTCAATGGCAGGATTTTGCCCTTTGCCAACCCCAGAAGAAGTTTACAGGCTGTCACTGTTTTCTTGCAGTTCTTACTGAAATGTTTGAAGTCTTGTGACTAATGGCTGACTGAAGGACCAACCTCACCACAGTTTGTCTCACCTGGACCCATGATTCTGCTGCAAGCAGTGTTTTCAGCCTGTTCATCCCTAAATTCTGCTTCGCTTGACTGTGCATAGTTGAACACAACGAATGAATGAAACCAAATTATTCATAGCAGGTAAATATCTTTACTGACTTCAAAATGCTGTTGAGTCCATAACATTTTCAATCCTGCAGGACAAATCAATCGTGGAGTCTGGTTTTATGTACACCACTGTTCATAAATTATATTGATATTTTTCTTCTTTCCTTTAATAATGGCTATTTTTTAACATGGATAAAAACAGTATTATTCAAACACCAAATATATTATTTACATTTGAAATAGTTTCAGCCTAAACAGGTAATGATTCAATAACCCCCCCCCACGCTTCAATTTTGAAAAGTGTAAGAGGTCCTAGATCATACTGAACCACAACAGAGCTTACAACTGGACTCTAAATATTGTGGAAACCCCATTTTTCTATAGGCCCTCTGCGGTCTGCTGAGTGGTTAAACTGAACAGGTTTGAACTGTAATTTGTCAGTACAAAGTGACAGTCTTTTTATTTGTAAAGAGGACATTCTACAAACTAAAAGCATAAAGGACCAACACAGTAACAATGTGGGAAAGTGGACTAAATTAACAGAAGAATGACTCTCACAATTTCGCTGTCATCATAAGTATATTAGTGAAATGTCATCATAACATATCTAATTATACTACTCATTCATTGCCTATTCACCTTGGCCTTTATACAGATTCTTTGTCAATACTTCCACTGCAGAGATGTGTGAGAAAAGAGACTTCAAATCAGATCAGGTTTTTCTCTCTTTTCCTCCAGGCCACAGCAAAGTGATGGCTTTCAGGTGGCCCATAAAATAAAGTAATTTTGTCCACATGAAATTAATCATTCTTACATTTGCAGCATCAGTATATGCTCTTTAACATGGTTTCATTGTGTAATGAACCCTTAAGTTTCTAAACCACAGTTCTGGTCTTTATTAACATACAGACATTTAGTAAATGAAAAGGAATCAGGTGACTGCAGCTGCCCACTCCTGAGAAGTGTTTAGGTCTGAGTCACAGCAAATGATACAGACAGAGGCAACATCAAAACATAAAAGACACGCACAAAAAGCAAAATGCCTTTTTAAAAATGTCAGTTGGTAAAATTTCAAAACAATGAACAGCTCATTTCCGTTGAGGGTCAAGGAACAAATAGGAAATAAGAAGAAGAAATAGAATTGACCATATTCATGAACACGAAGGCATGTCCCACATTCTACAATTTAAAAGTGACACATAATGGGTCTTTTGTTTTTGTGACCCACTATATTTTTAGACCAACAAATAAATAGATGAATAAATAAAAGTAAAGTCATCAATAAATATATAAAGGCTGCAGTATGTGTGTTCCTTGCTGGCTGTGTCGGGAAGGCTTTGAAACATACTGGGGTTTGAACTTTAAAGAAAATACAATTGAACTGTTAATTATAGTAAAATATGAAAACGAGAAAAAACACTATGTCTTAAATCCTTGTGATGGCCGGCCTGAATGCTGTGGACATATGCACCATTCTTATACCTTACAAGGGGTATTTCTATATATATATATATATTCTCTATGATGTATTTAGTTGTACACAGTTTTGCTATATTTTCCTCTAAAACCTGACCTACTTTGTATTTGAAATGGTTGGAAATGTACAGAACATTTTGACTCTTTTGACTGAAGACACAATTTGGTTTCTTTTATTGATTTTGCTCAAAGTTAACAGATAAGCTTGGCAGTTTATAAAAACAACTTTTTTCATCTTGTGACAAAGAGTGCATACCGTTTATAACCTGATGTGTTACCTAAATAAAAAGTGAGTGGGTGAAAACTCTGAGTCAGAGATGCCATGGGTGACGCTAGGCGGGATTTACCCAAATAAATTTCCAACATCAACAGCAGCTCAATTCTTTTTATAAATACACATTAAAGAATTGTATTCGCCACTTTCGACCCGTTCCGTGAACGCATCTCGCTGTGTTACAGTTATGAGAAATGAACCAAACTGATACCAGCTATGTTTCTCATCCCCATACATTTAATAAGTCTCAAAACACACATCACAACAAAAATGTCAAGATCAACATATTTATACTCCAACATTATTTTACACGACTGCTCAACACTTGAGGTTACACGAGACGAAATGTGTACAAAAATAGAATGTCTTTACATATTAAAGGACAAATGTACATTGCATTAGAAGCGTCCTTGAATCAGTCAGTGTACAAAAAGACACACAGCAAGGCACTAAAGGGGAAATCAACAAACATGTTAGAATGAACACATTGTCAATTCAATAACTTAAAACTCTTTCTTCCAAACATTATTGCAGTTATTTCACATTTAAACATGTGTTGGCCATATTAAAAAAAATCCCCTTTATATTACAACCGCCTCTCTATATTCCCATGAATGAATGGCTATATTTACTATATGTTCAGTAGACTGTGCAGGCAAAGTGCATTCGTGTCAGTCCGTCTGTCAGTTGTGGAGCAGGGATGGGTGGATGTGCATCATCCCCACCCTGCTGTTTGGGCCAGCTCACACCAGTCTCACATTGGTTATTGAAACGTTCTTTGAAGAGGTTAGTGTGCGTCACGCCGCCGTGGTGACAACAAAGTTTTCCCGGGAAAACTAGGAGCAGATCCCGCTGTTCGCGCTGCGCTCCGCCGCGGAGCTGCCGGACGAGGAGGAGGACGAGGAGGAGACGGTGGAGGACTTCCTCTCCTTCTGCCTCAGGTGGATCTTAGTGTGTCTCTTCCTCTCGTCGCTGCGGGCGAACTTGCGGCCGCAGAAGTCGCACGCAAACGGCTTCTCCCCCGTGTGCGTGCGGATGTGCGTGGTGAGGTGGTCGCTGCGGCTGAAGTTGCGCATGCAGATCCGGCACTGGAACGGCTTGTGTCCGGTGTGGATCCGGATGTGCCTGGTGAGTTCGTCGGAGCGGGAGAAGCGCCGGTCGCAGCCCTCCGCCGGGCACGGGTACGGCCGCTCGTGGATGGGCGTCTTGCTGGGTCTGTTGGGGTACTTTCTGGGCCGCAGGATCGGCCTCAGGGGCAGGTTCTGGGGGCTGTAGGCAGAGGGGAGCCTCGGCGGGCCCCCCTCGGAGACTCCACCTCCCGGAGCTCCCAGAGTAAAGTTTCTGATAGTGTTCAGCGGAGTCAAGGGTGGAGGGACCCGGAACGTGTCGAGTGGACATGGACCGAATGGTTTCCGGTCTTGGATGCCAGCCGTGTGCATGTCCCGCTGGCAGGCCGGCTGGAAGAAGCCCGAGTAGTCGGGGATGATGGGGAAGAGCCCCGGCGCGTCGGAGCTGCTGGGCTGCTTGGGCGAAGAGTAGGAGGGGGGCGGGTAGGAGGCGATGGGGCAGGTGGAGGTGGACAGAAATGCCGAGGGGTCCTGGTACACCTCCCCGCAGCCAGATGAGGAGTAAGGAGGCGGAGGGGAGTACAGGTGGTGGTGATGGTCCATCTCGGACTGGTTCTGAGCCGCCATGGTGCAGCTCAAATTTCCGCTGGAGAAGTGATTGGGAGATCCTGAGGAGACCGGGGAGGAGGACGCCGAGGAAGAGGGAGGAGGAGGAGGAGGCGGCTGGGCCACGTTGAAGATGCCCGAAACGATGTTGATGACTCCCTCAGGGTTCCAGTTACCCGGATACTGGGAGTCGATGGAGAACTTGCCCATGTAGGTGAAGGTCTGGTTGCGGTGAGCTGCGGGCTGGGAGAAGCCGCTGGAGTAGGAGGAGAGGTCCAGAGAGCGCTTCTCTGCGCTCATGTCTGCGCCCATCAGGCCATCTGCGGACAGAAGAGAGCGGGTCATTAGTGGGCCAACACAAACATGATTAATTAAGCTGTTCACAGTAGACAGGAAAGTGGGCTGGAAGTGAGAGAAAGCTGGTGCGTCTCTGTTCCATTACGCACCCACTCTGGTTCTGTTATTAGGCCTATATTCACATGATCAACTTTTCTAACCTTTTAACCATGACAGTCAAAGGCAAAACGACTAGTCTTGGTATTATTTTCTGCTTGTAAGAAGAGTTTTGATTGCTTAAGCATTCAGGATAGACACAACTTTTCATGCATGAATTTGCTGTTTCTCCAGAAGTGTCAGTGTGTCTTCTTACCTGCTGCCACATTAATCTGATCGTAATGCGCTCCCAGGTCGGTGTTGGGGAAGATGGCCACAGAGGTCGGCAAGCTGGTGGCGATGTCATCCACCGAGTACTCGGCCACGGGATGCACGAACCCCCCGAGATTCACCGGCACTTTCTCCAGAGTTTTAGCCGTCATTGTGGAGAAAAATAAAAACAACTGCTGCGTCTTGTATTTCTGTTCTTTTTCCTTTGAACCAATAACAGTGTGTGACCCAGCCGAGCGTGGGTCACCACTGCATGTCTCTGTGTGTCACCGGGAGGGAGAGGATGAGCTCCGTGGTGCGTGAACACCGTGTCAAAGTCACTGTTATTGGGACCGGGGGCCGGGCACTAGTATGTATATATGGGGATCCTTTTGAATACGGCCGTCACGTCATTACCCATATATGGAGTGGGAGGGGTGATGAGAGCGGAGAGGGGAGAAGCGCTGCCGGCGCTGATTGGCTGGGAGGCTCCGTGACGATTTCAAAGGGAATCACTTGTCAATGGAGAACCCGCCGCTCCAGGAGAGATAAAACGGACTTTTTCCACCCCCTGCCAAACACAGATAAAGTGCCATCAAACAGCACATAAGCAAAATATACCATAGCGAGCATACTGGACTCTAATTCCCCAATGTTTCTTTTGAATATTATTCTTTTTTTTTTACATGTACTCTTGTGTTTTCTATCTAATCGCACCCCGATATCAAAAGAGGAATTCCGGTTGAGCTGCTTAACCCATAAAAGGTTGAATCCGGTAATTGGCTACAGCCCCCATACTCCATATTTGGTTTCGATTCCGGAGTTATGATCATCGGAAAGTGACGAGTTTTACCGAGCTCACAGAGAGAGCGCGAGAGAGAGAGAAAGAGAGAGAGAGAGAGAGAGAAAGAGAGAGAGAAAGCCACAATCAAATGAGACGGACAGGGGAGCGGAATTTACTCCTCTGGGTGCGATAGGCTGCATGGGCTCGGAAACTTCTGTCAGCCTCATTTGACTATGCGTTAGGAAAGAATGGAATCACTGAGGAGTTAAATATAGTCATTTAGAGATATTTACAGTCAGCGAAAGGAAACCAATATTTATAGAGGCGGTGGTGGTGGACCATGTGAAGTAAACACAGAAAACATGAAAATGAATTCTGAAGGCGACAGTGGTGGGCATCAGTCAATTTATCACACATTTATCATCAATCAGCAAACATCATGTTCGGTAATCATATGTCAAAACATGTCAAAAAATATGTGGAGTATGTGTATTTTACCATGCTGCTGTTGCTTACACATACTTATGTTTCCTCGAAAATATAGTAATACTACAGAAGTTGTTAAGATTTGTCTATTAGTCCCAAGAGAACTGTGTGCCCTCCTGTGGCCTCCTCTGGAATTGTGCCTCTCTCTCTCTCTTTGTCACACACACAAACACACACACACACAAAACACAACGCACACACACACACACAGGTCATGGACTCCTTCTGATTCTTTGATCTCGTAAAGTCCCTCCGTGGGTGGAGAAAGTTGACAGACAGAAAACAGAAAAAATATTGGGTACCATGGGTGGAATATACTTTCCATTTGTGTGTGTTGCACAGCGGCATCGCACAATCACCACTGTCATGTTGTGATCTAAACAGAGTTTTATTACTGATGATAGCATGTCAGACTTTGAAAAGTCAAACTGACCTTGTTGCTACTGACACTGGATGTCATGTGCACAATCAAAATATTTTTTCAATACATAATTTATCAGTAGATACCACCGATTTATTTGTTTAACACAGACTTACAGAATCACCCGTTCTGATCATATTGCTAAAGCTGGTGGACAAACACTAAATTAGCCAAATATTGGACACCAGAAGACAGGATAGACATTGAGATGAAGTCATGCTCACCATTTATCTAACTGAGATATGACCTCAGCAGTTAGCTAACAAACCTTATTCTTATTAATTTTAGGGAGGTCTGGACCAACATCCACCAACTGTGTCACTGTCACACTGCGTACATAGATACATTTCATTATGGTCATCATTCTGATTAAAGGTGCATAACATTTCTAGAAGTATTTACAAATAAGAAACAATATACTGTATAACTTCTGAATCCATACAGTATTTCAAAGTGTAATCTGTGGTTACCTCCTAAACAGGATGGAAAAATAAAAACCAGTTGCAGTTATGGCAACAGACAGGAATTTAGAATACTTTTCATGTGGTGTAGTTAGAAAAATGACTAACCATTTCCATCTCCAAATATTAGATAGACTGCCAATACATTTTATGCAGACATTCGTGATCCAAATGAATCATAATGATTTTTGGTGATCCTCTTGCTTTTCTTCTAGTGCCATCATGAGGTTCACAATTTTGGATTGACATGAAATTTTGTTTAAACACTTATGTTCCTCTCAGAATGAATCGGAATAATGTTTTAACTTCTAATTTTGCGTCGTCATCAGTCATCATCCAATTTATTAATGATCAAATTCCTGCAAAAAGTACTTACATTCCCATTAGCCTCAGTTGTACTTTGTATTTATGGATAATTAGCACGCGGCAGCATGCTACAATGCTAAACTAAGATCACAGTACTGCTAGCACAGCTGCAGACTCTTAGTCTTGTCTCTCAGACTTTGAAACTCTTGACAAAATGTCTGTTTTTAATATTGCCAAAGAAAATAAAGAGGCGAAGAAATTGCCTGATGCACAGTTATTTCATCAAATATGTAAGGCCATATACAGACAGGAGCTGGGGTACTGGAGCAGGAGGCCTGCATTTTAAAAGTATAAGTTGATGTAGTCAGTGATCATCATATATGGCCTCCCTGGGTTATGGCCTCTGTGAATGGCTGTATCCAGATGTTTTTGAATCTAAGTCAAAAAGACATGTTCACAAGTTTCCATCATGTTAATTTAACTCTTTCTTTTTAGCTTTTATACTTTTTCATTCTGTGTTTTACTCTGCACATTTTCTGTTTTAGACTTCGGTATTCAGGACATACTACACTTACTAATGCTGTTTCACTGCTGCTTAGCCATCACTTTCACCATCGCTGCTACCGCTGCTTGTGTTTTATATTTTTCTACTGCTACTCATACAAATAATACTAGAAATGATTAAAGTGACAGAAGGACACTAATATGTAATTGATCCTGCTTTTCAAGCCTGTAGTTACGTGTCTTTACATCTAACACAGGGTGTGACTAATGAGACAACTGTTTAAATAGCCTCATGATGTCACATTCACACACACATCCTTCACATTAATCAACACCCTAGTCAATAAACCCTGTCAATAATAGCTCTATCCATTTAACTCCTGCCTCGTCTGCATCTGTGTGTGTTTGTGTGTGTGTCTGTGTGTGACTGCGCTGTTATCAAGAGGTGGAAATGTTAAAGAAAAAAGACAGAGAAAACTCAGTTAACACAGAGATTGTCCTTTTAACTGTTTCATCATAGCACAGCGGGGACGTAATGTGTGAGCACAGACGTTCCAGAGCATGTTTAAACCTGTGAAGAAGGATATGATAAGCAGGTGTAGGTGCAGATTTCCCTAATATTTAAAAATGAACTAAAAGCTGGTGTCTGCGGTATATTCCATTGAAATTGTGGGAGACAGCATTTACAAGATACTTCAAATGAATCTCGGTGCTACAGTGATTTGCTGAATAAGGTGTTGAGTCATATTTTGTTGAAGTATAATTGTATGGCAGTTTCAGTTCACTTTTAGTCTCAGAAAGTTCTGAAAATTGTTGGACAAAAAAAAAAAATTTGGAAACACATGAACACTGGTCAGCAGTGCTACATGCCCATCCACCACCTTGACCTCTGCACCCTAAAGGTACACATTTTCTTCAGGTAAGGCAAACCCCCACACCTTTCCAACCATTTTTTAACATTACAAAATCTGCAACTATTAAACTTGCTTTCTGAAGTGATTGTACAACAAGTCGCACACACTAGTTGATTTCTAACATAATCTAGCCCTCACTCTCCTCTACATAAAGGAGGCATCATCATGTTTTAAAAGACTGCAGCATAAAGATTTCCCGTCATTCAAAGTAAGAGTCCTGGACCAAACCAGGAAAAATAGCCACAGACCAAAAGTACACAAAAAGATGTGGACAGGCGAGCCACATTTTGGCCATATAGTTGGAAAATGTTAAGTCATTAAGGTTCACTGTGAATGAATGTCATGAATGTCTATACATTCATTTCCCAACTGAGGGACGAATAAAGGTTTATCTTAACTTATCTGATCTTACAAAAGTTGATGGCAACTCATTTCATGGTTGCTGAGATATTGATGGCAGACCAAAGTGGTGGTTGGACCGACCAGCTTTGCCAGTAGCATGGCTAGAAATGACTATTCACAGTCTTATCCTGATTACTTCTTAAAAACTCCTTCGAGTCTGATGTGATAATCATCTATAATTAGCAAGCATAAGACAGTTATGTCATCCCGTGCATTTGACATCAACACAGAAAAGTTATTGTAAACTACTGCAGCAGCAACCAGGGAAAATCCCTGTACTGTCCCTAAAATATACCTACTGTGGTGTGATTGATGTGAGTGAGCGGGTGGTTGTCAGTGTTACTGATAGTTAGTTTACAATTTACAGTAACATTTCTTTCATCCTAGTGATTTTAGACCACATAATCTCTTTTATTTTTATCCAATGATGATCCATGTTTATTTCACAAAACCAATATTTTGTAATCTCAGTACAATGAACTGCTCTTTGGTCTAGACTTTAAAGTTGTGAACCCAGTAAAGATGTACTGTTCAGACAATAAAGCTTCATGGTTATCCTCCTCAAAATATATGTTAGTTCATTTTCGAGCATTCCCACTTAGTACCATGAGTTTAATATGAAAGAATATACAATTATTTCCTTGTCTGTTTAATTGTCACAGACATCAAGAAAAAACCCACATTGGATACAGTTTGCTTTTGTAGCCCACATACTTTCTTTGTGTGGGAGTACAGCAACTGGGGTGTGTGCATGCAAATGTGTGTGTGTCAATGTGTGCGAGTGGGGTGTAGAGAGACGATGAGTGTGCAACTGTCAAAGTGAGAAAGCTAATTTGGTTTAAATTTATATCTGACCCATCTTCAACTGACAGATCAACAAACACCAGTGGCTGCCCCCACATACACACTGTTCACTTTCACCGCCCTTATATGGAGCACTGGAAGGCTTATAAAGGACTTTCAGTACCCCACATATAAAGCCATGTGAAATATCATCCAGTCAGAATGGCAGAGCTTCCTCTCAAAACACACCTCCACAAAACAGCCTTGATATGACATTTGATGTGAAGTGATAATCCATTGCTTTTACACATATATTTCTTGATTGCAAATTTCCCCACTGTGGGACAAATAAAGGTTTATCTTATCTTAACATAACACATTATGGCCTTTGAACAAATGTCTTCATTTAATGCAGAATACAATTTGTTTAGACTCGCTATTGGATAGTAGATGTCAGCCATCCTTAAACATAAGAAACCTAAGGTGCTGTTTATGGCCCCTAAGCCACCAGGGGGCCCTCGGAATAAAACGAGCTTTACTTTTATAATAATAATTCTGTCATGTTTTTTATATTCACTCTCTTGATAAAATTAATTGTGTTTTACTATATTTTGAAACAAACAAAGTCACTGCACATGAAATGGGAACTTACAAATAAACAACTGTAACAATAATATGTATGAAACAAATAAGAAAATTATGTCAAAAGCAACCAGCAACAATGAGCAAACATTACATGTCATTCATTATTTGTTAGCTGTTGGGACATGAACCTCCTAATTTTTTCTGAAGAGTACCTGTAAGCATCACTCAAACTTTTTAGACTACACTAAACATCTTTCCTATAGAACTATGAATGAATCACAAATCAAACCATAACAAAAGCAACCTTTTTGATGAACATGTTAATCCTGTTTCTACTGATGGCAGTAATGCTGTAATCCAAACATAAAACAGCACAGGGCTGTGGCTCAGGAGGTAAAGCAGTCATCTACTGATCAGAAGGTCAGTGGTCCAATCCCTGTCTCCTGCAGTCAACATGTGCCTTTGGGCAAGATACTGAACCCCAAATTGTTTATCATGGCTGTGTCACAGTGTTTGAATGTGTGTGAATGGCTTGGCTTGTGAAGCAAAGCGTTTCGAGTGTTTGTTAACATTACAAACGTGCTTCATAAACTCCATTTTCCATTACCATAAAACAACATGTCACTTATGACACATTATGAAACCCCAAATATTTGCAAGAAACAACTTTTTTAAACCTACTCCTTCCCTTTTCAAAGGTCAATAACCAGCTCCTTGCAATGAACGCTGATCTAAAAAGCCTCTACTCACAGGAAATCTACATTGTTGTCAGGAGGATTGAGAGTCAGTCATTAACATTAACAACATATGAATGAAAGCAGAGACGAAAGGAGTGACTAATACAAGGGGAAAGTCATGAGACAAAAATTCTGTAACTGATTTTATGCAAACCTCAAGTCTAACACCCTGCACAACTCTGCCGCACATCAGTAGCACAGCAGCAGCAGCTTCAGTCCTCCATCAGTGTCACACAGGATGCATTCAGACCCAGCACTGCTCTGTGCTCACCTGAGGTACGGTGAACTAACACCCCAACACACAATCTGTGACAATTTCACTTCTTAATTGGACCCAGGAGCGAGACACAGACGGGGGTGGATGAGTAAAAAGGATTTATTTAACAAAAGAACTCCAGGACTTACAGAAAAAACAAAAAGGTGACTAAACATAGGAAGCAGGTGGTGTGGAGTTGCTTCAGTGCATGGAGGCTGGTAGGTGGGTGCTGAGGCTGGACGGCAGCAGACATGTGGAAACACTGGAAGAAGAGACACTGGAGAGACAGAGGCAAAGACAGGGAGCATGGAAAGGGGACAAACAAAGGGGCGATCTGGCAGCTTGCAGGTGAAGGAGAGGGGTATTTAAGCTGCCAGTCGTTAAGTGAAATTGGGGACAGCTGAGAGAATGGAGAGCCCCAGCACCTGAAGACCACACCTCCAACCACTGAAGCAACGCCTGAACAAAAAGACTAAACCAAAAAACACTGGAGTATAAGACTCAAAATACACTGAAAATAAACCAGTACAACACAAGAGAACAAAAGCATGACACAACCCCTGTAGTTTCATGCATTAAACGGAAGAAAATAGACTTGAGGCCTAAAAAGAAGCTTCAGGTCACAGTTATTCAGATGAAGCATGAGTTAAACACAGTCCGTGACTTGGCTCGTGTTGACAGCTGTATTTACTGAAAAATGTCTGTTTCATCAGATGCATGCAAGATGGACACATATCCATGGCTGAAAAACATCCAGTGTTGACAGGGTATTAAGTCTATAGTTGCAAATGACACACTTGGTTAAGGATATGGAAGAACGGTAAAAGAAGGAAGTAAAAAATCTAAATTGAGAATTATTTGCAGAGGGATGCAAACTCTGGCCAATGTTGAATGCAGTGTAGTACACGCCCAGCCATCACCCCAACCTTCACACCCCTACTTCCCCTTACATACAGGGCACACTACTTCCTGCACTGATCCTGAACATTGGCATGATGGACATCATTCCTTGGGACAATCGATTGCCTGAATTCAAAAGGGCTCATCCTCTGGGGACCATGAACATCAGCAGCATACATTCTGGCAATGCAACCAGTAGCTGTCAAGATATCGTGCTCCAAACTAAATTAATGGAACAGACTGACACGCTGAAAGACATCATCTTTGCTATGGCCTGCCATTAAGAACACAAAGTTGTACTGGAAAGAGATAGGTCCATGAATTAATTGTGATTTGGTCGGGTTAGGGTTATTTATCAAAAACTTAACTAGCATTTTTTTTCTCAATTTTGAACTCTGAGAGTGTTTGAGGATGTTCGCGTCATTGCCTGGTGTGTGTGGTGCACTGATAATCCCACTGAGTGGACCAATGCCTTCATTGCCAACATCTTTATTTTGTGGGACGATAGCACACATCACTCCCACCCAACTTCCAGTCTTCCTGTTGTGTCAATACATGCCATCTATTGAAGCAACAATAGAAAAGCAATCCTTAACCAGAAAATGAATCCCTCAAACAACCTATCATCCAGCAATAGCCAACATTAATCCCAAGAGACACAATAAAATCTTCTCTTGACATACATTTACAATAGGACATTCATCCTTTCAGAGGATATTTTGTTAGTAAAAGCATATATTTTTAGAGATGTTTTGTCAAGGTTGTCATTAATTTTGATTTTTTAAATTTCTATGACCTTTCGATGACCCACTTTTAACTCTCATAGGATTAATGTGTGTAATGTGTTTGTATTTTCACATTCATTTGTGAATGTGAAATGAGATAAGATGGCACGTGAATCACCCCTGTGTGTCACAAAACCTGCTCTCTCCATGCCCAGGGCCGGCTCTCGGGCTAAACCTGAGGTTCATACAGCACACACTGCTGTTTCACGTGCTGAAATTTTTTTTGACAAAACAGACGAATGCAAAATTCTTAAATCTTGTCATCACAGTGACGTTGCCAGGTTTGGTTCTGACATGTCTGTAGAAAGGAGCAAAACCAAAACCCATGCTATATATATATATATATATATATATGTAGATGTATTTTTGAACTTGCGTATGATAGATAACACTGCTCAACACACAAGACATGAGGTTGATATCCATCTTCACATCTTACTCTTGAAAAGAAATAAATGCCCCAAATTGTTGAACTATTTCTTCAAAAAATGTCCACAATACTCTATGAAAATATTCCAATGTTGGGAAATGCATGACAATATATGTGACTATATACGTCTTCTATTTTTCAAGTGTGTCCTTGGTATCCTCTTTTGTTCTAACTAGTCTGTACACACTTGTAGCAACAGATTCAAAGCCACAGTGCATACATTGAACATGAAACATCAAGCTGACATTTTGATCCAGAGCTGCTTTCACCGTGAGCAGCACGTCCTTCAGTGTCCTGCTCAAAGACACTTCAACAGGACAGTCTTTCTAACCATAACACTAGTGTCCACCAGATCACACACCCATGCCATTTTTCTTGAGGTGGAAGATCATTACCCCTAATTCTGAAAGTCACCAATCTTAAATCCATAATTCTTTCTTTAAAGCAGCTTTCCTGCCACCATGACTGTCAGCTTTGTTGCATCACAGGCTGACAGCTTTCAAAGCTGGCTGTGTGAAACATGAAAGCCAGCGGGAACGCTCTGATATTGGTCCAAGATGGAGCAGAAGAAAAGACGAGAGAGAAACGGATAAAAGACGAGCTACAGAGTGGGAAACCTCTGTTATACAGAGACAGGCCTTGTGTGAGACGACCTGAGCAGCAGCTTTGTGGGGGGTCAAACTGTTATAATTTCATACTGTAACGGCTAGTGATCTGCACAGCAGTGCTGACTCCATCGTGTTATTCAAGAGATTTAAAACAAGAAATTGTCACATAACTCTACTTAAAAGCAATAGCTCAACATTTGATGAAATGCTGAACTGTTTTCACTTTCTCTCTGTTTTTAGGGGCAGACGACACACAGCTACACAACCAGAGGTTCACCACAAGAACACACATGTATACACACAAGTTCACACACATACACAGGCGCAGACACACAAGCAAGCACTCACAGTCTGTGGCTTCCTTTCTTTCTTTTTTATTTTCTTTCTTTCCGTTTCTTCTATTTACAAATCCTATTTAGTTCAATTCTGTTTCCAACAAAGTATCATAGATAATAAAGTATATGTGGTTTAATAAGCAGCTAACATGATGAGCTCAGCAGGTGTCTTTTTGTCAATGTAACAGGCGTCAGTATACAGGCTCTATGTGTTTTCAGACAGTAGAGCCTCCCACCCTGCTAATACAAACGTGTAGCCGCCCCTGTAAAGTTCCAGAGTAAAGTGTCATAGCTGTAAGTGTACAGTCATCGTCCCCGTCACCATCCACCTCTGCTCCACAGCTACACTGCAGGGCTGCCAAGTGCTGCTGTGGTCTGACTGATGTCACATCACGCTGCACGCTGCTGTTCCACTGTGGAAACACTGCTGTCTCCAGTGCGCTGCTTGCTTCACTTATTGGTCCTGTCCTGTCTCTTTCTGTCTTACCCTGTATCGTTGGTGCGCTCAGTAGTACATTGCTGTAAAACTGTGGTATTGGACATGAGGATTTTTTAGAATCAACAGTAGTTCTAAAAACCATGTCGTTACCATTTCATACGCACTTCTTGATCCGCAGTAATCTGCAACCATCAGGTAGCACGCTTAACATTTCAAAATCATCTAACTGCATCAGACTGCTGCTGTGAATACAGACCTTGTGTCCAGGGCACATGTAACGTGCCATGTTTAAGGCTTTAAGCAGAAATGTCAGTTCTTCAATAGCACTCCTCTGTCCTGTCCTCACAGTGAAAGTGCACGGTTCACAGACCCTCCAGCTCTAAACAAAACCCACTGATCCCCTGTGTTTGGTTAGGTTTGGCAACCTGGCTTAAGGTTAGGTAAAGATCATGGTTTCGGTTAAATGTAATAAAGTAAACACATTGTGCTTTGTGCTTCATGTCATCTTTCTATTATTAACCCGAGACTACCAGCTTTTCCAAACCTTAACAGAGCTGTGAGTGCCTCCATAACAACATGAGTGATACTTCAGTGGTTAGTGTATATTGTAGGAACACAAATGAAACACATCAGTATGAATACTTTTCAATTCATGCATTTATGTTAATAAAGATCATAATCTAGGTGCAATCGCCTTTTTGTTAAAACATATTTGCTGTGTAAATATCATGTTGAGGAAACATAGTCAAACTGGCAAACCAGCTGGTTCAGTGGGATATTGTGGCTGGCTATTGCTAGCATTCATGTAAATAGGCAGCCCATCAACTTCAGTGTCTGACTAACTAGTCCCACAACAGTCAGTGTGTTACCAAGCTTCCCACAAGATGTGCAAATGAATTTCACTGTGCCACTTCTGTGTCTGACCGGCATTAACCCTAAATTCAAATGCTAACCATGAAAAAACCTTCAAGCAGCGAGGCCTGGCCAGCATGACACACACACACACACACACACACACACAGCAGTCAGAGTGGACATGTTCCTCCCTGCTAATGTATAATGACTGGGTGAATAAATGGCAGGAATATTTGACAGAGACATTAAACACACAGACACACACAGAGTAATGTGACAGATTCACATGTGGACACTCCCACACACACACATACACTTTGAATATACATGTACATACATACATAGTGCATGAGAAGCAATGAAAGGATGGCACATTAGCACATCGACACACACACACACACACGCGCACACACACGCTGTCATGCCATAATGAAAGCTGTGACTAATGTGGC
This sequence comes from Holacanthus passer, assembly GCA_025331565.1. NCBI lineage: Eukaryota > Metazoa > Chordata > Actinopteri > Pomacanthidae > Holacanthus > Holacanthus passer. The sequence continues at coordinate 1,335,726 of JAFREQ010000099.1, read as the reverse complement.
CGTCCCCATTTTACAGGCCATATTTATTGTGTCTCTTGTCACTCGCTGTAGATCATCTGCTTCCTCTGCCAGATCCTGGAGATGAGCGCTGACAGCGAATTAACTGCGTGTTGTCAAGTTAATTCACACACACTTTAAGGTTTACCAGAGCTCCCTAACCTGGATATCATGACCTGTGTGTATGAGCATGTGTGTGCCAAGCTGGATTACATGCACCACTAAAATACGACTTTGATAAGGATTTTATGATGATTCCTGCTTTGTCACCTAATGTTGAGGCTTGAGGTTTGACACTGTGTTGAAATTTAGTCCCAAGATAATGATTGTTTCAGTATTGTACTTACATGTTGACTATTCCTGAATTAACTTTAATCAAATTACCACACATTGCCCCCCCTCAGGTTAATTGACCATGGTCTCAGCAATTACTTTGGTGAGTACAGTGATACAAAGATGACCAAATTCTGAATTTGACAGTTTTGTTCAACTGTGTTTATCTGGGCACAAACAGCTGATAGGCGTGTCCCCTGTCTGACAGTACAGATGTTTACAACACACACCAACTGTCTGGAGTCTGTCTGGCTGTGTGTGTGTGTGTGTGACAGCTCAGACTGACTGATTTCAGAATGTACCAGGAACTCCAGTTGTTTCTTTTATTTTCATCCAACCCTCTGAATTGACTGTCATGTGCTGTTAGACTGTCATTTGTATCTACAATAATTTCAGTAGCAATGGCACTTTTTCAATTAACATATACTTTTTCTTAGCACGTAGGACACCTGGATGTAGACCACCCATATATGTTGTATTTGACCAGACCATTAGATTTCCATTTAGATTAGAATCCACTTTTGTGTATTTAGTGAATAGGTGAGTTTGAAAAACATCAACAGATCTTAATTTCTGTAGATAGTGGTTGACCTGTAGATAACAGGTGTGACTTCTATGTCTTCCAAAAGATATGAATGATGAATAGCCTTTTGCAAAAATTATTTTTCAAAAGTGATTATAAAGCTCGGCATGTAAAAATACAGTGGCTTAAGTACTCTACTTAAGTATAATTTTGAGGTACTTGTACCTTACCTGAATATTTCCATTTTCCACTTAATACTTCTGCTTCACCACATTTCAAAGGGAAACATTGTACTTTTTACTGCACTGCATTTATTTAAAGCTTTAGTTCCTAGTTACTTTGCAAAGAATTATGGTCTATTATTATTAATTAAACTACCCAACAGTGTATAAAGTACTGTATTTAATATTAGTCCCACATTTACCAGCTGCAACATTTAAGTGATACGTACAGTAATCCATCAGAGATTAGGATTCAGTTAAAATATCTTTCTTAAATGTGTCATTCTGCATAATGAGTACCTTTACTTCTGGTACAAGTTCTGGTATAAGTATATTTTGGTGCTAATGCTTTTATACTTTGATAATAAAGTTTGATTGTCTGTTGTATGGCTACTTTTATAGAGGCAGAAGAAGAGCACTTCTAATCTAGTTTTGGTCCTGTAAAAAGGTTTTAATAACAGCTGATGTTTTTTATAAGTTAAATGTTTTAGCCATTTACTCAGAGCAGTCTATTATAAATGAGCTGGTGTCTAACTTCCCATCAGGCCCTAAATGCTCTTAATCATCACCACTATTCTTTAACAATGCGGTTTGAAACTATGATCGTATAACAATGCACATCATATGATGATCCCTTTATACAGTAGGTCATTGACAGAAGTGTGTTTAGAGCACAGTGAGGCTGCTCAATCTAAAAACATAAGATGCTGATTGTGTGAGCAGTCCTTTGACAATATCTGAGCCACCACAAAAGCTTCTAAGTTTCTGCAGAACACTGAGAGCGTTTGAAAAGCCCCAGCGTTAATAAGCCTCATCTGAATGTTTCGCATTTTCAGGAATGTTTCTCGTCCACCTCCACAAACTCAGATGAGGAAACAGTTTGGCTGCGGGGACGTCCTCAGATAATGCGGCCTGTTTTTCTCTTGTCTCGCCCACGGACGCAAAAATGTTTGCACACTGTGGCAGAGACGTGAGAGAGGAGTGAAAGCCCTGCCAGATAAGAGAGGAGGAGAGGACAAGGAGAATGACGGGGTGTAGGGAGGATGGAGGAGAAGACTAGAAAGGAAGGAAAGCAAAGAAAAAGGGGAGGAATGAGGGAGGAGAAGGAAGAGATTGGAAGCAGCAAACAAAGGGGGAATAGGAAGGAGAGAATGAAAGGAGCAAAAGGAAGCAAAGACAGAGGGAAAGGTGGGAAGGAAAAGAGAGGGAGAGGAGGAGTGGAAGAGAAGAGAGAGACATGAGGGAGCAGAAAAGGGAAGGAGAAACAGAAAGAAGTGGGATGAAGAACAGAAAACAATCATAGTGGGGAAGAAAAGAAAAAAATCAAGTGGAAGAACAGAGGAAGAGTGGAAGGAAAGAAGAGGAAGGCCAAAAAAGGGAAGCCTGGGAGAAGAGGAAAGAAATGAAAGAAGGGAGGGATGAATCAGAGAGGAGAAGACATGGTGTAGTGAGGATGGAGGAGAAGACTGGAAACAAGAAAAGGAGTGAGGCAAAGGAGAGGAAAGAGGAGAGAATGGGGAGAGGTGGAAGTGAAGGCAGAGAAAAGAAGAGGAAAAAGAGTAGGTTGAAGCTTAGTATATGTGTGGAGCATGTATGGTCAGTGGTAGTGTGCTGGATATTAAACACTCACATGCATTTTTTTAGTGCGATGGATTTGGAATGATGGATTAACTGATGACTGACCGCGCCTCATCATTTTGAAAGAGCAACAGGGAAACTCCAACACTTGACCAACCAATGGGACTGACTTTTGTGTTTATAGGGCTGGCCCCGCTAAAAGGGAAGAAGAAGAGGAGGAGTGGAAGGACACAGAAAGGCAACGAAATGACAGAGCAAAGAAGGGAAGGAGAGGAATGAAGAAGTGAGGTAGAGGAGTGAAAAGAATTCAAGAAAGGGAAAACAAGGGTAGAGAAGGTAAAGAAAGGAGAAGAGGGAAAGATGGAGCAAAGAAGGGAAAGGAAGAGGAAAGAATGTAGGTGGAGGAGAGAAAACAATCAGAGAAGGAGAAAATTGAAGGGAAAACTAGAAAATGGAGAGACTAGCAGAAAGAAGAAAGAGAGGGAGAGGAGAGCAAGGAGGAAGGGAAGTAAAGGCTAGAGGAGAGGAGGGAACAAAAGGAGAGGAAGGATGAAGCAAAGAAAGGAATGAGAGTAGTACAGACAGAAAAACAAAAGAGAGAGGAGAAAAACAAAGAAGAAGAAGGACTACAAGAGGGAAGGGGGAGGGAAAAAGAAAGAGAAGAAGGTTCGCTGACGAGGCCTTTGGGGTTTGATGGCCGAACGCGCCCACGCCACGCCGGCCGCTCGATTACTAGTCTTTTATTTCAGCATCGGCTCCAGAGGCAGCTGGGGCTGAAAGCAGCGGGGGCCCCCGGTCCCCTCCAGCTCCCTCATCACAAGATCAATCAACATTTCTGCTGCTGCCATCGCTGCGCTGACTTACATAATCCCTTTGTGTTCCACTGTTTCTCTGCTAAACAGCAAATACTGCTCCAAACCCCATTTGGAGATTTGGCCCCAAATCTGTGTGATGTTTCAAGATTTTGTTTCATTTTATACATTTGCTGTTTCATCCTTTTCCTATGTGCCTCTTTGGGTGATAAAGTTACAGGACTGAAGAAAGCTCAACATAATTCTGCTTTTTGTTTAATGAGGAACTCAGGGATACAAATTCAACTAAAAAAAGAACTGAAGTCAAATCCAGCCTCTAATGAATATCTATTGTTAAGTGCATCTAATGACAAATAATAAGCAGCAACACATATGTGTGCACATCCACATCTGCATTGTCATGTCTACATGAGTGAAGTAAAAATTTTTACTTTTTAAAATAAAGGTATTTCCTCTATCATCACTCACAAATGGACTTTTCACAAGTAGGCAAAAGCAACATAGTCAGCATATATGGACAACGCACTCCAGATGTTGACACTCAAAAACAAAAATCAAATAAAGATATGCATGATATTCATATCTTACTTTGTGAATGTTGAGGTTGACATCACACATTCTAAGCAACCAGAAGTTAAAAAGAGTCTTTTGGACTTAAGAAGATACATTTTAAGGATGAAAAAAGGATAGTTTAACATCAACATTTCCATGACCACCAGGCATCTCTGTCTGCTGAGGATGAGCAGCCACAGAGCGAATCTTGTGGTGAAATTGTTTTTGTCAAAAAGGAGTTTCATTTTTACATTTTCATTTAATTAAGTTGTCTCATAATGTATTTAAACATTTGTTATGTTTTTAGTTCATGTCATGATTGGAGCAATTATTTATATGAACAGTTTCAATTATTCATCAAATACAAATATCAAGTATTTGTTGAGGATTTACTTGCATTTCTTCATTTCATATCTTGAATTCAATTTTTTTTTAATTAAAGGAAGTCTTTTTAGTCAGCCAAAATGAATAATTGTACGTTTTCAACACAGGCTCTTGCAATGTTTATTGGGCATTCATTATTATTTTAGACATTTTACAGTTATGGGATTAATTGATAAATGAGAAATGTTTTAGCAGAGTAAGGTTCCTCAATAATTTTCCGTGACGTGTCCTGTAAAGAGCTGAGTGATTTCACGTGAATCACAGGGAAAACTTACAAAAGGCAGAAAATGATGGAGTAGTTGAAGTAGTTGTTGAATTCTAGAGGAATTTCATTTACAAGGCCTCTTGATGACAGATCTATTTAAACCCAAGGACATTTTCCTACATGTAGGACGACTTGCATGCGGTCATATGAGACAGAATCTTACAGCATCAGCTGATTGTACACCGGACACTACTCCCTGCAGGGTGTGCAGCATTCATTTGGAATCAATGCATAGAAAATGTACCCACAGAATACTGCTGGCTTTTCTCTGTAATTAATACTACAGTTGTTTTCCTGGAATTAACTGAAAGCTATGGCACCCAATTAAGATCTGACCAAAATCCTTTTACACAGAGGTAAGATAAAAGAGATTGTCTGCAGAATAAAAAACCAAGTGCTGACAGTATGGTGTGTGTGCGGTGTGTAAATGAAATCTCTCCCCCCTTCTCATTCACTCTCATTGTCTCTTTAACTTCACGTGCTCTCAGGGCCTGTCACTGTCCCACATCCTCAGATTCCTCTTGTCACCTTACACTGCCAGGACACACACACACACACACACACACACACACACAGCGGCGAGGCTGACCATGTGGGAGATGGCTGCCTGTTCGGCCGGCAGATCCTCTTTCTTCTCTTCGGGCCGTGGGAGGTTTCTGTTTTTCTTGGTAATTTGGTGTAGGTGGCTCTTTCCTCTATTGAAGCTGACCATCAAAGGAATCTAAGAAAGAGGGCACTGAAATAACATATGAGTGGAGAGGAGAATTACCAGAATCTTACTGTTGCTATTTTAAAATATCGCTGTCCTGGAATTATTCTGCTGCTGGAATTAAAGGTCTGATGATAAAAGTATTTTTGGGCAAAATGATGGATTAAAGCTTTGTGTTTTATGTTTGTTTTTTTTTACAACCGGTTTTCACAGTTCAACAACAACCTAATTGTTTTCCTCATCTCCTAATTATCATTCATTGTGAAACTGTGTACATTTAAAAATATACCACAAAACAAAACGAAAAAAAAATCCAAAAAGACAATTGAAGGTTTGAGACAGGACTCAATGAAAAGCAATGGAATTAGTGCAGTTTGCTTACGCTGTCAAATTGTATTAATCTGATTACTCTGACTTTGAAAAATGTTCCCTAAAATAAAACATCCAAATGCAGCGAAACTTGAAACCCACACACAGAAATGCATGTGAATATTATTTAGGAAAGAGAAAAATTCCCCCCTTTTTGCTCCCTCAACGTTCCACTCCATGAAATGAGCCACTCACTGTTTCAACTGAGAGCATCTCCATCTGTTCTGAAACCTGCTCACGGACAATGTACAGGATGTTAACACCGACCATCAGTGTGAAACCTGCAGCTGTAGAGGGAAAAGTTTTGGTGTAAAATGGGCAAAAAGTAAAAAACAAAAAAAACATGACTTGTATCTATCTATCTATCTATCTATCTATCATATTAATGCAGAAATCTGTATATGAATTAAGAACTAAATGCAGGTTTTTTTTGTTAAAATTACAAGACATTTAATTGGAGACAAAGCTTTATATGAAGAGCTGCTGTAGCTACTCACTGTCTGACGCTGGCTCCCTGCTTCTTCTTCTTCTGCTCTGCACTGACCTTGCTGCCTGGTTGTCACCTCTGCATGCTGGGATGACTAGATTTCCTGCCTGGTCCCATTGCAATATCCACTCTTTTTTTTCCCCAGGAATACCAACTTTGTGTGTGCCTGGGTCAGTTCAGTGGTTGGTGTCATTTCTAACTGTGTTCTTTCCTGTTTGATTTTCTGACAGTTTCTGAGCTGAAGCTGAGGACAGTTCTACCCATCCTCGTCTAAACTCATCTTGTGTGTGTGATCATCTTTGGCTTCCTAAAGAGAGCAGGGAATTTGTCACATGAGAAGAGAGTGGTGTGTGGGATGCGGCAGTGTGTGTGTGTGTGTGTGTGTGCAGGCGTGTGTGCATTTTCTTCCAGGGGAGCGATGGGAGCTGCAACAAATATTGGCACAGTAGACGTGAAACAAAAACAGTGTAATATAAAGTTTCAGTGATGCCTTGACGATAACACGAATGTGTGTATATGTGTGTGTGTATGTGCCTGCATCTCCACTGCACATGGTCTGGGTGGGCGATGGCATGCTGTGCATCATGACAGGAATGCAGAGAAAGGTTCCATTGTGTTGTATAGTCTTTGTTACTGCAATCAACAGAGAGCACACACACATTTTCAACAGTGTCGTCCACGTGTAGTAAATACTGTATGAATAAATACACGATGAATCTGTTTTAATACCAACACTGTCGATCAACCATCGTTCTACTGACTACAGAAATATAATGAGTAATGTACCCCAGGTTATTTCTATTAACACTCACTTCCTACTATGACATCACTCTGCTACTGTAGCTACCCACAAGCCAACAGTCAGGCTTTGTTTTATATGATGGTTAGAGTTAACTTGCCATCCCGAGTCACATTTGACTGCATACATTAACCAAACCACTCATCATTTTTACAGGAAAAGAAAAACAAGAGATTTTGATGTTTAAAAAATGGGTTTTTTCACATTAGTATGTAACAACAGATAAACAAATAACTGACACACGAAGATGGGATTAGAAATTAGAAATTGTATTTCTCATTCATTTCTCATTTCATCTTTAATGAGACAGAGATCCTATGACAAAAAAATCTAGGATTTGACATGATGCAGCCCAAATGTGATGTTTATGGAAAAGCAGTAAAACTGATTTATTGAATTAATAATTTCAGGATGCCATTTGAAGTAATGCCAAATCTAAACCCCAGGTCCAAATATGATTTTTCAGGGATCAAAATCCCATTTTTTTAAGTGATGGCCATATTATTTTGGAATGAATCTTGTAGCTCCCATTTATCATCCACAGCATATCTGGGGGATCACATGGGAGCATCCAAAGATCAGCAGGTCAGAGTTAATTGATTTCCACTCATTAAAGCGATCCCCTGCCTCAATCATTAGACTGAGCCAGGCTCCATCATTGACATTTGACTCTTCCACCATCATCAGAAAACATTAATGCTAATGTCTTGTAACAGCAATGAAGGCTTTTAAAAAATGCTCCCTAATATCAGCATCATTACAGAATGATGGTGAAAGAGCTTATATTTGTCTGCTGTACACATATGAAAGTAGGTAAGTGTATTGTCATATTCTGTTTGTGTGTGTGTGATTATTCTGACACCCATCCTCTGTGAGTTTGAGAGTGAAATATGTGACTGGAAATAATGTGGCTGCTGTGAACTAATGGGTGCCTCCTCCTGCAGGGAAGCAGAGTCTAACAGGTCAAAGAGGTCACGACCGTTTCACAGCCGTGTTATGTGTCCTGTTCCCTTCGCACCATGTTCCGCGGGATGAGAGGGGAAGAAGAGACATGCAAAAAGACAAGCAGACCAGAGACATGTGTTACACCTTATTTAGTAACATTATACACTGGTGGCTGCTTGAATTTGGAAACTGACACAGAAATTCATTCCTATCCTGGATGCAGGATGATTATGTTAACACCGTGCCCTAACAGCAAGCATTTGACTATCATGTCAAATATGTAGTTCTGTTACAACATGCAAACAAACCACAAACCTATCAGCTGTCCACTCGAGATCACACCGGAGTCGTAACCACTCAAGTAAAAGACGAGTACTCACTATGTTCCTATATTTGTACTTTTTGAACATTTTATATGGCGACACGTAAAATATAGCCAACAGCAAGTAGGTTGTTCATATTTTCTTAGCAGAAATTTGCAGAATGTATTTATCGTGGTGTGATTGTGGTGTGAATGGGTGCAGCTACTTACTTCATATATTTAACACTGCATTGAAACAACCAGCTCTCAGACTGTTTCAACATTTCATCTCAGTTTACTTTGTTTCTAGAGAAAAGAGAGAAGACAGACAGAAAGAAAGAAAATGGCAAAGACATTAAGCAAATGGCATCATTAAAGCCAGTTAATCTTCACCTGTTGACTTCGTACTTGTGGAGCGTCCATTCATCTTCCAGCACCTCCCAGGAGCTGGTCTGGTGTCAGACAGGCTAACAAATGACCTCAACTAATCGCTATTTAATTTACTACCAGCAGTCACAGTGAGACATGAAGGCTACGCAGAGTCCAACTAACCATCTCCTCCGTGTGTGTCTGTGAGTGCGTGTCTGTGTGTGTTGTCTTGTGTAGATTGTGTTTGTCTGTACAAACATGGTAGAAGTTTTGCCATTAGTCCATGAGTGCATTAATCATACGTGGAGGTTCTCCCAGCAATGAGCTGCTGTCCATCAAAATAATTAACCACTATAGTAGTAGTAATTAATGTCTCACATCAGCCTTTTGTCTTCGCTTGTCTTTGTGATGTGTTTTTGCTGTTGCTTGATGTTTTTTTGCAACTAAATGACCCCTGACAACACATATTAAAATCAGGTTTTGACCACAATGTGACCACATTTATGTGAAAAACATGTTGCATTGAATCTATCTAATATATTAGGCTCATATATATATATATATATTTTGGCCGTCATTAAGTGTGGTCTGCCTCTGATCAGATCAGTTCCTCTGAGGAAAAAGAAATTGAAATAATGTATTTCCTCTATGCCTTTGTCTTCATGTTAAAGTTATAATGCTTAAGATTTTCATGAACTCAAAGCCCATACTATTCATGTTTTATGCATTATTATGTCTTTACAGTATTTCATTTTGAAATGTATCAAGGAGTGAGTGAAGAGTGTGGAGCAGCCACAGCGAGCTGTTAGATGAAGAGCTGCAGGTAACAGCCTGCACACCTCCAGCTCCTCAGCAAGGCCCTCAGCACCTGTTACCATGTCCTGTCGAAAAGTAGAATGTGGTTGTTGATGGCATTACAGAGAAAAAGACCAATTTCTGACTGACTTTATTATTAAAATGATGTGAGTTTGTTTGGCTGCACTATGAACAGAAGCAGCAGCTGCTCAGGGAGTGTTTGCTGCCTCAGCTGTCTGAGGAAACCACTCGTTCTGTTATCAACTATAATCTAAATCTGTAGGATTACAACATCAAAAACAGTACGTCAACAGTTTATTGGCTCCACTGGTAGAATTCAATTCAGTAGAATACAATACCTGTACAATAAATCCTTAAGTGTTTACATGGAGTTGGGTAAGGCAGCGGATGTTAAATGTTAAAGATTGATGAGTTGATGTTAAAGAAGGCCATGCAAATAAGAGGTGTTTATTAGAAGAAATAAAAATGAAACAGGTAAATTCAACATTCAACAAAATAACTCACTTTATCTGAGGCAGAAAACAACAAATTTAACTTCTCTGCTCTGAATAAGACACATCGATGCAGGAGCTGCTTCTAATCAAGGTGTTGTGAAATAATAAGCCTCTCATAGAGCATGAAGAGGAACCCATGGCTCAGTGCTTTCTGCGTGTTTCCACCCTCAGCCGTGTGGCCCCTGCTCAGGTGAGAACGAGGTGTGTTAGGCAGATGAATACAGCAAAAGAATGCAGAATAATAAAGAAGTAATTATTTATGGGCACACGTGCACTACGTGTCAACACCAAGTCCCCCCACAGCCTTACCCTTTATCTTTACTACAGCGGCCACACTACGCTCAAATACTTAGTACAACAAAAGCATACTTACTCACTTACTGTTTGTCATAATATCAGTCTAAACCTCTGTTTTAAGCGTATTGTTTTTTGGTGTTCTTTAGTTAAGTAAAATCAGTCGTATTGCTTGTAATGCTTATAAAGGACATAATAAACCCATAAGTTTTTGCTCTCACATTGAGATCATGTATTTTGGATGATAATACTGTATTGTTATATTATCATATTTAGTCAATATTCCAGAATAATTCTTTAATCGGTGGCAGCCTATCAGAGCCATAAAATCTACAGACGTAATAATACACCGCTGCAGCCCTATGAAGCTTGGCCCTTCTCTAATAGCCTGGGTGATTAGGATCCTGGCCAGTGACCTATTAAGTATAAGTGACCTATATAAACATTAATTCAAACACACACACACACGTACACACTTACTGTATGTGCACATTCTTGTCCATTGAACTAGAGTCGTAAAAATTTACAGGCTGGTAAATGGGAGACTGGCATTCAGGCATTATTAAACATGTGCATCTCCACCATTACTTTGATGACTTCATTGATACCATTATGATATCTGATCATCTTCATTAACTTTACTTTTATCATTTCATGCTTTGTTGAAATGTGAAATAAATTGCGCTCTTTAATTTGAAATACAACATCCTGCTCAAAACTCTGTGTGTGTGTGTGTGTGTGTGTGGGGAGGGTGTCAGGAAGATGAATGACCTCAGTGTCATCCGGGCAGTCCGCAGTCCTGTCATTAGCTAACAACACAGAGGAGGAGAGAATCAATTGCACGTATGTGTGTTTTACTTTCTGGCATGCCTTCCTTCACCACGACACATTCAAGACAGAGCAAGTAATTATAGATAAGAGAAAGGATGACATTTCAAATAAAACTGGAAGGAAGTCAATTTCAATTTTCAGTTTTAATTATTCAGGTCACTATATTGTTTATCTGTACGGGAAAGAAATAAAGTTATTACTCAGTTATTACTGTTATGAATTTTTAATCCATGAAGGTTCTACATTTGTAAAACGTGTAAATCCCAGAATAGCTGCTCTCATTCTTAATCCCACTGAAAAAAGCTCTGATTAGCCGAGGAAACCGTCATCAGTGAACACAACGTGAGACCTATTTGAAAAAAGTTGGTGGTTTGTTTGGTGATTCAAAGATCTGGAAACAGGCTAACAGGATTTCCCAAAATGTTGGAGGGCTCCTTTAAATGTGTCCCATAGAAACCCAATGTATTTCAGCTGTAGTAAAGTCTCTTCGTATAGATGCTGGATGATACTAATTCAACCTCAACCCATATTTAATAAAAAAAAACAATCTCTCTGTATATACGTATCAGCTGCTGATATAATCACACCCACATACACTCACACTCTCTCTCTGTTACACACACGCACACAAACACTTAACAGATTATTAGTGTCATCACTCTCCTCAGTTTGGTCCAGACATTCATTCAAATCCAGCCTCCCCCTCTTCTTGTCTTCCTCATATTGAGTGTAATCCTATAAACATGTTATTGCTTTGACTCTCTCTCTGCTCAACAAATCCATTGACACAGCTAGGTGAGCTAATGAGGGGACCTTAATTGGTTAATTGGCCTGTTTGCTTTGGGAGCAGGTGGATTATATTTTGTTTAATTTGGGCTGAGATTACCTCTGCTTAAATACGTATATACAGACGGCCATATAATACACACACATACAGTATGTCATTTAACTGACTGTCTATACATCTATCCAGGGGTGTAGCACAAAATTAAATAATGTCTGACAAAGGCATTCTCTATGGGCCCCTCCCAGCATCCACTGCTATTCCTTCTAGTATCTTTGTGGCCCCCTTTTCCCCCCCAGTCCTACGGCCCTGCATTTATCCAACATTGAGGCTGTTGTCACAAAGAATAAATTGTTTGTTCCCCGTTGTGGGACTAATAAAGAAATATCGTATCTTAAATATCACAAAACAAAAAAAATGTTTTATGAGCTTAAGTGCATGTTGAAGCTTCCCCTCTTTCCATTAACCCTACATGGGCATAGGAGCTCTTTTGATTGACCAACCCCTGAGCAATCTCCAGGTGACTTGGTGACCGACTCGACCACCAGCAGTTCGGGCAGAGAGTCACTTGGAGCATCTAGTCTCAAGCAGAGATGAGCAGCGGACTGCAGAAGTCATTTCTTTCTGACACTACACCACCAGGTATTTTTTATTTTCAATGATCAGCGATGAAAACTTCATCTTCTGCCTGACTGTGGATGTCGTCCATATATCAGCTTCTCCGCTTGACAGAAAAGACACATTGTTATTATTCGACATGTTTGAGGCTGTTAAAAAGCAGAGGACAGTTACTAATGATTGGCTGAACTTGGGGGTCAAAGGTGAACAAACTTAACTCAGCTCTGACCTTTGTCAATCCCAGGACCACAACCCTGAGCGTTGTTTGTCAAAACTGGCTTGAACCCCAACCAAACCCTGTGTTCAAGTTCCAAGAGCCTCAGCGAATTCACACTGTCAGACCCCCAAAATGGACCATCAATCAGCATCACAATATGGCTGCTTTTTCTTCCATTTCCTTCTTTGCGGAAGCTGGATGGTTCAGCATAAATCGATTAGTCCTAGTTGATAAAATGACAAATCAAATTCACAGGGCTCATTGTGCCGTTAAATGATATGAATGAAGACAATAAAAATAATGTTACAAAGGCTGATTGTATGCTAATTGTAGGTATAAATCATATTTGTGAGAAGTTAAAAGACAGACAGAAACAGCAGGAGAAAGTGAAGATGGGGCGGGGGGGGCGCTATGCCAGAGAAAATATTGCATCCATACCTCCAGCTTCTCTGGCTTGACTCTATGAGGATGAATGTGTAGAATTATGAACGCAGAGATATTATTCAACTAAAATGTGAATAATAAGACATCTGTCATAAAAGCAGACGGTGGAGGGTTATTTCAGTGTGTAAATATGCTTTTATATTCAGTCATCACACAGAATCAAATGCTGTCTAGGATACTTCTCCAACTGAAAGCACAAATCCACCCTAAAACAGAATCTACATAGCGCTGCAATAGTGTGAGATACCTGGATAAATTCATGAGGATTCATTAAGAATTATCTAATGCATGAAATCACACAACACTGTCTCAGAAAATCAGGCTTGTTACGATGAAAATACTGTTCGACTGAGTTTGTGAATTTAAGAATTATTAGCCAAATATGGCCCAATGTTTTCTTGTCATCCCAGCCAGTCCCTCCATACAACAAGAAATCAACATCCAGCTTGAATCAACCCAACTCAAACCCACAAAGAACCTTCAAGGCTCATGTGGCCTCTGTTGCTCGATCATGTCAATTCGCTCTGTACAACATCAGGAAGATCAGACCCTTCCTGTCTGAACATGCAGCACAACTTCTGGTACAGGCTCTAGTAATATCACGCGTCGACTATTGCAACTCCTTACTGGCAGGCCTCCCTGCATGCACAGTCAAACCTCTGCAGATGATCCAGAATGCAGCAGCACATCTGGTTTTCAACCAGCCAAAAACAGCACATGTCACACCGCTGTTCAGATCACTCCATGGGCTTCCAGTTGTTGCCCGCATCAAATTCAAAACTCTGACACTTATCTACAAAACTACTACAAAAACATCTCCCTCCTACCTGAACTCCCTCATTCTGGTCTACACTCCCTCCCGCTCACTACTCTTGGCACCTAATACAACCACCTACAAAAGGACCCAAGGTTCATAGCGAGACTCTTCTCTTCTGTGGTTCCCTGGTGGTGGAATGAGTTACCAAACTCTGTTTGATCTGCAGAGTCCCTCTCAGTCTTAAAGAAAAGACTAAAGACTCAGCTCTTCACTGAACACCTGGGACAAACTTTTTTTTTTTTTTAAAAAAGAAAAAGAAAAATTGCATTGTTGTCTAATTGTATGTTGTAATGTATTCCCTCCTCACTGCCTGTAGGCACAGGCCCTATCTAACTTGAACTTTGTTTTATGGCACTTATCCAGGTTGTTCTCTCCTGACTAGATCCATGCGCTGTGTTGTATTTAATTGTCAGATGTAGAAATTTGAACAAAAGTGTGTGTGATAAGTGAAATTATACAAGTTAGCTGGTTAGTATTGTGCTCTGAATATGAATATGATTTTTAAAATGTTTTTTTTTTCAGAATCCCACTTTTAATAACTAAGTAAAAAATAAGTAAGTTAGCTGGTCAGTTTACTTGATTATACAATCACGATGTGATTCTCATGCATCATGGATAAAATATTAACTAACATTTAAGATTTTAAACTGCTTGTTTGTTTTCATTTAATTCCCTGAACCAGGATAGCTGTCATGATTTTAAGGCTTCTTTGTTTTCATTTAAGTTGAACCAGATGTAATGTTTTGAACAGCATTTTCTATTCTGATTGTCTTTTATTACAAACTGTAAAAATGTTTGCAGGTCAGCCAGATCAGCAGGGATTTCATTTGTAAGCTAAGTATAGATTTGAAAACATGAATATTTATTCTCCACCCACAGTTTACATTTAATTCATGCGCTCACATTACTGGAGGCCTGCACCGAACTAAATGTCAATTTCAAGACAGAAATGTGTAGATGCTTACCGTGCACCTCTGCAACCGCACAAACAACCGTACAAACACTCACACACAGACACACACAGTGGTGGGTGGGATAGGAAATCCCCTCTGTGTATCGTTTCGCTTCGGTTATGAGTGTGTGTCTGACATTCAGCTAACCTGTTCAGCAACGTCTGGTCCGACCTTGGGATTTTCCTCTCTCCTCATTCGCATTACCGGACATACCTTTTAATGCGACGTAGTTTTGCGAAGATGTCCAGATGACTTTCCCGGTTCAAAGGTGAAACCAATTTTTTTCATGTTACGTAGTGAAATCTCATGTAGCATATTTATAAAGGAGGCACAGAGTATGAAAACTAACAGGCTATTAGTCTGTAATCATTTTACTTTGTGATGCTATTTTGCTGTGTGTGTGTGTGTGTGTGTGTGTGTGTGTGTGTGTGTATGTGAGATCTGACTGTACATCAACCCACGGGGTCTGACTGTCACTGTGGGGACAAAGTTGAGGTGCCCACAGGTCCATGCTGCTCTTTGAGGCATATTACTTTTTAAGGGTTAGGGTTGGGGAATGCATTAAATCGTACAGAACGTACAGAAGTATTAGTGTGCATGTGTTAAGAAAATCTGTAAAAGTTCTGCCCACATGCTGTTATTAGCGTGTGAAACCTCACAAGACAGGTTTCACACGCTGGACAAAAGACAAAGGTGGAAAACCATGACTGTATTAAAATCAAGACTTCTTAGTTTCATTATCCTCCTCACTACCACACCCCTGCATCCACCTTCCAGTCTAAAGGTCCATTGATTTCAGTGTAAAGACGCCAGGATGCAAACACAACTCTTGCCAGTTCACGACAGTTCAACTTTTTCAGCTTGCCGCCACGACTCACTGTGTGACCATGGCAACCACAGAAACTGGAACACAGGAAACGATACAGCAGCTGATTTTTTTTACTGGTATCTGAGTCAAATGATTCACCTCCTCACCGGCAGAAAACACACAGATCAAAGAGAGAAAGGCTATTGAGAGAGCAACATCAGCTTCAAAGTCTGATTATCCCATCTGGACAACAAACAACATTCGATGATGATATCAATTAGACGAACCTGCTGCATTAATGGTGTCACACAGCTAACCATTTCCTGCTACTATAAGCTGCAGCCCGCTCTCTTCATATACCACATATACGCAAACAAATAATGCAAAACCCTAATGGCAAGTGTTTGTTTGAAAGCAGCACACAGATAGACCTGAACAAATAATCCCTGTGTATATACTGAATGTCAAAGACTTGTAACCCATTATTTTGCCCATATTGATTGTCTTCACATTAAATTGCTTCCCCTTTCTTCACTCTCTCTCTGCTCTCACCAGACAATGGAAACATGACCTTTGTCAAGCGACAGTCTTTATTTTCCTCATCCTTCTTTTATATCTTCCATATCTTGTCTCAGTGCCTTCTCATGTCTTTGAATTGCCTTGTGGTTGAAAGTTGCCTTTGCGTGTAGAGGAATCGTGCCGATCATCACACATACTGAGCTTTATCTTTTAAAGGGATTATTGTCAGTTGCTTATTGCGCTTAAATAGAGGAGTGCAGAAAAATAAACAGCATATCGCAAAAACACACAAGTAAACAAAAAGCGAGTTCAGTGTGAAAAAGGCAATACATTAATTTTCCTGTTAAAACACAAATTCCTTTTTAGTGGATGAATTTTACATGTTGACATACTGACTCTAAAAATAGATTAGAAAGCGTAGGAAAATTTACAAGCTTTACATGTCAAAATAAAAGTCTGCTTACTACTGACCATGTCAGTGTGAAGGTGTTGCTCTCTAGTGAAGACTGCTGTCTGTGATTGCACCAACACCAATGTGTGGAGAGCAGTTTCACAGTAAGACAGCAGCAGTTTGTTCCACAGTGTGTACGACTAAACGGGGGATGACTGAGCTCAGTGACGGAGGAATCAGCTGGAGGTCGCTCGGACTGAATGTCTAGTTGTATGGCTCATCAACCCCACACATACGCGAGCTTCATGTTGACCTCAAAGCGGTGAGAACCTGACTTGATGTCCTATTTAATGCAAATACAAACAATGTTGAGTGAAGAGGTTATCGGTGACGCACAATCACAGGGACAAAAAAGCCAAAGTACAAAATTGCTGCACGAACATGTGAACTGGAAGCAGCTCTTCAGCTCACACACACACACAGAATGTGGAGTATTGTGGAGTATAATGGTGCATTGGAAGGGTTTTATGTATTATGACCTAATGCGTCACACATAAAGTGGCTCTCCACTTCTCGTCCCGCTTCCCCTCTCTTTTCCTTTCCTCTCCACCCCTCTTTTTCTCCTCTCCTCTATCATCATGCCCCCTCCTCTCCTCCTCTCCTATCTCCTACTTTTCCACCCCTCCCTTCCACTTCTTTCCATTTCTCATCTTTTCCCCACCTTTTCCTCCTCCCCTTTCCACTTTTCTCATTCTCATTTTCCTTGCCACCTTTCATCTCCATCTTCTCTTTGCTTCTGCCCTCCTTTTTTCTTCTTCTTTCTCTTCCATGCTTCTGTTGTTCCTCTCCTTTTGCAATACCTTTGCCTCATCTCTCCTCTGCTCTATTTCCTATCTGTCATCCTCACATCTCCTTTTGCCCCTCACTTTCTTTTTTCTTCTTCCTTTCATCTCCCCTCTCTTGTTTCCTCCTCACACATCTCCTACTTCTTCATTCCAAATTTGAATTTTCCCTCTTCTCCTCCACTCTCCTCCTCTCCTACTATCTGCTGCCTTGCTCTCCCTCTCCTCATCCTTCTTCTCTCCTACTTTGCCTCTCCCTTTCACGTCTGTCCTTCCTCTCCTCTCCAATTTTACATTTGCTCCTCTCTTTCTCTTTTTCTTTTTCTTTGTACCTCTTCTTTTTTTCCCTCCTCCTGCTCTCCTCCTCCTTCTTTCCTTATTTCAATGCTGCTCCCCTTCACCTCACCTCTGTCTGTTTTGCAGTTCCCCCTTCCATCTTTTCTCTTGCCCTCTTGTTTCCTTTTCCTTACCTACTTGTATCTCTCGTCCTCTCCCTCCTCTTTTGTCCCTTCTCCTCCTTTCATCTCTTCTCTCTTTCATCTCCGCTATTTTCTCCTCACATATTCTCTCCTACTTTTGCATTTGCCTTCTCCTCTTTATTTCCTCCTTTTCTTTTCCTCCTCTACACTCTTCCTCTTCGCGCTCTGCTTTCCTCTCCTGTTTCCTCTCCCACTCTCTTCTTTTGTGACAGTTTGAAAAAATTGCTCATATCACGCTACAGTGATCACATGCATACACATACAAATGCTCCCACTGCATTCCACCCACTCCGAGTATCTGATGTCTATCTGTGACAAATGTGTGACCTCTGACCTCCAGTCCTCCTGATGCCCAAATCCTCAAACAAGGTCACCTTTAATTAGTAGGGTTGATGTTAACATGCAAATCACATACGCACCCACACACATGTACACACACACAAACACACATTCCCACACAAAACAGTCAAAAAAGTTCACTTTTAATAACCTCTGCTGCTGATGAATGTAATATAGACCTACCAACCCCCTGCCCAGCACACACACACACACACACACACACACTCATAAGTGATTGCATTATGTCTGCTCACTAATGATGCTGGTGAGTCTTGTGTTTCCTCTTGGATAAAATTGATAGGAAACCGTACCTGCCCCAATGCCTTTAATGCTGTTAAAGCAGCATAGGAGAAGCTCATCCACTCCCTGCTTTCATTTTGCTGGGGATGAGTTGTGGGGGGAGGTGTAGACATCATAATCAGGCATTATTATCAGATGCCAGTGTGTGTAGTTTAGATAAAGGAGGAGGAACGGGTGGGATGGGGGGTCTTAATGTTGTGACAACAGAGTAGGAGTGAATTAGACGGGGCCCTAACCTCCAGGCTGATAATAGCGCTCATAATTGAATGCCATTCAGTTGTATAGACACTAGTTAAACAACCAGCTCAGTCAGAGAGAAGAGAAGAGAAGAGAAGAGAAGAGAAGAGAAGAGAGGAGAAGAGAAGAGAAATATATAAACATACAGTACATATATAGTATGGACAAGCATTATTACACCCACAGAACCTTTATTTATTCTATTGTACGTTTCAAATTTTCCATTGATACATATATATGATGGTAGCCTTCTGTGTCTTTCATAAACTACAGTCCCAGTGATTTATAAGCACCCAGGATCCATTTTCTCTTGCTTTTGGCAGAAAAGCAAGGATATCACCTGAAGAGAGCAGGACGTGGAAGGAGCACTCTTGGACGTAAGGCTGGGCAATATATCGAATTAATTCAATTAATTCAAATTTGGAGACTTTCCTCCCGAGAAGAATGACAGCAACACTTGTTTCAGAAAGACTCTAGTAGTCATAGTAATTATGATGGAAGCAAAGGAGGAAGTCAGGTGATGTTTATAGAGCAAGTCCACAGAGGAAGGAGGTCACTCTTTAACACGACTTTAACAACACTCTTATCATAACCACGTGTTTACTATTGTAACCATGACAAAGAAGTTCCCCTGACTGATTTGTAACATTTTTGGATTGCATGTCATCCAACCAATAGATTCATGAGATTAGAAAACACTTCTGTGTTGTACAGTGGGCATGGACAAATGACAGATTTTGTGGTTTTATTTTGAAGGACTTCTGCAAAAGGCGTGAAGCAAATTTTATGTTTTTTTCCACAATCTGTAAAATATGTATATCATGAAAATGAAGTTATTGCAGCATGGACAAAAAGTACATTTTCCATCTGTCTTGAGTCACAACAGTCCCGTAAACTTTGACATAAGTTTCCAGGACTGTCTTCAATCTGGATGGCGAGGTGGCTTTGGCTGTGTTGTTGCAATCTAATGATCAAATATACAAGAGAGATAGTTTTTAAAAAAGACTCTTCAGACTTATGTGAGCTCTGGGTTTGTGTTTGTTGTGAGGGTTTGTCTCTGGTGAAGTCACAATGACAAAATTGGACTGTTTATTCCTTGAATGTGATATATGTACATTATACTGAGGGTACAATCAAGGGTATTTTTTCAACTTCTAATAGATCTAGGCTTGCTGTTTCCTGCCTCTATCTTTGTGCTTAGATAGGCTAAATATATCCAGGCTGGTTAGTCAGTGTGGTTTACTTCTGGCCACTGAGATTTATTTTCTTCTTCCTGTCTCACCAGTGTGGGAGGCACCTGCTTCATCCTGACATACTGTATGGAGTTACCCTAACCTAACCTGACCTTCACTGCTTCGTTTTCTCTTTCGGTACTAATGCAATTAAAATTAAGGACTGTTATCTCAAAATGTCAAGTTGCATAAGCTTTCATCTAAAAATAGAGGCATCAACTTTACAAAAATCTTGCATGTGATTCAAAAATCTTTTGATGCTAGGAAAAAGTCACTTAAAATCTGCTCTGTGTTTTTTTGCATCTTCTTATTTTTGTGTAAATTTAGGCTAAAGGTTGGAAGCCTTTAGCTATCAAGGGTCTCAGTAAACATATTCAGCACTGACTTCTGTAAAGTAAAAAAAAATGCAGCTATTGTTCTTAACTGCTTAAGCCTGGACACATTAGTATCACATCATCGGCTGTTTCTGTGGCAATTAAGTGACTTCAACTTTTTTTTGTTCTTGTGTAAATTTTATCCTGCATGGCAAATCAGGAAAAACAAATCACCCTGCACCTGCGTCTTGTCATTAAGAAACCACGATTATAGCATTTATTGGATTCCAGTGCCACTGGAGGACGGCTCGAAAATCACAACACTGGCATTAAGCAGAACTCGATCCAGCTGTCTTCGCGCTCTTTAGCAGGTTTTAATTGGTGGGGAACAGGAGAGAGGAGCGCGGCAAAAACATCATTACAGGCTTAAACTACCACAACAGGGTATTGCTGAGATTTAATTACACCGGGCTATTGTTTAATTTGCCTCTCAATGCTTCAATTAAGCAAAAAAGGGAACGTGAGGGTTCAGGTTTCAGGCTCATCTGGGCAGGAGAGGAGAGAGTTTCCCTAGTGAAGTTCATATAACATCACACAGCGGAGATCAAATGGATTTGTCATCGTTTGACTAATGACAGGAAAGAGGAATAAACCCTATTAGAAAATCATCAAGAATCCCTCTGTCTCTGCTGATAGTCTTTGTGTGTGTTGTGTGTCTGCTGTAGAGAGGCCTCGGAGCTGATGCTGATGTATTTACTGCTATATTGAATGGTGCAGATGATGCGATCTGTGGTTGATGGGCCCTAAAAATAGCAAAATCTCTCCCTCTCTTCAGAATAAAGGAATGTACAGAAACTCCTAGAACCATTTCCCTTATTAGTTTTGTAGTTATTCAATCTCACTCCCCTTTTCTCGCAAATAATATTCTTTAATCTGCATCCAAAGAAACATTTAGGATGTAATTTCACTGAGGGAGTAATCGAGAAACTTTTAACTCACTGATGTGGAAGTAAAATCTTGAGTAGAAGATAAAAGGTGGAAGACTCACATGAACAAGTTTTCTTCTCAGTGAAGTGCACTGCAAGTCAAAATATATATATTGATTACAAGTATATTCACAAGCAGTGAGACTTCAGTCTGAACGGTCATATCGGAAACCATGTGACCTTTATGTCACTCACTGTCCTGAACTAATGGCAAGACATGTAGTTAAAAGATGTAGATAAAAGTCACCCTTGACATTCTGAAATTTTGGATGAAATTTGTTTCGGTGAAGCCAGTCATGTCACGACCCCACCTCACCTGGCTCTACCTCTGCATCCACACACACCTCCACACTGAAAGCAGAGCCATTGCTCCGCAAAAAGACAGAATTGAGCCAGAAAGAGGCTTTGAGATCTGACCGCTCAGGCCACATTCAGAGGTGGTCTGGCCAGCATGTAGCCATATTCTTTTAGTCATGTGTACGCAAATGTGTCCTGGGCCACATCGAAGGGCCACCTACTCAACTGATGTCCTCTGTGTAAGTGGAAGCACATGCTCATTCTTGCACTGACAGCATCATGATAAACTGACAAAAGAAGCCACAACAGGCAAAATGAATTCTCATGGAGAGAGTACACATGAAACATACTCTCTGGTTTCCATTTTATTATCATATTATATTATTATTATTATCATACTGATTATTTGCCTGTGTGCCGAGGTCTTTGCAGACCTCTTCTTCTTCTTTTCATTTCCAACAGACTAGGCGCAGGAAGTGCCTTGCTGCCTCCCGCCAATTAAAACCAATGAATTCGGTCTTTGCAAACAAAAAGGATTTACGTGATTATTTGCATATAGAGCGTAGAAGTGAGGCCCACTTGTGAACAGATCACCCGAGATGCATGTTAATGCCTGATGACAGAAGAGTAAGTAGACCCAAAATAAAGCACAGGACATGTGATATACAGAGGAGATCTATATGCTGTAACAGTTATACAGAGAATTCAATTTGAGTTGGTCTTGAACTATAGTATATTATTTAAACCTATGTTAGGAATGAAGCTACTGTGAATGTTGGTGACTCTTTCCCCAACATAAATTAGATCTTGCAGTGATTTCTTTGTCACACCACCTTTAGTGTAGTAGTTCTATGTGCATGCAGCATTTGAATGAAATTGATCATATAACTGTTTCAAAGTGGCTTTGAAGAGATAGGACTAGCCATGATGTGGTAAATGATAGACGGGGGGGGATATCTACACCTCTCACAAGATTGTCTTTCCCGTATATGTCAACATGCCCTCGCTAACCACTAGTTACTCATGATGTCAAGATAAAATCTGTCATTGACTTTCCGTCTTTCACAATCTCTGACTGCGTCTCATGAAGCTCTTCTTATCTACCAGCAGTCCTGTGACATCTTTATGGATGTAGCTATAGTCGCAAGTGGCTGTGATTCCATTGGATTAAAATTCACTTATCAGTCTCCCTGACACATCCAGTCAGAGCGACAATACATTTTCTCCTCATAATGATTCGGAGGCTGCCGAGAAAATGTATTCAGTTTTTCTGAGGATATTTTTGCCTCATCCTGTCATTCCACACTTGAAATTGGGTGTACAGTGGATTTTATGTGTTTGTTTGTTATATGACTTTTCACCATTTTCACTTTAGATTCCTCAAAAACAGTTTTTTTCTGCATGTGAGCCTCACAGCAGATGTCTGCTTTCTCCAATGTGAAACATCCCATAATATCTATGTTATTCCTCAGTCTTTGTTTGTTGGGAATCTTCCATCGTCACTTGCAGATATTGTGATGTTCTCTTAATGTCCTGTGGTAACTTGCTGCTACAAAACAGTGGTCGTTCATTTCAGAAATTCTGGGGTCTTTATGCTTATAAACCTGCATCAACAGAATTTTTTCCTTACTTTTTCTTTTTTTTTTTAAAAAAACAACCATGGGTGATTTTTTTTTAAAATCTCACTGATTTCTTTGTTCTTTCCTGACATATTCATAGTCAGGGCTGTGGTGCGTCTCTTCGTCTTACTGCTGTGGACATATGTCCTGCTGAATCAATGCAGTGTGGTCATAACTTATCAGCAATCAATATGTCCGGGCTTTACAACAGGGCTTTTTGTAACCTTTATTTTACCCTGGGTAGAGTCATTCTTTTTCGGCAGTGCTCTGATCTTTATTCAGTCATGTTCATTAACATCTGGAAGCCACACAGTCACAATCTTAAACCACAGAAAAGGTTTAAGGCAACTCAATTAGACTTTGCATAATAGACTAGACAAAATCAAACTAGATTATTAGATTACTGTTTTGGATGGGAATCTGTACATAAGTTACATAAGAAAGTAATATTGTGTCCAAATATACAAAGTATGCTATACAGAGTAGTTAGTTCAATATTTTGAGAAATACACTAGTTCACTTTGTTTTTGAGAGAGGGATGAGAAGATTGATATCAATCTCGTGTCTGTGTGTGTTAGGACATGGAGACGGGACATGGTTAGTCCAGTTCAGCATAAGTACTGGAAGCAGGTGGAAGCAGCTACTGTGGCTCTGTCCAAAGTGAAAAGAATCAACCAACACATCTGAAGCTCACTCATTAATTTATTGTTTATTGTATATCTTATTTTTCAAAATGTCTCAAATTTGTATCAATTATTATTAGTATTGTTTGTTTTTCCCATTTGGACATATGCACCCAATGCAAGCTCAGCACACTCTTTGTTGCCAGTAATGTATATGTCTTTTCATCTTTCTTCCACCTCCGTACTTCCTCTCTCCTCTGCAGCTTCCTTCTTCAGCTGAGTAAAAAACTACAGACATGGCCATTATGGCTGATGTGTTGTCGCTCCTGTCTTGTCTCGTCCAGAGAACAAAGACGCCTGGAGATGGATGACCTCCGTGACGAGACAGAGAGCACAAGAGCGTCCTCATCGCTGAGCAACAAAGATTCTCAATTTCATTAAAGCTACAAAATAAAAGGATGAGGCCAAAAGGTTGTTTTTGAAGTTGATGTCAGTTATGGTTTGCACAGGTTTGACCAGCCTCAAGACTGTATTCTACCGGAGGGGAAAACCTCTGGATAACCAATCAAGACCATTAAAAACTGACGCAAACAGCTTCACCACTTACGAGAAGCAAGAACAGACTTTTGATTTTGATTGCTCATGAAGTCTTTATATGTACAGCATATTCATTTTAATAGTGTCAAGAAGTCAGCTCAGGTTGATTTTATTATCAAAAGAAAAAAATATTGCAAGGCTTTTTATCCTTTTTGCAACAGCCATGACCTTTGACTCCAATGAGCAACTTTGTTAGTAGAATGTGACTTTTTAAAGAAACACTTTTTGCGCTGCATTTTTTCTTCTTTTATTTACTGTTTTCATAAAAACTACACTTTACATAAATATATATAATATGTAATACACTAAACATGAATATATAGAATCACAAATTATAGTAACGTACGGTACTTTCTATTCTCACAACCCTCGATTTATGTATGGAAAAACTTTACAAAAGTAAGAACAATATAAGATAAAATAAAAATTACAGGAAAAAAAGGAGAGAAGCAAGTGATAGGTTCCAGAGAGTAGACAGAAGGAGTAGAATGACAATATTCAGTATAAATAGAAATGAAATCAAAAAGCTGTCCTGAAGGAAAATTCTGCATTAATTCCACAGTGTACAGGTCTTTACACAATAGTCATCTACACAGTACAGTATATGGAAATTGTAGTAAATGTGCTCAACATGAACAAACACTGGAATGATCCCGGTGTGGTTCAAACCTCCAACACAGGCAACCATGTGCACGACTAACTGCTTGGCGACGAGTGCTTGAAAGCTCAGCACAACGCTTCACGTCCACCTCCCTTCTTCCTCTGCCTTCCTCTCTGCCGCCCACTGACTGAGTTCCTGCTGCAGCAGAAAACTACAGACGAGGCCATTATGGCTGACGCGTCGTCATCCCTGTCTTGTCCCGTCCAGACAAACAAAGACAGAGGATCCCGTTGAACGGCTCTGTGATGATGAGACACTGGCAGTCTCCTGTCTGCCTCAGCAGGGCCTCAGGATGCAGCGGAGAGCAGGAGCTACATTCACGCCCATTCACAGTGGCAGCCTGTGATGGAAGGCCTGTTAATGTTCAACCACAGACAGGAACTGATGCAGTGCTTCTGCCGGGGGACGATACACCCCTTCATTACACCTCTTTATGTGTGTTTATTCAGCATCACTTTGTTGCTTTGATCAAGCAGGGTGGAATATTTATTATATTTTATATATTTTAGTATGAATATTTAGCAGGTATAATAAACCATACACACTATTCTGATTTCTATAGCATATATTACATAGCTTTTATATCAATAAAATACACACACAGATGTTTTATCAACCTCCTATAAACTGAACTTACTACATATAAATACTAACATGAACATATGGAAATATAATACACATTCACATACAGACAGACATACTATGACAACTAATATACACACACTGTATACACACTAAATTGATTCAAGGGCAATTTCACCACATTGTACCCCCACCGACACCTCAGTACTCGAGTATGGGAGTGCTGGCAGAACTGACACGCCCATCCATCTCATAGATGACAGTCAGTACTACTCCACCATGCCTCCTCCCAGCTTGCAGCTCCACATGTCCTGTTGCCCCCTGCTGCTCTAGCTGCCCTCTCTGAGAGACAATCTGTCCATCCATCCTGCTGACCCACACTTTAGTCCAGAGCAAGATGTCCCCACGTCTACTAGACGCACTGGGTATTCATGGTTCCCAGAGGATGCATGTTACTGTTTTGGTGTCTCGTTTCATTTTCATCATTGTGCTCCTGGAGGACATTCTTGTAAGAGGGTGGTTGGGAGAAAGCAACTGATTTCAATGCACCAAATGCCTGTTTTAGACACCCAACATGACTCTGGAGATGGCAATGTTGGTTCCCCTGTAGATGCACCACTTTGGTTCAGACTGAATTATTTCAACTACTTGATGGATTGCTATGAAATTTGGTTCAGGTTCAATTTGTGGTCTTCAGTCGGTGAATCCTAATGACTTTGTTGATCCCCTGACTTTTCTAGTCCTATCATGAGGTTGACATTTTTGGAAACAGGAGAGGGGAAAATTGTAATGGGAGTGTAGGGTTGCATGGACAGTATAGAAAGAATACATATGTACCGTTGGTTGCATGTACAATATAAGTGCAAGAATGAGCAGTGCAAATATGAAAAAATAGTCTCGAGATGCATTCAAGCCAGATCAGCAAACAGGTGGATATAGTCTCAATTTTGAAAGAATGCGTCGTCTCATGTGAGGCAGTTGTTTTGTTTGTGTGGAAGTTCCAGTAATCCAATTTTGAAGAAAAGAATCTAATGTGATTATGTATGGTACGTATGGTATTGTATGGTACTTTTAAACATTTCTTAATTGAATTTATAGAACACTTACTGTATCATGATATATACCATTACCATGATATAAAATGACATACACTGTGATAGAAGATTTTGGACATATCACCCACCCCAGCATAGAAGTGGTTGAGCAGAATGGAGGTACAGTACTTGGTGGCGTGAAGTTTGAGGGTGACGCCTTGCCACATGTGCCATGGGTCTGAGGAGTTGAATTGCTTGTCGATTCTGTGTTTGTATATGTGTTCAGCCTGGCAGATTCCTCCTCAGGTTGGGCCTGACTGAGCTGTACTGGGTCAGCATCCTCCAACCAGATCCTGATGGTCTTCATTTTGGGTTTCACATGTTTAATGACTGGATGTAATAGATGTAATGTAAAGTTGTGTGATGTGTTTGAAAAACTAAAGACATTCCCAGAAGCCTCAGCTAAACTTGGTGTTTGGAGCTAATTAGCAAATGTTAGTAGGTTGGTTAGTGAACATCATGAACATTAACATTATGCAGCTGATTGTAGTTTACGATACGGACTCTTGTGCTAGTAACAGTGGTGATAGGCCCTCATCTTAATTACGGCTTGGTCCTGAAGGTTTTAAATATGTATTGAATTCATTGAAGTTCAGGCAGATTACAGTGTGTGTGTGCGTGTCTGTGTGTGTGTGTTCTTACAGTTACCGGTGGGCTGTGTTAGCCCCCTGCTGTGTCTTTCTCCTCACCCCCTAGGACTGCTATTCACCAGGCCGTACAGAGTAAATCAGCTAATCAGCTCATCTATCTGTTTTAGTGAAAGTGACTTTGCAGTTGGTCTGTTGGTCAAAAACCTGAATGTACATGAGCCAAGCCATGGTAAGCTGCATCTCTTTTGAGTTTAGCTGACTTGTTAGAGCAGAGGTTTTCCATGGTGTGCCTGGCCACACAAATGCTCCATTTTTGTGCCAATTAATTATTGTTTGTGTGAGACTGACTAAAATACTGCGCCGCTATTTTTGTCAGGAGCTGTCCAACAGCACTCTACATCTCTTTATGCAGAAAGATGCTGTCAGTGTGTCGTCACGCTGACAGCATAGTATCGTCCATCTCAGGGTGTCTTTGTCTCTTTGACAGGACAAGACAGGAATGACGACACAGCAGCAATAATGTCCGTCCCTGTAGTTTTCTGCTGCAGAGGGGAATGCAGAGAGGTACGGAGCGTCTGATTGTAAAGCCATGGAAAAAATAAATGTAAAGCTGATTGTAAAGAAGGTTTTTTTCAATAACCAATTTGGGAATTCACCGAGACCACGTCCACGGCAAGGCACAGAACATATAACTAACAGTCTTCTGTTCACATCAGGGTTTCACATTGCTTTCTAAAAGGTAGTCGGACACACTGTAACATGCATTTCGATGCATATTTTTTAGATGTATAATTTCAGAATAAGTCTTAAGTGATTTTTCTTATTGTCAACAGATCCCATGTGCAGCGCTCCAAAAACTGTAAATACTCACTAGAGCACCAAATGTGGATTAATCCACCACTGAAAATAGTCCCCAACAAATGCACTATTTCCTCCTGTTTGTGTAACATTTGTTAAAAACTAGATTTATGTATTTATTAAGTATCAGGGCTGTAGCCAGGATTTTAAAAGTAATGAGGTTATGAGTCCCCAAACCCCCACCCACCCCCTCTAAAAAATGTTATTTGCATTTTTGTTTAATTTTATTTGCTTAGTTTTGTGTCAATGGAGCAAATTTTTCTTTTTGTATAAAAATCAGCGGCTGCTAATAAACTCAACACGATTAACATGTTTTTAGATTAAAATAACATCATCTATTTTCCCTATAATTAGTATCAGACTACATGACTCTTTCCCAGACACCTCATAGGAAATGATTAGGAAACTAAGGCTTTTTTAATTTCCAACATGAAGGTCTAAATGCTTTTTCCTTCTGTTCCATGAGATCAGGAATAAAACTCTGGTGAAGAAATACTAAATCCTGGTGGAAAAACACAAGGTCCAAAAATATTAGAATCAGGCTAAAACCTTTTTCTGCTGTAGAAGACCCCTCATGTTGTGAAAAAAAGAAATGCAACAAATGGACACATTTAACAAGGAAATGGCCTTTGTGGACTGTGGAATCCCTCCTGGGTGTGTGGGGAAAGTGTGTGGGAGTGTTGTGTGGGCTTTCCCCATACAGAGGGACTCTAAAGGCCAGCCTACACACTCAGGATCCCGCCTCTATCCCAGCCATGACATCCTGCTGGAGTCTGTCAGCAAAACAGCCAGCAAGGCAGAAACCATAGAGGAAGAAGACAACAAGAAGACCGGAGGAGAACAAAGGCTGTGTGAGAGTGCGAGTGTGAAGAAAGGAAGGAAAGTGTGTGATGGAGAAAGCGTGAGGTGGATGGGGTTCCAGAAAGTTTGCGTCGGTGGGACTGTCCTGGTGTGTAAAAAGGGCCCACTCCTACACTCACATTCCTCTGTATTATATGGAAGTCAACAGGAATGACAGTATGGTCACATGCATCCCTGACAGCTGCACAGTGAGCAGGAACACACAAGTACCTGCAGCAGGAAGATGTGTGTGTGTAGGAGGTGATGCTCTTTTCCCAAGTCTTAATTCAATGGGAGACCTGGGAAACAGTAGCTTTCCGTTTGGCAAGTTTGGACTTCCTCAGGCTGAAGTGGTCTCGGACACCAGTGGGCAGGATGTGCATAAAAAAGAATGTAAAGTGAGCAGTCACTGGTTTTACTTATTATAACATATATTTTACTGCTTCTTTATACTTTTTTGTGTCTGAGGGAAATATTGTATTTTTTACTGCACTATAATTATTTGACAGCTCCAGCTATGAGTTTCCTTTCAGATTAGATTTTCCATACAAAACATCATTTGGTATGACTTTACTTTAACCTTTCCTATTTAGAATTGACTAGAATTACTTCATATCTGAGTGCAACCACATTATTCTAGTGTGTTATAAATCCAGAATAAACGACTGTAGATGAAACGGTTTAAATTAGCTTCATTTCAACCAACCACAAGATTAAAGCACTGCTTATATTAATCCAGCAAGAATAATAATAATAATAAGAAGAAGAAGAAGAAGAAGAAGAAGATGTTGTATGTTTGTGGATCAGGATTTTCAGACTTGAAATGTATTCTTATATTTACTTAAGTAAGATTTTGAATGCAGGATTGTTACTCAGTATAGAGTACTTTCACTCTGTGTTATCACTGTATAATATGTCTTCCACTACTGCATTTATAGCCCAAGCGAGTTTGCAACACCAGTCCTTAGAAAGACCTTTATAGAACCTCACATAGCTCAACAAGAAAGCAAAAACAACATGAAACACAGGTTCCCCCATCTCCCACTTCCTCTGCGTGTTTTATGTCCTTTGTCATCTACAAGTTATCATCATGTTCAGTTCACACAGTCGTTCACGGGAGTTTCATTATTTTCCCAAAAAACAACCAGTGCTCCCATTTCCTGTCCCCACATTCTCTATATATCAGTTTGTTTGTGGTCATTGAATCAAGCAGACAATGATTCAGGAATATGTACCATGTGTGCACAAAATAAACAAAAATAATCAAGGTCTTAAAACTAGATTCTGAAATGGATCTCCTCCATTAGACAGGGACACAGGCTAAGTAACAATGCAAGACCCATGTAGCCTGATGCTCTTTGTCATAGTGTCAATTCTGTAACAAATTTAAATCCAATATAATCAAATCGCCAAATGCCAGAGGACACTCAGTGCTCCTGACATACATCTGGGGCCCCTAAAAGTGAAGTTTAAAACTTGACATGTGCAAATAGTATGCCAGCAAGAACACGCATACAGACACATTGAAATGAATCTTCCACTGACTGACGTCTAGCTCAATGCAAGAAATTCTGTTTTCATGAAAAACATCACAGCAAAAAATCATTGAAGTGAAATATAAAGACCACATAACAAATCCCACAGGTAAATGTTTATGACCTCTTTTTGTTCAGCAGCGTATGGAGTGCAGCAAGGTTCTCAGAGCCAGAGTTTGTCAAGTGGCGCCCCCTGCTGGTCGGTCCATACTGCTCTCTGACAGCGCTGGAGAACACACAAAACAAAGACTACAGACTTTACAGACATATGCAGAGCCTATCCATGCAGAGTAAAAGTATTGCATTCAGAATCACACTTTAGAATTATTATCCCAATTTACTTAAAGTATTAAAAAGTAAAAGTAGTCATTCTGTAGAAAATCTGCATTATTATATGGGACATTATTATATTTAATACTGATGCATCAGTGCACAGGTTCAGGAGCTACTTTTACTTGATATAAAGTCAGGGAGTTTAGTCCAGTGGTTCCCAACATCAGATAAGGCCTCATTCAAAGGGTCACAAGATAAATCTGAGTAGTTTGAGATGATTATTGTGAGAAGAAAGGAGAAAAAACAGACAGTTTTTATACACAAATCTGTTTCCAGTTCAGGGCTTTTCTCTAATCTTTGGGGGGTTTTGTGAAATAAGTTTTTATGTGAGATGTTCAGAGAGGAAATGTCTCTTTGATGGAACTGGAACAACTTACAGACACACAACCACACTCTGTTCTCACTGTATTATCATTTCATTTCTTGCATTTTTCTTCTGTGGCTATTAGCATAAAACGTGAAACGATATTCTTTACAACCTTGAACTGTTCGATAATAATATTTTGAGTGATTATCAGCAAAGATTTGTAATTTTTTTATAGGCGCCTGTGTCTTTTTAAAAAAAATTATTTTGGTTTCTTGGCAGCTTTACACTTTACAGTTTAAATAATACTAAACAAAGACAATTATTTTTTAATTTATTAAAACTTTCTCATTCCGATTCTTCCTTAACATGACATAGACATGGGATGTCTTGAAGGTGTGCCCTATTATCAGACAGTGGACATCAGACAGAGGTGATAATTGTAGGCTTCATCGTGGACAGTACAGTCCACAGCTCCTTCCACTGCCACATCTCTCCACGCTCTCTCCACCGCTCTTCTCTTATTTCATTGGTGTTCCTGTGCTGAGAGGCCACTACAGCACTGTGACAATGACGCCACTGTGTTATTAAGCCTTGTGTTGTACTATATTCATCTCCCTCTTCATCTGACCCTGTTCCCTCTCACTCACAGCCTTCTGCCTCTCTGGCAGCTTCTTGCTATAGACTCCCTTTCTTCCCCAAGCCCTCCCCATCTCTCTCTCTCTCTCTCTCTCTCTCTCTCTCTCTCTCTCCTCTCTTTCCCTCTGTCTCTCTCCAGTTCTTTTATTCAATGAGCCATGACTCAATTCACATTTGTCTGTTGTTTGCGTGGACGCCTACAGAGTTCCTGTCAGACAGCGGTGAGGGCAGAGCAGTGAAAGGCAGCTGGAAACTCAGCTCCATACGAATGTAGGCTGGACTGATGTTCTTAAGTTTAACCTCAAATTGAACTCAAACTGTAAATGTGAATTACAAAATGTTGATTATTTAGATGCAACTGAATTAAGATGATACAATAAAAGATACAATAAAAGATTTGCACTTCTTATTCAGTAATTTTGTTTGATAGCACCTCAAAGATGCAAACTTTACACAAATACTTTTATTTTATAAGTTATGTTATACAAAGTACAAGGCCATGATTAAAAGGGTGCATTGGATATGTGCTGCAGTTGGAAGAGCATGCCATGTGTGTAGCTGTCTTAAAATCTGAATTTAAATTCCTTCTTGCTGTGTGGACTCTTTGTTCTTTCCAGACATACCACAGTCAATGCACTGAGGTGAAAAAAAAAATGTATAACCCGCTGCCTTGTTTGTTAGGCAATAAAAAATTTGCATTACTAAGAACATTTACACTGATTTGTGCTGTTAGAATAATCTCCCTGATATTACTTGGAAGCCAGTGCATGCTCACCTGTACACGATTATGTGGCTATGTACTTAAACTGTACATAAGAATAGTTGAGTGAATAAATGAGATTCAATATACTCAATCTCTGTTACAGTCAGAAGACTTAAATTAAGGCTTGAATTTAAAAGTAGTTGACTCTGTTTAACTACGACTAAGGTCATCTCTAGTCTAGCTACAAACAACAGTCAGTCAAGAAAATGAATCAACAGATCTATCATGGTTTATCCTTTAAAGGAAGTACAATGAACAAAAAAAAGTTTTTCACAAGTTGAAATCAAGGATCTAAGAATATTTCTGTGCAAAAGTCTTATTTCTCAAGTTTTGTTCACAAAATTGCTGAAATCTGTGTTTATGAGCACTTCTCCTTTAGCAAGATCATCCATTCACCTGACAGGTGTGACATATCAAGATACTGATTAAGCAGCATGATTACTGCACAGGTGTGCCTTGGGCTGCTCACAATAAAAGGCCACTCTAAAATGTGCATTTTATCTTGAAAAAAGACATTTATCAGGCACTGAACTACAGATTTCTTGTGACTAGGGCTACACATTTCACATGCAGTGCAACACATCTTGATCAGGTTGTTGACGGTAGCATGTGGGATGCTGGTCCACTCTTCAATGACTGTGCTGGATATTGGCATGAACTGCAACATGCTGTTGAACATGTCAATCCAGAGCATCCCAAACATGCTCAGTGGGTGGGTGACATGTCTGGTGAGAATGTGGGCTTTGCAAGAACTGGGATGTTTTCAGCTTCCAGGAATTGTGTACAGATCCTTCCAACATGAGGCCACATTTTATCGTGCTGCAACATGTGGTGATGGTGGTGGATAAATGACACGACAGTGGGGGACCGCCCGTCGCTCTGACAGCTCATTATTCATAGCCCCAAAAATGTCCTAAAACACCAGCCCAAAGTCCCTCTCAGGGTCCACGCTATCTGTGTGCATTCACATTGCCATCAATAGAATGCACCTGTATTCATGGTTCATAGCTTATGTCTGCCCATACCATAACCCCACCACCACCATTCTGTTCACAACGTTGAAATTTGAATTAGCAACGTTGAATTAGCAAACCACTTGCCCACATGTAGCCATCTGCCTGGTACAGTGGAAGCCTGGATTCATCCAGGAAGAGAAGACTTCTCCAAGGTGCCAAACACCATTGAGGGTGAGCATTTGCTCACTCAAGTCGGTCACAATGACAAACTGCAGTCAGGTCAAGACCCTGGTGAGGACGACGAGCATGCAGATGAGCTTCCTTGAGACAGTTTCTGACAGTTTGTGCACAAATTCTTTGGTTATGCAAACCAACTGTTGCATCAGCTGTTCCGAGTGGCTGATCTTGCAGGGGAAGAAGCTGGAAGTGGGGGTCCTGGGCTGGTGTGGTTGCACATGATCTGCAATTGTGAGGCTGGTTCGATGTACAGCCAAATTCTCAGAAACGACATTGGAGACGGTCTATTGTAGTGAAATAAACATTTAGTTTACAGTCAATGGCTCTGGTTGACAGCCCTGCAGTCAGCATGTCAATTGCACGATCCCTCAAAAATG
The DNA here is from genome assembly GCA_025331565.1 of Holacanthus passer. Taxonomy (NCBI): domain Eukaryota; kingdom Metazoa; phylum Chordata; class Actinopteri; family Pomacanthidae; genus Holacanthus; species Holacanthus passer. Next base: position 1,301,462 of record JAFREQ010000099.1, on the reverse strand, counting down.
ATAACATCTGTGGCTTTGTGCTGTGTGATAAAACACATACTGCACATATTAGAGTGGTCTTTTATTGTGACCAGCCCATGGCTCGAAAATCATGCTGTTTAATCAGCATCTTGATATGTCACACCTGTCAGGTGGATGGATTGTCTTGTCACAGGAGAAGTGCTCATAAACACAGATTTAAATAAATTTGTGAACAAAATTTGAGAAAAAATAATTTGTGTGCACAGAAAAGGTATTAGATCTTTTGTTTCAAATCATGAAAAATGGGACAAAATAAAAGGAAGTATAAACTGTATGAACTGAGCGCCATCTAGTGGTATAATTATGGACTTATGAACTCTACAGTTCCTCCACACCACTGTGCCAGTGCTTATCTGTAAAGTGCATTTGAGATATTTGGAGGAATGTTTCATATATTATTTATTCTTTTAATCTGAATGCCTGGCCATGTCCAGGAAACCAAGAACACCAGTTTTTCTCCTGACATGTTCTCCATGGAAGACATTTAGGGCAACAATGGCTAAAATTACATCCGTATCTCCATCATGTCAGTAGTGTGCAACCAGCACTCGCCTTTAAATCACTCAGCAGGTGTATTGGTGTTTGGCCTGTTCTTATAAATTATACTAAGAGAGGCACTCTGAGGCAATGAGACAATGGAAGTGGAGCTCACGGCAGTAAAGGTTTGGTCCTGTACAAGCAATAAGAACTGCAGAATGCTCTTTTTCTATTCTATTCTATTATTATTATTATTATTATTATTATTATTATTATTATTATTATTATTGAGACACAAATGAGACACACTGTTGTGATTGAATTATTTAATATCATCCACTTTTGGGTTCCCAGCCAATATGGACGTAACAACACAAAATTTCAATTTAAAATTAATACTGTAAAATAACATAAAACTGGGAAAAGCAAACTTTTTTTAAATCTCTGATAAAAAGACAGTCCAACTCACTGTGTTGATTTATTGGGAAAATCTTACAAACAAAATCACAAATAGCAAAACAAATGCATGTATTTCATTGTACACATGGAAAATTAAGAATATTAAACAACCTCATTTAAGCTCAGTGGCCACTTTGTCTGTTTTATATACATTATATCAGCTTCAGCATAACATAGAACACTGTTTGGAAAACTACATCAGGGCATAAATGCATCACATGCATGTCAGATTGGAGATAGCAATTACTTGTCAAGGCTGCTATTTTGACATCACAACTTAAGTCAGTCATTTATCATCAGATTATATTAAAACTGAGTAATTATCATGAGATAATTACGTCAATTAAAAATAAATGACACCACAGAAACATAATTTGTTATCTTAAGACAATTAAGTCATTCATCATGAAAAAAACAGTCTGTTTTGTTGAGATAACCACATTGTAAATAAAGTAAATGTTTCCAGACCCAGTATTGGAATCATGAAGCCGTAGTAGTAACAGCATTGTTACAGCAAAGTTGAGGGACTCATAAGAGACTGATTAAAAATAGAATGGACATAATTAAAGAAGCAGAGGCAATAATGCAAGAAGATGTTTTCATCAGATCACCTCTGCCACTCCGTTAAAGGATCTTTGAACTAGCAGCAGCAAGTGGCCACAAGCACACTTCCTACCTGAATATCCAACTAAATCAAATCAGTGTGCACAGTGATAGTGGCAACACAGAGTCAGTGACAAAGTTAACTATCACAGTACATTTCTCACAGTAATAATATCACAATGCAGACGATGATGCTGTCACATAGAGAATATACTGCAAGACAGTCATGATGCATAAAGATTACTGAGAGAAAACTATACACCCACAATGGCAAAATCATTTTTCAGACACTGTATTTATTCACTGCATTATTAAGAGCTTTCAGCTCCAATGCTAATTATAGACAACTCAGATCAAACAGTGTGCAAAACAATTCACTTTTAGCCTTTTACACATGTATAATCATACAAATGTCTTTATAAACAGCTATAAACTGACAAAAGGCTGAACCGGCAAAAAGCACAAAAGAGTTTCAAATGTCTGCAAAAAAGAAAGGAAACACTTTGTCTTTTCAAGCAGTTCAAAGTCAAGAAAAATACAAATGGCACATAACTTCGTAGAACAGCAAACAACAATGAAAAACTCATCGCTCATACATTCATCTTAGATAAAAAACAATGATACCCCACTATATCATGGAGAAACCTGCTTTTCTTTAACTACATATTAATTTATTAAAAACAAATATGGTTTTGTTTAAAACTTTAGACTAATATTTTCCTAATTATTGAAATGGCACAGGCCTATTTCTAAATGTTTTACAATAAATACTTACAAAGAGACATCCCGATGTACTTCTTGTTGAATTCCATTGTACTATTGAATACTGTATATTATCAACTTTTAAAACCAGCACATGCCAAGTCAGAGGAAGCCCTGTCTCAAAAGAATTACTTGTACATATTACTAAATGGTCTTGCCAAATACCATGGATGGATTAGTGAATGGTATGGAGGATCTGCTGATTCATTGTCTGGTCCAACTCTTTATTTTTTTATCATATTTTGTTATTTTCTCTTAATAGAGATGCACAGTGCATGTTATCAAAGTGTAGTTCTTAAAATGAATTATGAATTGTGACGCTGACAGCAGAGACCAGGGTCTGCTGAGTCCCACACAAGGCTAGGATTAGGCTTCTACAACACTTTGGATAAATGGAAGTTTTGGTAAAATAATCAAATAGATTAGACCCTCCTGCTTCTTAGTATCAAAATAACCCCACGTCCCTAACATTTAACTAAGTGCTGTGTGTTGCCTGAACAGAACCACAGAAACAATCATCATGCTTTCTTTGCTACGAGAAGATGTTGTAAGAAAACACAAGAAATATGTTGCCACTTGTATATGTTTTGAAACTGTGTTTGGTATGAATATTGTTCAGCTTTGCAGATACTCTGACTGAAAACATTTCTCTATTTTGTTGATTTTAAAACAACGTTATCCAGATCACACTACATTTTATCCAGAACATATTTCTTGGTGCAAGCTAGTGGTATAAACATGCCATTGCTATGAGACATGGTTGTCTTATGTCAGTTAGTTCACCATACTGACAAAGACTTTTGTTTTTTTCCTGAACCACAGGAATTGCACATTAAATAACACATGTGGGCATTTTCGTTCCATTTTGAAAAAAATTGGTAATACTTGTGTTATGACAACTGCCATTTCATACCATCAGTTCTTCAGGTAAAGCCCAGTGTGGTTCTAAAGGAAACTCCCACCCAGACTGAAGGGAGTGAACTTCTGGGCCTGCTGAGCTCCAATCTCAGCCACGTACAGGGCCCCTGTCTTCAGGTCCAAGTCAACCAGGTGGGGCTTGACTTCATCAGCCAGCTGGATCACACTGACCACTTTGCACTGGCCAATCAAACCCACTGGTGGGGCATCCAGCAGTGAAATCTGGTTGGTGTTGAGCTGGACAACAACAAAGTACTTCTTGTCTGAGGTCAGGCGGACGGAGTAAGGTGCGTCCTCAGTAAAGCAGCTCCCCCACGTCCCCAACCAGTCCCCAGTGATGGAGTTAAAGACCTGGATCCTCTTATTCCCCCTGTCAGCCACCCAGACCCTCTGGGCGTTATCCACAGTCACGCTGTGGGGGATGTAGAACTGAGCTAGGCCTTGTCCTTTCTCTCCATGCATCCACAACACGTCATGATCATTGGACAGCTTGATGAGGCGGTTGTTCATCCCACCATCACCATCCACGATGTACATCTCTCCAGATTCGTGGACGAAGATCTCAGCCGGCTGGTCAAACTGCAGAGGATCCAACCCAGAGCCTGACTTCCCTGGTGTACCAAGCACCTGACAAATGCAAGAAATATCAGAACTTTGGCTTCATTCGGCTTGTATAACACTATATATCACACTAAATACTTAAATGGAAACCAAGCTAGTTGAACCTAAACCAAGAATTTCTAGTGACAAATCAAATCCTAGATAAATCCATCACCTGTAGGAGCTTCCCAGAAGGGGAGTACTGTTTGATGCAGTGGCCGTATGGGCCATTCCCTACATCTGTGATCCACACAGTGGGGTTTGAAGAGGCAGCGTCTGCTAAAAATATCCCATGGGGCATCTCCAGGGTGGTTGTGTTCCAGGACATGAGGAAATCTCCATCTGTGGTGAACACCAGCACCTTGGGCACATTGTCACCTAGGAGCAAAGCAAAGGCAAACACACCAGCCAGCACATTATACTGTATATTGATTTGATGTTCACTTGTTCAAGGTATAGTGAGTTTTTATCTAAGATCGATGTAAAAAAAATAAGAGAATAGGGGAAGAAAACAAGTACAATAAAAATAATTACACTATTCTGAAAGTTAGGGGTTGTAAACATGCCAATAGACTACTGTTTAAATCGATTTAATAATTTATAGTAGGCACATCTCTGCTTCTAACTCAGGATGACTTTGTTTCAATCAGTTAAGTCAACTTTAAAGCTCAAACAAATCAAATGTGAACCAAATGTGATACACTTGAAATTCTTCATGTTGATTATTGACAGTGGTATAGATTCGTTGCCACCAACAATTGGGCTGCTATGGCACATGAATGAAAACCCCTCCAAAGTGGTCTTAGTACGGGGGTGTATAAAGCATAGGTTAAGTGCACTGGGTGTAGGAGTTTTCAGACATGGGACACACTTGCCTACTAGCTGGTGGAGCACAAAGACACATTTTAGTGCTCATGACCAAGGCATGCCAGCAGAGGAATAACTAATGATATCAATGCATGATATTCACAAACATCCATATGCACAGTTGGTACTTTTAGTGACATGAAAGTTATATAAAACATGAGGTAGCATCAATGTTTTCAAATCCAGATACACATTCACAAATCTTAGGGAATTTTTACAAATATCAGCATGCATTTACGCAAACAAGATACACATCAAGTCTCAGTAAACATTTGAGTACAGGTAAATATTCACAAATCACATTTTCAACAAATTTATTTGATCTATAAAAATGAAAGGTTTTATATATCACACAAATGCTAACACTTTATTAGGTACATCTGCAGAGGTCAGAGGAGAATGGCCAGACTGGTTTGAGATGATAGAAAGGCAACAGTCACTCAAATAACCTCTCATTACAACCAAGGTATGCAGAAGACTATCTCTGAATGCACAACACCTTGAACCTTGAAGCAGATGGGCTGCAGCAGCAGAAGACCACACCAGGTGCCACTCCTGTCAGCTCAGAACAGGACACTGAGGCTACAATTCACACAGGCTCACCAAAATTGGACAATAGAAGATTGGAAAAACATTGTCTGGTCTGATGAATCTTGATTTCTGCTGCAACATTCAGATGGTAGGGTCAGAATTTGGCGTAAACAACATGAAAGCATGGATCCGTCCTGCCTTGTATCCACGGTTCAGGCTGGTGATGGTGGTGTAATGGTGTGGGGGATATTTTCCCTTACTACCAATTGAGCATTGTCTGTGAAGGTTCTCAGTCATCCAGGTCATGGTAATCAAGTAAGATTTGAATCAAAGGCAACTGGACTTGGTTTGTAGGTGGTGTGTAACCTACAAATCAAGTCCAGTTGCCTTTGATTGAGCATTGTTTAAACGCCACAGCCTACCAGAGTATTGTTGCTGACCATGTCTATCCCTTTATGACCACAGTGTACCCATCTTCTACATCCAGCAGGAAAACGCACCTTGTCATAAAGCTCAAATCATCTCAACCTGGTTTCTTGAACATGACCATGAGTTCACTGTGCTCCGGTGGCCTCCACAGTCACCAGATCTCAATCCAACAGAGCACCTTTGGGATGTGGTGGGAGATTCACATTATGGAAGTGCAGCCGACTAATCTGCAGCAACTGCGTGATGTTATCATGTCAATATGGACTAAGATCTCTGAGGAATGTTTCCTGCACCTTGTTGAATCTATGCTACAAAGAATTAAGGCAGTTTTGAAGGCGAAAGGGGGTCTGACCCGGTACTAGCAAGGTGTACCTAATAAAGTGAGTGTATACAATAAAACAAGCTATGTTTCCAGTCTTAAAGACATAACTGGATACTGGAACGTATTTACCTCTCTGTGCCACATACACCACACCGGCATACTGGTTGACAGCCACTCCGAACACGTCCCCGGTGAAGAGCTCGGGGTTCTTGGGCCAGCTCAGGTCCAGCTTGTACAGGGGTCTGCCCAGCAGCTGGTAGTCCTGCCTGAGGCCGTGGCTGCCCGGCTGCTGGCTGCCGATGGTGCCGTACAGCACCATCATGAGCAGAACTAACGAGGCCATGCTGGACGCTATCAGACACGTATGGCCTCTCTTCTTCATCAACATCAGTGGTTTCTCTGCTGGAGTGTGTTGCGTTCAATGTCTCAGTTTCGTGACGTTAGATCTAAATGTGTTTGACTAAAATGTTTTTAACAACGCTTGACAGGACATTGACTGAAGTATGCTAACGTTAGCTGCACGGACAAAACGTAAATCTGTTCAGAAATGTACAAACCCGATGATTTATGTGTATAGTCAGACCATATTCAATGTAGAATTCACTTCCTCTTGAGCCCTAAAGGAAAACAAAACAGCGTGACAAGCGAGAATGAATAGCACCTATTTCCGTTCAAGGAAATCATCATAAAAGCATGACTGAACTAAGACATAACTCCTGGCTAATGCTCTCAGGTTATGGGCCAAAAAGAGCGAATTGTGGATGAATCTTAAATAAATATAGATGTGTTCAGGCAAGTCCGATGCTCGTATTTTAAACAGGCTGTTGCGACAACTCCAACGTTATAAGTTTGGGGCTTTTAATTTTAGGAGAAGCCTTTTCTGTTTCCGGCAACTTGACGCAGCGAAACATCTGACCCAAACGTACTGTAGCACTGCTGTGACGTCACGACGCGTTGACGCAGCTTTGGCCGTGGAGGCGACTGAGCTTCCCTGACAGTAATTTACTTCTAATTATTTTTTCAATATTTTTTATCACAGTGCGAATGACAGTCCGAGAGGGACAGAGACACGTTTCATGTAGTGTAAGTCATCGAAGAATCGACTCCATGGAGGTTGTGGACAGCCCGCTCAATCTGGTAAGTGTTGCAATAACAGGCTAACGTTACTGTAGCTAGGAGATTGCATAGGTAAGCTACATTAGCTAACTCCGATAGTAAGTTAGCAGCTAACCGCTCTGTTGTTTGCCTTGTTCGTGTTGTTGTCTGTTAGCTCGGACATGCTAGACGTGAAACATGGTTTTGTCTTCGACCACGAACAAGACGTTTGACGTTGGAACATGGTACTGTCATGGCTATATACTGTTAAGAGTAACTGTTAACAGCGGGGGACGAACGTGCTACTTGTTAACTTGTTTATAAGGCCATTAGATAATAATCTACTGATAGCATTTTGTTTATAAAGCCATGTGACTACAGTGTCCCTTACCTAAACTTCACAGGCTACCAATGAAACTGAATTCTACCTGAGTGTTATTTCAACTATGAAATGTCTCCTTGTTATCTATTAAGAACAATAGCAGTGGGATTCCCCTGAAAAGGTGCCTGATTTGATTTACAGTAATTTTGTAATTAACATAATAATTAAGGAAGACGACACTACGGTGTACTGTACTATAATGGGGTATTTAGATGTCAATTTCAACCTTGATACAGAGTTGTGTGACAAATGAATGGAAAAACCAACATCCTGTAAAGTATGTTAGTATGATAGAAAACCAACATGCTGTATAGTATGTTAGTACGATGGAAAACCAAGATCCTGTAAAGTATGTTAGTGTGATAGAAAACCAACATGCTGTATAGTATGGTTGTATGATAGAAAACCAACATCCTGTAAAGTATGTTAGTATGACAGAAAACCAACATACAGTAAAGTATGTTAGTATGATAGAAAACCAACATACTGTAAAGTATGTTAGTATGACAGAAAACCAACATACAGTAAAGTATGTTAGTATGATAGAAAACCAACATACTGTAAAGTATGTTAGTATGACAGAAAACCAACATACAGTAAAGTATGTTAGTATGATAGAAAACCAACATACTATAAAGTATACAACAAAGGTCCCCAGCCAAACTCAAACCAGGGACATTGATGTTATATGGTATCTCAACCACGCAGACACTGAGATATCCCATAATAATAATAATGTGCAATAACCATTGTATGCTGTGCATAATAAATGTAAATTTTAAAAAAGGAATATCTTATCTTAATAGGGCCTTTTATGTCACATGTCATTTCCATTCACTCATTTCCTGTATCCAAAGTCAATGTCAACTTTTATTGTCAGTTCTGCCATATGTACAGGACATAGACAGGATTGAAATGCCATTTCTCTCAGACCCCAGTGCCGACATGCAAGGCACAGTAGAAAACAAAAAACAAAGAGACTAAGAAACAAGCAGTGGGTAGTGCAGGTGGAGTACATTCTGCATGGCTGGTGTGCAAGTAGATATTTACAGATGTAGACAGTGCAATATATCACAATTTGTGCAAAGTCTGCGGTAATAAAACAGTGGAGTGTAATTGTTTTCATCTATAGTAAATCTATTGAAAATTTCCCCACTGTGGGACGAATAAAGGTATATCTTATCTTTTAGGATGGGTAATAGAGCAATAGTAATGTATATATATATATATCTTATTTTGTACAATATATTTTTACATATTATATTATTATTCTTAGTTGTTATTGTTGGTTGCTTTGTGCGGTTGTGAGATTTCCCTTTCTGAGTTTTAATGTCACTGCTGTAGCAAAGTAATTTCCTGTAAAGGATCAATAAAGTATCTATCTATGCATCTATCGATCTATTTATCTATCTATCTATTGTTTAACCAGATGGTTAGCAGAGTCTTTGAGGAAATACATGTAAAAGGATAAGCTGGTGTAGATGATGGATGGATGGTAACCGGGACTCTGTGACTTTAGCGTAATGTTAATACATGAGAGGCACAAGCAGGAGCTCAGTGGTGGAGTGGACTATCTAACATGTTCTTCCAAAACCTTTCATAGGTGTTCAGTTGGGTTGAGGTCTGGTGACTGAGAAGACCATAGCTTATGATTCACATAATTTTCATACTCATCAAACATTCAGTCAGCCCCTTTTTCTAAGTCACCTAGATCTTTTCCTCTTGCCATCTTGAACCAAAAATTGAGGTCAGCTGGTCCTGCTCAGCATTTATATAAGACAAGATATACCTATATTTGTCCCACAGTAGGGAAATTTACAATACAGTATAGAGTACATTTCACAAAGTATTATGAGATGTTAATTGCTTAAGTGTGTCATACAATTCACCAATATAGAAGCATCTGCATTTGGTATCTTTCTCCATTCATTTACTCGTTTTTCCTTTAACTTGTTACATGTCTATGCATAAATTAATCTAGATGTACCATGATCATTATCATTATCTTGGAAATATTGTACTGAAAATGCAATTTACTAAAATTCTACAAAGTAGACCTATGTATTTGTTCTAGCAAATTAGCTCTGTGACCCTTTCCATTATCTATTAATCTCTATCAGAAAATAGTTAAATATTTTAATTTCCCAGAGCCCAAGGTGACTGCTTGTTTGTGTGACCAACAGTCCAGAATCCACAGATATACATGTATACACGTAGACAAAACCTAAGTCTGTCTTTTCCACCCAGTTCCTTATTATTTTTTTTTAGATTTTGTACATTCTACCCCCTTTGAAACAATTACACCACCCAATGACTGTACTCCTTGTATCCTCTGTTCTTGACTCACCTGTATCCAATTTTTTTGCCACCCTTCTCTCTCCCCTCCGTCTGTCTGCCTCTCGTCAGGCTCATCAGCAGTGCAGGAAGGCAGACCGTTTGGTAGCGGCTGGAAAGTATGAGGAGGCCATCTCCTGCCATGGAAAAGCAGCAAGTAAGTTCTGTGACTCATATGATATGGTAGACTACATTTCATACAGAGTTATTCTTTTAGAGTAAATGTGACACATACTCATGCCAAGGCTGTCATTTTTTGCTTTTGAAGTGACACAATGAGTCTAAGGTTAAAGTCACCTGACCTCAATCTAGCTGAGCATGCATTTGACTTGCTATGGGTTTTAACCGAATAATAAATATGATGACTTTATGTAAGTTGATGTCAACTGTTCCTATTTGTTGCTGTCCCCCTCAGTTGGGGAATGGGGCCTTAAATAAAATAGATACCATAACCTCACAATCATGTCATTTCCAATCCATTGCTGGAGTGCAGAACCAAAATAACAAACAGAAAAAGTGTCACAGCTCTAAGATTCTGACTGCAGTGTATGCATTAAGCTGCACGTCTCATAGAGTGAATGTAAATTGCTACAGCATTCATTGTGTGAGTTGTTATGTCTGTATTAAGAGCCTTTAATGGTTGCTCGTGTTTTGAAAAAAAAATGCTGTTTCTGGAACAGGCAAAGTTGCTCAACTGTCTGTGTCTGTCTCTCTCCCAGGTCTTTTGACAGATGCAATGAAGACAACAGAGTGTGAGCAGGTAGGACAGTCCTGTGTGTGTGTGTGTGTGTGTGTGTGTGTGTGCGTGCGTGCGTGCGCGTGCGTGCGTGCGTGCACGTGTGTGTGTATATACAGTGGGGTCCGAAAGTCTGAGACCACTAGTCAAGATGCTTCTATTTTGCGTTTGTTTGAAATGTAATAACACATTTTTTCAGTATCGGTTCAACAATTTGAGTGAAAAGTTGCACTCGAGCTGTTGATGTAGTGCAAAACGTGATGACCCATGTTATTCCAGCAGGATTTGACAATGTTCCAAAGAGCTTGTTGTGACGTCACAGAATATGTGGCTTTCTCAGTCTTCAAGTGCCCCCAAAATGTTCAATGGAGTTGAGATCAGGTGACTGTGGAGGAAAGTCCATGACAGTCAGGACTCTTTGGTCATCTTTGGTCTTCAAGTAGTTCTTGCAATACTTTGATATGTGTTTGCAAACCAGAGAGTACATGTCTCTGATGAATAGAGTAGCACTCCTTGGTCAGGGTGTACTCAATGCGGTGCAGGTGTCCAACTCCAGAGTCGGCAAAACACCCCCAGACTTGAACACAGACTTGAATATTCCCACCACCATGTTTCACTGTCAGTTTCATACACTGTGGTATCATTCTCTCCCTGGTGCCCGATAACAGATAGAACCTCCCTTAATAAAAACTCTGCTTACTTGCAAATTTAGAACCACTTCCAATCTAGAACCAGGTTTTGTGGAGCATTCCTTCCTATTAACTGCATACTGACAGCCATTTAGTTTTGTATTATCAGTTTGATACCTCAGTGTTACTGTTCATACTGCGAGTGCTGTGGCTGGTTTTGATACTCTGTGTCCGTAGGCTCGTCTATCCATGGAGCTGCAGAGAGACAGTCATATCAAACAGCAGCAACTGATCCAAGAGCGCTGGAAGAGGGAGGCTCGTCGTGAGGCTACAAAGGCCCGACCTGGCCCAGTGCAGCCCTCCAGCAGCCCAGCCCTAGTTACCCAAACCCAGTCCACGGGCCAGTTTCAGCCCCATCGTTCCACAGGCCTCTTAGCTGCAGAGTGTGGAGGAGTCAGAGAGAGAGAGTATGACACCTTGCTCTACCAGCTTCAGACACGGCAGACTGGAGGCTGCCAGCCTTTGACTCCACCATGCCCTGGATCTAAGACCACCAAAGATGACAAAACTCGCCTGGAAGAACAACAGACCACCATTGAGGACCTGCGACGTCTGGTTGACCACTTGATGAACGAAAACCAGCGGCTGGCGGCTGACAATGAGCGACTACACTCGGAAAATGCCCGGCTGCGCTCCGAGGCGGCCGAGGCAGCAGACTTTGTAGAGCGTTCAGAGCTCTGGGTGCTCCCGCAAGCAGGTGGTGCTATCGGAACAGGGGGTGGGCAGGAGAGAAAAAGCACAGGGAAGGGGAAGGAGATTGCAATCCCCCAGCTGCCACCGCTGGAGATGCCAGCTCAGGAAGATCTGTGTCTGGATGATCTGCCTCCTCTGGAGCTGCCAGAGGACATCCAGAATGAACTACAGGAGCTACTGGACAGGGATAAACTGTGATAAGAGACATGTGTCACAGACACACAGACACCAGGGTTCAACCAATATGCTTTTGAGTTCGGATGACAAAATGTTTGACATCTGAAACCCAAAGGCTCTGTCTGATCAGACCTCTGCTCAAGTTAACAATGGACAGAGCTATCATGGATATTCCATGAGCCCCCCCCAAACTCCACCAATAATAATTATACAGGTGCAACAAAACTGATATCAGTGTGAGGGAGATGTCAGTCAATCTCATACAAGCTTGAGAAGAGGTCTAATCAGGCAGATTAAGTGATAACATCTATACCACTAATATAATGCAATCGAAGTCAAAGATAAAGGAATAGTTCACCCACAAATAATGCCAGTTGGAACTTCAATGAGGTTGTATGTCAGTATGTCATAGAGGGAGCTCATCAGCCCTCAGGAAACAACTGAAGTTTTAAAGAACACGCCCATTCTTGGCCTTAAAAATGCAGTTTGACAAAATAACTCAAGGTCCACTTACCAGCTTCTTTCCAGAGCTTTTAACCACATCTCAACGTCTTCCTCTGTATAATCATATCACTGAAGACCCATATTTGGGTCGTTTGATAACAGCTGAGCCCTTTCCGTTGCAACTGAGCAAAGACCATGAGTGCAGTTGATAACAAGTTGGTGTACGTTGATGTTAATCAAACAAAATGTAGTTTTGTGTTTGGAAATAGCCTTGAACTCTATACAACTTAGGCAGCATAATTTAAGTGTTCTGAAGCTATATGATAGTGCCATTTATCCAAAAGTCAATTATTTACATAGTATTTTTCACTTTCAAGAAATGTTAGTCCAATAGCAATATATGATCATTTAAAAACTGTTGGAAGTATTGTATTAAGCTGAGTGAGTGAGTGACGTATTGAGTTAACTGAGTGGTAAAAACAGTGGGAAAGCCAAGCACATGTAGAGATGGATTAGTTTAAAATGATAATTAGTTTACTATTTAGTAAATATTCACTAAGAAACTATATTACATGGTTTTATTATTACATTTGTTCTGTGTTTTATGTTATTACAAATTTCATTTTCCATTACTTCTTAAAAATACTGTAATGGAAATTCTGCTCTTTTGACTCTATAGGAAAGGAAGAAGAAAAAAGCAGCATAGTGAGGTGTTAACATACACTACTGGCTGAAGCTTTTTTTCAACTTTGTTTGACGTCATCTGGCATGATTAGTGTCTAGTTTTTAATTAATGTTCTTCAAGGAAGATAATAGGAGTAATTATAGATATTTAGCATTTTAGTTCTTTTTCAGAACACTTAATGTGTGGCCTGAGCTGTTTGGAGTACGTTTATGGTTATTTTCTGTGTTTTGGTCCTCTATTAGTCCTCACAGAACAACGTATTGGGGAGAATGTTGAAATGAAGCAGCACCAACACTCTTACTTGATGTTACACTGGCATACAAACTCCACGTTGTTTCATCTTCAGTGAGGGTGAGTGGATAACGGCTAAATGCAGGATTTGTGGATGAACTGCTCCCATAGGGCATCATTGGAAGTGCTCAGCACCAAGTTGGCCACCTGTTAACAATGTCAGAGGTATTAGTCTTACCCTACCACACACATGTAGATCAGGATCATGTGCAGTGTAAGCAGACACAAAAGCATATTGCTGTTGTTGAAGAAAAACTACATTACTGCATTTGTTTTATTTTATTTTATTTTAGTGTATTTGAATTAAAGGCTTCATTGATCATTTGTGTGTGTAGTGATTTTTTTTTTTGTAAGCAGGTCTTTGACATGGCTGCCAATGAGAGAATAAGCACTCTGCCTGATTTTCTTGCAGATTGGTGTTTTTGTGCAACAACAGCAATATACACACATAGTGATGGCATGAGCTAAAACCTGAGGTTAATAGGAATGAAGACTGAAGCACACACAGGTGATAGAGCCTCGCAGACACATCTAGTCACTGCTTGTTCACACTGCAAGCAGCCAGGTTGATGAGTTGATGTTTTCTCACAAGCTGACAGATGTCAAGGTTTGCAACAGAAATGGGATGTCTGCTGTTTAGATCATGTCTTTTTGTAATGGTCTCTGATGAAAAAAATGGCTGCTTGGAAGCCAAGCTAATAGAAACACATTCAGAATCTAAAAGCACTGTTAGAGGTTGAAAGCATGCAAAAACACGGATGTGGTTCTTTTAAAGCTGCATTAACCAATTTCTGCTCACTAGGGATACATTATCAACTTGTAAATCTGTTATGGCTAGAATGTTAACATATAGTTGCATCCAGCAGACACAGAGCAACATTAGCATTCATTCGGCCATCTGATGAATGTTATTCACTTTTATCTCTGTTTTGGTCTCCACCAAGTCCTGATGGAAATATCTAGCTGTTTAGCTGCTGAATGCTCCACTATGTTCACCAGCTAGTCTCCATAACTGTGTCTGTGACTGTGGATTCATCCCTTTGAGCCGCACCTTTCACATTATGTAGACATTTGATTCGGTCTTATATATACATTAATGCAGCTTTAACTGAAAAAGCATTCAATCTGTAGCAGTAACAACTGTGAAACTTTGAATGGATGTCACCAGCAGCTGATTGGCTGTTGACAGCTGTTTGCATAAAGAAAGGAAAAGGACTTGAGGCAACTTGTTGATGGTGTTGCTTGCAGTCTGAATGCATGTGGCATGTGCATGCACACACTATCATCACATACTTTGAGGCATTTGTACAAACTCATGGACTTACACTTAGAACTGTGTATTTCCTTACTGGAATAATAATAATATGCAGAACTGGCTGTAAACAGGACATTGTGCTGCGTTCACGACCTATGCAAAACATGACAGATCTCCATTTTAGACAATAAAATAGTCAAATTGTGTTTAATTTGCTTTCAGCTGTTAAATACTAAAATGCACGTTTCTTAGTAACAGTTACCATTAAGACTGACCCTAATGCTGATGTGTGCTAGAGAAAATAATCTTTTCCTTTTAAATGAAGCTAATAGAGTAAATGATTTTCATTGTTTAGGATCTCAGCTCTTTGACACTGTGGCAGGATATGTTTGTTTTATCATTGTCATGATAGTGTTTAATTTGCTGTAGGATATTTAACATAATATGTGTTAAATGTGAAAGGGTAAATGAGGAGCTACTGATTTCTACAGAAATCTACATTCATGAACTTTATCATGAATTTAGATATGTGAATAACTGTCAGGTTGGTTTGATTATGATTCTCATAGGACGTGAATGCAGCATTACCATGAAGACAGATACACTTCATACAGCTAAAGGGAGTCACTTCTCACTTGATGGTCAGAGTACAAAATGGTGTTTAAACTGCCGGCTGGCCGGCTAGCATTAATCAAAGTAGTGGAAGCAGCTTCAACAACCCTCCAAAAACTCTGTACCTTCTCAACAAACCCAACCGGTGCCTTGGATACCTTTCTGTACTGAGGTGGCAGTCACGTCTTTGGATCTTCAGATGGACAGAAGCAGGAGTCTTTTGACTGAATGTCTGACAGGATGGTTAATCTAACTGTCTCTCAGACACTATGGCTGAATACAATGGTTCTAAAGTCATCTCAGCTCTACATTGTGCCAATGGCACTTAACGAAAGCCCACATCTATATGTGTTACACATTGATTTGTCAGAATACGTATATAATGTTGTTTTACCACTGACCCATCGAGTCATGAACATGTTTTCACTGTGGCCTCACAGTAGGGGATAATTGTTGTTACTGTTGCCTTGTGATCCTGCTTGGTAGCAGAGCTGACAAAAGCCAACATATGACCATGACCCCGTCAAACCAAAGCTTTGTCTTGCTCTAAACTAATTCACTAAACATCTGGCTATGTTGGTGAGCTCAAAAGCTCTGTTCTTACATACAACAGATATCAACCTCAGCATTTAGTCGTCACTTTACCGCTGTACCACAGCTGTGTTAGGTTTCTGCTGATGAAAACTGTACAGTTTCCTACCGCTGCTGCTTCACATTAAAAGCTCTCCACTGGCGAATCACTGGGAGGTGTTTATTGTCAAACAGCTACAAAACAAATGCAGTGTATTTGGAAGTTAGCAGTGCTATTGCTCAATAAACGTCGGTTACACAAAAACGTGGACACATTCAGCGCTATTTCCTCAGTGAATCACTTTTCAATATTGCAGAAAGGAATAGTACGAGCAGAAGCCCCCACAGTGAGCTGCTGCCCCCTGTTCACATACTGTACGGACTAAAACACTTGAGGTGCGGCAGGCTGCCACTCATTGTGAATAGAACTTCCAAATAGCAGCCTTGTCAACTGTGATTCAGAACTCAAGTTGAGGAGGCTGATAAAGGTTCAGCTTTATGCAAATTTCTCCTGACACAGACGCTCCATGTTAGCCGAGACAGCTCAGTGCTCTGCAGCCTGAGAAAACACATGCTAATTAACAAAACGTCTTCATCAATTTGACAACACAGAAAACACACTGCAAATGCACAAAGAAAGCTGCCACCCAACACACACACACACACACACACACCCCATATATCTATATCTATATAAGTATGCTGAGGACTGAATCTATTAAAATGTCCACCAAAAGCCCAGCACTGGTCATCAGTGGTGGTGCCTATATAGTACAGCCTACATGATTATCCTGCAGGCTGCAGGCCGTCTGCCAACACTGGTTGGATAGTAAATGGTAAAATCTGTCAAACGAAATCTCCTCAGAAATCATTAAAATGACCGCTCTGCAAGGTTCTGCAAGGTGCGTTCAGCGGTCACATTCAGCGCATGTGCAGTGCAGTGAGCTCTCTCAGCCACCATACCTCTTACAACCAACTCCCAAATGTGGAAAAGCCAATAATAATAATCACAGTCACAGTATGATTTTATGGAGACACCAGAAAAACGACAGTGCATGAAAACACACCACTCAGGAAATTAAGCACTGTGCTGTATAATGGCAACAGGGGAAATTAACTGAGTATGTAAATTACATGCTTAAAAGATTTAGCATTGCACTCCTGTAATATTGTCGGATTCAAGAAGGACATTTTGAAAAAGAATTTGATGCAGCAGAGGCAGAGATTGTCTTTTTTTATCCCACATATTCTTTTTCCTCATCCAAACTTGGCATCTAGGGCGTGTTACTCCAGCCTGTAGGAGCCGGCTACAGAGGTCTGGTGAGCTCCCTTCTTTCTAACTCAACACGCCAAGATTCTTTTCAATTCCAAACTCCTTCATCCCGACGCCCTGAGGACATTTATCTGACTTCACACAGCTCCTTCTGGAGCCACAAAAGGATTTATACAACTTTTTTTTCACATATGCAGTAACACCTGGAAACACACTTTGTGTAAAATCTGTGGAATTGTCCTTTAACACTAAATACACCAGCATGAGAGCATGACAGGCTACCCGGTACTTTTAGTCCACATGTGTGAACAGGGCGGTAGACAAAGTTTGTTTGAACACCACCTACCACTAGTGTGAATATCCTACCTCTGTTGGGGTGAAAAATGAAAAAATATAGACGTATAAAAGTAGTTTTTTTTAAAATATGGACTTATTTTGAGCTAAGAGTCTTCAGACTCAGTCACTGTCATATAAAAAAAAGTTATTTTTGGTATCATAACGCCTCTGAAATAGAATTCAGACCATGAGAAGATGTAAGCTTGGATGATTTTAGAACTGCAGACAGCGGAGGGATCTGATACTTTCTCTCCTTACACCCAGTTCTATTCTCTCTCTCCCTTCAGATGAAGACTCGTTTGATGACTTTGATGATGTGTGTTGTTATGATCTGTGATTTTATGTGACTTGGAGGAATCATTTGGAAGTACCGATGTTTGTCCTACCACCTGAAAGACAGGTGTTGTGTTCTTTACATGTTATTGAATGGATGTTGTGTGAGTGTAAGAGTTTATTAGGGTTTGACTGATATAGGGTTTGAAGTTCAGCTGTATTTACCTACTTTAACCAGCAGTTACCTGTGTTTTCACTCATAGTTATTTGATGCTGGTATCAATTGTAATAAAAAAGAATAATAAAATCATTTGATTGGCTTAAAATTAGAAGTATTCAAGTACAGTTTTCCTTTTTTTCTGATGACAGTGCCAAAGTGACACCCAGATATCATTACACTACTGAAACAATGCTATTAATGTTGGACACATATCATGGTCTTCCTCAGCAGATGGAGGTTACTTTGAAAAATCTTAAAATTAGGATAAGGATTTTTCTACCAAACCATTTTTTTCATTTAATAAAAGAAGCCAAAGTTGTAAAATGTAAAATGCTGTCCAGCAGGCACACATAAACATTGCAGAAATAAAATAGCTGGAATAAAAATCTTTATAATAATAATAAATATAATATGACGTTAATATTTTAAATTCAAACAGTTTAAACACAGTGAACAAGAATCTGAGTTTGGATACCCAGCCTTATTCATCACAAATTTCTATTAGAATTAGTTTCAAGAGTTTCCCCATAGAACACGAGTGTGTTGCTGATCATATAGCTCATATCAGAGGATCAATTGAGAAGAAGATGTCTGGCCCTATATCAGTCTAATCCTCGTACACTCTTGTACTCACAGTACTGACTTGTACTTTTTTCCTTCCCATTCTGCTCCTTTTCGTTTTGCTCCCATCGTTCCGCCAGCCTGTGAAGGGAGCAGGTTATTTCTTGTTTGTTTTTTGGGGATGTTTGCATTTTATTTTGTTAACTTGAATGGAAATACACATTAAATGCATTTGCTTGCTTTACAATGCAGTGCAGTACATTGTAGTTCATCTGCAGATACCCAGCTTATTCATGTGGTCATGTTTTGGAACATAAAGGAAGAAGCTGAGAGATGTGCTTGGTCTCAGTTCCTAATTGGTGTTCAGGTGTCGCCTGTTGTCCGTGGTCAGAAATAATGATTGTGCGTGTCATCTGTGGTGGACGGGTAGATATAATGGATTCACTTTTTTCCAGTTGAACGCAGCATCTTACAACATCTGCTGGAACTCCCTCACTTCAATTTTCTGAAGTGAAGAAGAGGGTGATGTTTGCTTTCAGTAAGGACAGGAACAATTCGCTCCCTTGTGACGTTGGCCAATCAACATTATGTCCAAATAGTGCTAACTAATGGTAAACTAATGGTGATCTGTTCTGATCATTTTCTGGTGCTTGTCTGGGTCAGGATTGTGGTGGCGGCAGATTAAACAAGGTAGGACGTCCGTCTCTCTATCTCAGGGTGTTCTGGGCCAGCTGGGATATTTATTAGTGTGTTTTGGGTCTGCCCTGGGGATCTCCTCCTAGTTGGATATAATTGTCCCTGCTTTCTCATTCTTTCAGTCACTGTTTAACCAGGGGTGAGGGTTGAAAGACAGGTCCATTGTTAAATCAAGAGCCTCACCTTCAGACTCAGCTCCCTCTTCAGCACAAGAGTTCAGTACAGCATCTAGATTGCTTCTGATACTGGACCAATCTGCCTGTTGATCTCACACTCCCTCTTAGTCTCACTCCCGCACAAGAGATAGATACTTTAACTCCCTCACTTGCAACAGTGACTCACTCGTAACCTGAAAGGAGCAATCCACCGTTTTCCAGCAGAGTACCATGACTTCAGACTTGGAGGTGCTGACTCTCATCCCCAATGCAGTTTTCATCTTCATAATGACATTTCCTTTCCTCCAAAAAGGACCATGACTTATCTTGTTCTATCCAGCTGCTCTTACGTCTGTGAGGTGAATCTCAGAATTGTGGGTGCTGTGGGGACTGCAAGGCACAGTAGTAGCTGTTTGGTGGATTGTACCATGAACACCTGGTTGTCATGCTGACATCAAGGGATGTGTTTGGAGAATCCCAACTGGTATTGCAGTTTTGGCTACGTGTGGTACTCCTGCCCACTCTTACGCCAGTTTGGTTGGCAGCCAACCACCAGGTCGGAGACCATTTGTAATCAAAGTGTATGGGAGTTTGTCCCTTCACTGCAGCTGGTAGAGATACATGTTATTGTATTTAAACAGCCCTCCTTTTTTTTCTGTCCTAAGCCTATAGCGACCTCAGCACTTTGTGATTTGGTCATTTAGGTCTTCCTTCGAAAATGTTACATGAAAAGACATTATGTTATTTAGGTTTTGTTTGTTTTTTTGTTTTGTTTTACCACCAGCAGCAAGTTATATCTTAAAACATATTTATGTGATGTCACATTGTCTGTCTGGAATAAAACCGGCATGTAAAGAAATAAGTCAAAGTCAAAAGTCAAAGTCAACTTTATTGTCAACTATGCCATATGTACAGGACATAGACGGGATTGAAATGCCGTTTCTCTCAGACATGCAAGACGCAAACAAATAAATAAAGAGACTAAGAAACAAACAGTGGGCAGCGCAAGTGGAGCATTTTATGGAGTTGCTTTTTCATCGAGAGTGGAACGAAAAGATTGATCCCACTTTCATACCCGTGTGTATGTAGCTACAGAGATGGAGTCAGGAGGCTGGTTCTGTTCAAGGTTAAAAGGAAGTTTTTCCTCACCACTGTCGCCTAGTGCTTGCTCATGATGGGAACTGATGGGTCTCTATCAGTAATATTATAAAGAGTATGGTCCAGACCTGCTCTGTATGGAAAGTCAAAGCCTTGAGATGCCTCCTGTTGTGATTTGGTGCTATTCAAATAAAACTGAATTGAATTGAACCTGGCTTGGCATAAGACTGAAGGCAGGTGGAAACAGGATGAACTCCCCCTTAAACCACTACATTTATATGTTACATGTATTAACTAATGACATGAAGAGCTGTTCATAAACTCCAGGCTTCAACTCTGTACTTTAGGCACAAAGATGAAAGTGGTATTGACAGTTTCATCCCACTCTTGGCAAGAACGGAAATACACATGTAACACTGATGAAATGAATAGTCCGACATCTTTGTGTGTTTTCCAGACATAGAAAAAAAAAACGGGCAATGAATTTGTATTAGAGTTGTGTGTAGTTTGTATTCAACTCCAACCTGGATTCAGTTCAGGTGAAGAAAAGAAAGAAAGGCAGGAAGAAAATGTTGAGAAAGGACACATGTCACTTCACAGCACACACAGAGACGTAGTTGCATTCCCTGTATGAACACGAGTTGTTACCAGTGTGTGTTGTTCTGAAGCGGAGACACACCTGCAGTAAGTCCACAGGTGGTGTAAGACGCTTCTGCTCTCAGTATGATGGGATATCGAAGAAAGTCACCTGAAGAGAATAAAATGACCTTGTGCCAGTTTCAGCCTCACCTGTGTGTGATGAGGGAACCACACCTGTCTTTGTTTGTTATCTTTCTGATAATATCTTTTATGTAATGTTTAAATGCACAGATTTTGTTTGTGAGCGTGTTGTTGAAATCAAAATGTGCTGTTGAATCACATATGAACAAAGACGACGATGCATGGATGATCATAACTAATAAAAAAACAAATTCACTCGAGAGTGTGTATGGAATGTGTCTGCATGTGTCATTAAAAGTGTCACTGTGTAGTTGACAAGAAATGAATTGAACAGACTTTTAAAAAATGTCAATAATGCAATAAAAATTATATCCAATATATTTTCAAATTTTATTAAAATGAATGAAGACACAGAACAATGACTTGAGTTCTAATAATTTCTTAAATAAATCCAATCCTTAACAGCAGTTTAAATTTTTTTTTATCTTAACTCCTCCAAAACAGAAATCCTTAATATCTTCCTATTTTAGCTTCCCTCCAGTGGCTGCCGTTGCATTTCAGAACTGATTTTAAAATTTGACCCTTGACTGTTAAGGCCCTGTGTGGTGTGGCATCAAGCCACCTGGCTGAGCTTCTAAATCATTACTCATCAGCCTGTAGCTTGATCCTGTGATCAGGCTACTGGTAACAGGGCTTTTGTTGTCTAGACTCCAATCCTTTGGAACAGCTTCCCTGAGGAACTTAAACTAGAAAATTCACTGCCTCCTTTTAAATCATCTCTTAAGACTTGGATTATTTTAGAAACAATTAGTAAGTTTATCAGTGTGTAAGGCAGAAGCCAGTGAGTGCTCCTGTACCTTGCTGCAATCACACACTTCTTGAAGGCATGGAGAATAAAAATGTAACAGGCCACAGACATAGTTTTATTTGTTGTCTTTACTGTAATCGGAAAGCCTTTATTGTATTGCATTTACAATCCAGCGATCCACACAAGACATTTTCCCCACAGATCAAAAACCCCAGCCACGCAGCTCTGGGTGAATACATGAAGCTTTGGTATCATTAGTCAGTTATGAGCATTAAATGGACATCGTGACATGTGAAAGTTTGGCTTGTTATTGCACTTCAGCAAAGGCCAGGGGCTGTAGACACACGTGTAGGAGGTCGGTGACATACAAAAGAAAAAACTCCAAAAACAAGACAAGCGGTTCTGTTAATACAATCAATGTCTGCATGGGTGGACGAGGAGATGCAAGACATCTGTGTAGACTCATGCAAACATGAGCGGATGACAAAATGTAATTTACACAGACCCTTGAGGCAGACACAGGAAGTATAATTAGAGCTTAAGTATGGACTTGTTCCACCACAAGCCTCCAGAGCAGCTTCAGTGTGCCTTGTCATAGATTCTTCGAGTGTGTGGAATAAACAGTATCCTTCCAAAAGATGGACCGAACACGTCACCAGGCAAACTATTTCCTTGCTGAGCTCTGCTCTGGAAAACCACTGCTACCATGCCAGCACGACTTCAATGGTCACAGCTACTTACAGCTCAGGTCAGTGAGGATTCCCACCTGCACTGACAGCAGTGTGGACAAGCTCTTCTGTTTGTAGTTCTTTGGGTATATGTTTAAGTGAACTTGTCCACACAGGCAGTCTCTGAGTATGGTTGACATGTACATTCCAGGCAGTCATGAGCAAATGACAAAACTCAGAATCTCACAGCTATGCGGACGTAGAAATTATAAAGTGTAATTTACGCATCACCTCAAAATCTCCCATAGATATCCAACTGGGTCTGGTGACTCTATTGCATTTAATTCACATAATTTTCACACTCAGTTTCCTCTGCTCTTCACTTCAACCATTCAAGTCTATTTTTCCTTTAACCTGTCACCCACCAATTTCTGGGAATGCTACTGGGTCAGTAAAAGTCATTTCACTTTAGCCAGATGTACTGCTGTCACAGAGAATCATATTGACTAAATCATATCAACTGACTGTTGCATCTCTGCTAAATGTTCTGTACCAGCAGCTCTAGAAGAAACTTTCTGCAGCCCGTCAGCAGTGTGGCACTGACTGCAGCACCACAGGACAAAAACAAGCCAAACTTTCAGATGTCAGGAGAGGCCGTTGGTATTAGCTGCGTGTTGCATCCTCCCACAGCAAAGTACATTATAAAATGAGATGACAAGCAACAACAGCATTGATAAAAAAAAGTTTTGGGAGGAGGTATATGTGCAAAAAACAGGTGATTACAATACAAAAGACTCATTTTGATCCAAAGGTTACACACACACATACAAACACACACACACACACACACACAAAAAAGAACATTTAAAAAGCTAATCTTCAATAAGAAATACAGCTAGAAAATTGCAACCAGGGTTGAGATCAAGACACAGTCATTTAAAAATACATGAGTAAAGAGCAGAAAAATAAGAAATCATTAATAGTGAATGGGAGCTATGGGCCTTTATAAAGGCTAAAATTGTCACAAAGGAACCTGGAAGAGTTACTTTGTTTCGTTCATTCAGGTTTCTCTTCCCTTTCTTTCACTTCATCAGCATTCGCCGTGTCCCTCCTCTGAACAAAGGATAATGTCCATCTGCTTCTCTTCACTCACACAGGCTCAGTTCCACATTGGTTTCATTCAACTCCACTCTCTCTTTAAGTTCAAATGTTCGTGACAGAACTGCTGGTATCCTGCTGTGACACAGGGCTCTCATATCGTCACCACTGTGACGGGGAATGTTGGATGTGTTCCTAGAGGACACGTGTGCCTCAGTGTGAAAATGATCTCCATGAGTATATTGAGCCATATGGACTCCAACACCAGCGTGAGAGCTTCAACTAGGAACAAGTTCTTGGTTGATAAATTACCTGAAAGGCAGCAGAAGCAAAACTGGTACCACATTTTAATAAGGTACTCTTTATAAAAGGTGAAAGCTGAAACAAACTTAACGGGTAATACAATCATAAGATGAGGCTTTGTAGCTCACTTATAAGCCATTCATATAAAATGTTGTGATATTATAATTGTTAAAAAAACATCTGGGCTAGGAATCATGTTTGCTGTTAAAAATGCATCCAAGCTAACAAAGTCCAATAATCAATATTCCACTTTCAGCCAGTTGCTACTTGTCTACTGAAAACAGCATGGCACTACGAGAGCAGTGAGACGAAACTGAAACAAAGTTTAAAACAGTTTGAAACAGTTTGAAACAGCTGATAAGAAGTGCAAAATTGGTGATACCTCTCTGGAAGTTTGTCACTATGAGCGTCGCATTTTCATGGTGCAGAGAGTCATTTGATCGTTGAAATTCACCTTTAAATCCGTAACAACCACAACATTTGCTAAACAACTTACTGAATTGTGACACAGCCACTGAAATCTTTCTTGAGTTGTATCTGTAGCTTGTTAAAATGTAGTGTAAGAGCTGGCTTCTGCTAGCAAAGAAGCAGTTTACATGACGTCAAAAGTGTTGATTGTTCTGAACGGCCACACGTGAAGGCGGAGTGAAAACCCAGCCTTCACAGGGACAGGGGAGACGCCATATCTTTTAAATATGGGAATAATGGCGCACATTTTCAGATAGTCTCTCCTGAAAGATACTCACAGTGTTGTGCTCAATTGTTCACATGAAAAGCAACAGACTTAGTTGTGGAAAGAATATAATAATATATGTTTAGGCGGAGAGAGAAACCCATAAGCATCTATCTGTATTTCATCGCTTATGCATTCAACTCTTCATTTGCAAGAAGATTTTTTCTTCTTTCAAAAGTTGCATTAATCAATATTTTTACATGAACAAAGGATCAATGTGTAATGTGGGTTAAAAGGAGAAAATATAGGAGTTACATTCTGTGTCAGCTGGATGTGTAACATGTTCGCCATAACAATTTCATAGAGGGAATAATGAGTCAAATGTTATGTTTACAGCTGGTTGTGCTGCCCTCAAGTGGGCAAAATGTAAATGAATGCAGCTTTATTAAGGGGTCATGGTTTCACTTTCTAGTAATATATCAAGTCGACAAATGCAAATGTTGATAAGTTGTTTCATAAGTCCATTAGTAAACTATTTTGTTCCCGATGCCATGCAGCCTTCTCTGGAAGGCTCCAACAGAGTCTCCCTGACGAATTTAAGAGCTGAAAAGACAAAGCAAATGTTGGAAGAGGATAAAAACTAGACGAAAGGATTTTTCACTAGCCAACCTTGAGTTGTTCTTATTAATGGCTTATAACTGTGCAATCAAGCATTAGTAAATGATTTCAGTAACTGAACTAATGATGATTAGTGAAGCCTTTACTTTTAGTTTATGAACCCTTTATAAAGGATGCCTTATTAGAAAGTGGTACCACAAAACTTGGTTCCACTCAGGTGGACAGACACATCTAAAATCTAAAAGACTACACATATATTACATCACACCTAAAAACTACAATTAAACTAGAATGAACTACAGATGAAACACACAAAAGTCCATGCAAAAAAAAACCAAAAACATGTACGCCATCAACTCAGAGGAAAAAAACATCAAAGTTCTCTGGGAGCAGGTTCTTTAACAGTCACTGGTTTGGATGAATTAGGTAATAAATACGTGAGAAGAAAGCTCATCATCACAGAATATAGAAGAGTTCAGCAGAGTGAAACGTCAGACTGAGAAGAGATGGAATATAGGCTGACAATACCAACCACCAATCAGCACTGTGCTGCTGTGTGTACATGTGAGTGTGTGTATTTGTGAGTGTGTGTCAGCAGTAGTCTTTTCAAATTCCATAGTTAACAGAGCTCAGTGCTGGTCTCTTCTTGCCTTTAATCTTCAGAGATCCATAACGAGCCTGTTGACAAAATAATGACAATAATATGGTTATGAATGTGTTCATACTACACCTCTGAGTTTCTGAGTTTCTGTTTGTTGTGTTCAAATGAGGCAACATAAATATACACTATACCGTATGTACAAACTAGCTCTTTGCTATCTGATATAGCAATATAGGAATAACAGAGCACTTACATCTTTGCGGACTCTAGATCGTGAGATCTTGACACTCTGTGATCGTCTCAGTCCTTTCTGGCTAACAGCCTCATCTTCAGAGAAAGTTGGCTCAGTCTCTTCATCCGTCTTCTCCTCCTGGTCGTAAAAGTACTCTGAAAAGCAGAAACATACCCATATCAGGAATCACTGAAACACAGACTCAGAATGACTCACTGTAAGTCTCTGTTATATATTTAATTACCCTGAAAGTCAGGCTGCGTGATAAGGTATATCGGGCACTTTCCCTGACCTGTCCAATCACGACCTACCGTACATATAAACTACTATTTGTTGCTGTTGACAGCTGCCTCCATGTTCTAGTGACTCAGTAGATGACTTCAAACACAGTGGCGAGCACCCAGCGTACCACACATATAGTCCTCTATGTCAGCCTGGGCCCTTAGCTGCATCCTAGCCCCTGTCTCTCTCCAGCTGTCACTGTCTAAATAAAGCAGAAAATGGTGCTCATGCTCTTTGTGATTTGACTAAAACTATAAGGCAAAATGGTCGAGTATCAACTCAATATCGATGTTTGCAAATGATATTCTGTTCTACATCCCTGACCTTTAGATATCTATCGCAAACATTCTCAAGAGCTTCAATGAATCTGGCTTGTTCTCAAGCTATAAAATATTAAATCTTTTCTTGAACAAGAGGATGGTAATGCTAATGCTCCTTGTTCAATAGGACACCAATCCAATCAGAAATGACATACTTTGGTATTATTGCACACAAAGCACTGAACAAAAACTTAAAAGAAAACAACGAGGTAATACAAGGAAACATTCAAAGCAACCTTGCCAGGCGGTCTACTCTCCCAGCATCACTTCAATCTAGGATTGCTGCCATTAAAATGTACGTGTTACCCCCTATCAAAGGGTAATGTTCCCACTGTGGCTGATCAACTGCACTACAATAAAGTGTGGATTGACCCCACATCTACTGTTCCACGGAGAGGAATGGAGCAACAACTAATTGGAGCTCAGAGACTGCAGGACCTTGTTTTTTTTTCCAGTTGTCAATCTGAAGAAGTGCATCTTAAACTTGGTCCTATCATCACCGATGCCAACCTTAGACAAGTGGAGGGTTTACATTATACCAATGAGTGGCATTTCCAGACACAAATATAGCAAAATATACTTTTCTGGAAATAAGCCCATTATTTGGAAGCAATGGAGTGAGAAAGGTGTTTTTGATACTTTCGATCACATATTCAACTCAAAAGCCCGAGATGGCGGTGCATGCACAGCGTGAGGCTCATCGTCTGTCAGGTTTCTACAATTTTAATGCATTCTGCTGACTTAGTACCTGCTGTAGTCTGTGTAATGACAACTGCACAAGCAAACACAACTGAATCTAATTTAATCTAATCATAAGGTCTTTTAAGCTTCAAGGACCTAGGAGCTTGTTTAGACTTCCCAAAGACTTCCTTTATCTTTTATCTGCATTTACACTCTGTCCTGAAATATTAAATAGTTTCCATGGGGGGAAAGGTTTTAATGTACACCCATCATTCATTTGATCTCTGATTTCCTCCTCAGAGGACTAGTGTCTAGGATTTGTGCCAATCCAACAGGTGCATTTGCAGGAGAACTTCCAATAGTTAGAAAATGGGAAGAAGCTTTGACCTCTGGGTGAAACTGTATGTTTCAAAGGCAGAATGGAACAGTGAGCACTCAGAACTTGGAACAGAGACTTCACCTGAAGTGAAGGAGGCCAAATCATGAAAACATTATTTTTTCACTAACGTTACAGTGAATGAACCTTGACGATGACTCGTGGCTGTTGATGATTACAGATTCTGATTATTGGTCTGTGTTGATTTTGTGTTGAGGTGGCTGTGTAGAGACAGCTGGTCCAGCAGAGGTCAGCAGACACTCAGCACACACACGGCTGCCTTCTAGTTTGACTCTCTCTGTCTCTCCTCACAGAAACACCACAGTTAGAATCCACGAGCTATCTGTTTCACATTGCAACATCAATCAGCCCAAGTCTGCCAGTGTGGCCAAAGCATCTGTCGTTTGATTCATTTGATCTTTAAATGGCTGCTCATTGCAACACCAGGAAACAACAATCAAATATGACGAGGGGAATATTAAAATATTGAGTGATTTTAGATGAAACATTTCATTTAGATGAAAAATCAAGCATTGTTTGAGGAGTACATTCAAATTCAAGCACATTCCTAACCTTTAAAATGGTTAGTGTTTTCCAAACTTTCAGGGCTTTGTACAAACCCTGTTATTATATATATTAAGTATAATGAACTGGTGAAATGTCCCTGTAAACAACCAATAACTTGTATTATATTACATGCTGTTATATAG
Organism: Holacanthus passer; assembly: GCA_025331565.1. Taxonomy (NCBI): domain Eukaryota; kingdom Metazoa; phylum Chordata; class Actinopteri; family Pomacanthidae; genus Holacanthus; species Holacanthus passer. Next base: position 1,272,808 of record JAFREQ010000099.1, on the reverse strand, counting down.
TTAGTTATAGTAACTATTATTAACCAACTATTATCACCTGGTCAGGTTCTCTCATCCAAGTAATGCCGACAACGACGCCCTGGCATTTGTGTTAGTGTTTTTAAAGTTGAGCTAGTATTAGAACAGCAATGTGTTTTCTACTTGTTCTGGTTCTGGCTCCCGCTCCTGCTGTTGCTGTCACATCTGGAGTCGATAAGAGAAAAGCTCTCCAGAGTTGGAAGCAACCTTTCCCCACCCAGAGGAAACAAGGGTGGGATGAGACAGAGGCCAGCTTCACATGAGATTTCACAATACAAGATCAAAAACACACAATAACACACAGCCCAAACTTGAAATGTGTTGGTTGAATGGTGGTCAGCCTTTGTCACAAAGAGATAAAAACACTCCAGAGCAGTGGTTTTGAGGTTGGCAGTGATCAAAGAATTCAGTCCTGCTACTTAAACAGTGTTCAACCCATGAGTTGAACCACGTCTTGTCTAAAAACCAGGCAGCCTGGTCATTTTACAGTATTGTTTCAGGGTGGAATTTCTTTCTTTTACAGACCTCAAGTCCCTTTCTGGACTGTGAAGAACCAATTCAAGTCATTCCAGTCATTCCAGCTATCACCGGTCTATTCTGTGGTAAAACTCTCCAATTTCCTGTCATGCAGAAAGCTGGGGGCTATATTGCAATGCACTGTCTGGCTCAGCCAAAAGCAAAGCCCGGGAGCAGCTCGTCCAACCACAATTTTAGAATCTTTGTTTCTCCAGGAAAATAGCACATTTGAGTTTGTCCTTGTCCTGGATATTTCTATTTATATTGTCTTATCCTGCTGCTGAGCTTTATTTCTCAAGATACACTCCAAAAACTCCTGTCAAAAGTTCATTTCTAAACTGTGCGTACAAAGATTTTACTCAGCTTAGCTGCAAAAGAGGATTGATGAGGGTTTGAAAGCTTTGAAGGCTTGATCAATCAAATATTAATAATCAAAAAGAAAATGCCTTGGTAGAATGTTTTGTATTGACATTTGAGTTGAGTGACAGAAAATGAATAACTGGCAGCTTTTAGCATTTAGTAGTAATTTGGCATTCTCAAACATATTATCTCTTTCCTTTGTTACAGAGATGACACATGCCCATCCACTGATTCCTCCATCACTCCTGTATTAAATGTCTGGATGATATTACAAGCCCCAGATGTCACATAATGATCTTAAACAATATTTCAACAAATCTGGAGTAGTTTATCATCTAAACCTATTTCTGAAAAACTTTGTGGCGATCCAGTTTCTTTCAAGCTAGCCAGCTCTTAGTTTCCTTTCAAATATAAGCTGAAATCTTGTTTTCCATACTCTCATTAAAGGCTTTTGTTTTTGCTCAATAAATGAAAACTCATTATAAGGTTGATCATGTCATTTTGATTTTTTTATGTTGGTCAGACAAAAATAAGCAGTATGTGGATCACTTCCCATCACTTTGGTTCTGTGAACTTGTGATGGGCATTTGTCATAGAGATGCTGATGACCAATCAGTGATCTCCTGTTAATAATGTCAAATCTTGGTGACCTTGGAGGGTTTAAGATGCTGACCATGGAATGGCAACATCCCCCACTGAAGACCATTGTTACATGTCGTCCCTGTTGTCTCCTTTCCTGTCACCTCTTCAAACCAAAAAAAGTGATTGTGATGATTCAAAAACATATTAATGTGTAATGTTGGCGCAATGCTATTTGTGCATACCAAGGACTGCAGACTCATCTCTCTCTTTTTAAAACACCTTAGAAATACTTTGTTTCATTAAAAAAAAATAATCAGTGAATCCCTAACACAGCCAGTCACTGTAGTTTTGAACATATGACAGTCGAACCGGAGCAAATAGCTCATATGCTGGGGACTATTTTTAATGGTGGATTAATCCAGGTTTGGTGCTCTAGTGAGCGTTTCTCAAAGTAGTATAGTGCATGGTGAATTGTGTGTATCATGTGTGTTCACGGCAACGAAAAAACATATATCACCAGAGTTATCTTTTGATTATATAGGTTTAACAGAACACAGCTGCCGAAGAGCTGAGGGCCTCTAACATGGCCACCAGAGGGTGTGTGATGTCGAGCGCAAGCCCTCCACAGCAGTGAGAGGTATATGAAAGAGAGCAGTTGGAGGGTGAAAACATCTCTCTGTCTCTCTGAGCTGAGCTGAATACATAATAGTCTTTCCTCTCTCAGTATGTTAATGTTGTCTACCTTGCCTTGATCCATCCATCCACCTCTTCATCCAATTCACTCCTTCTCCACCCATCCCTCCCTTACATCTCCACTCTCCTCCTATAAATTCATCTCTGTCCTTTCCTCCTTCTCCTCCACCCCCACCCCCCACCCTCTGCCTCACCAACTGGCTGTGTGTGCGTCTGTGTGTGTGTGTGTGTGTGTGTGTGTGTGAGAGTGAGAGAGAGAGAGAGAGAGAGAGAGGTAGACAGATGGAACAGAGAGAGAATTTGTGTGTGTGTGTGTGTTTGACATTCCACCAGCATCCCACCCAACCTCATCTCATCCTCTCTGTCTGCTGGGAAGTCATCTCTCTCTGTCGCTCTCTCTTTCTCTCTCTCTCTCTAAGGGTATCTTTCAAAAATTAACTTGACTTCGACATTGGTTCCTGTTCCTGAACTATAGGTTTTTTTGGTGCCAATTTGATAACAGATTATGATGCTATTACTCACTTCAAAGAAGGAAGCTGTTCAAAGATCTAGGAGCAGCTGGAGGTTTTTATGCTACACACTGTACTCAACCTGGATAACTAGACTAAAATAAAGAAACTGATGGAATATCTGTACAGTATTGGACTACGGAAAAATATAAATAACTGTCAAAAGGAACATTAACAGCAAACATTATGGTAGCAACACTCAAATGGAACATCTAGTCTGCCTCATCCAGAGAAGAAGAAGAAGAAGGAATGACTGTGTCGGTGATGTTTGTGGTCTTGTAAAAATTGACAGGGTGAGACCTCTTACTTTCTTTGTGCTAAAGAGCAGCTGGCCTTGACACAGCAGCACACACACACACACAATCAAACCTCAGCCAACGAGGAGCACCAGAACATACACACCAAGACCACTGCACGGTCCAAGATGCAGCACAGTGGACAATGTGTTGAAGGGACTGACCGTTGAGCGAACACAGTTGAGCAGCACTGGCTCGCAAACAAGCAGCGCAGAGTTCACTTCCTTATCTGTGAACGTGAGCAGCTGGCAGAAAACGAGAAATGAAACAACAACACTGGGCTTAACGTAGTTTTTCCTGCATGCCTCTATGATGTTAACATTAGACAGCATTAGAGCTTCATGCTTATTGGCTCACTAACGCTGAGGAGATTCACTTGGTACCGAATGACAAGGCACTTTTCAATACTCATTAGTACCGAAGCAATTCAACCTGTGCCATAGAAGTATCAAAGTTTGGTACCCAGCCCTACACAAAACACACACAGAGCTTTCATCGACATGTTAACCAGCCTGCAGTTGTCATCCGAAAAACAAGAAAGGAAGGAAGGAAAGGAAGGAGGAAGAAAACAAAGAAACACCATTGTCACAACCATGGCACCACTGCAGTGATCCTGACAGTCTTATTTGTTTGCCTACTGTTAGGTTAGATATTTAGGCTGATTTCATGCTCACAGTTGTGCGGGTCCATTTGGCCTAAAATGTGGAAATATGCAAGATTTTTCCAGGTGCTGACCAAGAAACCTTTCCTGAGTTCACTTGCACAAGTTAGACTGAAATCAGTTTCACTCAGACTGTGGCACAGTCTGTGCTCCCACAAAAAGAACATTCTCACTCGCATGTCATGGCAATCCAATCTTTGTGAATACAATGGCGTGGCATAATCACACATACTTATTCTCAGAAAACGTTTGGGCTACTCAGAAATGGTATCAATTTGTAAATGAGTGGTACTGAACATGTTTTAAGTTTTCAGCACTAAAGTTTCATTATGCTTTGGGTGATGGGAACAAGTTCAGTTTAGCCATGTCAGTGAGCTGGGTGAGGGCTACAACAGACATTTTCTGGCCTCTATTTAGGTACATTTTTGGTAAATCTGCCCCATGAAAAGGCATGCTGCCTTCTTTCAGTTCTTGTTTCACCTGTGACTCTGGATGTGCACAATCATTCAATCATTGGACGACTTTTAATACTGAAGAAAAAGTCTAAAAGTTTATGAGGTAAGAGCTAAAGTAATAAGGAGTGTCTTATGTTATGATCTCTAAGTGAAATGTAACTGAATTCTTGGTGTGTATGCATGTTGCCAAAAGCGTCACCAGCACAGCCACACCATCAGACTTCCTCCTCCATGCTTCCATCCATTAACCTTCTCTGCATTTCACTAAGACACGGTGGTTGGAACCAAAAATCGCAAATTTGGACTCATCAGACCAAGGTTTCCACTGGCTTAACATTAATTCCTTGTGTTTATTTTGACCAAAGCAGTTCACTTCTTCCTGTTGATCTCCCTCAATAGTGGTTACTTTGCAGCAATTTGACCATGAAGGCCTGATTCACAGTCTCCTCCAAGCTGTTGATGTTGAGATGTGTCTGCTACTTGAACTGAGGTACATATGTGGGCTCTAATCTGATGCAGTTAACTCTAATGAACTTATCCTCTGTAACTGAGGTAATTCTTTGTCTTCTTTCCCTGGGGCAGTCCTCATGAGAGCCAGCTTCAACAAAGCATTTGATGGTTTTTGCATCTGCACTTAAAGATACATTCAAAATTCTTGCAATTTTCCAGATTGACTGACTTGTCTTAAAGTAATGATGGACTGTGGTTTCTATTCAATAAAATGAGCAATAATATGGATTGCTACAGTAGCTTATAGTGTACATCAACATTGCCACTGCACAACACAACTGGTGGTCTCAGATGCATTACGCAGCCAAGACATTCCACTAATTAACACTTGACAAGGCACAGCTGTTAACTGAAAACCATTGCAGGTGACAACCTCATGAAGTTGATTGAGAGAAAGCAAAGAGTGTGCAAAGCTCTCATCAAAGCAAGAGGTGGCTGCTTTGTTTAACACTTTTTTCTTTACCACATAATTCCACATGTTCTTTCATAGCTGTGGTGTCTTGTGGTATTGTACATTACCCTTTATTGATCCCTGTAGGAAAATTCATTTTTAAGCCAACCTAAAGAGCAGTGGGCAGCGCTGTACAGCGCCTGGGCACCAACTCCGGTTCCAAGCCAGCGCCTTGGTCAAGGTCACTGACAAGACAATTAACCTTTAATTCAGGGGGAACCAGAGCACTCGAAGGAGAACATGCACACACCACACAGAAAGAGCCTAACCCGGCCAAGACAGCACTAACCACTGAGCCACTGTGCTCTCAAGCTGTCTATTCACAAGTCTGTATTGTGGAGAAGCACTATAGGTTTTCACATATTTTATTCCCTTTAATATGAAGCATATTGCAAGCCTTGGGTAAAGTTAGAAGCAGAGGGACTTTCTAAGTTGACTAAGTTAACAAACATGATTACTGAGTAAATACCATCCACTGAGGATGTCTGAGAGATATGGTTGAAAGCCACAGAAACTGTCCAATACTTCAGAAATCTTGTTGCATGCATACTCAAGACAAAGCTGCATTGTGTGTGTGTGTGTGTGTGTGTGTGTGTGTGTGTGTGTGTGTGTGTGTGTGTACCAGCTTCGTCGGCAGTGTCAGTGCTCTGCGACCTCCTCATGGCGGGGTTGGCTGAGTGGGAGCTGTACTGGTAGAGCTGGTTCCCTCCTCTGTCATCCTGCTGGCTTATCTGTGTGAGGTCATGCATACTTAGGCTACGCAGCTTCTCTGTGATGGCACCCTGACCCTGTGACAGACACACACACACACGGACAATATTACAATATCAGCAAACAGCAAAACACTTCAGACCTCTCAGGGACCAACAGGTAAAAAATCCAACACACTAATGAAGTGAGTGAGTGTCAACACACTGTTGAACACAACTTCAAACTACTCTGCTCAACATCTACAGACAGTAGGTGTTTCAATATGAATGTCTTTTGCATGATGTGGGATTTTTATTGTAGTGAGAAAAATACCTCAAGTTGTTTGGTATGTTAAAGACACAAGTATGTCATTGTTACAGAGTCTGTTGTGTCATCAATGAGCATGAACATCTTCTCATTTCTGGGCTACTATCATATACCTTAACTACTGACTCTGCTGTTTAAGTGCTACAAACAAAACAGAAAAAACTGACCTGAGAGAAAACTGACCAGCCAAACAACTAAGACCTGGGCTGGGGAAATCTGATGTAGTGTAAGGCCCACTGACAGGGCACAGTATACTGTATTGTTACTAGTTCGTAGACTTTCATTTTCCTGTGACTGGTACACAGCTCTGTTCCACGCGGTATGGCTCTGCCAGTCAGACAGAGCTTAGTTAGGAAGACAGCAGCAGAGCATTAATGTCCATTCAGTTCTGCTCAGCTACTGGAACAGTTAGCTCTGGCTGCCTTTCGTAGCATTTCTAAAAAGTCAGAAAGTCCCATGATCTTTAATTGTTCTGTGACAAACATTTGTGTTTTGGCTCAGCTGTCTGGAGTAAACCTCATTTCACTTCAATATCCTTAAATCTCTCATAAGGTGACAGACTGCTCTTACCTGTCCACTACTATGGGGTATAAAAATAAATCTCCTATTACAACTTTATAACAATTACAATTATTACTATGCCTTTCTTGTAAAAAATACTTTTATTTTCTTGTTGACTTAATTCTCTGATATTAAAATGTTTCACTTTTTCTTTAAAACCCTGACTTTTTTCTCAAACACTTTTCTTCTTTTCTTTTAAAAAAAAAGGCAGAATTGTTTTTTCTTCAAAGTCATAGTGAAGAGGAAGCTCTCAGAGGAAGAGCTAATGTTGTGCTACCATTGTTTTAATATTACATGGGAAATGCTGGGGTCAACTTCATTGCATAATTATATAAAGATTATTGTGCATGATCTACACTCACTTTGTACTTTGACATGTTTGTTAGTTTACTTAAGTAATGGAGAGCAGTGGCAAGAAAGACCTCTCCAGAGCTTGCAACGAATGCAATTAAATATATTTGGAGTATTTATACTACTCAAACTTCAAAGTGTTGTCCCTAAAAGGCCTGACTGGACTAAAATGATGTTCAAAAAAAATATACGGTACATACAAACAATTTACCTAACATGCAAACAGGACATAGTGAAATAAATACTATGAACATTGATGCAGAGAAAATGATCTTATCTTTGATATTATTGACAAGAAATCATAATCCTACAATGACGGTGACATCATCATGGAAACAGTTCACAAAATGAGCAACGGGATAAAAGGAGAATTTTTCTTTGATGAAACACAGAGCAAGTGAAAAAAGAAACAAGAACATGTAGAGTGTTACTGTATAATGAAATGAAAGGTTTAAACAAAGGTAAAAAGATTCCAATTATTAAGGCAAATAAGTGAAGAAAATGAGGTCGTAAACATTTGGTTAAATGTATTTGCAAATCCTCTTTCTTTATTACAACACTAGGAACAAGAAGGAAATAAACACCAAGATTTCTTTTCAGCTACCAGGTCTGGTAAAAGAACAGAAATGCTTGAAAATCAAAGGATGGGGAACATGGTGTCATGGGAGAATAATGCTGGAATGAAATGGAAAGGGAATGTTCTGTCCATGCTGCTTACACTGACTGGCTTTTACCTCCCAGAGTAGCCTGCTGAAGCACAGAAACCCTGAAGAAAGACGGATGTCAGTACAGAGAGAGAAGAAGAAACAAAGTCACAAGAGGGTTAGCTGGTAGGCAGGTTGGGGCAGAACCACACATCATCATCTTAACCATTCACTGTGGCTTCCAATCTTTCTTAAATCAGTGCGCATGGTGGTTAGATACAAAAGGTTTCCATTGGTCATCTGTGATCAATTCGAAAAACTAGTTATTTACTAAATCAGGTCGCATCATTCAATATGTCTCAGCTTGTAAAAAGAGCAGTAATGTGTTCTAACTGGTTGCTAGGAAACATTAATAGAGCAATCCACTATGTAAACAGGAAGTGCTTGTAGCATCCCAAACTCACATAAGTTCCAAACATTTAGGTTTCAGAGGCTACAAAGACGTAAATGAACAGGTATATGTCATGTTCACGTCTGCACACAGGGAGAAATGTGTGTGTTAGCAGTATTCATACACTTTAGAATGAGTGACTCAACTCATATTCACTCATCTAGGCAATTGATATTGGCATAACATTTTATAATACGAGACATTTTGTATTATTTTGTGAATACAATATAAAATCTTCACACAATTATTAGACAGCATTCATCAAGTTCCAGCTCAGATTTGCCTCTTTCATTCGTCACTCAAAGCGGGTCATATGTTAGCAAGCTAATTCACATTTTGCCACCTGGTTCAGTTAGTTACACAACAGGTAAACCTGCAGTAAGCGCGCGTAGGTGTAAATATTTAGCAACAACTAATCTTTATGTAAGAACTAGCTTGTGAAGTGCAACCTGTTTTAATTCAGTGGTGTGTGAAACTCAAGTCAGCCAACAGTAGACTGAGGCAAAGTTTGGACTGATGAAGAGCTGGTGCAACTGGGTCCTGTGGTCCTGATGTAATGCACTTGTATAAATTGTTACTGGTGCTGGCAGGGGCATGTTATTCAGTGTCTGCTAATACTGTCTCCAAAGGGACTGACAACATTTCAAATTTCAGTCCATTCCATTACACAGACACTATTACATTACACTTGGTGTAATGCTACACACTTTGACTATTATGACTAAGGGTGCAATTATCCACCATGGTCATATCTGTATAAGTGTAAGGCATATGTAGAGTACATCGTCTATATTTTTATTTTTGTCTTGTTTTTTTGTCGTTTCATTACACATGATACTGTCATGATACCAGGTTACACATTCAGCGAAAACCAAAAGTGACGTAGTGTTGGACGAGCCATGCATCTGAAAAGACGGATATATTTTAGCCTATGGTCTAAAATGTGCATGTACTGTACATTCCTACACACAGGTGGTAAATCAACTATGTTTTGTTCTAAGTGTCAATAAGAAAGCATGAATATTGTGATAAGGATCTGGTGGATGGATTTTTTAGTTTTGGAAAGGCAGCCAACACACAAATTTTGCATGTCTGTGTCACCTTGAGCACCACCAAGCACCAACAAGTAGACATTATCTGCTTGTACATGATTCTACAGTATACATACATATCTTGAAAACCAGTGGAATGGAAAACAAGGACTGCCTGGATGGTTAGAAACCAGTCTAAACTATTGCATGCTTTGGAAAATGTGTTAAAAAAAAGAGAGAGAAGATTTGAAGCATCAGTCCAAATCAGCAAAACATTTGAAGATTTGAATTCAGGTAGGGTGTACTCCACTGGCTTTGGGTGTGTCAGGTAGGGATGACCACAGGTGAGTCTCGGCTCACAGATCAGGGAGCAGAGCAACAGCAGCAAGAATTGAAGAAAGCAGGAAGGAAAGAAATGTTCAGAAAACCAGTCTGCTTCTTCACACCTGTAGAGGCTTTACAGATGTCATTTAAATCAGCCTCCAGCTATATGCACATCAATATGCATGTATGCTGCATGCATAATAGAGTATGGCACATATAGTCGCTTGAAATGCGTGGGTCTCTGGAATTTCTTACTCAATAAAATCACATGCTAAAATGGCTGGGTGAAAAGAGAGAAACAGTAAGGACAAGGAGAGGCAAGAAACTGAGGAGAAATAAAGGAATATAGAAAACAAAGGGAGAGAGACAGAGAGAGAGAGAGAGAGAGAGACAGACAGACAGAGAGAGAGAGGAGAGGAGAGGAGAGGAGAGGAGAGGAGAGAGAGAGCGCATGAGACTGGAATGTTGGAGAGCTGGCTTCATAGCTTTGAAGCAGTGATTGTGGGATGTTTAATGTAAGCTGAGACAGGAGGGTTTTTACAAGTCCCTCACTGGTGTCACTACAAGGACACATACAGCACAGTGAAGTCAGAGGTACAGCCAACTATTTCTTACTTCACACAGTCACACTCTTGGCATTGGTCCTTCTGATCCTCATCTCCTTTGTTGCAATACACACATCTCAAGTCATTCTTTTTGTGTTCTTTAGAAGGGACTCAATGTTCCTTTTTCTTGAAACGCTACGGCTACATTTTAAGTCCAACACAAGCTAATTGAATTGAAGAGTAACAGTGGCCCAGTTATCAAAGGAGTGAGCTAGAACAGTTTGATAGTGAGTCAGAGGACATTGGTAATGAAAGAGAATAAATGTAATTTCCTGTCTTGTAGCATTTTACCAAGGCTAGTTTTTCCTTGAACAGCCTAATGACCTCTAATAACTGAAAGAGTGAGTTTACATTCACACTCTGTTATCTCTGTTATCATCGGGTTTTGAAATATCTCCTTTATGCATATGTACACATCATATTCTTACAATATTACTTATAGAGACCCAACAGTTCCCATCATGAGTAAGCACTTGGCGACAGTGGTGAGGAAAAACTTCCTTTTAACAGGCAGAAACCTCGGAACAGAACCAGGCTCAAGGTGGGCAATGGGCATATATTGTTGTCCTGTTAAAAAAAAATAATTCAAACTTTTTCTTTTTATAACTTATTCACCAACTCTATTTCTAATTATAATTATTTTTGAACCTTGCAATTAATTTTCTGTCACCCATGGTCCTGATAGACACCCTGAAATATCGATGTAACTGGTTATTTGCAAAGTTGGGGAATTACAAGTTAAGCTCATCCAATTTTGACATTTTATTTAGTATAGAAAGGTAAAGGATGACCCAAACCAACATAATATGAGAAAGCCTGAACTAATAGTGACATTTTTAAGGTTAAGTCCAGCACATTTGGTTTCTTCTTTTGATTGTCTTCATTTAGATTTTGCTCAAAATATAGTGATAACAGGGACCCAAGAATCCAGTATCATGTATCAAGCTAAATCACATCTATGCTTGATGGCCTCCGCCGTGAACGTGGCTCTAATAACTTGACTTTCTATTTAGTAGTAGATTCCCACTGCCTGGGATTACCTCAGTGGAGCAAAGCCTCAGACAGGAGATCAGCAGGGATTATCTGATACACTCAGGTATTCACGCAATGCTGATGAAACCAGTTCACACACACTTCATTTGCACTGACTCTGCAGTGAGTGGTAGCTGAGGGACAGCAAGGTGCTTTAGAGACACACTCACAATAGACACATTTGCATGAGCACAGTGTTTCAGATACTATCTCATCTCCAAGTCAGGACTTCATTCAAGATTGGCTGGAGATTTTATGCGACTCCTCTGCATTCTGCTGCTGGGGCTGCGATCTGTGTGTGAATGTGTGTGCACTGGTAATAATGGTGGCAAGCTTCCAATGAATGCGTGTGTGAATGGGTGAATGCTGACTTGCTTTGTGAAATGCTTGAGTGGTCTAATAGACTAAAAAGGTGCTTTATAAATGCAGTCCATTTACAAACCAATAACACCATTTACGTCTGCATTCTCTTAAGTGTGATTTAGCAGGCCAAGTGAGCCAAGTGAGCCAAGTGAGCCGTGTGAGTACATTCTGAGCCAACAGGTTAAATTTGGCAAAACAATCTGCTGGATTGTATTTCTGTATAAAACAGGTAGAGGGCACTGTTGTATCTAAGCAAAGGGAACTAAAGCGCTCACGGTTTCTTACAAAGACAGATAGAAAAGAGAGAGAATGTTTTTAAAATGTTATCCTGCTCAGCAAAGCCAAAGGTGTCAGGGAGGGAGAGGGAACCGGAAGCAACTATTAATGCGGAGTGTTGTCTTAATCTGATGAAATACCACAAGAGTGAGATATAAGGTCCCTCACACTATTGTGGATTTGCAGTACATGAAGAAAGGCATCTTAAGTAAAATCATAATGACAGTACATCATTGATGAAAATAATACACACAAAGAAGTAACTTTAAACAAACATGAAAAAGAATACAGAATAAAATATTTAGTGCTATATAGGCTAGAGACACTTGCCTTGACAGCTGCAGTGACAGCGGCGGTGGCTGCGATGCTCAGTCCCTGCTTGCCAAAGTTGACCATCGTCTCATAGCTCCTCTCTTTGGCCTGCACAATATATTCATCTATTTCCTACAGAGGGAGAACAATAAAACTTTTTTTTACAGTCTTAGACAGTTTAATTGAGTAAAAACTAGTGTGACTAGAATGTCCTAAACAAAATAGTCCACATATACAGAGGCAGATTGGATGGATAGATGGATGGTCTTACCCTCTCTCTGGAGGACAGCAGAGGGTGCAGACACTTCCTGTAAATGAGACTTGCTCCTCTAGTGTAGGGGGACAGCAGCCAGATCACCATGGCTATCTTCAGCTCATAGTACAGAGGAAACCTGGATATGAACATGTGCATGCACATACACAGACACACACACACACACACACACACACGCACACACACGCACACACACGCACACACACGCACGCACGCACGCACACACACACACACACACACAGAGCAGTCTTAGTTCTTTTCCACAACAGGAACAAACATAACAAAACATGTAACCATTGTAATCAGTGATCATTCTCCTGCTTTGTGGTGTTGTTGGAACTTAATTTGAGCACAGATAAAATAAGATTCTCTTAAAAAAAAAAAAGATCACACCTGAGCCACCAAATTGCTTATGCTTGTTTGATTCCCCTTTAAACTGTCTCCCGCAGCACTGTCTTCCAGGCTGGGATTAGGGTGCGTCTTCACACGTGCCCTTCACACGCGTTTGAATGTATGAATGATGCAACTGGTTATGGTGTCTCACAGATGAGTGGTTGGAATTAAGTTTAAGGTTGGGTTCAGGTTAAACCTGCAGTGTGGGAATTTTACATATAAATGAACATCCGTTACATTCGAACCCTTGCCAAACGAGTTCACACAATGCTGATTAAACCTATCACCCCCATATTTCACAATATACCAGAGTTTTTAAATCTGGTGTGGTGACATTCCCGCTCTGTCGCACCTGTAGTGATGGGTTTTACGTCAACCAGCAAAGACTGGTTTGCCAGAGCTGAAGGAGGGAGCGAACATAGTGACGGAGTAGGCTACAGCAACTAGGGGCATGACAGAGCCTACGGCGTCATTAGCAGGTCAGCAGTGTTTCTGTAATTATTCTCACTACCAGAAGGAGGAGACAAAAGTTCCGCACTGCAGGTTTTAATTAAGCAGAAGTACGAATCGGTGGAGAAACACACTTTGACACAACTCTGGCCCTGGCACTGCTCTAGATAATCCATTGGAAATTGTATCTCTTGTGTTTCTTTGTAGCGCCTTTTTTAATGGCGTACACCTGAAAAGTCACACTTTGTAAAATACAGTGGAAACACAAGAAAGCACCTCATAGACTCATAAAGCTCAAGGAGAAAACCCAGGTTATAGATGGTTACGTGCTGCAGTGGAAAAGGGCTATCCATGTTTCCACACATTATTCCAGCTGTTATCCTTATTACTACAAGGCCATTCTAATTCCATTAGTTAACACTGAAATTCCATATGTCAATATAAATAATATCAGCAAAGGAACTTCCACACCACTATGTAACATCGGTCCTACACCTCTGCTGAAATATGACCGCCACTGCTGATTTTTTTTTTTTTTAAAGGACAGATGAGAGGAGAAGAGAAGCTTTGGGCTTAGCTCATAACGTCATAATGTCCACAATTACAAGTCTGCTATTCTACGATTTCATTTAGCAGATGCTTTTATCCAGAGTGACATACATCTGAGAGTTGAGTTATAACAGCAAGCACCTGGTAGATGTCAACAATGAAGCAAGCAATCCTGATTCATTCAGGATAATCACTCACTCAAAGGGAAAACAGACCCGCCACTTCACATGAGTATCGCACAATAACGTCACATCATCAAACATCAAACACAATCATCTGATAGGAGTACGCAAGGAAATACATATCTGTCAAATAAAAAAACATTTGGAGGATCTATCTTGATATAAAGACAGTGTGTATTCCACATGCACCGACTGTTTTCTTCTTCCTGGAGGCAGGCCTTACAATGCACGAGGGCCACAGTGAGGTGCAAGCTGTCAATCTCAAAGAAAAAAAACTGATTCCCAGAAAAAAAATGTTCACGCACACGACCTCCGCTGCTACAACTCCTTCTAGGAGAATTTTGTGTCGGTGTAATCGACCATGTGTGTTTGCATTTGTGCATAACTCACCATGCCAGTGTTAGATCAGTGATGGTCTCCACCACAGTGTAGAGGGCAAACACAATCCAGTACATCATCCACCGCACCTGCACAAAAACACAAAAAACCCTGAACAGGAGAGCTAGACCAATAAACTGACCAGGCCGACATATCAGCCCATATTAGCGTAACGCAGCACAATGAATATCAGTATCCGTTATTGGACTGTACAAAATGGAGGGATCCAATACTAAGGTCATACTGAAAAGTCCTATCTCCAGAGAGGTTTTATTCTGCTTATGGGGCGACTCATTATTTTGATCAATGTCATCACTTTTTGCAGTAATTTGCTGTATAAAATATTTAGCTGTGATCAACCCTTTTCATGAGGGGACATACTGTATCAAAATTATTTTAAAAAACATGGTCATGGTTTGTTCTTCCTCCTTCCTTTTGACGGTTTGGATCTGTACTGTGTGTAACATCATTCTTCGGGACATATGAATATTGAACTCTATCCTGCAGTCCTTCGTGTCACCTTGAACCACCTTATTATTCGAATCTTTGCCATTAACAAAAATGGTAAGAGGACTTTCTGATTGAGCAGAGTTGTTGAAAGCTGAGAAAATACAGAAAAGCAGGAAATGAAAAAGAACAGAAAGAAGATCTGAGGTCTGACTCTGTTTAGTGAAACTGTTTCGATGGCCATTGCTCTACCAACCCTGATCTGACTTTATCGACCAGGTCAACATGGTCATTACTTAAGGACTTTAATCACTGGATCTACGTCACTTTAATACTTGGTAAGGCCTCAGAGTTACAGAATTTGAGGCTTACATGGAATTCTTCTCTTTTTGGTCTCCTTTTATCCTGTACCTCTTTCCTTCTCAGGCCAGTAGTAGTGAAGGGCAAACAGAGGTTTAGGATTTTTTTTCTCTCTTTGCTTTTATGCTTTCTGATGTCCTCTGCTCTCTCACTCCCTCTGTCCCTCTTTAAGGGCTTTCCAGGCTCTTCTGGCTGGATTTCCATATCAAAGCCAGCGGTAGACGGTGGCAGGCGGGCAGACAGTCACATGGCAGGCTGAGGTATTAGCTAGACCCAGCCACTGCCGCATGACTGAACACACACTGACACTAGCTAATGAAATGTCAGTGTGTGTGTGTGTGTGTGTGTGTGTATGGGTGGGTTGAGGAGTGAGGGAGGAAAGTCTGTGTTTGAAAGAGGGAGAACAAGAGAGAGGGCCAGAGAACACAAACACACACATTCACCTGTTTCAGGGCACAAACTCTCAGAATTACAAACACACACACGTCTGCAGTCTAACTCACATTAGGCAGACACTGAATACACACACACACACACACACACTCTGTGCTGTACTCTGCTGCCTGCACCATTACTGCTGGACTGGTTAATTGGTGACCTCATAGTGAACTCCCTCACACACACACACACACTCATGTGAATGATAAATGTAAAGGAGAGAGAGAGTGAAACACAGAGTCTGTGAGATGGAGAGGATGTCTAATTTATATGTTTCAATCTACTTCTGCCTACACTGCTTCCGTTTCTCCCTTTCATCTTACACTTTATACCCCTTCTTTTTCTCTCTGTCTCTAACAGCATCGTCCCCCCCACCCCCCCGACTCCTTCATCTCATCAGTAGGGAGGACATTAAGATGTGACCTCAGTGAAATATACAGCAGCCATTTTGCCTTCCTGAGGCAATAGCAGACATTTACTGGCCCAGTCTGTGAATAACTGCCTTCCATTAAAAGAGAGAAAAAACCCCCACCTGACATCAGCTTTTTACAGCCACTGGGCCCACTGGTAATGTTAAGGTTGATAGACAGAGCGTGAAGACAGTACTGGGTAGCAGGAGAGACTGACTGATACCTGTGTGCAACACCCCACATGCCAACAAGCTGAGTTCAGCTAGATAACGAACTATTTGAGTAAATACTGTTAATGTTGGTCTTGCCTTTATTTTTAAAGAATTTTAATTCTAATTAATTTGTGAATTTCCCCACTGTGGGATGAATAAAGGTTTATCTTATCTTATCTTAATGTGAAGTAAATGAAATGAAATGTTGCAACAGTGTCAATCTAAATGCAAAAAGGGCTGCAATCATTTTTGTTATTGATTAATCAGCAGATTCTCTAATATTATTTGGTCTGCACTCAAGCCGGCATGGACTTCACAAGTTAGTGCAAAACATGATGACCCATGTTATTCCAGCAGGATTTGACAATGTTCCAAAGAGCTTGTTGTGACGTCACAGAAGGCTTGGCTTTCTCAGTCTTCAAGTGTCCCCATAAATGTTAACAAAGGCTGAGTTCAGGTGACTGTGGAGGAAAGTCCATGACAGTCAGTATTCTTTGGTCATCTTTGGTCTTCAAGTAGTTCTTGCAATACTTTGATATATGTTTGCAAACCAGAGAGTACATGTCTCTGATGAATAGAGTAGTACTCCTTGTCAGGGTGTACTCAATGCGGTGCAGGTGTCCAACTCCAGAGTCGGCGAAACACTCCCAGACTTGAACACTTGTTCACTGCTTGTCCTCTGAGGCTGCTACAAGACAGCCTTCTTTTGACAGTACTTTTGTTGATTGGAGTCTTATGTTCTTTATTTAGCAAATTCTGTATCTGTACTGATCTTCTGATACTGTGGTCACATTTGGTCTTCCTGATCTTGCTTTGGATACAACTGATCTGGTTTCTGCAAAGCATATCAGAGTTCCATGCACTGCCCCCTTAGAAACCTTTAGTCTCACCGTGTTTTGGCACTGAGAAAGCTCCTCTTTGCTTAAACAATTTGATTTCTGACACTTTCACTTCGTTCAGAAGTCATGTTTCCCACTATCACAATGCTACTTAGTAAGCAATGATCTGCTGGAAACTTGATGCACAGTCATATTTAGAACAGGAGAACACTGGCTGCAAGTTGAGCTACTTGAAAGAGCCTCTGATGAGTAGATGAAGTCATCTGACTGCATACTTCAATGGAAGGGATACAACACAAGGAAATGTGACCTTTTGTACAAAAAAGTTAAGTTGGTCAATACCAAAAATTTGCTTTAAGTTTTGCTTTTAATTTCTTCTTCAGTTTACATGTCCCAACGTCTTATGGTTTTGAATGTTTCTGAATCCTACAAACCTTCTGATTATTTTCAGGTTTACGTGAAAATTTTCAATGTGGTCTTAGACTTTTGGACCCTATCGAGTATAATGTCCATTTCCACAGCACTATTCTAACACTAATAATGAGTCGACAAGAGTCATGTCATACTTGCTCTGTGGTTTTGCAGTAAAAGCCTCACAGTAGCTCAAAGGGCATAACCCCTCCCTTTCCTGGTAGACTTTTAATCTGAAACATATTTGTACAGGATGTTTAACTCACTGATGGTAACTTTACACCAATCGCAAAAAAACAGAAAAAATAAAGGTTTGAAAATAATCAGGGAATGAAATCTGAACAAGGAGAAATTAAGTGCAGGAGAGTGGTGAGTAAGATTGTTCCTGTACTGATTGAATTAGTGCTCTGGAAATGGACATTATACTGACTTTACCATGTGATCTATAGGAGTACAGGTAATTCCACCCTCCAAAACTCTATTATCAACCAGCCTTTATTGCTGGCGCTGGCCAATTATATGACTATAAGTTTCTATTTGAGAATTTACAGCTTGATAAGAAAAAAACTTTGATTTTTTTGAATCTGTAATTATACTAAATAATTGCCATCAGCTTCCAGAATTGTTATCAACAGCTGTTCAGCTCTTCTTTGCTCACTTCACTTTTATTATTGCATCTTGACTCCAGGTTGAGAGTTTCATTAGAACAGTTTTGTTACAGACAGGCTAACTGCTCCCCCTGGGCATCACTTTCAATGCCTGATTGGCAGGTCATGAATTAACTTGCTACTATATTGCTTACTATATAACGCCTGTAATTAGTATATAGTATATGTGTATATAATTATGTAATAATTGGGGCATTATGATTTAACTTTCCTTTAGCAGATTAACATTTGAAACATATGGTCTTTCACAACTGAAAAAACTGAACTAAACCATCCTAATTTCTGTTTTCTATGTCCACCTTAAAGCTGACACTTCATCTCAGTCAATCCAGAAGCAGAATGAAACGCAATGAATCTTCAAATTTTACACACAAATACATCACAGGCCATCAGAGAAGTTGGCTCCAGTCAAGCTTTAACTGCCCTCATTCCACACTTTATCAATCCTGTGTCAACAGTGGATAGGCGGCAGAGATGCAGTGAGGGATAGAGTCCAGCACTGCTAATGATGGGTGGTGAAGGAAGAATGCAATGAATCTATGAAAGGAGCTTGTTTCAGTCACTGGTTTTACTTTTACTGTTCAACAAGACTCTGACTGAGAGACGTGTCTGTCAACAAGCACCCACATGCACTGGATGTGCACAAGCAGAAAGTAATAAAACACATGAAAAAGAAGGCTGGGCCCCTGGAATGAATTTTAAGAGCCAAATTTGTCATGAAGTGAAGTAACTTCTGGCAGGGCATCCTGTACTTCAAGTTACATAAAAGCAGCCACAGGCCCAGATAAACTGTAGATAAGCTGCTATCTTCAAGTAATGAACTCTGATCCTCAATGTATACCTGAAAACCTCCACATATGTGCTTGAGGGAGCGCTTAATGAAAAATTCACTCATGAATTTGTTTTGTTAGATGAGCAGCAAAGTCTGAGTGCTTATCTGCAAACATCAGTGGATGCTGCTTTCAGCTCGTCCTCTGGTGAGATCCAGTCATACACTGACTCAGCACTCTTCTTGACATTTTATGAAGGTTGCACAAAGTGTAAAGTGTGCGGCTGAGGTCTTGCTTCCATCTAGTGAAAAAAAGGTTCGTTCAAGTAAGCAAGTAAAATCGTATATGTTCAGCAGGAGGATCTCAGTCCTCTGTGAGCTTCTGGGCATTTTCCAAGTTTGTTTAGAAGCTTTAGAGGAGTCATCCTGCAGCAAGAACCCCCGAATGACTACTCATTGAATTTGCTGAGACGATTCTGTTGGCAAAGTGGTGGTTGGCACCAAAATAATGCAGGGTAGCTCAAGTTAAAAGAAAGTGGGTACTGTGTGTACTTTTGCTGTAGAAAATGAAACATCTGTCCAGTGACAAAAAAAACAATATCATACAGTGGTGGAATTGTATCATGATAACATGATCATATCTTGTTATAGTGTTTTAAAATGTTGCTGTCCAAATGAATGATTCCAAGAAAATTATGAATAAAAACAATCAATGACTTAATAAGGTTCTTGTTACACATGTGTTATGTTTTCTTTTTTGGTCAAATGTAATTTATTACAACACAGCTCACTGCATTGAACATTACTTGAATTATTATTAGCAAACACTTGCCATATTGTGATATACACTCTATCCCATTTAATGAGGGACACAACACAGAAATCAAACGAGTACAAAGGGCCACGTGGTTGTTTAAATTTTTATAATCATTCCTGGTCATTCTTCATTTCCATCTATTCCTTCATTCAATTCAGAGTTGTTAAGAAAAATTGATTAGAGGTCATTTACCTCTACCAACCCAACTGCTTTATGCAACAAAGAAGTGGACCTGAGAATCAGTAAGCGAAGCCAACAGTGAAGGAGACAAAGACAAGGATAAACAAAGTGAAAGGAAGCTCAAAGCACAGTCACAGCTTACTGTGTCTGAACCTATGAGCTGCTGTGATAAAGCTGTGTGTGAATGTGTTACTAACTCAGCGGAGGGGGATTTCACTCTCACTGACATTAGTTACATCACCCAACTCCACCAAGGAAACACATCCGAGCCACTAAAGCCTACAGACACAAGTCAGCTATATATATATAGTTGCCATCCAATGGAGGGGTTCAAGATGGGAATTCACAACGGTGCAAATTGTGCAGTATAATAATTCCATTAAAATGTTTATGTAAGAGATACCAGGTGTAAGTCTGTTTCTCTGCCACTCAGGTCTGAGAAACACTAAAAAGTGAACTGTACAATCAAGTCCTACACTAATTTGACATGCATTTAGTGACTGTCATCAACATAAAACTGTATATCAAATATTAACAAGAGAACCACGTTAAATGTTTTCCTTTCAAAACAGCATCTGCAGATGTCGCTTGCAGAACTATCAGCAATAAAGCTGAGGTAATATTCATCTTCAAGATATATATGCAGCATTCTAATGTGAACTCATCAAGAGTTTTATTGGAACCACAAGCTGTAAATACTATTACTACTATTATACTGTAGGCCTATATATACTACAGGACTTCTAAGGACCCTGTTGTTCCACCTCTTATGTACTTTCTTTCAATCTTTCTAATCTCTCAAGTAGAGAGAAGAGCCTTTCCATCCTGCTGTGCTGTCTTCACCTCTCCCTCTCTGCAACCTCATATCTTCCTTTATGAGCTGAAGAAGGTCATCCTCTCTCTGTCTCCTTCTCTAGGTCTGCTGACTGGTGCTGCTGACTTTCCTAAATTTGTTCACCATGGTCCATGTTGTACATGTACATAATATTAAGTATAAATGATCTGTAAAGTCACCATAATATCAGTAAGGTATAACTCAACCTTTGAAAATGAAGGTTTTAAAGGACAATAATTTGACTATATTCAATTTGTACATGTTGTTTAGGATCACTGTTAATTGTGTATTAAACCACAGCACATAAACACATGAATCTTGTCTGCTGCAAGAGAGCCATTACATGAGAGGGAGTCTATCAACAACAAACAACAGAAGACAGGTAAAAGAGAAGCAGCTACATCCTACTTTTCATGCTGGAACTTGTACACTGAACTGTTAGGACATGGTTAACACACACACACACACAAACACACATGTGCAGACAAACACACAAGCTCATGGGAATGATAAATATAGAGCAGAGAGTGAAACACAGTCAGTGAGATGGAGAGGATATCAAATTTATACTTTTCTATCTACTTCTGCCTCCATCGCTTCACATGCATGTGCTCAAGCACAACTTCGTTTCTGTATAAAAGAGTTGGGTGCAGTCAAATATAAATCAAAAGTAATCAATATCTTCTCGGTTGTATTACTTGTCTGACACCTTTAAAACAACTGTTCCAGTCACAGGGGAGCATGACAAAAATGAAAAAGAAAGAGGGGACACCAGCTTCTCTTAAAAGAAAAACATAGTTTGTTCTGTTGTTATGTGCATAGCAATAAGGCAACACAAATTGGATCTGTCAATTTTGGAGTTGAATTTTTGTTTGCAGAGGTATTTAATATTTGTTGAGTGGGTCTCCTTGCATAATTAGACCAATGGTTTATTTTAAAAGCTGATGACACATTCCATGCAGTTAGAATATGTGTACTCTGAGACTTTAGCACAAGAAAAGTAAATGGTTATAGTTGTTTTCAGTTAGATGTGCGTACATCTAGGTACATATTACACATTATCTAACAATTACAATATATCATTTCTGCTCATTTCTTAATGCTATTACTCAAAGTGGTGATTCCAGTGGTTTGCATTCTGGCTTAAGACAAATCATTTTGGAATTCATGGATTTATTGACAGTGAAATAGATGGTGACGCCAAAGCCTCAACCCCTTTACATGCACATGTTAGATTAAGTGTGGGATGGGGTTAGTGTCCGTGTGCAGTAGAACCATACAAAAATCAAGCAGGTCATCCAAACATGCTGAGTGATGCTCATGGACTTACATATTCCTTGACATTTTTGGTCTTGACGGCTTTGTAAGAGTAGTATGCAGGATACAGAGTCCCAAACACCAGCCTGCAGAGAAAGCAAATCCATAACATGAAGCTTATTATTTGTTACAATCACAGGTTAAATAACCACAATTAGCCATTTCTCACAAATGTACAAACCTGGAAACACAACACACTCCTGAGATGTTCTCACTCAACACTGTGCCAACATTAATATTCCTGGCTGAATGTGGTACAGTGATCTCATTTAGATGGGTCATTTTTTTGTGATTTAGATATACTACTGCAAATAGCCACACACAGGCAATTTGAATACAGGCCTATATGTGATGGTTCTATGTTACAGCTTGATACACTGTCAGTGTATGTTTAGAGCAGAAATTATGTTGTCATTTGAAAACTCACCAACAAGAAGAAACACTCGTAGATACAATAGCTCTGGTTACATTAAAATTCAGTTTACAGTTTGTCCCCACTTTTACTGTGTGATTCCAACAAGCACAACAGTTTCTGAATAAACTAGTGACACTTAACAAAATGGCAGTAGAGTATAATCCTAAATGCAAAGGAAGGCTCAGGCTACATGAACACCAATACATTTTCAATTTAAAACAGCTTTTTAAATGTTCCTTCCAGACTGACACGCCTGAAAAACACATATTGCATGACCATTAATGCACACTGGGCGTGCTCATGATGGTGTTCAGGGTTTGTGTCTGGTGCAGGCAGGCAGCAGTAGCATGACTAACTGCTGCTAGCATAGGCAACAAGTTCAGTAATGCCAGTAATTTGTTATCCATGTTGAATTAACCGCTGACAGTCAAGGTCCATGGATAATATACAGGCTGATGTTTTTTGATTTCTTCGAGAAAATGATCGTGTGATAAGGGCTGTGACAATCAGGGAAGGAGACGTCATGACTGATAAGACACAATCAGTCAATAAGTCTCAGTTTTTACCAATCCAGACTACAACTCATCCTGGAGACCAGAAGCATTTCCAATATCTCTGTTTAGGGGATCAAAAAGAATAGTGTAGAGGCTAGACACAAAGGTAGCAAAAGTTATGCATTTGAAAAACAAAAGCGTTTTCGTGTGGATGTAGCCTTAAAGACCAAATTATGATTTTTCAGTTAAAATATCATCTGTTCCAACAGAACAATCTGGTGACTTATTTATATCCTGCTCTGATCGGATGTTGGGTCCTGACCCACAGTTTGAAAACCACTAGAACACTAGACAATGACTCAATGTTTCCTCCATAATTTTCTGTAGTAGCAGCGGTTAGGGGTAATGTGGGGTTTGGTTCCATGGCTGGTCCACAGTCCGGTGCAGGTTTCAACACTAACTCCATGTACAACACTCTTCTTTTGTTCTTTTGCATTTAGATGCACAGTATTTTCTATGTACAAATAACATATGCATTCTGATTTTTAGTGTCTTTAGCATGGAATGTTTTTGCACTGCTGATGAACTTATAGTTTCTGCAGGTGGTGCTATTTGTATTATTAGTATGTATTACTTTCTGAGTATTAGTAGATTGAGCTCAGACCAGTAAAACTCACACAGCTTATGTTAAAACCACTCAGTGAAATAGCGTAGTGGACATTTATTTAATGAAAATCGCACAACACTGCTCTGGTTTCTACCAGCTTCTCAGATAGCATTGACTGTTTACTACTAATATGTTTGCTTATTGTTCTGGTGTTTCCCATTAATTACTTAGACTGTGGCAGGACACCTTATCATAAAAGATCTATAATGTTGTGCTTTGCACTGTTGCTTCAGCAAAGCATCTCTCCCTCCCAGTCAGGTGATCAAACTACTTACTAGAGCACAAAATTCTGCACAGACCCAGCTTCTGAATTTTGGTCTCAAAGTGCATGCATTTAACTTTAAAATGTATAAAACTTTCTTCAGGGAGGAGCATAACCCCAGACCCCCTAGAGGGTTGTAGTAGCCCATTTTTATTGACAGAAATGGGTTGGACAAAATAGTAGAAACATCTCTCCAAATACCACAATACATTTCAACAGGATCAGAAATTACATTCTCCAATACAGCCATTACATTTAATCTATGTCTCTCTAAAACAGTCTCAATGAAAGCTTAACATTAGAAGCTTTAAAAAGGGATTTATTAACAAGACTGTTGTATAAGACTGGATTTATTTAAGCTAGGTGTAACTAATAAACTGGAAACTGAGTATATGTTGCAATTTCCACCTGGTCTAATCATGTAGAAATACAAATACAGAAAAATACAGTTTGCAATATATACAGTAAATATATAGTGTATATAGAATGCATCGGTGCATAGTCATGAATGTTTGGTGATTTGTTGTGGACACTGGATTGTGCTCCCTGAGGAACATTAGTGGGTTACAGCTGTATAATCTTTTAAGTCTCTTTAAAGCTACATTAATTGATTTTTTATTTGCCATTTGAGAGCAGTAGAAAAAACTGTAAACAAAACAATGAAATCACCTTATGAAATTGGTAAATCAAACAAGTTTGCAAACAGTTTCCTATTTACATATCCAGCAGTTGCAGAACAACATTAGCATTCATTTAGTGTATGTGTCCACCTGATGAATTTAAGCACACAGTCACTCTATTTTAGGTCTTCAATATTCCTTCCTAGTTCTGAAACTGAACCAAAACAGTTTTGCTGCTGGGCTTGAAAACCCTCCTGTAAAAAAATAGTAACTCTAAATATGATTCATGCCCTTAAGCAAATATTATAGACTTCCATATGCAGTTATATTACAGACATTATCATAGTCTTAACCACAATTGTGAGAAAAACACCACAATTATGAATAAAAGACAGAGTAAAACTATGTGTCTTTGTTGCTATTCTCCACCATCTACTGAAATCAACAGAGCTGTCTTTCTCTCCTGAGTCACACATACACAAACACACAGTGAAAGCACTAACAAAAGAATGAATATCCACACCCTGACTCACAGACACAGAGTAACAAGGGCAGTTTGTCCAACCTCTCTGCTCTCAGCTGCACACGATATATTCTTCCTGACAGAACAGTGTGTGTGTGTGTGTGTGTGTGTGTGTGTGTGTGTGTGTGTGTGTGTGTGTGTGTGTTTGTGCACTCAAGAGCAAGAAAAATGACTAGATCAATTTATAGCACGACACTCCCTCCCTCCAATCCCTCTCTCTAACATTCTTCTGCCGTCTCCTCCCCCCGCACACTGAGTGAGCTTGCCATGTCTACAGCACAGTGTGTTCTCTGCAGATCTGCCTAGTATGCATGCTGGATCTGGATCTATTCAGCTGGAATACAAAGTGACTGCATACTGAGTCATCACTGCATTTCAAGAGCTCTTCCCAAGTTTTAAAACTGCTCAGGTATCAGGTAATCAGGACTAATTAGGAGGGGAAGAAAGAAGAAAGAATGATCAAAATCACTGCAGCAGAGCCTAGAAGTGCGCTATATGACGAAATACTAACAATATAAAGACAATATAAATTTGTCTGCTGTCAGACATTATAGCCATACCATTATTAATGTGATAGCTGTCCCTTTAATATCTCTGGTGCTGTTAGTCCATTGTGGACAGTTTTGCAAAACTGACATTTCTGTCTATTTTGCCCTTTAACAATTTCTAAACTGATTTTCCACTTTATTATGTTTATGTATGTTTGCATCTTTTATATGTTTATGTTCTTTGTTAGCTTGTAACTGGCAGTGGTGAACACAGTGTAATGGTTGTAAAACATTCAATAATATCAACGTGCTTACATTGTCACATTGCTATGACATAATTATATCCCAGAGGTCTAATTAAAGTTTGCAGAATGATATATTCCAATTTGTATAGATTTGTTTTATTACATGTAATATCTGTGTGTCTCGATATCCATACATATGTGTCCTGATTATCTCCAACATCGTACTCATGTCTTGGCCATTCTTCCTCGCCTCATGACATCCTGACAAAAAGACTTGTGTGTCACAATTTTCTGGCCTCCTCCTGTTTGACAACTACTACAATATTGGCAAATAGCAGCACTGAGCTCTTCAGCATGCAACAGTGAACACAAAGAAGAGGAAGAGGAAAGTTTTTTTTTTATTTCAGTGAACCTGGAACCATTACAGTAACACCCTCAGGGCAGGACCATTATACCAATTTCCTCACACCTCTGCATTCATATTTCTGCTACTCAACACGCTCTTTCCCTGACTATGAATGGTTCCAGCTTCACTTCAATTAAAAAAGACATGATTATGTATGTTAACATTTATTGCTCGTCAGTCCCTGGCACCTCACACATCACTGTGTCATGAAAGTCAGCAGTGTGTGAGCTTATTGTTACCCCGCATCTGCATACAATGTATGGATGTGTGTGCACATCTTGATGATTGCCCAGAGCATAGTCTGCCGTGCCTCTGCAATAATGCCACAGCAATAATCTTGGATTCTATAGTTGCCCAATCTGACACAGTGGCAATTTTAAAGTCAAATACAACATGTATTTTGTTTGCAGCACAATAATGACTTGACTTGTTTTTGCCCAATCACCATATGGTTTGGCTTTCATCTTCCAAAGGCTTTAGAAATCTGAAGGGATGCTGAGCACCTGGTAAGGATGTATTGATAGCCTGGCCTTGACTCATTTGCATGCCCATTTGCCCCAACCGCTGGGATGAATGAAGGCGCTTAGAAATGAAATTGTGGTACTTCAGCTCATATATGAGTATGGAATCTGTCAGCTGAAGCTAAATGAGCAAAGTGTGGAAGATTTCACAATAACTGCAACCTACACACACTCACATAGACACACTGTCTATAGTCTTCTATACAGACACACTCCCTCTGACCAGAGTACCCTCAGCAGCAGGCGAGCCGCCAACAACCACAGCAGTTTATTTTTCCTGCTGTTGCCATAGAAACAGCCAGGCTGCCAAAGCTTCCATAGTCTGTCTTCACATCGACATCTCTGTCACACTCCAGTTTCAACTCACTGTGCTTTATTTACATGAAGGCAACAAACAATACGCCTGAAACATCTGCCCAAAAACACTGTTTGTAAATGAATCCCTTTCCTCTCTTACATTGGTATGTGGGTGTGTTTGTTTGTAGTGGAGAAGCTGGTTACACAACAACCCAGACTGTCCACTGTCCAAGCTGGGGCTGCAAAGGCATGACATGAACACAGTAGGATCACCGTCTTGGAAAATATCATTTCACACTGTATGGTTTTACAAAATGATTATATCTATTATCAGTTATTGTTATCAGGACCTTTAAAGGGATGAAAACAGAAAGATCTTTTAACATAAAAAACAGATACTTATTAATAATAAGCATAATAAATAAATAAATACAGACACCAAACTTGACATGTACTTGAAATATTTTTAACCCTAATACAGTAGAATTCAATACTGTAAATACCATAGATAAACAAATGTAAATGGTATGATAACTGACAATTTTCATACTGGGGTATACCGTAAAACCAGTTAACTACTGCAGCACCAGTCCCAGCACCCTGGTGGGGGTGTGGACGTGTTGTTGGAGAAACATAAGCACCAGGATAAACTCTCGAAATGTCTATCTTGCTTAGTGTGTTGGTAGTGTAGTTGTGCAGCAGAACAACTACATGCAAGTCTTTCCTTTCCAACACTGTAATTTGAATGCCTTGGGTTTAGCGAGCAGATCTAAGTCATGCTAATGAAGGGCGATTGCTGATGTTGTGATAACAGCAGGTATTTGTGTCTCAGTTGCTCCAAATTTGCTCCAACTGCAATGAGAGTCTTGTTAAAAAGCTTCTGCCCACACATGACTGAGGCCATGGTGCAGAGGAAATAAAGACAGTAAGACAGTAACAAGCTCAACAATAACATTAACAAGCTCACATGCCACCCCCAGCAGTATATCTTATCTTATACCGCTTTCACGCCAAACCATGGAACGAAAAGTGACGGGTTTCATACCATGTACATTTTGCTTATCTACAGTACTGAATTCTAATATGGCCTGACAGACATGAAACTTGATGTAAACTTATATGATAGAAGTTTACATCAAGTTTCATGTCTGTCAGGCCATAATATTCTGTGCAACTATGATAAAGCATTTGTTCAACAAAAAAATCTCCCTTACTTTAAGGGTCATAGTAACTAATAATATAAGTATAACAATAATAAACAGTGAAATCATATATTTTCTAAGACGGCTATTGTACCGTGAAAATCTCATTCTGTTGTTTCAGTAGTGTAACTGAAATTGACTGTAAACTGAAAAAAGCCGATGTTGATGGACTGTGTCAATCCCATTGTTTACCTTTTAATTTCCATTTGAGATAAACATGCTCTGATTTTTGCAACTACAGTCGACATGTAATTCTGCCATGGCCTGTGTCTCATCCACTCAGCCACCACTCCCTATATAATGGACACCCAAGGGTTGACTCAGGGGTGAGCTGTAAATTGAGATTTCAAACACTTACTAATCATCAACTTTTAAATCATCATTTACAGATGTAGTATTCAATTGTAATTGTTACATCTATAAAATGCAGAGCGTTGCATTCTGGGACAGTGTGGTACATGCTATGGACACTTCTTTTTTTGTTCCGTCATGGGCTTTTATAGCGCATTCTATAACTGGATGCATTTACACACTCTGAATTCAGACACTCAAGGAGTGGAGTCGGTGAGCTATGTGTAGTACAACATCACAGTCCTGTTCTTTACTATAATTCTTTACATGTTGGTGAATGTGCAACTGCCAGTTCTTTTTTCCGCACTGTACTCATGGATGTAAACAATGGCAGCATTGCTTTTGACACTGAAGAAGACATCTAACATAATGATTATGAGGATTATGAAGCCATATGTGTATTAGCAATGAACATCCTTGGTAGTGCTGCCAATGGAAAATGTAATTCGTACTGATTCCAGCTGCATATGTTGGATGTCTGTGTGTTCAGAGTTATGACTCTAAGAAGCAGACGTGCAACTTTTAAATCAAATTGCATCAGTCAGGTTGAATATTTGCCCTGAGAGGCCAGACCCACCGTTTTGATTTCAGACCAAATGTATAGTGTGCTACCGGTACAGAATGTAAATAATGATTTCAATTTCACTATGAGACAGTACTTCTATTAGTAGGTCACTAATGACTAATCTCACATGGTACTAGCCATGCACCGGATGACCTCGCCACAAAAATACAAGAGTATCAGTTGTTGTAGTTTATTCATCTGGTTTGAAAAAGCATTAACTTTGGTTAACCTGACATTCCAATTACAGTATGCAAGACATTCATTATATTTTAAAGGTCTTCAATGTACATTGACTTCTTTCAGAGGACCAGTAGAGCCACTTACACCAAGTGTCTCCATAGGCCAAGCTCACACAAAAGAAACTGACTCATGCACCGAAATGTTCTTGAAACAATTTAGTGAAAAGCAGGGCCCCTTCTTCATACCAAAACTACCATCTCTCTGTTTCCCTTCTCTCCCGCCTCATTCCCACTCTTCCCATTTCAACAACCCACCGCCCCCCACCCACCCCACCCTCTGCATGCAGCTGAGAAAATAGCCCCGTTGCTTTTAGATGGGCCTTGACTCTGGGCTCCAGGTCAATTTTCCCTGGTTTCCTGATACTGTACACCACCAACAACCAGATGGGAGAGCAGAGAGAAAGAGAGAACAAGAGCAATAAAACACAGGAGACATACCGAGAGGGAGAAGAGGAGGGAGAAACGGAGGAGAGAGAAAAAACCCAGAAATCTCCAAGATTTGAGCTTCCACCATCTGGTTTGAGCTTCAGGAATAAGAATTTGATTACATGACTTTTCCCCTAAAAACACAGAGGGAGGATTGTTGAGAGAACTGCTGCTACAGCAAATGAGACTGGTAAGAGTCCAGGCCCGTACAACCCCTAGAGTATTTCCTCATGGGGAAATAAATGACATACATCATTTAGACTGGTCTCACAGCTCTCTGATTCTTCCCACATTAAAAAAACGTACTTAACACATCACATACAAGTTCAAACTTTAGCTCAATGTTTTGCATATTTCTGGCAGCATTAATCTCCCCACAATAAACACAGCCATGGCCCAGAATATCTTTTTACTAACAATAACAATTGAGCAACTGACTTGCATAAGGCACACAGTCAATTTAAAAGTAATCATTCTGGGTCATTAACAATTGAGATTTATTCTAATTGATGATCCAGTTACGGCAGCATTGTTCTCCCCAAGTTAATAGCTGAGACCTGATAAAGTACAGCAGGGCAACAAAGACAAGCCGTCAGACGATCAGACAAGTTGGAAACAGTTTATCCATATTACCTAAGCCACTTTATTTAGAGATTAAACTAAAAAGTGTGCTCATCTGAAATGTCGCAAATAATCCCCAACTGCACAGGAAAATTGTGCAAACTGTGCCAACTGTTGCATGTGTGCGCACCGAAACAAACATGGATGACAACAAGCAGCCTGCACTGTTTATATGCAGTGCAATCTGTGCTGAACAGGCCAAAAAAGGAGGAACAAACCGCAGAGTTTGGTGAGATCCTAGATGGAGAGGCGTGGGCAACATGGTATGTAGAGCCTTCAGGGGGATTTGGAGGTGAGTGAACTTTGCAAAACAAAGCTACCTTTAGCTGTTTATTGTCTCCCTCAGGCAAGTGATATCAGTCACCAATGTCAGCCACAAATATGAAGCATGTTTTAAAAGAATCTTCATGAGAACGACTGGCAGTGACTGGATCTGTAGCCTTTAGAATATGATCTTTACAAACCGCACAAGATACAAATTTATCTGCCAACTGTCAACACAACTGACCCAGATTGGAACAGACTTGGTCAACTTGGTCCCATCAGTCATCATATACATAATCAGCACAACAGTCCTAAAATGTGTTCAACCGTAAGTGGCTCTTTAAACTGTGAGTTAACTACTTTAACTAACCTGTCTCATAGATTGACTGCTCATGCTTCTTGCACCATCGGATTTCTCTGTAGCGATGCCACTGCATTCTCATGCCATCAACTTGATATTTATGATGGTATTATTACAAATGAAGACAAAAAAGGAGACTCAAGTTGTAATAAACTGGAATTACTGTATGTTAACGTTTTTCATTTTATACAATCTATAAAATATACATCAGCTGTCCTTTGTCAAACATTTGATTAACCATTTCTATGTACTTTTTCTGTTGTAATCGCATAAAAAACAGATGTAGACATGAATAGACAGCAAGTGTTTCTAGAGGCTTATTGTCTCTAAAAATAAATATTAATATTATAAACATATATTGATACACAGGAAGTACAGTTTTAAAAAAAAAAACTTTCTTGGGAATTACCTATTAAAGACTTTAACAGTCAAAAAGCCTGCTTCATCAGGACAGTGTGGGTGTGGTTTGAACAGATTTGAATAGCAGTGAGCTGGCAACATAAATGACCCCACAACTCTCATCACATACTTATTCAAATATTGACAAATCCTGGTGCAAGGTGCAAGTATGCGACATTGTTTTTTTTCATATTTAGTCCTGCCCACAAATCAGTGAGAGAGGCACAGAAAGAAATCTGCAGTGAGAAACAACCATAACGTCTAACTTTGATGAAAAATGTGTGCTCATGTAGGAGCCCGTTACTCATAGTAAACAACTAATTGGCAACTGTTTTCAGGGCCTTTAAAAGACAGATAACACAAAAAATATCTTCCATGTGTCCCAAGCAATGGAAGCACTCCATACATTCTACTGATCCTCAAGGGCTTGTTTTTCACTCTGCTAAGAAATAACAGCAGACGGGAGCAGGCAGGCTGTACACAGGTCCACATTCTCTGGAACAAAATTGGTGTTTTTCATGGCTGTTCCTGTCCTAGGCAGAGAACTCAAATTTCACTGTCAACACCAAAAGGGAGGCTGTAACAAAGAGAAAGGGCTGGAGAAATCGCGGCTAGGAGAGATGCACACAAACCCTCTGGAGCTATTCCTTGCAGGCTGTTGCCTAAAATTAGTCGGTCATGGAGTTGAAAATCAGCAAGTGAATTTTATATCCGTTGCACAACAGGCAATTTAAATGGTTGGTGGAAAGGAGATGTGTAGAAAAGGTGACTGAAACACTAAAAAGGAAAGATGCCTGTTTCAATGGAGTGAGGGTCTTTTCTTCTTTAGATGGTAAACACATTAAAACAATTACCGGAATATGTTTTGGTTCTCTCCGTGTGCTACACAAATTTAAGTAAGCTGAAAGAATAAATTCTTCAAATTAAGTCCAACATTGTGTATGAGTTGCTACTGCCTTGGAAGCCAGTGTTTTAAAAATGTATGAACAATCCTGACATGGGCACAGGACACCCACGAGAAATACAAGACCTACACTCCAGAGAACAGAATCTAGGCTAGTATACATCCAGGTAACCTTTAGCTTGTCTAGGTGAAATTATCGTGTGTATGTTTTTCTCTCTCTCTCTCTTTCTAACTATATATATGTACATAATATAAAATGTTCATGTTCAATTCATGTTCATGTTCAACTCTTTATTCTATGTTACACAGCTAAATCTAAACTAATGAAGAATTTATCTTTACATTTAACATAATGAGTGAAGTCATGGTAAAACATATGATGTCCTCTCTTTTAAATCATGTATTCTTTACTGTATAAAGCTAGCTATAAGATTTATGCTAGAGCTTTTTTGCAGACTCAATCAAAAACATGTCATCTTTAGCAATATGTTGCTGTTAATGTATAACACAAGCACCAACTCCTGGTTCATGCTTCAGAGTCAAGAGATGAACAGCACCTCTGCTATAAAACTTCAGGTGAAACATTCAACATATCAGGTAGAAAAACCAGACTTGTGCTTTAAATTTTATATTTGCAAAAACTGGAATTGTTCAGTTTAGAGGGTATACCAAACTGCTAGCCCTGAACAAAACAATTCAGTGTGAATACAGGTAACATTAACAGCACACTCCTATTAGTGTTATAATGTAGAGGCAGAATGGGCGAAGATGCTCACACATGACCCACTGAACAGCTGAGCTAGTTAGCTATATCTATCAAATAAGTATGATAAGCATGAGTGACCTGATGGTTGTCACAGGAGAGTAAAATAAAAGGACATTGCTTGCTTACTTACTTTCCAGCATTGCATCTCACCAACTAGGTAAGAAGGTAGTGTGACGGCAACATTCAACAGACTCAGAACATGAGCGCTGTCTCTGAGAGTATCAGCAATGCCCCTCATTTCCCATCATGCATAGTGCTGCAGAGTTTGCAAGGTTTGCCGTTTTATGTTCAAAATGCAAAAAAAAATTTTTTTTCA
Source organism: Holacanthus passer (assembly GCA_025331565.1). NCBI lineage: Eukaryota > Metazoa > Chordata > Actinopteri > Pomacanthidae > Holacanthus > Holacanthus passer. Next base: position 1,239,509 of record JAFREQ010000099.1, on the reverse strand, counting down.
ATTCTTTCTAATGTGTTCATGCAGAATATGGTGGCTCATGCTGGTAATTGTCATTTTTGTGCTGTTTTATAGTTTTAACCATTGGTGATGTGGCTGTTACACTTGACCCCGGCTGTATTTTGGCACTGTATTTCTGAGCACTTGTCCCCTGTGTTAAATGAAAAAAATTCTAAATTATCCCAAGCATATTTTCATTATGTTCTGTAAAAAAAAAAAAGTAGAAACTAGCAGCAAGTTTTATCCTCCTCAACTATAAATTCTTCTCCTCTGAACTGTAATGTTCACAAATGCAATCTATTTTTTTTTTCAAAAATTAGATTGAACAAATGAGAGCCAACACTTAATTCAATCATGTCAATCTGAATGCAAACCATGTAGTGTAATCCTTAATTCAATTGTAGAATTAACATGGATACATTCCTTCATGTTGCCCTTGCTGCTTCATTTTCCAACATAGGCAACAACATATTTATAGTTATCTTTATCAATGTTTTTTTTCACCAATACTGTACATTACAAAATGACTTCAAAGAAAAAAAAAGAGACACATTCTGCAGTCTTGACTTGAACAGGGATGAATGTTTTTTTTTTTTTTGAGAATTTTCTACACATGATAAAAAATCTTGTGCTTGGTTGGCAAAAAGGAAAAAGAAAACCAATGATAGGTGTTGAAGTAACCAAGCTTGGGTGTGTTTATACAACAAGCTTTTAGTAGAAGCCAACTCAAGGGGAAACAGTGAAAACACCCTTGGGCAAATGACTAACTAGACACTGATCCTTGAAAGTCCAGTTTCTAGGTGTGTGTTTTCCTTCAGTTTGAGCACCCATCATTCATAAAGAACATCCCGGTGCTGAGTTTACTGACCTATGACAACCACCTGTTACAAAAGAATGTGGTTTTAATATCCCACAACAGAGGGCTTGTGTGTGAAAGTTGCATTAGAGAAAAACGAGAAGCAAGTTGTATTTGTTCCACCGCTCCCTTCTGTCCTTTCCACCAAATTCCAAACCTCCATGACACCAAGTTATGCAACTACTGTTCCTGAATGTATACAGAGAGAGAAAGGCTGAGGGAGAATGAGGGAAAAGCAAGCTGGACATTTTTATCCAAACTACACACATCTCCAGTGTAAATCTCAATCCATAACTTCTGCTTTATTCATAAGGGATAACAATGGATGACTAGGTATCCAGTAACCAAACAGGCCACTCAAACTCGTTGAGGGACGCCTTTCTTCCTGTATCCTCAGGTTAAATTTGGCAAAGAATATCTTCAAGATGACAGGTGTACCCGACACTTCTTCACAGATGGACATGTAGAAGCTTGAAAAAGTTCCACCTCATCGATGCTTTCAAAAGTTACATATGATAACGGTTGACTCACCAGCAGTGTGCATGGCCATGGTTCATAAACAAGATGGTAGCATTAGCTTAAGACTCAATAGCAAATCACAAGGCCGGCTAATTTGAGGCCCCACAACTATATGATATGTAATATATATTAGAAAAGAAATAATACCATGTGTTCGTGGCGTCTGGGAACTATTTTCTGGTTGCTAAAGTTGCCAATCAAGAAAATTAAAGGACTGAGGTCAGAACAAGTTAGCCGAGCAAGCTAACAAAGATCAGTCCCATCAGTTGCCCTAATTTTCTCCATGAGCTAAAAATGCCATTTCAGTTCAGTTTTATTGCTCTCAGTTGTTCTTGTACTTACACAACGCTTCTCGAAATGATCCAGGACACCATGTTTTCAGTCTTTGCTGTGTAGGTTTGCGTCAAAAGTAGAAGACAGCCCCGGTGATAAGGTTAGCCGTGCCGCTGTAACGTTTAACTTCTTCAGCCGAAACTTCGATGAGCGGATTCAGGACCAGCTAGCTATCTCGCTGCACATCGGTCAAGAACATCTCTGAAAACCATACGATGTCACTGTACTATGTTTGTAACCATAGCTAAGCGACCAAATATCTATCCAATATGATTCCTGTTATTTTGAAGCAATCTCCTATTCCCTTCAGGTTTCCTCCTTCCCTCGGCTCCCCAGTTCCTGGCACCAGAACTGTGCCCAGACAGCCACTGACGTCAACAGGAAAAGAACAACCTCCCGAGCCTACTATTGGCCCGTTACGTCTGTTTACCAGAACCACAAACTATCATTGGTTGGCCACGTTTGCCCATGTGACTTCTGTGCTAGGTAGAAGCGGTGGCGTTTCAAACTCAGCGATCTGTGCTCCGATTGGTCCGCCTTCAACTCGTAGCGAATTCTAACCAACGGGTGAGAGAAGCAATGAGGGGGTTCTGTGGATTTTCCAAGCGTTGTTGTTGGGGGAGCGGGTGACCTTGTTTTTAGTTCCAGGTCACTCACTATGGGCGGGTTTAGTTTTCAACAAACATGCTTGCTGGGCACAATCTTCTCTCTCTCTCTCTCTCTCTCTCTCTATAACAAATCAGTACAATAAATCACAAGCTTACAAAGCCCACAACCAAAATCCTAAAAATGGACAAATGGAAAAGCATATTAAATTTATTACTCACTGTATTGTTGACATTTATCTTGCTGTATTATGCATGCAATATAGGAGTTTAAGGCCAATAATTGTACGTTATTACATTGTACATTTGTTTTACATTTGGGAAACGACTGAAAGAGCAATAAAATACTGAGAAGATGATTGAAAAAAAAATTTTTTTCATTTATTTATTCTTGTCTGTACCAACTGGACACCTGACGTGAAGATGCAGTGGACTGCCTTTGTCTTGCTCATTACATAAATCACACCGGTCTTTAGGTTGTAATCATATTCATTACTGTTTTCCATACATAGCATTTGGCAGACACAAACCCCATCTGTGAGCTTCAGCATGCCTTTCTCTTTGTGTCCATCTGTGTGCGTAGATAATGATATCTGAGCACATAAATGTGTGTGAGCTTGTATATGTGCAGCTATGTGCTTGTGACTTTATATATTTGCAGATGTGCATGTTTGCGACCACATGCCAATATGTGCGTGTTTTGTGTACATATGATGCAAGTATGTGTGTACGGGGGAAGAGGGGGGTTGGATTCATAGCTACTTGTTATTCATGAAGGCGACTACTGCAGTGTGCAGCAGTGTGAGGGAGATTCCCAGTGGAGCCTCTCTGGTCACACTGCCTGTCTGGGATAGCATCAGACGATCACAGCTGAACAGAAAACACCTTCACACCAAGCATTGGATGCTGCACTGCTAACCTCACAATACTGTATAATGTCATAAACAGTTGTAAAATCTAGCCAGAAGCTTACAAATCTGCAAATAAATCAAACAGATGTATAGTGAAAATCAGTCATAAAAACAACTAGAAAAACAAGTTACTGTACATTAGGTATGACAGCACTCAATCACACAGTGCATTGGTATACAGTTACATACAGTGTGACATTAACAACCTGTTCAAAAAATCTTATTCATCACTATATCAACATATATACAGTACAGTGCAGTCTGCTAATTTACATATTACCACAGTTGTTAATTTTATGCCCCTTTTGTGCTTCTCACTTTGGACTTTGCTTTGTGAGTGTGTTGAAGGTTTTTGCTTAATATTTACCTTTTTTATTACAGTATTTTAAATTGAAACACTGTGCTGATTTCTTGTATTTACCTAGTCAGGGGAGTCATACATCCAATTCACTTTTTGAAAACTTGACTTGGGCCTTGAAAAATCCCTGTCAAGTCCTCTGGAAGTGTCATGCTGCCTAACAGAATGAAGCAACTGTAATGTGGGGTGATACAATGGTGTCTGAGTAACCCAGATTATACATGCACTCACACATTGTCCTGTAACATTCAGATTAGGTATCTTGTGAATGGTGGGAATGCCAATTCAAATCAGGCAAGAATCTCTATTTGACCTTTTGTCCCATCTGCTCACTTGAAAACAGTTACTTAAAGGGTGGGTCCACAATATCTTAAGCAAACATTTCATCCACTCATAACTAGGTTAAGCAGGAGCTTCAAAGCCTTCCAGAAAACATTTTTAACCCTAACAGCTCTTTCACACACGTATCCATAACACTAAAGTCCTTATGTATAGATATTTTTGTGGTAAATGTTAAAAATGCGTGTGATATAACCTTCTGTTAATAGAAAAATTAGACAATGCCAATGAAAGTTGGAATAGTCTGTGTGTAGCTTTTAGCCCATTTACTGCCCATAGCTCAGATTGTGGGAGAAGCTTTAACTCTTTTCCAATTAACAGTGAGCGCTGCTTGTGATAAAATGGAAAATTTCACTTCACTCTATTCTTACAAACTTGACCACCAGATGGTTTATGTAGTCTGTATTAATGAGTGAGCTTCAGAGGTGTTGGTAGGTGTATTTTTGAACTTGCTGCAACCCCTGCTACACTCCAGCCCTGTACATAACACACAGACATGAGATTGATAAATTGATATGCAATGTTGTACAATTGGTTTAAACAACACACACGTTTCCTTGAACTATGGCTATGGGCTGAGAGCAGGAATGTGCTCTGCTAATTATAGGAAAGCTCCAACATTTTGTTTACATACATTTTTTGCCACTTTATCCATGAGCCAGATGTTACTAGTTTCATGGTTTCAAGGCATAGGATTTAACCTAGTGTAACACAAAGACTGCAAACAAGGGGTAACTTCTAGCTTAGACCTGTCAAAAGTGGGAAATATGCTTTCTATCAACTCTAAAGTCATCCAGCTGTCCAGTTGTTGTTGGTCAAGAAAGAAAAAAACCCAAAACCAAACAAACAGTAAAAATAAATAATTACAAAAATATCATTTTTTTATGGTGGGGCATCTGTTCAATAAACATGACACAATATGTAAATAAGGCAAGAAAAATGTTAGTCTCACTTCTTCATAGATACCACGGTACTTTTCCTTTCAATTGTTTCATTTTCTTATTCCACCACAATGGTACCTCTACTCTACTCGTTTCTTTTCCCTCTTCCTCTTTTTCTTCTTTTCTTGCCTCTTTCCTTTTTTGTCTCATGTGTCCTTAGTATGACTGTGTTTCTTCAGCATCTTTCCCCTTTTCTTTCACTGTTTCTCCACTCATTTCCCCCCACTTCTCTTTCTCCATCATTCCATCTATTTCTTTGTCTTCCTCTCTTGTATTCCACCCTGGAGGTCGCTCCAGGCTGATTGCTTTGTACATGCTTCACACACAAACCTCTATACTGTCCTCAAGATCCCTACACTCAGCACACACACACAAAAGTATACACAAGCAAAAACACACAAGAGTGCAATCCTCCATGGAGTCACGTTCGCATAGAACACACACACAAACCTTCCCTCTCTTGTTCTCCTTCAGCTCCTCTGCCTTATTCTCTCCTTCACTGATTCTCTCTCTCTGTGTCTTGCTCCTTTATAGCCCAGGAGGCCTCAGTGGTAGACTTTGCAAACTAGTAAATCCACACTGAAAGAAAGAGCCCAAACATGTCTCTTGCATTCTGAATGAAATGTTCACATACAATAGAGCAAAATTAAGAAGGCGTTAAAAGCAAAAATAAAGATAAGATATTCCTTTATTAGTCCCACAATGGGGAAATTTCCAGTGTACAGCAGCAAAGAGGAGAGCAGAATAGAAAGGAGCTTCACTAAAGCAGCTGTAGATAAATAGTAAATAAGCAATATAAACAAGAAAAGTATAAAAAGTATTAACAATTTAAACAAAGCTAAAAAGTATTAACAAATCAACAAGAGAAATACGTGGGAACAAATATATGAAACATGGGAACAGATATATGAAATATAGGGAAATATATACGCAATATAGGAGCAATATATGGAATATGGGAAGCACAGCAGATTACAATGAATGAAAAGATTTGACTCTGCATCCCTTGTGCTCTAAAGTCATAAGGAAACTCATTTCAACCTAACTTATTATTAGAGCCTATATGATAGGTGATAGTAACAGGGATACAGCACCAGAGCGAACAACGGCAGTGTTGCTCTGAAAGTGTTAATGGACGCAGAGGTTGCCTCCACTCGTTCTTAACAGCTGTCGTGGCAGTTCACAAGCTGTAGAAGTTTAGCGAAAATAGTACCGATGGGTCTCAATCGAGCGGAGGAACACAACCGTGCTGCGGTCTGTGAATGCCTTGGGATCCCAGCGGAGAGACACAAGTATGGATGGCGGCGGTGATGCGGTTCAGTGTTCCACCGTTTTTTCACGCTGAGAGAAAAGAGCCTGACGCTCGAGCGGGTGGAGACTGCTACACATTTAAATCCCCCGGGTCGCTTTTTACAGCGTTTAGCAACTAATAACTTTTTTTTACATTTTCCTTTCTATTGTTGGATTCTTTAGGGCTGGGTTAATGTCGTAAATGAAAGGTGTGTGAGGGCGTCGTTGTCGGGAAGTTTTTTCGAGGGGGGGTTTTGACCAGCGCAGGGCCATGGCAGTCGAGGCTCGGCCGGAGCTGGTCGGGAAGCGGTTCCTCTGTGTCAGCGGGGACGAGCCGCCTGAAATCGGCGACATCGGTCGTTGGCCGTGGAGGTCCGGGGTCATACGAGCCGTGAACCACCGTGACAGCGACAATCCCGACCTGACGGTAAGGAAGCGCTGACTGTGTCCTTCTCTTTGGTCTGTTACATGCAAAGCGAATGGTAAAATGTGTGTGTGGTTGGTGGCCAGCGAGGCAGCGTTGCAGGCTCCTCAGGCGGAAATCACTCTGTGGCTTTCTCTTAGTTCTTATCATGGCTCTTTGGACCGCTCGTATTTATCAGTGCTTCACCAAAATATGTGTCATTGTTGCGTGTGTAAGTTTGACTTGTTATTTGTCCACTGAGCAAGCAAGTGACTGGGAGGCAGACTGCCAGCAGGGGGTTATGGAAAGCAAACAGCTAGCTTTGGTCTAGACAGCTTATTTACATCAAAATCTTCATCCCACTTCTAAACCATCGACTGTGGCCGAGACACACTTCCATGTTTTCATGTCTCGTTAATGGCGAGAAAGGTTGAAGCACAGTGGAAGTTAGGTACGCTGTGTCTTCAAGCCATAAGCATAATATAAAGCGTCCATTTCCACATGAAGAAAAGAGTGGAAACAGCTGGAATGTGAGCTGACACCGTGTTGTCCTCTGACAGCGGCTGCATCTGTAAAAAGCATGTATAGGAATTTGAGTCCCGAGCAGCTAAATGCTTTAATCTGCTGTATACAGCAAATCAGCTGACGGAGGGAAGGCTAGCTTTCTACATGTACAGCCTTTGCGTTAGCTAATCCCTATTACCTCGTGGTTATTGGTCACAATCCACGTTATTTGAGCGTGATGATCGACCATAAAGCCTCGTCTGGCTGTGGTTTTTCTGGCGGACAACAAGCCCTCCGACTTGGACAGGGACGCAGGAATGCTGGGACTTGTAAAAACATAAAACTGGTTTGCTGCAGCCTGAACAATGGGCAGTTTGTCTTCATGTAAAATATTGTCTGCAATTTCAAGACCACTCCATGTTGTCACTTTTGGAGCTCTCAGGAGCAGACATGTTTCCTGCTTGAGGTGTAATTATTGCCTTTAAAATAAAATAAAAAAAATACAGTCAGTAGCAGGCAAGGGTGGATGAAAATCTTGGCAATATATTGGTCTAAATTTTTCTTCTCCTTTTAAAAGAAAGAGCTATTTTCATAATGGGTTAACATGCCAAAACCAGCAAACAATGAAATATTTGCCCTGACAAGCCCTTGGCTGGCAAATACACAGTACTGTCTCCTTGTACAGTGTGCCTGTTCCCCGTTTTCTTTTGTTCACTGAATCCTTCTATCTGCCTATGCAGATAACTGGCTGAACCCCAGCACACTTCTAATATGATCATTGGGTGTGATTTCAGTGTACATATGTGCTATTTTGTAAAGACAGGGAATCATCAGACGTTACGTCTTCCAACGAATATTATTATCTTAATTTTCATAGGTCTCTTGTAGAGCTGTTCTTTGTGTGTGATTTTTAATTTCAGGATCATCAGGTCAGCTCTTGTCTATTTTAAAGCATACATTCATATAGAGAGCATACATGTCACAGGTCCTTCTTTATTTCATTGACTACTCATGGTGCTTTCTATGTGATGTAGACAGTAGATAAATTCCAGGTTTTGCAGCTTCACAGCTTTCTGCATTTCACTCATGCATTTATATCAAGTTGTCAAGTTGTGTTTTGACAGGAATAGTGAGGAGACATCATTTCATAAATGGATTGCAGTGTCATTGCCAAACACCTTTCTCATGTGTAATTGCATGTTCCCTCATCTACACAGAATATTGCATGTACATTTATATCACACAACAAACATGCTCCCAGCTTCCTAATTCCCTTGTAGAATTGGTCCTTGTGTGTGATGTGATTTAGGCAGTGAGTAGTGTTCTGCTTTAATTCCATACAATGGGGCACAGTCTCATTAGCAAGGGGCTTAACTAGCTGAGTGAATACAGTTGAGAGGGATTGGAGATTTAGATTAGAAGTGTGTCAAGCCAAGCTGTCAGGCCTTTGTCAAGTGTCTGTGGTCAGATAGGCTAGTAGTGCAGGAGTATGCTGGGTTAGCAACGGCTCACTAAGGCTTATTGGCTTTTAGCTATATATCTTAGTAGAAAAAAAATGCACTTTCAATAAGTCAGTAAGTGTGATCATAATTTGATGTAAAGATCAGCCTGAGATTGCACATTAAGCACAAAATGTTTTTAAAGCTAAATTGCTGAATCAACAATGGTTTACCATCACACTGGTTAAGGGCTAAACCATAAAGGTTTATCTTATCTTTAATATTATCGAAATTGTAATATGGTCAAGTGAAATATCCAAATCAGAGGAGCTGCCTATTTTTGTGATAAAAGTAACATGTGTCACAACATACCATTATAAATGCAGCATTGTGGTGCTACAGAGATGCCCAACCTGCAAATCACGTTCTTCAGACGTAAGGGAACAATCCTATTTTGGTACAAACCCCAGCAAAACCCATGTCATCATCATTTTTAGATTTTTTTTTCATTGAAAGTGAAATGCAAAAATTACCATTCTCACTAAAATTGTGATTTCCAGCTTTACAAAATTGCTTTCCCTCCCTATAGTGAATTGATGTAGTGGGTTGGACAATTGCTTGGACAACACAAACAATGATAAAATGTTGTCTTCTTCTCTGACTGCTCTCCAGCTGATTAGCCTGACAATGCTTTTAGTTAGCTTGCCACTTTAGATTGTTTAGATGTTACAGAATACGGAGGGATATTACCATGCTTTATGACACATACCTTTATCCAAGGTTAGCAGGTACAGGTACAATGATATTTTGATATTTCACACCGCTAATGAGCACCACAGAAAAATATCATTGCAGTTATTACTATTGTTATTATTATTAAAGACATTTATTGGTCTGTTTGTGGTTACAGTGGACCTGTAATGGACATCTGGTCTAGTAGTAGATTAAACCAATTTGACTGGCTTAGAGCCGATGGACTAAACAATGTGAGGACAGGTCAATAACATTGGAATTACTGATGCCTTTTGTTGAATGACTTTAGAGACAATTCTGTATATAGGCTATTTGATGGCACTAATAGCAATGTATTGTACTACAGTCACTGTAATAACTGTACCCTGACTACATACCGTTATTTTTTTTGCGATATTCCACCTGCTCAGTAGCTATATTGTTACTTCAGTTTTGTTTACTGTATATCTGAGTTAAATGTTGCCACTGATATTTCTAGCAGTCATGTAGTTGTTATCTTACAATCCACTTGGAGTCTCATTGTTTTTTTTAGTGCTCTGATAAACCTGGCAATGCTTTAAATTTGCTCAGCTCTAAAGGAAGAGGAATGCTTTTTTTTCTTATGGGTGCAGGCATAAGAAAAAGTTCAAGAATGCCCCAAGTATTAAAATTCAGTGCTCCATTAATAGCATTGTAAATTCCTTTGCAGTGACCCAGAACTGGTGCTGCAGGAAGGGAGTCCCAAACAGAAAAACAGAAAAATACACGACAGAGGAGTTCAAACCATTCAAGACCATTTAAACAGCACTGTAATTCCCTTGCATAAACTTGGGTTTTTGGTGGGACTTAAGGGACACTGATACATGCTGAAAGAAAAAAAAGCTCAGCAACAGAATTCTAAGCTGGCACATTAGGCATAAAACTGCCATACTCATCTGGATTCACAATGAATGGAAAGAGCAGGGTAGCTAGGTCATTGCCTATAGGTGCCTTTGTTTTCCATTACAGTTTTGTGTGTGTGTGTACGTGTACAGTAGCAGTGCTGTTAGTTTGTTTTTAGGGCCGTGGCCTGAAGTTCATCTCTGTGTGGCTAATCAGCAGAAAATGACAGGCTGTGACTGGGGAAGAACCTTCCACATACAGAATCCATGCATGGTTGTTGCAGTGCTGCAGTTCAGCCAGCTTAGAAACATTTCTAAGCTGTGTGTAAGTGTGTGCTGGCTTGTTAATAGCAGCATTGTCTGGAGTACAAACACAGCCTAGAGGCACAGAGAATAAACATGACAGGAGAGAAGCTTCACCTTCTAATGTAGATGCTGCAGTATACTATAATATGTTATATATCATAATATGGATTTGGCCTCATGATTTGTTTCAGTCAACTTTACTTTTAATTATTTTGAATGCTGCTCAGTACATTGTGAATGTGTTGGTTTTAAGTTCCTCTCTTGGTATTGATTGACCGCCCAAAACCTCATCTCTATTCATCAAAATTCAATTCAATTCAATTCAAAGAACTTTATTTATCCCCGAGGGGCAATTTAAGGCACGAAAAGCAGTGGAGCCAAACAAAGCAACAAAAGTAAAGCAAACAAAAAGCAACAAAGGCAAGGCAATGGCAGTATTAAAACAAGTGGCAGTGCAATGCAATAAATGTAGTGAATATTGTGACAAATTTAAAACAGTAAACAAATACTGAATATTAAGCAGAAGTAAGTAAGTCAAAAGTAATATTGGATGAGGCAGTAAGGTGCAAATGATATGTGCAATGGAACAGTGTAATGCAATATATATTTTGACCAATTTAAAACGGTAAACAAAGACTTAATATTAAGCAACAGTAAACAACTACAGAGTGAGATAGGTGCAAATGATGTGCATTTTTAAGAGTTGGTGGGGGGTGTATGTATTGGACAGGGAGAGGTCAGGGGCAAAATTACATAATTAGTTTAGTATCATAATTTTTTTTCATGAAAAAATCCCATCATGCTTCAATATGGCTTTGAAGTCACATTACACCTTTTCTTTCATTTAGTATGTGCAGTGCTGTGAAAATGCAAATAGTCCCCGCCTCTGTGCCCACCCACCTCTCCACTGCTCGCCTGCAGCTCGAGTATACCTACAAACTTTTGACTCTGCTCATTAAACACACAAGCCTCTGTTTGTTTTTACTTTTTGCTAGTTACTATGCTCTACCATTTAGCAATTCAAGCATAAGTATAACTCCAGAAGTCTTGATCTCAAAATTCTACTGTAGTGTTTACAATTAAATGTACGTATGATTGAACATAACGGCAAATTTGAATGACACTCTCTACCGCTAGCAGCAGGCCGCCAGCAAGTGATGGTTTAGCGAGTAGCTGATGCCAAAAACAAAATAAAATCGGGCAAGGTTAAATTGATTTAAAAAATATGCTGCGTTGGCTCTGATATAGCCACCTTTCTCTGTCTGTAGTCACTCTTCACTCTTGCTCAATGTCCCACCCACAACATTATCTCATTATCTAATTGGCTACACATCACAAGTAATAGCCTATCAACCCTGAAGCCTACTGTGCCTAGTGAGCAAGAGGAGCTGTCACAGGGGGAGACACACAAATATTGCCAAAATTGCAATAAATATCACAATCTTATGATCTATGTCTGCAATGACAAGCATGCCCAATTTCCCAGTTCCACTACTGAAAAAGCACAAAGTTATAGCCTATGGGATTTCACACAATGGAGATGAAAGCTTCCCTGACCCTATCATTGCGCTACAGAGTAAAACACACAGCACACAGTCATCTTGTCGATCTTTTCACTGCAACTCTGCATCGAGATTTAGGGAGTCATTACTTTAAAAAGTAAGAGCAGCAGTGAAACTCTATTTCACTATATGATGTATAATTTTGTAATTAATCCACAGTTCACATCAAACTCTGACACAGGCAGTGGTGGACAAGAGTAGCGCCCGTAAATGACACCAAAACACAGTAGACACTCTCAGACTCTGAGCATAGTATTTTTAAATTATGTGACTATTTTGGTACAAACATTTACCCACCAGTGTGGTGGATAGCCTTCTGAGATCACCAAATGGAAAGTCTACGACGCCTGCTTGGCGATTGCTAATTTTGGACCCTGTTAATAAGGTTACTAACTTAATTGTCTTTGGTGCAGGTCTTATTATTACCAGTCTACCAAATTTGTATATACTAGAGAACTGAATAGGTAACTCATAGTTGATAATAGAAACCATTAGTCTTGCCATGATTTGATGCTGAGAAAGCTCCTCTTTGCTTAAAATAGCATAATTAACTGACAACTACCACAATGCTACTTAGTAAGCAATGATCTGCAGGTAACCTGAGGCACAACCATACTTAGAAGAGGTGAACACTGGCTGCAAGTTGAGCTACTTGAGCAAGCCTCTGATGAGTAGATGAAATCCACGTGTGTCATCTGACTGCATACTTCAATGGAGGGGATACAACACAAGGAAATCTGACCTTTTGCACAAAGTTAGGAGTTAAGTTGATCAATTCCACAAATGTGCTTAAATTTAATTGCCAACCCAGAAACAGTGCAGACCCTGAAATCTTTCTTCATTTTACAACTCATAACTTCAAACTTTCAATCCTCTGTCCTTTTGATTATTTCCAGGTTTCTGTGAGACTTTCAATGTGGTCTCAGACTTTTGAACCCTACTGTATATGGTAACAAAGTATATGAAAATATGGTGGTTTACTTATCTTGTGCAGTCAGTCTTACCATAGTCATATCAACAAGTAAAGATATATAATGGATTGACTGACTGCCTTTACAGAGCTTTTTATTCTCACTGATTAGCCTTCAGATATAATGTTTATGTATCGTATTGTTCCCAGTGCCATTAGGTGTTAAGCAGTGCAGTGGCACACTGAAATGGAGCTGACCCTGTCTTTGTGCTGATGTCTACGGCCAGCACAGAAACTCCTCAGGCTCTCAGTGGCATGTTGTCATTTTAGCATGAATTCCAGTTCAATTGGGGAAGTAAAAGTAGTATATAAAATTGTGTCACAATGAGTCTTTATTTGCCAAGTTGATATTCACATAGAAGGTACAGGTTACGTGGTGTTTGGGCAGTGCTGTAACTGGATATACAGAGTGTTAGTGGTTTGTTTTCTGGTGCCTAAGGAAACAAAATGTAATCTGAAGCCAGGATGGGCTAGCTGGATTGCTGACTGAATGTACCCTTCCCCCATCTCTCTTAAACACACACACACACACACACACACACACACACACACACACACAGTGCACTCTGCTGCATCACAGTGCTACATAAAGCAGCCATAAAGTCTCCTATAGGCTCGGAGGCTTCCTAGATAACCCTGGGAATACATTAGGCTCTACCACTCAGCAGCTGCTATGGTTTTTGTGGGGCTATGTCAGACCTAAATGCTGGACTGTGCTCCACAGCTTCTATTGTCATTGCTAGGCTGCCATAGAATTTGTATTTTTAGAGGCATATAATCCTAAAATACATCATGTCTATTAGAAAATTGACAAAAGAACATCCTGGGAACTTGATAAGAACCAAAATTACTAACTGTTAAGCACCAGCGGCTTGTAAAATGGATGACACTGACCACAAGCTTGATCTCATTTTTGGACAAATTATGGTTTCTGATGATATTACACTTTGGCTTCATGGTAAACTGACCTCACAAAAACTGGCCTGTCCTCACAGACTCAGTTTTCACAAGATTAGTGAAAGCAAGCACCCAAGAATGGATTTCAGTGCAGGTAGATTCTTCATACTGACTAATCAGCAAATGTTCAGATTTTTGTTGACAATTTGGGTGAAATTTGACAGTGCTTTCAGTCACCATGTTATTTCCCCATAAAAATTGTAAGGCCAGTGACAGTGAATACGCGGTCCATTCTGTCAGGTGTGGCAAGGTTTATGTTTATGTCTGAGGGAAGGGGATAACATCACGTCAGTCATCTTGTACAACTGTTGGATGGCTTTGCCAGATTGCTATCACACCAGAGTTAGATTACTGTATAATATGCAAAATGAATACATTATTTGGCCTCTGAAATGATTTTAGTGCACCATTGACATGTAATTATCATCACTGATAAAGAGAGACATTATAATTGCTAACTAAGCTGAATTTTATGTGGGTTATCCTCAACAGTATATCCATTCTTTTTAGTAAAACATTCAGTGAGAAAGCAGCCCAGACAGACTTTGACTGTGTCCTGAATATGGAATGAGTTAACCTCAGCCTGTCTGACTGCTGTTATCTTCATCTCCATTGCATCCTCAGGTTGCATCTACACGAATACCTTTTTGTTTTAAAAGCTTAACTTTTGGGATGTTTACACCTAGCTTCCGCGCTACTCCAGCATTTTATAACCCCTAAAATGGAGACTTTTGGAAACACTGCTGTTCCCGTTTTAGTTTGAAAACTCTGGGATTGCCTCACCTCGACATTTGAAAACAATGATGCAGTCACCCATGTTTGCTTTCTGAGTGGGCCTTATCAGTCATGACGTCTCCTTCCCTGATTTGTCACACCGATATCACGTGACCCTTTTCCTGAAGAAATCAAACGACATCAGCCTGAATTTATCTATGAACCTTGACTACCAGTGGCTAATTCAACATGGATAACGAATTGCAGGCGTTGCTAATCCCTTTGTCTAACTAGCAGCTGTTCTGTAGTTATCTGTGAATGTTTTGTTCAGCACAACTATTGTGAAGTTTGCAAAGAAGTTGCAAGCAAACAAAACGTAAATGCTGCTCTCCAGTATGACAGGGACTTCCAGCCACCCAGCTGAGCTAGAAATGTGAGTAATGTAATGTAGTAAAATATTGATTTGTGACTTTTAAATTAAGTAAGTAAATGTCATGTCTGTGACAAACCACTTTTTTTTGTAATTGTGTTTATTGTTTTTTCACTAATTTTGTCCAGACATAACTGATTCCTAACATCATCTCATCTCTCTAGAAGGATGCTCAAATCATTTTTGTGTAATGTCAGAAAAGTAATACACTATTAACTATCTCCTAAAACCTCAAGATGACTCTTACTACTCCTAAGTTCTACTGGAGTTTACAATATGATTCCATGAATATCCTTTGACAGAATCTAGGTCCATTGACAGAATTATGCCAGTCCAAGTCATGCCTCGGACCCAGAGCTGTCCTGTCGAACACTGCTGTCAGTGTCCTCTACCTAGACTGTTTCAGGGCTCTGTGCTAACTTTTTTGCCAAGGAGAACATGCTTCTAAATGAAAACAATAGGATTACACAACAAAATTTAGGAGCACAGTGACAAATTTTCAGTGCAGAGTTCATTAGCACACACATTATTGCAGTCATATTTATACTGTGCTTGTGTGTGTAAAAAAAAAAATAGAAGAGCTTTTTGAAGCTTTTTTAGAGATCACACGCATGCACGCATAAACACCAAGCCACATCCACTGAGCGATCAGACGTACATACACACACATGCTCTGACATGCAGCTATATTGCACAGTATTTTGGGATCTGTCAGTGTGACACTGCAGTAAGAAAGTTCCACCTTCATCAGCAGCCTTCCACAGCTTCAGTGAGAAAAGCAGACATTAACTGATGATAGATCCAGAAAAACAATTGAAAGGAAAGAGAGATTCAATTAAATTATCTGCAAGGCGAGGGAAGAGGAGGGTGTGTAAGGATGCGCTGTGTTGATTCAAATACATCTTGTACTGGGGTTGCAGTAGGTTGTAATCTTTACTCACTCACTGTGTTCGTAAATTATTTTCCTGTTTGCACGTATCTATTTTTAGGGGTGAATGTGAGTACATGTACTGTAGAGCTCTGTTTTGTTTTTTTACCGAAGAATGTGAAGGAAACTATTTTGGTGTAGCCAGTAATGATGAGGTTGTGCTTGTTCAGTTTGGAACATGTCCCAAATGGATCGAGCAACTGTGGCTTGTGCATGTCCATCTAGTTTGGTTGTATCTTTTCTTCTGAGTGGTGTATAAGATCTCACCCTCTACTCTTTGTATCCTGCTTATTTCTGGGACTGGGACACAGTCTGAGTAAATTGTCTTGCTGCCCGTCCCCTGAGGCCAAACTGTAATCGTTACTTGTTCCTGCCTTGTTGGAGAAAGCTGGGGCTGAGGGAATGTTGCCTTACCTGACTGTATGATGTGTCTGTCTGCCGTCCTCACTGACACCAGTTGACCCTATAATGTAATGCACCGTCATCAACTAATTCATTATATTAATGTGGTTGCCTTGTGCCAGTGGGACACTACAAGGGGATGAATGACAATAGGCCTGCTTACTGTCTCTCTAGTTGAATTTCACACATTGTCTCTGTTGTCCTCAAGAACAGTTTGTTCTCTCTAAGCAACACTTAACTGAAAAATTGATAGTGATGCTCATGATTAATAATATCAATAATATAAGTTGTATATTGGGATGTGCCTCAGTCCTGAGGGCAGCAGCTTATGTTACTGTTAGTAATATAGACAGACACTTGGATTAGTAGATAAGCTGTGTCATAGCTGCTGAACCCCCTTCTGAAGCCCAGTGCCTGTGCTTTTCTATTGTTTTCCTTCTGGCTGCCTTGTCTTGTTTGGTTTTTTGCCCTGTGCTGTTATTCTGTTATATTATATTATGAAATGTTTTGCTCATGCCGAGTCAAACCGTCTCCATTAAGAGTTTAAACACTCCAAGTTGCCTAGTCACGTCTAAGATGGGCCATCTCTGGAGTTGGGTCAAAGTATGTCTGACTGCATCCAAGAAGGTTGCAACGATATCAGATGGGCTTCATCATCATTCAGATACAATTCAGCGACATGCTTAAATAGTGCTGGGCTGATGGGACGAGTAAAACCGAGTCAAGCCAAGCCAAGCACATGTTCATGGCAAAGGGCTATATGTTGTCCTGTTCTCCCAGTCCTGTCCTGTTCTAGTTAACTCGTATTTCCTGTCTGCTCCTGATCTCTCATGTGCTGTCCTAGAGACTCAGCTATGCTTTTGCCTTTCATTGTCTTTTCATTTGCCTTTCCTTTGATAAATATTTTTACTAAGTGATCAATTGATTTCTCAAGAAAAAAATCAGCGCATTAAGTGATACTGAAAATAAGCTACTCGAGAAGCTATTGTACTATAGCGTTATGTCTTTATAATGTTGTGATGATTGTCTGCACTGCATAACTTGATGAATTCAGAGTATTCAGAAGTTTATCAAGAAACATACTGTGTGTTGCTTTACCAAATACCTTTCTAGCTGCTCTCTATTCACTTGTCCATGTTGGAGTTGCAAATGTGAAACCGAAAGTGGAGGAGTCCAAGCGATTTTTAATTGTATATATGTACAAACATAACACTTAACATGTATTCGGTAAAATTTCCTGAAGCTTTTCATCTTGCAATATATATTGCAGAAATAAAAAGATATTGCAGTGTTGGTTGTTTCCAATATCGTGCAGCTCTGATGAAGAGGAGAGATAGCTGTAGACTCTGCATCACAATGAATGTCCTGGTTTTGCTTTTCTTGTGTTATCTATAGCTTACTGCTTTTAGTAGCTATATTTAGTGATGTATAAGCTTGTTTTCTCATCTTGGTCTCTTTCATTTGGTCTTTAAATTCGTATTGACTTTAATTGCTGGTAGCATTCAGAAAGTCTTGCATATTCAGCCTGGCTTTGTGCTGTTGGTGCATGACTCACTGGCTGTATTTCTGATTCTGGGCAGATGAAGAGAGAGAGTAAGAGAGAGAGGGAGAGAGAGAGAGAGAGAGAGATGGGCAGATGACAGGAGGAGTGAGAGAAAGAGATGGGCAGATGACCGGAGGAGAGAGAGAGAGACATTTCAGAGAGCTGAAGTGAAAGAGAGAGTGGCTGTTATTTGAAAAATGAAGAGAAGCATGAGAGAGCGCGAGCTGTGTATTCTCATTAGTCGTTTGGTTTTCCAGCCAGCCAGGCTCTCTGGCACAGAGAGAACGAGAGAGCAGAGGAGGGAAAGAGAACGAGAGAGCGAAAATGGGAATGTGAGAGAGACGGAGAGAGAGGGGTTTCTTTCTCCTCTGTCTGGCCTCTCTCCCATAGCAACAGCGGCTTAGCCACGTGAACGCCAGTTCCTTTGAGTTCACCCACTGCACAGAACTTAACTCCTTCAGCACCAGATTACAGCACAATACAGCAGCACAGAGCCAGAGAACAGAAGAGAAGAGAACTCCAGACAGAATAAACATACAAAAGGAGTATCATTTATCTGAGTTCACCCACTGAATTCAAGTTTTTTTGCTGCTGATTGAAATGGAGTACCTTAAAAATGGCATTAGAACAGAATAGAATTCAGTTGGGTACAGACAGCATGGAAACAAAATGTATGATGCATGAATAGGATTTCTTCTTTGTTCAGTGACGAACAGCATTTAACATCCTCACTGCGAAATGGAATACCATAGATGAGAGTGGATTGTTGCTGTAGAATACTGTCATATGGAGCATAATCAAATCAAATACATCGTACTGAGTGGAGCAGAATATGTCACGCAGAGCAAAATAGAATAATAGGGATGTATGATAATATTGGCACGTCATGGGTATCGGCCAATAAAGGCTTTACAATAAAATATCATTAGTGGTCCGAAATGAATATTTCTGCTGGTCCAAAATGGATAGTGAAGTTGCTATTTGCAATGATTGTTCAACATCAGTCATGCGAGAAGGAGCCTTGCAAAATGTAATTGCCCATCTTAAGAGATGTCATCCTGACCTTACAACAAATCTGTGAAGAACATAGAGAAACAGGCACCAGCGAAGAAAACTGTCAACAGTAGCTTTTCTTCTATTAATGTGTACATTTTGAAAAGCATTGTATTTTAGGTCTGCCAGTGGGCCATCAGGATAGTGGAATGATTGGTAACTGGCAAAAAAAAAGTTCAACTCAGTTCATTAACTTTACTGTCATCACTGTATACCAGAGACAGTGTTGCCAAGGCATGTTTTTCCCCAAATCTATAGAGCTAATGCAGACTCGAAAGCCCAGTACCTACATACCCATAATCATCTACTGTAATGCAAAACCATTGTTTGTTTATATATTGTTACTTTCTTGAAATATTAGAACTGAAACTGTGATTCACAACATAAAAGTGCAATATTAAACCAGCATATTGAATTGCAAAGCCTTGTTGCAAGGCTTGTGAGTAGTAGCATCAGTGTGTATGTGCACAGGCAAAGTAGGAATGAATGACCATTGACTGGAGTTCCTGTATGCTACATGTCTGGGACAGTGTCAAACAATTCCATAGTGTTGTTACTATTCAGAATTAGAGGATCTTCATCTTCGTTTCACTACAGAGTGAAGCAGAAATGTCATAGACCTTGTTTTTGTCCTGTTCACGCTGTTCCTTTTGTTCAGCAGTTGGCTAACTCTTTCCAGATGGTATAGAGTTAACTCTCCTCACCTCTCATCCCCTTTCCTCTCAACATGTATTTACTGACATAAATGTTGCCTGAACTGTTTTGACAAATGGCCTATTATTACTTTATACCGTAGGATATAATAGAGAATGTAGTACCTGGATGCAAGGATTTTCTGCATTTTTTTAGTTTGATATCATTGTCAGTGTTTTTGACTCTTCTATGTCTCTCATTCTATGTCAATTTAAATAGATGATGAGATCAAATGAATGGCTGTCAGACTTAAGTTTGAGATGTGGTTGCCTGCCTGAAGGAATTATTGATAAAGAATTGTATATTAGTTGTAAAAAAATAAGTATTTGAAATAATTATATGTCAGCCTACCGCCATAGAGTTTAATGTTATGGTGCTTTGTTTGTTCTTGCATTGTACAACAGCATGTTTATTACATGTTTGTTACTTATTTTCTCCGGATAGTTTTATTTGTTGGCTTTGTCTTGATTTTAGTCTTAATAAACCAGAGTAATATCTCTAATTACTACAAAGAAATTCTGCTACTGTCATAGATATGTGAATAGTCAACCAATCCTATTTAGAAAAAGCACAATATTCAATATTAAGAAGGTTGCAGCACCTACACAGTGCTTGGACGACTGAATATTGCTGTGTTTATTGGCCTTGAAAAGTCAGGTTGCTTCAACCCTGGTGTGAGTAGACTCGGTATTTGACGTGTCTCAGCTGGAATGTGAACTGCAATTAAACAAGTTAACTCTTGTTACCAGAGAGAGGAAAGATACCCTCACACAGAACTCATCCTCTCATTGTCAGCACTCTCTCTCTCTGTCTGTCTGCATGTCTCCCTCTCTCTTTTTGTCTCTGAGAGCAAATGGCAGTGTCTCTCTCTAGTACTAGCTAGAGCTTCTACTAATGATTATTTGTATCATCAACTAAATATTGTTTTTATTGTTTAATCTATAACATTTCAGAAGATTGTGAAAAAAAAATTGCTCACATTTTCCCAGAGTGCATGATGACATCTTTGATTTATCTGTCTTTGTCCAACAGCCCAAAACCCAAAGATCAGTTGGCAACAAAATGAACTGAGAATGAGCAGCAGTGTATCACACTGAGAAGCTTAAACTAGATCATTTTTGACTTTTTTCTTGCTTGTTGAATGACTTGAATGATTAGTCACAGTTTCATGGTTTCTGTTGCTTGACTAATCATATAATTGACAAACAACATATTTCTCTGCGCAGGTAGTATTCCACAATAGTATTACACACTATCACAGTTCTCATCTCTCCCTTTATCATTACTTCGACTGGTGTATTACTCAGTGGCTGAAATGGTTTGTGTTACCACCACATCCCAAAGCATTGTTAATCACCTGTCATGATCATTTTGTCAACAATCTCAATAGGGGATCATGATAATATTTATAACAATGATAAAGTTTGAACATGTCTTTCTTGATATGGATGGATCTAACAGCCTATGAAACAGCAGGAATAAACACAACAACAGCCAGCCTGTCTGCTGCCTCCCTGCCTCTGCTCTCTGTGTCACTGCCTGTGAGGGCGGCCTGAGCTCTTCCACACACATGGAGGACTGCAGTGTAACTTCAGAGCCGAGCCCACAGCGGAGGGAGTGAAACGGACATTAGAATGTGATTTATCAAACACCTGTTGAATACACAGAACATAAAATTGCAGAAATGTGACGTCTTTGGCCTGTCTACCAGCTATAACTTGCCGCTCTTAAAAACCGGACATGGATCAAGACGGTCTGCAAAATATACTGTCGGTCCGTCCAACCAAGATGGAAAACAGCAAATCTTTTCTGTCACTTAAAGGTATACTCTCCCGGCAACCACACCATTATTTAAAAAAGTTCCAAGGCAAGCTAGTGTGTTCTGTTTTGTTTAGGCATATTAAGCATGCTTGCAATTTTACATTCTTACTTGTAGATGTTATTCAATATATTCTTTTGTCACAAAATGTATTCAAAATCCAAGCCATGTTTGCACAGTTGAATGATTGTTATTCTATTTATTTCTTTATGTTAATAAAATATATTCTAGTTATACTTTAACTAGTGAACTAAATTCTTCAGGTTTCAGTCATTATCAGGATACTATTGAAACTGGCAGCATTGTCAGTTTATTTCTGGTGATAAATATTTCTTGATCACTATGGAAAAAACTGTCACTGTTCTTTGCTATATTGCCCAGCCCTAATCTACACGACAATAAGTATTGCTATTCTCACATGTATCATCTTTGAGCAGTCGTTCAGCAGTGGCAGCCATAAAGCTGTATAGCTTGTTAGACAAGCAGACTTTCTGTTCTGCCAGCCAGCCAGCCAGCCAGTCAGCTAGTCACCCAGTCAGCCAGGCTTCTTTCCCTCAGCCGTCACCTCACTGTCCTGCCAGTCTGTACAGCAAAGTGCCTTTCCTCAGCTCTCTACTGTGTCCTCTTCTATCACTCGGGCTATAAAAAAAAAAGCCACATGTGGATCCCAATGTCTGTGCACACGCATATACAAACACAAAGAGCCTGGCTGGTCTCGTCTAATGTTGGAGAGACACAGAGAAAATAAAAGGGACTGGAATAAAGTTCCAGTATGACACACCTTGAAACAAAACTGTGTTGGGAGTGTTACTCAGCCCTGAACAGTCTTATATACTCACATATACCTCTTTGTGTGAGGCGTGGTTGTAGTATTGGAGTCCTATGGTGACTTTATTTATATGCTGTGATTTTTGGATGCTGAGCTCCGTCCTCTGAATCACTTATCGCCTCGGCGAGACAATGTCTTTCTCCATTTAGTCTGTTAAACTTCAGGTTTTGTTTGTGCTTAATTTCTTTTTTTTTAAATTTTAAACCTAAATGAAGCTAGAGCTGTCATCAATGTCCAAGGAGGGGAATACCACCACCCAACAACCAGAATGTAAGCTGTACCTTACCCACCATTAGGTAGACTTAGAAATCTGGTTGGTTGTTGAATTTTGCCGTTCCACTGCCTGAAGAGACACATTTTCTGCTCTGCTGGAAATCTGTCTGAATATATTTTTATTAATTCCATTAAGAGCTTTTTATAGATTTGAACTGTTAGTGTTGTTGTTGAACTTAGAATGAGCTGTATATGTGTGTGTCCTGTGGAGGATAGTGGATGCAGTGATGTGTGAAGTCCAAAGTTTCTGTTGACATTATAGCAGTACATTGTTACAGCTTTAACTACTGCGGAGTTTTCCCTGAAATGCTAAGGTGTTTGTGTTATTTTGTCAAATAAGATGACAATATAAAATACACATAATTTCTTAGATAAGTTATATATGAAGAGAGAACCACATGAAAATTCCAACCATAAAACCTCTCCATTTTCAAGATAGCTGAAAACACGACAAAATGAAGCTCCGGGATCAAAACTGCAAGTAGTTTAAGTTTAAGACATTTAAAATATTGTCTGAAATGTAACACAATGGGTAAACTTTGCTTGAGTTGCCCTTTCTTTTTCTACCTACTTGGCTTCTGTGTTCCATCAGAAATAAGCTGCTTTTGGCAGTTTTGTTGCTTTTTGTGTGTTATACTTGTTCTGAAATTCTGTTTTATACAGCAAAATAGAAATATGGCTTTACCAAAGCCTTGGTTACTAAACTGTTTTTGTTTTGTTTAGCTGTTCACATAATTTTTTTAAAAGGTGGCCAATAGCAGATTTCGGTGTTAAAGGGTCACGACCCTGCACTGACCTGCATCCACTAAAGAACAATAACACAAGACACTCAGTTCAGTTCCAACATGATTGTTGGAACTGAAGTTGCAAAATGAGACCTGTATTTGATTTGACCACATATGGAAATAGATATGGAAGAGAAAGTGGATTCAGTGTTATTTGTGCTGTTCACACTGTCATCTAAAATAAAGTCACATATGAACAAAAGAAATTGTATTTGGGCCACTTCTGCCTTTCTGCTTGAATGTAGCCTAAATATAGTGTGAGTATGTGTACAGTCCACTTGAGTGTGTGACATGTTGTCTCTGCAGGGCTGCACATGCTGGTCTGTGAGACTTCTGTGCAGCCTTGACAAAGGCCAGCTAGACCAGAGATGTAACATGAGATTGTTCCTTGAGAATCTAGGGCAAGGTTCCTTCTCCACACATGTCAGTCTTCCAAGTGTGCATGCATATACTGTAGTTACTATGTGTATATGAGTTTACTGGCTTGTGTGTATCTGTCTCTGTGATGGGATTTGTTCGCAGTGTAGCTTTGAGAGCATGCTATTGTCTAAAAGTATGGATATGTGTGTATACATGATAACTTTGTGCATATGTACTTATGTATGTATGTATATGTGCATAATCATACTTGGCCTTGTGAACGTTAGCTTTCTGTATGTGCGCATGTGTGTTTGTGTGTGTCCCAATGCAACAGATGAAGGCAGGGAGGGGTGTTCTACTGCTGGCTCCATTGATTGGTTCTATGCAGACTGAAACTTGACCTTCACAGCAGATGTCTGTAAGGCTGCCAAAGACAGACAGGCACGCACGCACGCATGCACACACACACACACACACACACAACACAAACACACACAACTCTACTCTTATTATGTAGCTCTTGCTTGGAGTGTCGTTCGGTCTATATGTCTCATCACCCTGATCACCCTGTCTTCATCTGCGTGTGTCTGTGACCATGGCAGGCTCTCCTAATCTGCCACATGATCAGTAAGGATTGTTTGACATATCAAAGTTGACCAGCTCCCATCCAACACACTACACGGAATTCACAAATCACTTGTGATCAGCTAGAAGAGGAAGATGAAACATGATGGCAAATGTGCTGTTCTGTGTTTCGGTGACAGCTGGAGGGGGCTGAGGGCCCTCTGAAAGCCTCAGCACCCTTTGTCTATTAAGACCAACTGCAACAGACCCAAACATAAAGCATTCATGGAGATAATTTTCCAGCTCCCAACACTGCTCGCTGCTGTGGAGTGCAGTTAGTTGCATTAAGGCCAGTGGAGCACAGTGTGTCACCTTCCTGTAGTATTTCACAGCTCTCAGACAGCATTAGCACAGTTCAGAGAGAGAGAGGGAGACAATTTTCAAATTGTTTGTGTACTTGTTCTTTGTGTTTCAGGAATGACTGGATGATTAGGCGTGACGAGTGTAGATTGTTCAGATATGTTGTACATTGAATAGCTTTTTCATTAGGAGACAAATTGATCCTCTATATTCAAAAGGACAAGTATTTTGATGGACAACCAAAAAGCTAGAAATGTGGTTACTACGATTACTTTTACTATGACTACTACACCACTACTATCACTGCTGCTAATATTGGCATCGCAACTATTGTGCTGCTTTTATTGTTTTCACCAGTACTGTTTGTCCTTCTATTGCTTCAACTACTACCCCATTACAACTGTAAGTACTTGCAGTACTACTGGCATTGCTGTTATTGCTCTAATTCAGCCAGGGTTTTAGAACTGCTGAGGACAAGAGGCCCACCTAGCTAAAAAACATTTTTAGCTGGCCACCAAAAAAAGTCTATAAAATGATTGTTATATTATTATGTGTTATGTTATATTATTTGAAATGCTTTGAAAATTTTTCGCTAACAATATTAAAGTTTTTCAATGCCTATCAGAATTGGCATAAAATAAACTCCTCAGTCATTGATAACCCCCAATTCCTTGAAACTCAACTGAGAACGTGACTCAGAGTTCTCAGTGGTAGCTAAAGTCCTGTTCCCAGTAGAACTATTACCCCAGAACTCTTACTGTTACTGCCTTTATAGTATGAGCAATTACCTGTACCATTACTGCTTCCACTGCTTCCACTACTGCTGCCACCATATAGCCATACAGTCGTTACAAGCGCTCTTACTGTTACTGCTGTTGCTTGCTGCTGTCACCATGTAGGCAGGTTGTGATGTTGATACAGTTGAAAACATCTCGATGACTGAGGGACAGTACCTGTGGCCATACACCCCTCCCACCACAGTGTACACACTGGCTGAGCCTCTCGACCCATGCTTGAAGTCTTGAATAGTTTTCCCGTGTGGTTTATTTATTTATGTCCATTTGCAAAGAGATTAAATCCAGAGGGTTTGCATGGCCATGTATCGCCAACCAGGCAAAAAACGGTCATGTTTTAGAATAGAGCTGTACGGGATTATAGTGAATGAGCACACACAATCACACACTCTTTCACACTGATATCAGTCACGATAAAGCTTTGAATGAACAATGATTTTGTGCTGTTTGGCACTCTGAGGTTTCCATCAACATGAAACAGTCTTTCTTATCAGCTATTACACTTAAGACTGGGCCAGAATTCAGTATTGTCATTTATTAACTTAAAGTGGAAGGGAAGTGTGATGGTATGATGATATAATAAGATAATTTTAAGTAAATAGTGCATGAAACATTAACTTGTTAAAGATGTATGTATTGCATTAATTCAGTGATTGTAAGTGTCGTAGTGGAACACAGTTCATTGCAAATCAGATGATCATCAGTTTGATTATCGTAATAATAACTGGATATTCTTTGTAGTAGTGTTAACTGGTTTACTGTAGTAGTGCTATAATTTCGAATTATAGTAGTTGAAAATAGCCATACTTGACGATGGGATTGCCCCAATCTCTGTGTTCAGATAAAATGAGGTTGTGGTGAACTGTTCATTTGACAATGGACAAGTGAAGTCATTTGTTGTTTACTGACTTGTGAAACTTGACATTAGTTCTACTTGATAACCTGTTGAAGACAGTGAGCAGCATCATGAGTGTTGACTTTTGTTATGTGAATGAGGATCTTTTACAGATGGATTTAGTGGGTGAAGAGAGTTAAAGGAGGCACAAAGGCACACACACACACACTCACACACAGAGGAGAAGAGAGCGCAGTCTGTTATTGCCACATAATTCTGTGCTCGTACACTGCCTGTCTGCTGCTGGGGAGAACTCTATTTTGTCTATTAATTTGCATATATGTGTGCTTTAAATCCATTGAATGCACATGTGTCTGTCTAACCTTACCATGTCTGTCAGCTGAGTGTACCCAGAGAGCTTTCATAACTTTACTGCTGATGTCCATGCTGGCAGTGAGTCAGGTTCCACTTGTTTACCATGAAGAGAAATTCTGTCATGACCATCAGGCTTAGACAGGCCGTTGACAGCCTGAAATGATACAGTTGCTAGAGCTGGAGCTTACCTTAATTCCATTAGATGACCAGACTACGAAATTAAACTCTTGGCTGTTGTCTTTTTAAATGCGCTGATGTTTACACTTAGCCAAGGAGCGTATTTAAAGAAACACAACTTCAGCATTTTGGTACTTTAAAACATAGAGAATTAACTATATCATATTATGCAAGAAATCTAGTGTATGGAAATGCATGTTGACCATCACTTTTCCATATGTATTTGGTGTACCAGTTTGATAAAGACACAGGACTGCTACAGCTGTACCTGTTAGTCTGTCAATCATGATTAAATAAATACTGAACTCAATGCATGCATTGACACAGTAGTGGTTATGTTCCACTCTCCTCGAGCATTATCCTAGTGTACAAACTATTAGAGCATTAACAACATTTAGAAACGTGAAAACATTGATATTGAAAAATGACTAACAGACTTAATTCAAAACGGACTCACAAACTGTCTTCAATAATGAAGTCAAAATCATTTTTGACTAAAATGACAGACATGTTAGCTCAGTAGCAGGAGTGTAGACCTGTCATCAGGATTGCTGAAGGTTGGCCGGTAATTGTTTGCTCCAAAATTGTCGGACATGGCTTAGTGCCAGCTTGTCAGTGTTACCAGGGACTACATCTGTGTAGTTTTTGTCAAAGAAGAAGAGGAAGAAGAGGAGAATTGTTTAATAGAAAATTATTTTGATCAACCAGCTTAAGGCATTTATTTAGTAATAATCCATTGTCTTCCTGTTGTAATGACTGCATAGTCTTCTGCCTTTAGACTAGCAGGTTGTTTCTTATATAATGCCTATTCTGTTGTGCGTGTGTGTGTGCGTGCACATGAGAACGTGCACATGTAAGTGAATAATATGCATGTGAGTATGTGCGTGCATGCTCCATTTTGCAGGCGGCAGGCTGTGTGTGCACACGCTCTTTTCGAGCCAGGAAACATGCAATTTGAAACGGTGGGATGGTGGAATTTCTAGCCCACATGCTGTAGCAGGAGACGAGACACGTGAGCCGGTTGACCTCAAACCATCTCTGAGAGAGAGGGAGGAGGGGGAGAGGGAGGGGGAGGGGAGGGGGGGGGAAGAACAGCTCAGTGGTGAAATACAGACAGAGCCAGGAGAAATGAATGTGTATTAAACAGAGGAAGAGAGGGGCAGGGTAGAAGGAGAGGCTGTCAACAAATAGTGGAAGACACCTTTTAAAGGAAAGTGAGGGAGAGAGAAATGAATGGAGTCAACAGTGAGAGAAGAAAAACAGGAGCAGATAGAACCCAGAGAGATGAAAAAAGAGTCTGTTGGTGATATAACATGTCCTGTAAATGAATGATGGTTCAGTTTCTTACAGCAAGTCATGAACAGTGCCAGGTTGGGGGTTGTCTTTCCACAGGGGACACTGATACATACTGTATTCCCAGTCCCATAAGACACTTTCAGGAGAGAGAGGGACAGAGTGGGAGAGACAGAGACAGAGAGAGAGAGACAGAGTGGGAGAGAGAGCGAGAGAGACACAGTGGAGAGGGAGCGAGAGATGGAGGTTTACTGGGTCTGTTTTCAATTAACATGCTCAACAGTCCTGCTGTGTTTGTCTCTTGGCTTTCACACATGAACGTGTGTGTGTGTGTGTGTGTGTGTGTGTGTGTGTGTGTGTGTGCGTGTGTGTGTGTGTGTGCGCCAATTATTTGAGTTTTAGACCATCGGACTGAGGACATTTTGGCTGCTCCTCACAATCAAACAGACCTTCAAAGTACTTGGTTTTAAGGGTTAGGTTAGAATTAGGTTTAGGGTTAGGCATTTAGTTGGGATTAAGGTTAGAGTAAGGGAATGCATTATGTCCTCAGAAGTGTAGTAGCATAAACGTATCGGGATCAGCCATTCTCACATTGTACAAACTGTACCTGATCAGTCCCACACCAGAGTTATCACATTTAAGTTGCAGGCAGTCCTTGATGTCAGTCTAATGATTATTTTAATCATCCATGTTCCCACAGCCCAAGGTGACACCAGAAAATGTTTGACATTTTGCTTTATGTCAAAAAACAAAAAACAAAGTTGTAAATATAAAAATAGTAATTATATAGTAATAGTAACTAATCCATTTATGGCCTAATTGTTTAAGCACTAATGTGCACCATTTGGCAGGATTTACAAATGCAATCTCCTTTTGGTCTAATTTTCACACTCTGTCATACACACAAATCCTTATCACTGTTTGACCTTTATGCTACTAAATACTATAGCACTATAGTAGCACTATAACATTTTGGAACAGAAGTAGCACATTAACACTGGCTGCTGGCAGTGGTTGTAAAGATATGAATGGTGATATTGATGATGGTGATGAAGTTTAGGATTAAGGCTTGTTTCGAAGGTAATGTAACCACTGTTCCTTCATTAGTCAACTATAACTGACCACATGATCAAATGTTATACTGACTTTATGAATACAGTGTGTTTTCTTGCATGTTATTGAATGCATAAGCTGTTGTTGTGAATCAGTCAACACACCTTACTTGCCAATATGGCAGCTTTGACCACTCATTGCTTTTAATTTGCTCTCTTGCGTGACATACATTTAGTTATGATTGGATATTAGTGTTTTTCATACGGATACGGATGCGAACTGTGATACTCTTATTTCCTCATTTGGAGAAAAAAGTGACGTGTTCTACCAGCACTACTACACCTATGATAACAAGGCAAAAAAAGTCACGCCCATGAAGCAGGATAGAGTTTAAAGTAGTCCACAAATGGTCATATGAAGGTTAACCTCATTTGGCAAATGTTAGATGAAGATTAATTATCAATGGTAGCTTCTGCAGTAACGTTATGTTTGGTCATTAAACATTGCCATAGTGTAGTTGCATTTTGGGGAAGAGGAGAGGGCAATCTAATGCTGTAAATGCTCAGTTAGTTAGTGTGAGTCATCTTTGCATTTTGTTTCTCAGAATAGGGAAAATATGGATGAGTGCTTGTGGACAGCAACATTAACATTACAGAGTCATAGGCTGCCTTACGCATACTAAGGTGAGTTTTAATGGAACTAGTGTTGAAAAAGAAATCTTATTTATTAAAATATATGCATATAAACCTCCCATGACAGAAAATAAAAGACTGTTATGATATCAGCTGCCATATAGTGAATTTCCATTATTCTAGTTAATCTCAGTGCCTTTGCACAGCCAGCAGCAGTTAGTTTCACCATATTAACAACTGGATTATACATCCTTTCTAACTTTAAGTCACTTTTATTACAACATCAGTAGTTATTTACAACCTTCTGAAATTATTTTTATTAGCAAATACTTTTTTATATATTCAAAAGTGTGTCAATGGTATCTGTGTTTTGTTGAACATACAGCTGAAAATTTCATTAAAAACAATAATCCAGAAATCCACATGAAAACCAGATTTTCTTTTTTAATGCATTGCATGTTATTCTTTTTACTTCACTACATAATTATAAATACAGCTCTTTCATGTTTCAACTTTCAGTACCCTGTTGTAAAATGTTCTTCCAAAAAGCCTCTGTTCACCAATGTTTAGCTGAATGGGAAAATACATGTTGGATACACAATCCCTTTTTTAATGTCTGGGTTTTTTGTTTGAAAATCCAAAGAATCATTCCATTTGATTCATTTTAAGAGGTTACTTTCTTTCTTTTAAATCTAAATTGCATAGCTCTTTACCTGTAAGTGCTTTAATTTAAACCACTTCAAGTAGCATTTCTTTTTTTAAAAGTGCTATGCACCTTAATATTTTAATTTATTTATTTTTAATTGCTAATATTGTATTATATATACTCTTTGTCCATTTTTCTGAATGAAGAACACGTTGGATGATTTCATCACTAATGTGACACAATATGATAATAGTGATAATAATGTCTTCAGTCCTGTGTTTGTGTCAGAGGAAAGGTTGAGTGAGGTTTCAGTTTGAGTCGGACTGAGACTGAGGAGTTACAATAGTTCACTACAAACACAGAGACAAGCTTTTTCCCTGACACAGCAGAATATGTGTCCTGCCGCTCTGCTGGATCAATGTCAAACACACACGCACACACACACACTGACTTTGTTGATGTTTGCGTCAAATAGTTTTGGGTTGAGTCACAGCCCCTCTCTGTTTCTCCCGCTCTCGCTGTGTGATTTTTTTTCTTTTCTTTTTTGTAACCAGTTGTCAGTTTAAAGCTTAAGTCCACATTAAAACAGATGTCAGTTCTTTATCTTAAGCTAAATTTGCACAGAAAAGAAACAGAAAGCTTTTTACATAAGAGTTTGACACTGCTTTTTGTAATAAAAGAAGAACTGAAATGTGGACATTACTTTCCATGGTTTTGGCTTCGCAGGCCTGGCAGTAAACAGGCCTTGTAATAGCAAGACCATTCTTATGTTTTTGGGTGCAAGAATAGCACGGTGAGGTTTGAGTCTTATGTGCCATGTAATTAAGTTGGAACTAAATTTAAATCAAACTGTGATTAGATTTAACAAGCCAACAAAGACAGACAGCTCTGCAGCTCTTTCACGTCACATACATGCTGTATTCTTAGACATATTTACGTGTGTGTGTTTACTGGTCAGTGCAGTTGTACTTGCAGTCAATCGAACTGCAAAATATAAAGGCCACGCAAAAGCTTCTGAGCACATATTTTGTGGCAAGTGTTGCAGAAAGACTTGTTTGTTTTTTTTGACTTGAACAGACTCACACACACACACACACACACACACACACACACACGTGGTGGCCTTGCCAGAGCAGGGCTGACAAGTGGTCGTAATGATGCAGAATTATGAAAAGCTATTTTCCATGATGTCAGTCATTGGCCCTGACATGAACCCAGAAAAATCCAGCTCAGTCTGGAGCTGTCAGTCATTCTGTCTGCTGCTTTCTCTCTCTGCCTGCTGTCCCTCACTCACCCTGTCACCAACACGGTTTGTGACAACTTCACATTATAATTGAGCATCGGAGAATGTCTATAAGACAAAATATGAGGAAGAGCAAGAAATGGAGAGGAAGGAGCAAAGATGACATCAAGAGAGAGGGAAGACATGTTAGTACAGCAGTATAGGAGGAGGAAGAAAAGGAGAAGCCTTAGAGAATGTAAGTGATAGACCGACACATCCAGCTAGAGGTGAGGAGGAGAGGTGAGACTGCAGTGTCCTTCCTGCGTACCGAGGCTTGCATACATATGCACTTATTTGTTGCAAAGCTCGTGTTATGATCGGTCAAGCTCCTGCCATTTTTTTTTACATTATGCTGCTGATCATTGTATCAAAATCACTATCTCTTTAGTCAAGATGTTTTCAATATAGTGTGTAAGCAATGAGAGGCCTCAACTGATGTAGAGTAAATGTTAAATCGATTGAGTGAAAATATAATCAATTCACATATGATAATAGATATTCATTGTTTGCAGAAAAGGAAAATCCTGTTGTCTCTGTCAGTTGTTTCTGACCACATGTATGTTCTTATGATTGAAAAAAAAAATGTCTTCTTTAGACATATCATGTCAAGCAGAACATATTTCTTTAGCTTTGGGTTCTTTTTTTCCCACCTCCCACCCTGGACACAAACTTTTTGAGACACCTTTGACATGCACCAATATACCAAGGCAAAGTTCTTGTATGTGAAAACCCACTTGGCAATAAATCTGACTTTTTATCAAAAATTGATTCAACTTAGCAAGAATCTTTTCTGTATTGCTGGACTGTTAGAAATCACCAGTGTTTTATCTTGCCTTAGACGTACATTTGATCCTTATCTTGCAAGACCTAAATGACAAAGTTTAGTTAATGCCAAAAAAGAAAAATGGAATCTTAAAGGAGAAAGAAAGTCTGTATGCAACTGAACTCATGATAATCAACAGGGGAGAATGCTGAACCAAGGGGAGTCCACCTGGCTGGCCTCTCTGTGTATTCTCAGGTTTTGGATGTGCCTGCTCTGTTACTTTGGGACCACAGCGTTTCCAACCATCATTACAAAACATGTTGTAGTGCTCAAAGTGTTGGTTGAAGTCTGTACACAACTCACATTTGGTTTGTTCTTAGTTCTGTTGTGTGTTTCTCGCTCTTTGTTACTGACAGACTCCTCAGTATTTTGTTTACATCTCCACTGCTTAATCTGTCCCCTGCGGATTGTGTGTGTGTCCCCTGTGTGTGTGTGTGTGTGTGTGTGCACGCAAGTAGTGCTAATGCCTGGTTAAACCACTGTTCTGTTTAGGTCTGCTATTGAACAGATGGTAGCTAGCAAGCTGCTTCGGCGTGCGTGTGTGAGAGAGAGACGGACAGACAGAGAGAGAGAGAGACTGCCCTCAACAGTGCTGCAGAGTTAACATATGACCTATGACATATTATAGATATGGTGCCACAGCAGATAACAATGGCATATATAACAAGGGATGATAGGATCAGTTGATTTGTGGAGTTGTTACTTAATACAAAACTCATTGATTTGAATCTTAATGATAATATAAATAATTTATCCAACGAAGTGCCAAATAAGTAATACTGATTACAGCGTTAAAGTCTTTTATCCATCTCATGTCATCATCAAATTGAATAACATTGAATATGTTTGTGCATTTGTTCACTATTACATTAAAATAATCTCATTATTGGCACAGATGCTGACCTCATTATATGGACTGTTTATCAGCCTGATGTGACTGATCCACACTTTCTGTTTCAATCAATGTGTGAAGCCTTCAGCATGTGCTTAAAAAATATATGTTGAAACAGTGTAACTGTTGACAGCAACATACATGATCAGACCACACCGCTAAGCCCCTCCCACTAAACCCACAAGTTCAAATGGCAGCAGAAAGAGTTGGTTACCCTGCGAAACCTCATGCCTCGAAGGGACAGCTCCCCACGGTGTGAGCTTATTATGTAGTTTTTGCCCAATGATGCCAAATAATATTGCATCCCGTGGCTTTAGCAAAGTGG
This sequence comes from Holacanthus passer, assembly GCA_025331565.1. Lineage (NCBI taxonomy): Eukaryota > Metazoa > Chordata > Actinopteri > Pomacanthidae > Holacanthus > Holacanthus passer. The sequence goes on along the minus strand of JAFREQ010000099.1, from coordinate 1,205,726 downwards.
AAGTGAAGTATTGACAGCATTAATGACACACTTGTTGGGACAGGAGCAACAAAAGACTGTGAAAGTTGTGGACTGATCCAAAAACACCTGTTTGGATCATTCCACAGGTAAACAGGTTCATTGGTAACAGGTGATAGGATCATGATTGGGTATGAAAGGTTCATCCTGGAAAGGCTCAGTAGTTCACAAGCAAGGATGGGGTTCACTACTTCGTGAAACACGATTTGTATATAGGAAATTACTACATGGGCCTCGCAAACACTCCAAAAAACTGTTGTTGGTAAACAGGGTTTGTCTGAGATCGTCAGAATCAGTACGGGTTACATCTTCAACCAGAAAGCTTTAGTTTACTGTTTAAGTCACAATGCACATTCAACAAATTACTGTATTTCCTGTATTTGTAGTTGTTTATATGTGTGTATATTACTGTGCTCCAACATAGTGTGTGACTTTGTATTGTTAAATAGTAGACACTGGAGAAGTAAGTAAACAGTCCCTCCACACTCTAATGCCCACTGAGTCCAGGGAGACGGAAACATTTTCATAACCATTCATTGTTTTAGGACGGCAGTTTCCCCTTCACTGTCACAATGCATGCATGTGCACACACACAACGCAACACACCCACACAACACACCACAAGAGATAAAGAGAAACACTGTGTGGCTGTTTAGATAACTGTTGAATGGACAGTTCTAAAGATAGTGGTTAACCTTTGCATCTCAGCACAGTTGCTTTCCCTAGATGCATGTATGTGTGCTAAATGCTGTGAGACAGCTCCATCAGTAACATAGATCATAGATCATAGATCATCAGAGTTATGTTGACCTCAAGTACAGTCTCGATTGAGTCCTGAAGTTTTTTGTTGATGTGTGACTATTTGTAGCTGGTCCATACTTAAACAGTGCCACACTTTGGTTTGATCTAATCCATTATGTCATGTTTAACTGTTACCTCTACTTCATACCAAGTTGAATGGCTGTGTATTTATGTCATAAGATGTTGGTTTCTGTGTGTAAATGAGCTGTGGTGTCTCTAACCCATTGGTCTGACTTGATGTACTGTATGGAAAGTAATCATCATTCCAATACAATGGCACTTTTCCCTTTTAAATGATGGGTTAAACTGAGTTTTAGAGCCTACCTTTACGTGTTAAAAGCGTCAGTCCACTGTCATCATTCTTGTTGGTATTGCAGTACTTGCAGACAGCCACTCAGGTATTTGTTGTGGGGCGGTTTGCAGAGAATATGTGTAAGAGCACAGAACAAGCTGCAGGATCACATTAAAACAGATCTGTGCAGAATTCCTCAACAAAACAACACCAGACATCAAATGGTTAGACATATCATGGCATGATTCCCGGGTCTCTAAAGGGAAATTCCACACTGAAACAGAATGCTGATTTTTTTTTTTTTTTTTCCAAATAGTAAATTCAGTGTCTGTAAACAATAAAAATATGAGAATCAGGACTTGAACATGTGATGTCACACTGACTGGCGTTTGTGAACCCACAGCTGTAGTGAGGGATGGCAGACTTCTGTTCACAGGAACAGGAAACTGCTGATGGGCTGCTTCTGTCTGTCACAAATAAGCAGGTTCAAGACCTTGGAGAGTGATTTTTGCTGGTCTTAAGCCTGATTATGAAAAATCACACTGACTTTACATGACTGTTGACCATTTTTGTAAACCATGCTGTAGTGTGTCAGACTTTTGAATTTACCTCTGAGGCAGCTGTTTGTTTTTATTCATTTCTAAACTGCATGAAATCCAATTAAAAGCCTGTTCAAACTTGCTTGAGTTGTATAATCGATTACTACATTATTAAAGAATGTCAAGGCTGCATTAGTTTCCATTGTTTTTGAAAAATGTGGCCAACCTGTTTTTTTTGCGATATTGCTACTAAGTTCTATGTTTTATAAAATGCTAGAGAACTGTGTTTGGTTGCAGCAGGTGAGCAAAGATGACTGCCTGCCTGATGTTTTCCACACCTGTTATTGAGGATTTAGCAGCCCGAGTGGATATAGATGTACCACAAGGATTTTCTGCCACCCTTTGCAATGAAACATTCATTATCAAGCCAGTGCATTTGTCAACTGCATTCACAAGCATGCTCTGTGTTTTGAAGTCTTCCTCATGTGCATATCATGTGCAGAATTCGTCCACCATTTGAAATGCCAGACGGGATGCTGGCTGAAGTATCTCAAAGATAATTGACAATGGGAAATGGTGTGTGTGAGTTTGTGTTTTTTACGAGGGTGTCACAGGATCAGATGATAGCTACTCTAATAAATAGATACCCCTGTTCGTAAGAGAGTAAGTGAAATGCCTTGCATGTAGGATAGACTGACTCAGGTTACCGGACCCAGGGCCATGTTTTCATCCCCTTATTTATGGAAACTTCTCATTTAAAATCCAAATAAGGGATGATAATTGATGCCCACAAAGCAGAAGAAAGGAATAAGACATGTATGCGATGTAAGAGTATGTGAATTGAAATATGACCTTGTTTTTCCATAGAACGATGTACATAATTGTTTCGAGAAACTGTGGGAGAGAATCACAGAGGGGAACACTGATGTGGTGTCTGCTGTTAGCTCAGTGTGTTTAAGACATTCAGCTCTGAATGCTCCACCAGATGTTGTTCTGTATGCAGATCCAAGCCACGAATGTGCTTCACATTACACACCCTCATTGTTCAACATGGCTGGCGCTCTAGCATTCACACACAGTACACATAATAGAGTCCAGTTCATAACTCAGGTTTGTTGGTGAGAAATCATCTTTTCTGCAAACATGGATATGTTTGAGAGGCATCACAGTGCCTTAACCTAGTGCAACTAACAGACATCCTGATTTCAGTCTTTTTATTGAAAGCAAACCCTTGCACATGAGTCATTAGTTTGTTTTGAATCTGTCTCATGTAACCCAGCAGTACTGGATGAATGTGTCTGTGGTTCTATCACTGCTTGTCTCTGCTTGTCTCTGGCTGGATTCAAACTACTTGGTGCCTGAAGGCCTGTGAACCACTCCTGGTGGGAGGCACTCACTCACACAATGATACTGCTGCAGTCAGAGTGGTGCATGTGTGGAGGAGGAAACACGAAAGGTATATAATAGTACTAAGAATAAAATGAGCAAATTCAAATCCTAACTTGCTTGTTTTGTGTGGCCTAGTGGTTCAGATTCATACCCTATAGCTGCAACATCCACTGAGTGATTCCAGCAGAGGATCATTGCCTGTCCTACCCCTTGCCCTCTATCTCAGCAATTCTTGTCTGTAAATCTCCTGCCAGAGGTGAATATGGACAGGGTAGTAACAGACAATTCAGTTTTCCTGCAAGTGCCTCCAGTTGTGTGTCTCGTGCTATGAAACAGGAGTGTGTGTCTGCATGCGTGGGTGTGCATGTCGGTCCTGAGCCAGTTCATTCACAGTAATTAACGCCACTAGAACAACCACCTCTGGAAATATGTTGCTCCACTCTCTTGGCTGGTGGGACTGTTAGAGGGTGTGTGAGGAGTCAGATTTCAGACAGGTAACACTTGAATCCTTCCACACCCTGAGCACGTCGGTTAGGGGAGAGAGTGATCACTTTAATCAGACACCAACAACTCTCAGGCCTGCACACTTTTTGTGTATGAGGCTCCTAAATATTGACAGTGCTGCCTTTTACTTTATTTTTACTGAGCACAAGTGCAGTGGTTGCCTGTGGGATGCACAGCTGATTCTAAGTAATGATCATAGTTTGTTTATACAATTGTTACGTTTGATCTTTTCAACTGGAGGGTAAACCAGGGGAAAGAAATGACCAATGGGAAGAGAAATCTAGGAACCCTGGTCGTCAGCAATCTTGATAACTGTAAAAAGTATGGCACTGGCATTTTTTCCATCAAGAATGCAAGAATGCCATCCTCATCAGACTGGTGGTGTTGTTTGTCCAAGATAATTACAAGACATATAAGACTTCCATTTAAGGATAATATAGATTCCCCATCTGTGTAGTTTCTCCCAAATATGTTTTCAATTGCATGTAATTAATTTTCTTCTGTTTAGCAGTGACATATTCACACAGGATCATTTTCTCTGGCTGTAAGCATTCTTCTGATTTTCTTTTTGAGCTCCTAATCATGACATTGTGTGACACTGGTAATTCTAGACTGGCTGACAGATGGTTCTGTCCCCACACATTTGTAATTAGGAATGTATTTCTTCCACAGCAGCAAAACATGAGGCATCAAATCTCCTAGAGATTAAACTGGGCTTGTAAAACCTTTTAGGGCTGACTGTCTGGAAAACAAAGTATCTGTACAGATATTAAGAAACCTGGTTGTCTAGTTCAGTCTATTAATGTGATGTCTGTTGGGACCAGTCTTTTGTTGAAATCTTTTTGAACTTTAATAAGTGATTTATTAACCACTGCTCCCAATGCTTGGGGTTAGGACTTAATGTTAAGTTATGGTTAGGTGTTGCAGAGATGACTAATTGTGGTTTCTGTTAAAGGTTGGTGTTCATGTATGGGGAAACAAATTTCAACACAACACGCTACAACTCCCTGCATTCAAATAAAGGATTCACTGTTGTGAACAGTCAATGTATAGTCCTTGAAAATAGTACAGTCCTCAATTTTTCTAATCAAATATCCTGAAAAAAAAATCTTATTTTCAAACCAACATGGTGATAGCCATCACCAGTAACTATTGTTTTTTAAAATACATTTCAACATTTTTGACCATCTTTCAGAAAACACTGCAAAGTGTGGAAGTAGCCACATAACCACAGAGAGAATAGCTAATAAGGTGCGAGTCAAGTTGTCAGAGATGTGCTCACATCTGTGCTGGTGGAGGTGTGAAGTGGTTTATATGTAGTGAAGGAGGAAACTAAGGTCACCAAGAAGCTCCTCCCCCACTCACACTCCTTCCCCCATCTTCCTCCCCTGTCTCCCCACTCTTGTGCCAGGCTGTTTTTCCGTAATAGCCCGAGATGTCAGAGACCATTTGTCTTCTGCAACACACACGCGCCACACACACTCGTAGCTTGTAGCTCTCCAAACCCAGTGCAGACCTACTTTTGCATGCTTGCTCAAATAGAGGTCTTCTTTGTTCACTACATCAACCCCAGAGCTCGTTCTGTGTGTGGAAAATTGCTGCCCAGAGGCCTGTCCTCTGTCCTTCGAGCTCTCTGTCTTAGAAACACACGCACATTTTTTTTTCTTTCTTTCTTCCCTCCTTCCTTTCTTTCTCCTACACACACAGAGAGTTGAGTCTTAGTGAAGTCACATGAATTGGTAGTAGGCCCTAGCCCTGCTCTCTTTCCCATGTTGGCCTGACACAACGTCACAGAGTATTCACATGATGGTAGTCTGACTAGCCGTGTGTCTGTGTGTGTCTGTGTGTGTGATTGGTGGATTTAGTGGAGTCCAATTTCTGTTTGTCTGATTAATTTAGACTGGAAAGTTATTTGTCCCTGTTCCCAGTCAGTCTTTTAAAATTGATACCTAATAGATGATCAGATACATAACAGGGCTGCAAGACTACATGTTGCATAGCGTAGACTGTAATGTAGTGTAAAGGAGTGAACAAGTCTGGTAACTTGGTTAGCCAGCCAGCCTGTTAGTATAATACACTTGTATTAACATTAGTTTAGTGCAGCTAACTGAATTTGCAGACTGCACTTTTACTTTGAGCATGTGAATTTGGCGATCTGTGACTTTCAGCTAACGTTTTACAGCTTGTTAGATATTAATTGCGTCATCTATGATTTAAATTTGAACATGAAACTCAGCTGGGGTAATGGCATGGGAAAAGGCTGTTTGTGTGTGCTCTGAAGTTGGTATGGTAATGGTAATGTGGCTGTCCATTCTGTTTTCTTCGTACAAAGAGCAAGTACATGGATTAAGACTTTGGAAGGAAAGCAAAAACTGTCCAAAAAACCAACTGCTGCCTTTGCAATGCAATATTGCCAATACATCACTGTGTTTCTACCTGTCCCCACTTGGTCACAGGTTGCCAGCTGTAATTCAGCTACAAGCCTGAATGAGAAAGTGTACACTGTCTAAAAACATAAATAAAACAGAATGGGATAACTTACTAATCCTTTTTGACACATACTGAAAACAGTACAAAGACTATTTAATCCCTTACTTCATCGACTTCATTGATTTTTGTAAATATCTGCTTATTCTGAATTTGATGGCAGCAACATGTTTCTAACAAGTTGGGACAGGAGCAACAAAAGACTGTGAAAGTTGTGGACTGATCCAAAAACACCTGTTTGGTTCATTCCACAGGTAAACAGGTTCATTGGTAACAGGTGATAGGATCATGATTGGGTATGAAAGGTTCATCCTGGAAAGACTCAGTAGTTCACAAGCAAGGATGGAGAGTTTGACCTTCTTACATGTCATTATATGTCAAATGACAAAACAATATTGAATTCACATCAGGAGAACATAAAATGTGAGATATGAACACAGCTGCCTTTAAGGATGTTATTACTACAAGAATTAGTTAACAACAATAGGGGTTGGTAATGAAAAAGGCCTTATTGCATTAAAAATGCCTTGGTAGCTGAATGGTGACTGCACCCCCATAACCGTAATGTTGCTGGTTCACTTCAGGCAGGGGCCTTTGTTGCATGTCATTCCCCTCTCTCCCTCCCCACCTTTCCTGTCTGCCTTTTCTCCAGGGTCTAAAATTAACAACTGTCAAATGCAGCTACATTTTTCATTTGGCGAGTAAATCTTGGAAGGTGTACGCCACACTGGCAGGTAAATGTTTGTACCAAAATAGTCATATCATAAAAAACTGTGCTGAAAGTCTGTACCCTGTTATGGTGTCATTTACTAGCGCACTGCTTCTGTCCTCTGCTGTCTGAGTCTTGGTGTTGGAGTTTGACACACACACATGCTGGTGATGCTCGGATCGGCTTTGACGTGAATCCACTGTTGCACGTAAATCATCCACCCACCCAAATACATATTTTTTCTAGATTGCAATGTAAGTTTATGTTGAGCAGCGCAAGCTTTCCAGGTGATTTCTTTATTGTGTGTTCTATAAATTTATGAATCTTTTCTTTTACGGTTTACTTTCATGAGTGGATCGTTTAACGATTTTAGACTTTTGCATGTGTGTGTAATGTCATTGCAGCAAATATTAGCAGCAAACAGTGAAGCTAGTTATAAATATGACATGACTGAGGAAAACGGTAACTTTTAGCTTCTGAAATATATCCTGTTAGACCGTTGTGATGGAGCTGAGGATTTATCATGGGGACTGCTACTTTACTCCAAACAGTTTCACTGTATGAACTTGGAACGCGTGTTATCTTGAGGATGTGTCTAAGAACACGTAACATTAATCGACATTAGATCCTGACGACCCTGTAGGTGTGTCGGGTGATTTAAAGAATCAATACAAACATACTCTGCTACAGTACCTAGCTGCAATCTTCTGGCAAATGTTTTGCTACATAATAGCATAAATAGTAAATGACATATTCGTTAAGAGCTGGATTTTTTTATACACAACTCTGCATCTATCAGTCCCCTTGGCTGGTGAGTCACAAAGTTCATTTTCTCAAAATGTCAGAGGTTTATTGTCAGCAATGGCTTCTTGCTAGAAGCGCATAAAATGAAATAAATCTAAAGGGAACAGTCTCCTGCAGAAGAAACTGTTCTAGCTGAATTTATTACTCGGAGACAAACGAAAAAGCATACACATACAAACAGTAATAATAATAGGCTATTGTGTATTTGTATATTATAGGTCATAGTAATTATTTGTCACATACACATTTTGCTGCGCCCCCCAAAGACATTCTTAGAAGCTGTAGTGATTGACATTACTTTGCCTGATGTTCTGTAAGAACTGCGTGGATTGCAGAGTTTCTGTCAGAATGAGACCTTAGTGTAGGAGGAGGGTCTTTGAATGGCTTGTGCTGGATTCTTATGTAGTCGCAATGGGCACTGATGGATTTGTGATCACCATGAGCTTTTGATGTCTCCTAAGAGAACCTGAGAGCATTGCACGAAATGCAGACTACATCCATCTTAGGTGTATGAAATTAAACATCATTTGTCACTACTTTTTGTGGAGCTGTCCAGGCTCTTCTGAAGTTTCTATCCTTCTTTCTGGTCTTGTCTGGCAAAAGTACAGTTTTGCCCTGAAAATAGTCTGAATGTTGTCTGGATTTAGACATGCATCACCGGGGCCACATGTTGTTGCATGCACTTACTGTTAATTGGTATTGTTAATGTTGAGCTAAGATATGTGATAGTCTTAGAGAACTTAATGTTTTTTTTAATTGATGTGGTATGTGAAAATCTTTTGTGGTATTAATACTGAAACGTATCCACGCCTCACCAAAGATTAATGTAACAAATGATGGTTTTATATATATATATATATATATATATATATATAGTAATTGCTAAATCCTTTCATGCACAAATTGTTAGAAATGGAGTGAGGTATTTTGCTGAATGCATACACACGTACACACACACAAAGGAAAATGCTCAAACAAGTCAGAAAGACAAAATTTTGAAAGAAATTTTTTTAGTATTGTGCCATCTTCATCTGAAAAAGCTCTGACCTGTATATGCTTAAATATAAAGGACATAAAAGCATTTCAGGCACGTGTTGCATATTCATTAAGCAACAGTGGAGCAGTGAAAGCTTCTTAAATATCCAGGTTCAACCGTTTATGGTTATTCTCAGTCAAGGCTCTATTGTAAGTAGCTCTCTGTACTTCATTGTTGATGAGAGCAACTGCTGGGGCAGTGAGTAATTACTGGACGATGGCAGCTTGCGCTTGTTCAAACAGGAAAAGCACAAGAGGCCGACTGAGATGCATTCTGTAAAGGTTTGTTATAGCAGGGCTCCAGCACTGTATCAGATTCATTCATTAATGCTGTTGCACATGGCTGAAAATGTACTCAACTTTGATTGAACATTGTTGGCACAAAGTTTTTGTGCATTTCACCTGCTTTGTCCTGATGTCACTGTAACTTACTGAGAAATCTGCCCTGATAATCACACAGCCATTATGCTACGTGAATGGCAGAAATGGTACTATGTGTTGCAGTAGTTTGATTTAGATTGGGAAATGAAAATCATGTGAGGTATGGGTGTTCTAAACATTTAGCAAAGTGATGTTACCTTGTTCTTCCAGTATGATTGGAATGCAGTGTTGAGCTGTTTGTTGAAAATCATCCAGCAGTGCAAACTCTGAGAACCAGTTCTGTAGATGATGTGTAAAAGTCATCAGCCTCTTGTCTGTTTCTTCTTGTGCAGGATGGATTGAATGCTAACACAGACACATACATGCATGCACAGTCGGCAGGCAGGCATGCAGGCTGGAGAAGACAGGAGGGATTTTCCCATACTGCCTCTGCAGCGGCTGCCCTAGATTCCACCGAACGATTGTCTCGATGCAACTCAGCTATTATTAGAGCTGTATTATCAGGAGAGATGGAGTGAGAGAGTAGGGAGGAAGGAAAATGCAGAGGGGAAGAAAAAGTGGTTGAAAGAAAAGAAAAGCATGCTTTGTTTTTCTTCCAGTGTGTGTCCTTGCCTTCTGTTGAATATTCAACACTTTGTCTCTTTTGGCTTCCATCAGAAGTCAGTTAGTTTATAGACCAGGGTTTATACTGGCTCTTTTTTAATTTCTGCTTTTCACTGCAGTGTAGTCACCTCAGCTTTTATTCTGACTTAGGCTGTTCAAACTGGCACCTGTTATAATTTCATAAAAGCTTCTAATAATGCTCATCACAAGTTCCCAGAGTGCAAGTTTTGTCCAAAACCCCAGACAAAGATGAAATTGGGGAGCAGTGAATGAATGCAGTGGTTGGTATATCTATCTAGGATGAGTCGCAAGGTCTGCAGAGGCAAAAACGCCATGGAAGCTGATTTGAGATGCTTAGGGAATGAAATTAGCACCTGCCGCCTGCCAAATACAGGCTTGGCTCTTTGTATTGAAGAATATTATTTTTATAAAGCATATCTCAAAAATAGTCAAGGATTAAGCTTGCATGATACTGTATATTCCATATTTCTGCTGTCAGGTACCACAGACTCAGTGTTGACAATTCTAAAGCATTCTACATAGATTTCTGAAGTGGCTGATATAAAAAAACTGAGTGGCCGGTAGAAGTGTTCAGTGATCTGCCGCAGTGGCAGGTGAAGAGAAAACATAGTTTCAGATGGTGATGCTGTTCTGAGGGCACATAGAATTTCTAGAACCATGCAGTACTTCGGTCATCTGTCATTCACATCACTTGTATCATGACGTATAAAACTGATGTCACACCCAGAGCGCTGTTGTCCCTCTGTGACTGGCCACCACCGCTGTTGCTGATGTCATGTTCACAGCATACACATGCAGGCCAGGGTTGTCTACACAGCAGAGTTAACAGGTTTACTAAAGCCTCAACGGATCTGACCTGAGCTTTCTTACTGACTTACAAATGGCGGCAGTTTAAGTCTGTAAGGCGGTCTGCATACTTGGGTTCAAACATTTAGGAATCAGTGGATTACAAGGGAAAGAATGCGGGCTGCTTTCCACAACCTTTTTATTTGATGTTGTTTGAAAATGTGTTTGCTCACCTTTTAAAGTATACATCTGGTGATCTTCTGTATTTTCTTTCATTGTCAGCAAATTCTATGTGCATCTTCCTCCTCTGTGCCAAAGAGCTCCATTGTTGTCCAAAAACTTTTAAAATCACATCAATCAACTGTAGATTAATTCCGCAGCAGAAAGTAGATCCCCAGCAAATGCAATATTTCCTCTGTTTCAGTAATGTTTGCTACAAACTGCAGTATCCAGTCGATGTAGGAATTTACTCAGCCTTTTGTAAAAATGAATATTTTTAAGCTGTTTCTTAAGATTTATGTCTTCAGTAGGAAGCAGTGGCTGAGAGCCAACGACAGGGCAGGGAGTCAGAAAGTGTCAAGAGGCCTTATCCTAAAAACAGCAAAGATGATAGAATATCTGCTCTGACATTTCTGAAGCAGTTACACTTTGTTGCTCTTGGTCTGCAGTGAAATTATGGACCAGCCAAGTAACATGACATATAAACGTAAACATATTTCCTGATGAAATAAACAGATAATGAGTTTCCGTCCATTTTACTGAGTAAAAGTTAACACATGAAACATTTTGATTTATCTTTACCTGCTTTTAATTCACCTGTTATCTATCTTCACACCTATTCACTTTGTCCACCTTGATTGATACCTTCAGTATGTTGAGTCTAATGACCTGTGGGTAGCTGAGTAAATATATTTGCGTTGGGGAAAAATTGCGCTGCTAATGCAATGCAGATCATAAGAAAACACATTAAAGATGAAACAGATTTCATCCTGAAATCAGTGGTTCAGAAGGAAGTGTTTGAGTTAGTATTTTCCTAGTAATGCGTTGACAACAACACAGTGCTATTTTTGGATGAGCCTTTTCCTTCCCTCTCTTCCTCTCACCTCTCCCTCCCCCCTCTCTCCTGGGCCCACACATCCTTCGTATGGAGGAGATGAAGGAGGAATAAAGGAGGGGGGAAGCTGGGTCACATCACTCTGCTCAAGGCTGTTTACTTTATCCTTCTCTCTCTTGCTTGCTCTCTATCTTTTTCTCTGTCTATCTCTTTTTCTGTGTCTGCCAGACTTTTTTCTTCTTCTTGCCTTCTGCTCCCTATTTTTCCCTCAATTCCACATATCCATTCTCTCAAATCTCTGTAATGTGTTGCACGTTTCCACACTGTCTGTCCTTCTTGCCATCTTGTGCCTGCTCTGGTTCCCATGTGAATTTGAGAGAGAGAGAGAGAGAGCGAGCGAGAGAGAGAGGAGACCTTGTAGAAGAGGGGATGTCTCTTCATGCTGTCATTGGATATTACTTCAGCTCATCTGCTCACTTATTCTATCTCTCTCCTTCACATTACTTGCACCCCAGTGAACCTCCACAACAGAGTCACTCTTCTCCCCTCTCTATGTTCTGTCTGTCTGTCTCTGTTGTGTTGGAGCTTTAGCTTGGTTAAACCATTCTAAGATCATCTTTTTTGTAGTGTTGTTAAACAGCATTGAGGGCATTTTATTGGTTAGGTGACTTAAAGGGAACATTATGAATCTTTTCCAGTCCTCAACTGTGTCCATCTAAAGCTGTTGCCTGTGGACTTTGACACTCAGTGATATTGGCCGTCTTTTCAGTCTCTCAGTGTTTTTTTATCATCTCCAGCCTCGTCTTTGTTCTCTGCAGAGAGACACCACATATTTAGCTTATTGAGAAGAAGTGAAAGTAGATGACGTGACAGTCGAAGCAATAGCATTGGAATAAACATCTGCAAGGAGGTGTGCCATTTTTCACATTCTTCAGAAGTCAAACATGCTTGCCTTGTCTCATAAAGGATTTGTGTCAGTTAAAGTCTAAGAGCTGAACGCTGTTGAAGTTACATGTGGTATTTAAGCACTGACAGCAATTGAAATGTCATTTGAAGAGTAACATTTGAAAGCAGTTGAACTATCAGTTGATTTGTACGTGGTGAAAGCATTTGAAATAATTTTAAGCTTTGTGGGCAGTTGAACTGTCAGCTTCTATTGAGTGATGGAAGTAGATGAACAAGTGAGTTCACCTGAGTGAAGAGCTGAAAACAAATGAACTGTCATTTAAAGCATAAAACATTGAAACAGTGGAAATAGAGCTGGGTGATATGGTTAAACAATGTGATCTGGATCATTTTTTCCATACTGATCAATATCTATATTTATCACCATATATAATTTGATAATGCTGCCAGTTTGAAGAGTGTTGTGATAATGACTGAAGCCTGTAGAAACCAGAGTTCATTTTTAGACTTTAGAATATGTTTCATTAACATGACAAATAGAATAACATAAACATTCAATTATGCAAGCATGACTTCATTTAGAATATATTTTGTGATACAAGAATATATTGAATAGCATCTAAATGTAAATATTTAACATTGCAAACATGCTTAATCTGCCTTAACAAAACAATACAAGTTAACTTGCCTTGGAACTTGATCAGACTGTCTCTCCTTTGTTGCACTTATGGATTGTAAGTGTTGTTGTTGACCTGAGTACCATCCATCCTAAGGTCTGTTTCATTCCCTCCGCTGTGTTACGCTGCTGTCCATTCTGTGTGTGGAGCAGCTCAGCCCGCCCCTGTGCAAACAGGCAACCATACAGAGAGCACAGGCCGAGAGGCAAACGTCATTTTCCTGCCCCTTGGTGGTGGCGGCACTCATTAGTTTTCCTCTTTTCCAGAGGACATCCACCTTCACATCCACAATCTTCACCACTAGCTCCAACAATGCTGTGTGGCCATGTACTTTGACATGCAAGCCAAAAACCTCTTTTTACTATTGCACTGTGCCTCTTAATAGATTTTCAGGCTGTTGTTTCAGTTTTGCTTGGCATCTACAAGATGCAGTTGCTATTGTAACTGAATGATGATGAAGGCCATTTGACCTCACCCCAACCTGCTTGGATGCAGTGGGCCCTACAAGTGTGAGACTCACAATGTAGGTGTGCAGGTTAAACTGTGCATGCGTGTGGCCAGTGAGGAGTAGAATGGCTGAAAAGTGTAACACAAGGCAGCTGATGTTTTTGCCTGGATGTAGGAGCAGTTACTTTGGAACATCCACAGCATGGTCCATTCATCTTCAATCATGCATGATTAGCTACTGGCTTCCAAGATTGCCATCCCTCCATCTCCCTCTCATTCCGTCATCATCCCTCTTCCTCCCTGTCTCTGCCCTTCCATCTCCCTTTGTCCTCATTCTTCTCCATGTCTTCTCATTGAACAATTACCCTGCCATTCTCCCTTGTAGCAATTTCAGTAGTGATGAAACCTTGCATGTACACACACACACACTCACACACACACACACTGTCTCTGTGTTGTATTGGGTGGGGGCATCAAATGTGTCTTTGCCCACAGCAGCTCCACTTGAATTTCTTTTTTGCATGATGAGATTTCTTCTTCTCTGCTCACTGTCCCTGCACAATGAGATTTCTTCTTCTCTGCTCATTGTCCCTGCATGATGAGATTTCTCTCTCGTCCTCTCTCTCTGTCTGCCTGACTCTTTCTTGCTTGCTGGTAATTGTGAGAGGAAGCCAGCCAGCAGCCCAGTGACTCAGAAGCTGCTTCATATATTTATGTACCTCTGGGGGACCATCTCTCAATCAAAGTCTGTGTCTCTCTCTCTCTCACCCTCTCTCTCCCCTGCTGATTGATATTCTGTAGCAGTAGAAAGCAGCAGCAGCAACATCATTTGGTCCGTTGTCAGGGAAGGGGCGCCTTGGTTACGGCGTTGTGGTAGGCCAGTTACTCAGTTTCTCTCCTGTTTGTGTTCATCTCACCCATCCTCCTTTTTTTTGCCCTAATCCTTTTTGCCTTTACTTGTATTTGACATCTTCCTCTCCATCACCAGGCACAGATGATGCTCTCATCTTCTTTTCCTCTTTATTCATGACATTATATTCCTCCTATATTTCTTCCCTTTCCTTCTGTTCTTTGCTTTTGTTCCCCCTCTTGACCATTTTATCTCCTTCAGGCTTCATATTCTGCTGTGTGTCACCGGTGATGCTTTCCTCTTCATCATTTTAATCTTCCTCTCTTAATTCCTTGTCTCTCTTTGTCCGTTTCCTACCCCACACGATCGAATCCGTTTCTTTCATCGTCTTGTTTGTCTTTTTTTCTTGCACTTTCAATCATTGTACAGAAATCATATGTCATTTTTGCTTTTCCCCTTTCTCTCTGCTTTTAATGATGCTCTTCTAATTATCAGCAAGGCGAGATTTTTGGTCTTTACATAACCACTTTCTTTTCCATCTTGTGTTTTTTCCTCCCTCCTTGTTGGCCCATGGTTCTGCCTCCTCTTAGCACCTGCAGGTTTGTGCTCTTGACAAATTTCACATGAGTACAACAGTGACTCGTCTTTTTCGGGCTCAGCTGCTGTCTTTTTTCACTCCCTCCATTGTTTCTGAATAAAATCATTCTGATGGCTCTGTTTCTGTTGTGTTGTAGTAGACCTCATATGCCACCGAGGCACTATCCAGCACGACTGGTTGATTCATATAATGCAGTTGACTGTTATATTTACAGTCATACTACACATACAGTTTGAAGAAAACTCCACTAGAATATGAAGTTTAATTGGTGTTCACATTTCCCATTTGTTTGAAATGACTTCAGGAATTTGGTAATTGCTTGCATGCTCCAAGACCCTGCCTGTCTTATTCCAGGCTGACAAAACACGTACATCAATGTTTGCTGCAGGCTGTTATAATATATTCATTGATTTAGTATTGCACTTGATAAAGTTGGGGTACTCATGACAGATTTGAAAGGAACAATCACAATCTAAGCAGCAAAGACTGGGATATCTTGACTTATGTTCCCTTGTACAGCTCAAGCTCTAAAAACACAGGTTCCTACATTTCCCATAATGCAACCAACATCTTTCTCAGACCGGTAAACAGCCATGTCCAGTTTGTAACATAGGCTTTCTGTTATAAATGCACAATCTTGTGGGGATTATGGTGGCCTCGTGGCCCAAAACACATGTTGCTTAACCATAACATTTCCGTTTCAAATCCTTTCTTGCTTGTTATTCTTCTCCACATCTCTTTAATATTTCTTACAGCGACATAAGCCAGTGCTCAGTGGTATATGCTCCTGAAACAACATGCAAACGTGCTGCTGCAATTCAAGTAGGCTTGAGCCACATTTTTATAAGATATATTTTTTTCCATCATGGTATTGCCTTACTGTTATACAAATTAATAATATTATGTTTTTTGTCCGTGGAAACCAATACTGATTCAATTTGAAGAGCTCTAGCCTAAATGATACCTGCTCTTCAATAAATACTTGAACTTCCTACATTATTATTTTCTTGTTAAGTCTCCACATCTTCCTTCGCAGACTGAAAAATCTTCTGTTTGGACTCAACCTTGGCCCATGAATCAAAAAACTAACTTTTTTCTTTATCTCTTTTTATAATATCTACATGTAGCACTTGAAGCAGTTGAGCTTATTTGATATTGTTAATGTACTTGCATGATTCTTGCAATTTTGGGTTGTACCCCCACGTTTGAATATGTTGCTGTTTCTCACTATGGATGAGTGTCTTAAATACAGGTAAAGTAGGGGATGTACTCAAGTCAAGGTTCTTCAACCAGCAAATGAAAATAATGTGAAATGTGGTGTTAGGAGGTGTTAGCTTATGCTGCAACTTTCACTATTACGTTATATTGAGAGGTGTTTTAATGTTTTTTCCATCCCAGTTCGATCAATGAAGGTAGATTAGAGGTAGGGGGATTTGGGTTGAGGGCGGTCAAAGGGAAGAAAGGAGTCCTTTAGCCTGGCTAGTCTACATGTTTTCTATGCAGTCAAGCTCGATCAGATTAGAGTTTTTGGATAGCAGGATATGAGTTTAGTGCGTGAGTGTGTGAGTGAGTGAGAAGTTTTAGGCAAGTTTGAGACTTTGGCAAGGGAATGCATTGTGTCAGTGAGTGTCCTCATAAGAAGTGTGTGTGTGAGTGTGTGTGTGTCTGGACATGACTTACAGCAGTGCAAGGCTGGGGATGAGAGACAGACACTGTGACAGAGAAAAGGAGGGTCATGTAGCTGCTTGAAAACCTATTAAGTCAACAAAACGGGTCAAAAACGCTTGTTGCACTAGAAACTGCATGCAACAACTGATTTGTGGTCTGATTGATTCAAGATTCTCACATCGAGGTCACTCTCAATACATTAATAAGAACGGAGTATAACAGATATTTTTCACTTGTAATTTTATCATGCGAATCATAGTGTACATGAAGCAAGCAGACAGAGAGGTGGGCTGCAAACACACACAGTAGTGTAGTACACATAATATTTCATCTTTGTCCTTGTCTTCATATTAATGCTGTCTCCCATTACTCCAGTCCTCGTTTCCTCGGTTTTCTATATTTTGTATCAGGATGCGTTTTCTCCAGCTTTCTCTGACGCTCTATTTAAAAGGCAGATTTGGCTTCTCTTTATGCATTGGTCATTTGCTTTCATGCCTCGCGCTCATTGGCTGCCAGTGGCCTCGTGTGCAGCCAGCCAGAAACCTGCTCTGCAGCCTTTAGTGATGGGCAGATTATACACAGCTCAACTGCTGTACATACATTCGCATTTACTCATGTATGCAGTCATATACACATTGGCTGTACACAGCCTCTTCACGTCCTGACTAAAGTCCACTTTGTCCTCTCTGTCTCTGGCCTTCTATCAGCTGGTTTTCTTGTTCCAGGTGTTCCTGGAAGTGTTAGAACACATTTAAAAAAGTAATAACATCCTGTAACAGTTTAGTCGTGGCTTTGGACATTCTGAAATGTCTGTGACAACCCCAAAGAAATGCCACCTTAATTCATTGGAGGGGTTTGTGTGTCCCTGTGGTCCTGGGAGCAGTGTTGTCAGAAGCGGTAGTCCCTTGAAGTGTCTCCCAAGGCAAATTGGTCCCAGGGGAGGGGCCAGACTAAGAGTGATTCACCAACCCTATATGAATCGGCCAAGAAGGAGCTGCAGCACCACATCCGGAAAAGAGTGAACTGGGGCCCCTTCCTGAAGCCAGACCTGGGAGAATAGCTCATCTGCAAGTGTCTGATGGCCAGGCATTGATCCATGGGGTCAGTTTGAACTTAGTGTGAGCTGTCCCGACAATAAGAGATAACCAATTTTATATTGCTTATGGTTGGTCCTACTTTCAACTGTAGGGAGATAAAGATGTCCCGTCTTAGGATTTTTTGCACCAAAATATGGACAGTAGTATCAATAAGAGTATCAAAAAGTATCATTACTGATAAGCAGTATCACTATTGGTATCATTATAGTCCTAATCGGAGACTTCCCTACATGGACAGTGCTCACTGCTGCCTCAGGTTACTATAGCAACAGACTCACCAGACACTTCTCATTGCAGTCCTTAGCCTGTGTGTATATTGTATATGTATGTAATCTATATGCAGATGAATAAATGACAATCAAAGAAAACAAAGACATGGCAACACACACACACACACACACACACACACACACACACACACACACACACACACACACACATATTTAAACCACGTATTGTGAGCTGTGACACTCTCAGCTTTGTACATGGATGACTCTAAAGGAAGCCATATAGCTGCTGCTGCTCCAGTGTGTACACGCACAGATGCATATTGCATTCTGTTTCGCAATGATGTTCTCATTTTTTCTTTTGTTTTAAACCCTTTTATTTTCTGTTGGCCTCTTTTTGCCTTTGGCTCCAAACACCACTGGTCCAGACATTTGTCTTCAATCCACTGTAATGAATTAAAACTAAAAACATGGTTTATTTTCAACATGTTGTTGAAACATGCTCTCAGTATCAATCGGTTTTCTTTTCTCTAACATACTAATCCACCCTGGGGAATTCATCCACCCACAAAGTATCAAGTGTTCCTTTTCTTTTTATCGCCCCCTTCAGTTCTTGTGTCATACTCTTTGCACTGACAGTGACATTTAATGGGTAATTGTGTGACATTGTATATGTTCCATGGTAAGGTGCTGGTTAGAAGCAGTGATAATAGATAGTTCTGTGTTTGTTGTCTATGTTGTTGTTTTCAGCACAGGCCCACTCAGCACAGCCCTGTAATTTCCTGTCCCTACATGACCTGTTTATTGGCCCCAGGCCAACAGGCAACAGTGTTGATTGAGTTTTAATGGACTGTCCTGACATACAGGCTGGGCATCATGTGAAAATGTGTATATGCCTGGTTGTCTGTATTTGTGTGCATCCTTTTAATTTGTGGCAGTAATGCTAGTTTAGACTATTATAATAAAACACACAGACTCACACAGGCGCACACACACTAGAATGGCTGTCAGCAGAGTTTTTGCCTGTATAGAGTATCGAAAGACAAGTGTCTTTACCAAAACTTTCAGCAAAAACAAACCCAGTGTGTTACTCAGTGCATCTCTGCCAGGGCCACACCAATTGAAAAGACAACTCAGGAGGATGATACATTAGTAAAGAAAGCATAATTCACATTACTAACAGGATTACAGAAGGAAGGACCTATGATGGAAAAGGAGGGTCAGAATACTGCTGTTCCAGGTAACCTGGTTTCCCTATTAGGGAATTGTTTGTTGTGGTGACAGATGTTGAAAACAGGAAGTGAGCATTTAGCTGTCTACATTTATTTCTGTATAGTTTTGTTTTTTCCATGAGAGTTTTAATCCCTACTGATCTGATTCTCTTTAGAGGGGTTCTTACTGGTAATTCACATCAAGATATTATTGGTGCCTAGTTTTTTTTTTTTAAATCACAAACGTTAATAACAATCACCTTAACTGACATGGAGTCAGGGACAGTGAGAAATTGAGGTTGACCTTAGTAGTCTGAAATGAATTAGAGATGAAAGGATGGTGGAGCATGTGAGAGTGATGAATTGGATCAGATGAGGGTGGAGGGAGCAATGTCCTGGAATGACTGCTACTGATACGGCTGAAATGGACAGAGAGATCAATAATCAATGGAGGTGGAGGTGTAGAGTGACGTGAATCAACTGATAGAAATATGAAGGATAGATGGAGGTAGTAATAAATGGATAGACTGCAGTAACGGTAAACAAAGGAGCACAGACTGAGGTAGCTGCCCTCAGAGCCTGCTGGCTGGGACTGAACACTCAGTTGACTGCAGTAGTGCATTATGGGAGAGGGGGAGAGTGGGAGGCTGAATGAGGAGAGATGCACTCGCTGATCCCACTTCCTCTCCCTGCCTATGGAGGGACGAGTGGGGGAGGGGTGAGTTATATAGGAGGAGGAATGAGGGAACACGGAGAAGGGAGATCAGACAGAGAAGGGAGTCCGAATGAAATGAGGAGATGAAGAGAGAAAGACGGCTAATGTATGCACATGCAAGCGTGCACGCACACACATACACACACACACGTCCATGCACTCACCAAAGGGCATTTGCAAACAGTCACTCACTGGATTATATTTATGCAGTAAATAGAGAGGCTTCAGTGACTCTCAGCAATGAAATGTTAGAATGCTTCTACATTACTGTTGACTCTGTGATCAAACTGAATTTAATATTATCAACTTCCAACAGCTTCTGGGGCGTCACACATGCATCTTTTTTCCTGGTTCATATGTATTCAGAATTGTATTGTGCATATTAAAAATACCCATGCGTTCTGTGTTTTTAAACTGTGTGGTTGTATGTGCAGTGTCTGTGTTAATGCACACACTTCTGTACACTTTGATCAAAGTAATGTTAATGAAATGGGAAATTAGATGTAGCATGTATCTCACAGAACACTGTGTCCAATGCAACATTATTTCCCTACTGGCCCACTTGGCCTGTAGATTAATTTTACCGGCCCCTTGTCTATTTTCCTGGCAGCCACACAATGTACAAAATAACTTTTTTTCTCCATGATTTTTGATAACTTATAAAAACCTTTCAGCAAATATGGATAGATATATGAATATGCAACCTACAGTACAGTAGCCACATTTTAGAAATGTCATTATTATTCATCCTTGCATGATGCAAACATCTTGAATGGTGAGGCAAGGATGAGAACAATAAATCAAACACGTGCTTCCAGGCATGTGCGTTTGTGTTTAGGAAGTAGCTAACACCATCATCTGATGCCAGTCGCAGCCCATGGAAATCACATTGCTTGTTGTGACTTGACGAGTATATGATTGTGCCAGTATTTTCAGATTTTTGTGTTCTGGAAACTAAGCTTTAAACAGCTTCAACTCGGCCTCAGCTCAGACATTACAGTAGCAGTTTAACTCAACGCAGCTGGTTACATGACTAACTAGCCACAAATAGCTTCAGTGAAATCTCTCATACCAGGGCTAGACTGCTAACATTCTCACTAGCAGTCACGTTTTGGGTCTAAACACAATAATGCATGAACAGATTTCCAGTGGTTCTGAACTTTCATTTACCTTTGACATCCCACATTGGTGATATATCCACTCTGCTCTTCTTCAGAACAGTGATGTTGTTACTGAAAATTGTCTTTCTCTTTGCTGTGCAGGTATATGTGGAGTTTGATGACCAGGAGTGGGAGAAGAGAGAGTGGGTGAAGGTCTATGAGGATTTCCAGCTGTTTCTACTGGAGCACCAGCTGGTCTGGGCCAAGAGGAAGGAGGGAGCAGGAGGAGCAGGAGCAGGTGGAGGAGGAGCAGGAGGCCTGCTGCAGGGGACCAAGGCCAAACACATACAGTGGCCTGCCCTGGTAAGACCCTTGTTTTCTATTTATAGACAGGACACAATAATAGAAACAGTCAGCAATATGACCATGCTGCCTATGTCGTTACACATTCACCACAGTGTTTAACACAAAGTATTGAATTCTCTTCATCTAAATACCAAGCCTTCAGGATTATTCTTCATCCTCATTGTGTTGTTACATTTATTTGTCTTTGTGGTCTTGGATATAAGTTGCTACTGTGTGGCAGCTCTGCCACAGTTACCAACTTTGTCATGGTCTCCAGATTTGTTGAGCTTGTCTCACAGAGATTTTGGTATATTTCTGAGGATTTTTGACTCCTTAAGTTTCAGTGTTTATCAGCTGTGTTGGGCTGTGATGAGCTTCCAATAGCCACAACTTTTGTCCTTGTGGAGTTTGTTTGTTTGTCTCCTCGAGTAGCCTGTTTCCGCTGCAGGAACATTTCTAAGAAGCCAGGAACCATTTAAGTAACTTGAGAAGAACCAGTCTGTTTTTTGTTAGTTGCTCATCTATAGCGCTAGTACTTGCTGATGGCCCAGGACCTGTCAAGGTTGAGTATGCTGCACAGCATACAGCACATACTACAGAGTGTTGCTGTATCATCATAAACTTGACATTTTCTACAACTTGTGTACAGCTTCATATACACAGTAAAGAAAGCAGTGATAAGGTTGACATCTCTTGTAATGTTGATTGATGTTGAAATTGATTAAATGTGATTAGACTTCCTGAGTAGCCTAAAAGAGTGAGATAAAGAGAGAGTACTGTGTGCAAAGGAGAGAGAATGTGAGCCAATATCCGAAGTCTAGAGGACACCGAGTGAAGGAAACAAACAAAACTTAATCAGCTTTATGTTTTATCCTGGTTACACTAAAGCAGTAATGCATTAAACAGTCCTCAAACACTGAGCAAATTCTCAATGACATTACGTACAAAGAACAACAAATGTCTGTTATTTCCTCATGTGTGGAAATTGTGTCTGAAACAACACTCATCTTCCCAGTTCTTCAGATGTGCTGGAAGTGCAGCGTGTGTAGATGTGTGTGTAGAAAGGCCAAAGTTCCTAGTTTCCTTTCTTGGGGTCCTCAGCTCTTTGATACATATTATCCAAAGGTTGAGTTACTTATTTCCATGCAGTGAAACCCCTCCCCAACACACCTACCAATAATTCTACCAGTTTGAAAACGGACTAAAGTGGAATAAAGGCTCTGCATTTGATATCTGCACTGCAGACACTCAGCCAAAGACCAAATTCAACTTTGATAGGGTTGAACTTGGAGGAAATGGTTAAGATGCCAGACTTAAGTGGTTAGTTTTGAAACACATGTTTTACCATAGCTTAAAGTTGCTCTGTGTGTCTCCTGATATAGTGACATGACTGTTGGAGTAAAGTGGCAGCTGAAACCACAGTTTAAATGTATTTGTCTGATAGTGGTTTTAATTGGAACGTCCTGCTCTGTGTGTGTCATCATTAGTGAACACATCAGCACTCTGATGCTGAGTCTGCTCTGTGTCTTTGTCATCACACACACATACACACATGCTTTGGTGTGGTGGCAGTGTGGTTGCTGTGGTGTTTTTGTTGTCGTCTGAATGTCATACTATTCCTCACACACACACTGTATCAAGCACACTTCAGACGACAGCGGTATGTAGGCATGCTCACGCTGAAGCAGTGTGGATGTCATATCTTTAGTCTGTTGGAGCAGAATGTTTTTGTATCACACTCTGACTGAAGGATTTGGTTCATAAATGTTTGACATTAACGGCATTTAGTTTTGGACTGTGTGCATGTCTGTCTGCAAGTGTGTGCGCGACAGTGGCTGCAAGTGTGTGCATGGAAATGTGATTCACTGTTTTGATTATGTAATAGCAGAGTGCACAGCGCCATCTGGCACATGCATGGCAGATAAGAGTTCAAAGACTTGCACACACACACACACACAATTTTTTTCCAGGTTGTTTTCGTGTCTGTCTGACTCCTCCTCTTGTTTTTTCACTCGTTCATCATATCTCTGCCCCTCTGCTGCTATTGTCATAGCAACAACATCAAAAATCTAATACACACACAAGCTCACACACACACCACACAAACACATACACACAAGTGGTAAAGATGTAAGCATCAAGGAGCAGTGAATTGATCCAATTTGTTGAAATGAAAATTTTAAATCGTGCATTCAACTGACTGAAATATGACTAAAAGTTGAACATTAAATAGATCTGTCTGTTGCTTGAATGTGCTTTTCTTGAAAACCTTAAATCATTCAATTCAATCCAAACAGTTGCTTAAACAAAATGTCTTCATGCACACACTCACGCTGACACACTAATGGAGGACTTAGCTTGATTACAAGGAGAGCAGGTCTATATGCTAAAGAAATGCACAAACGACCAAGTACTAGATTCTTTTTGCTGTCAGATCAGTCAGAAAGAAGCTGTATCTGCAAGTGTTTATTTCAGGTTGATGACTTTCTCCTCGATTAAAACTAGTCTGATTTGCCTTGTGAAACATGGGCTTTGAACACTGCTGCAGGAGCACTGCTGTTGATTATTATTATTGACACATTCACCTAGAAACAGAAACAGACACACAGATTAGTCCTCACACACGCAGACCCAGCAGATTGCTTGTCTGGTTATTACATCGTTGCATAACTAAACCCCTGTGACCTCTACACACAAACATGTGCCTTTTTTCCTCTGCTTTCTCACTTATTCACGCTTGTCTTTGTTTCGCCTCTGTATTCTTTCTATGTCAAACATTTTTCATTCTTTTATTCTCCATCTCTCTGTCTTTTGCTTTTTCTCAGCTTTGGTCTCTGTTAGATCTGTAGGCTTATACAGATGAGTGTACATTGGTTATGTACTGGAAAATATGGATTTCCACTCTGCACCAACATGTTACGAGCCTGTATGTGTTCTTTAGTAAAACTAGACATAGTCCTTGATTATCCTCTCAAGGTCTGTCTTGAAGCTTAATTTCGTGATGGATTGGAGGTTATTGATATTATGTTAATCAGTAGTCATCAACCCAAAGGTACTCATTTCACAATATGAACATTGCATGCTAAGATTTTGCATTTAAACACGATAAAAGAACTTGTACTTTTATTTTTTTGCCTCATTTTTTGTTTATCTAGGAAACAATTAGTTGGTTTGCCTCCATAAGTAGGTTCAAAAGTCTATAACCCAAGAGCAATGGTGTGGCAGTAAATGGAAGCATCTCCAGCTGCTCTACGTTCACTGAGCTTTTTAGTCAGTGTGGGAAATTCCACACAGAAGCATGTTATGTTAGCTTTCCTCCTTAATAGCATATTAACTGTGATGAACAAGGACGTAGCTGAGCAGCCTTATCACAACACAATGGAAACACAAGGAGACGAATGGAGAGCAACAGAGAGGAAGGACTGAAAGAGAGGAGGAATGTCTGAGCCGAAATATAGCAGAACTTGGCTGTGGTCCACCATCATAGATTGATGAGCGCTTCAGTGATGCTAATGACAGCAGCAGCAGTAGTAAGAGTATTAATAGAACATGTAATGCTGGTAGTAGTGACAGCTGCAGCCGCAGTAGTAGGTGTAGGTGGAGTAGCAGGAGGATGCAGTAATCTGATAACCAGTATTGGAACTGGAAAAGATCCAGACACAGTATCAGCTACAGGTTGTAAAACTGATATCTGAATATATTTATTTCTGTTGTTCATTCCAGCAGACAGAAGAGTAGGAAGGTGTTTAAGGTATTATAAACAAGTGTCCGTCAGTCATGTCTGCAGTATGGAATTACACTTAACTAAATGGTTAATTGTAGCTACTGTTATCTTTTCTGTGGGTTAAAAGCAGTGGAGCTCATTCCAGTACCACTCATTTAATCATTTAATCAGGTACTTGAAGTTTCTCATTAGTCTCACTCTGTCAGCGTGCATCGCAACACACATAGACAGAGAACCTTTCACACCTACAGACATATTAGAGTCTGCAATTAACCCACCTTGCATGTCTATGGACTGAGGAGGGAAACCAGGGCCAACGTGGGGAACACATGCATACATCCCAGACTGAATCTTGATTAAGGCGAAATCTTAGACAGTCCTAGCTCCACTGATAATGGTTTCTCTCTATCACAAGCCTAATATGATAGATCTTATCTCTTTATTTTAGTGCATGATAATTGACTGTTTTCCTTGTCTCTGCCACTGTTAGCAGCCAAGTAAACACTCATGTCACTCAACAAAAACATTTCTGCATTCTCTGCTTCTCAGTATGAACAAATGAACAGTCAGTCAAACTTTAAGTCTCCTTGGGGGAGCTGTCTCGACTGAACGCCTGGCTGATGTTGATAGACTTTTAAAATTGACCCATTAAGGTTGAGCTGATCTGGGGGTAGGAGATATAGCCAAAATCTCTATATCATGATACAGTAACTATTCTGTAAATTCAATTAAGTAATGGATAAAAATAACCATACAGTGTTGGATTTTCTGAATCCAGAGCGTGTCCACAAGATAGAAGTTGTACCCCTTTTAGTAACAACTTCTTCTGCCTAATCTTGGGTTAGTTGGGATGCTTCCTAGTCTGTAATGTGAAAATGTTGGAAGCAGTCCTGCTGCCTAAATCAAGTTAGCTTGCAAGACAGCTGAATTCGCAAGACGACATGAGCGTCCTGATTTGTTACATAGCTTGCTCCAAATATATAGCAGAGAGGCTAAGGTGGAAATGGTATTGCCAAGTCTCTACCACTGGACACACTTCTATTGTCGCACAGTGCTTACTGTCATAACACACAACTCTAGTCTGATCATGCAATATGTGGAAGGGGCTGTTGAAAATGTGTCATTCAACCCACTTCACATCCATCACCTAATGAACACTTTCGGGTCAGCTGAGGACCATCTCTTTACTAACTTACCACCCATTCAAATTGATTTAAACCCATCCAGACAAAAAGGCAATTTTGCTGTGAAAAGAAAAGATTTTAAAACGGCATATATACAGTCCATGTATTGCAGCTTGCTGACTTCTGTGTGTATATGTGTGCAATGTTTTTTTTCTGTACGTGTGTGTGTGCATGTGCCATACAGTGTTTATCAATGCTTGAATGTTTGCACATGTGTGAGCCCTCTGTGTGAGTTGGTGTATTGACAGGTCGTGTCAGGTGGTGTAAGGCTGCAGTGTCATTTATCTCTCTTGTAGCATAATCTTAGCTCTGTTTGCTAATGGAAACTGCCCATTTCATTAGACCCACATTCTCTCTCTCTCTCTCTCTCTCTCTCTCTCTCTCTCTCTCTCTCTCTCTCTCTCTCTCTCTCACACGCACACACTGTGACCTTTTCCCTTTCAAATTACATTCATCTGTTCAAGTGTCATAGTCAGTGCACCTGACTGTGTGTGTGTGTCTGTGTGTCTGTATGTATGTGTGTGTGTGTGTCTGTGTGTGTGTGTCTGTATGTGCACACAGCTGCCCTCTGTGCTGATGTAGGCGTGTTTTCAGAGAGAGAGAGACAGAGAGAGAGAGATTGGCATTCAGTGAGAACTGGTGGGCAAATTGGAGTCATAGTATAGCAGTATGTTTGCATGCCAATGTATTTGTGTGTGTGTGTGTCTGTGTGTGTGACAGAATATCCTTGTTGTGTAAAGACCTGCCACTTTAATGGCAGCAGTCACGTGAGACATGTCCCAGGCTGCATTTTTGGGTTGGGTCTGTTGTGAAGTTCCCAGTGACCCCACCCTGCTCACACTAGCTCTTTAACCCCCACCCCCACCCCACACACATGGTTTTAATTTAGCCCTCTTCTGTTTACTCTGCTTTGTTTTTCTATGGTTTTGAGTTGCTTTTTCAGTGATTTCCCATAGATACAGCTGAACAACACTGCCGGCATTTTCTCTGTTTCCCCAATAAAAAACATTAATAATTGGACAACATGCTTATGTGCACTTTAGCACTATGCATTTATAGAGCGTATTTCAATGGCCATATCCATGTAATTTGCTTATGCGCTGTGTTTTCATTTGTGACTAGCTTATATTGTACAGTACTGTGTCCAATGAGTAGCCTAGTAATCCAAATCTGTCACCTCTTAACATGGCATTTGTCATTAGCAAGCACAATATAACATGAACCATGTTATACCAAACATGTTGCTCATAGATGGTAACTGACAGCTTATCAGGTGGAGGTTCTGAGCTATGTAGAGTTGAAACAATTTCTTGATTAATGGGTCAGTCAAATGACAGAAAATCAAGCTTCTCAATGGGCAAGATTGGCTAAGTTTCTTTGTCTTATGTGATAGTAAACTAAATATCTTTTTGTTTTTGTTTTGTTTTTGGGCTATGGGAAAATGTGATGACAATGCACACAGTCAAATGCAGAATCCTCAGAGGTTATATTTTGTTTCCCTACATATTGTTTTTGATTTGCTGAAACAAATATTCAGTGCTTTCAGTAGGGTCACACTGCAGACTTTTTGACCGTGGACTTTCTGTTATTATCAGTCAAACTCACTCAAACTTAATAAAAGAAATAAAATGTAAAAGCCTGGTTTGTTGTTTTGTATATGCTGGTGTTTTGCAACACTCCAAATAGAAGTGATATTAATATGAGGAACATTAAGATTAACATTAAGTGGCTGGCTGTAATAGTAATGTAATAGTCCAGGTTGCATTGACCCTATTCTCTTGGTATCTTCAAAGCAGTTATGATCCCTGCTGACCTGGACCCAGCACAAAGTAGCATAATGGTTAGTTGTCTTCCAACAACACTGAGAAAAAAAAACTTGATTTAATTATCAAAAATTAAATCAGAAAGTATCAGATCAATCAATAAGTAAGGAGCAAGAATAGAACCAAACATTCGGTGACAGTTAACAGTGAGGAACCACTACTGATGTTTGACATTGAAACACATATTTTGTGAACCTAAAGTAGTCCTTGCCATTACAGTTTGAAAATCTACTCATCATAAATCTGTACTAGTCAAATGCTACTTAAAAGATTATGGATACTCACAGGTTAACAATGTATGTTTGTGTGATTCCTTTCTGCTGTCCAGAGAAAACTGACCTTTCACATCCATGGATGTGTGTGTACACAGTAACACGCCAGGCAAGCATGTCAACATGCTTTTGAGCCTTAGTTTATGACACATGCACATCACGTGATAATCCCCCCCACACACATGTTGACACACCTCAACAACAGAAACACACACACACACACACACACACACACACACACACACACACACTGCAAGTCTGACTGTCAGTGCTCAGCGTTCCTCTCGTATTGTTTTTGTTCACAGGAGATGACATTCTCATTCCTTCCCATTAACTTTACTTCATTGTGTGCATGCACGTGTGTGTGCCTGTGTGCGGAGGAAATAAGTCTACTGTGGGCTTCCTGTCTGCCAAGGGACTGATAAGGTGTTTAGTGAGGCAGGATTTTACTGTCTCCACTCTCCATTTTTCTCTTTATGACAATCTCATATAGCAGTGATGTAAGTGCCACAACTTTAAGGCTTGAAATATTTCATTGTTGAATTGATGTTGTATATTTTATCCTTCTTGGCCTAAAAGAGACTTTACAAAGTTCCTGCTTGCCTAACTCTTTTCTCTTTTGTGCAGTATTTGGTGCTTGTACTGCTTGTGATGTAGTTGTGTTGTAGTTAATCATTGTTGGTCCCTGTGACCGACAGAGTTGTAGATGTGCATATCCTAAATGACTAAACAAGTTTAAACTAAACAAGTATCATAATAGCTGCGCTGTGTAATGGTTTGTCAAAAATGACTGGTCATCTACCTGCTCTACTGAATTATTTTTTTGTGACTTGCCAGAAAAAAATACTGTTGTCCCTCAAAATGAGTGCAATACAGTGTACTGGGGCTAGGTATTAACTAGAAACAAGTAACAAGCAAGTAAACCAAGGTATTTTGAAAGCAAAAACGACCATTATTTTCAGGAGATTTGGGTGGCCATGAGCAGAGAGACATTCTGTGATGTCTCAGTGGTTCCTCACCACGTGGCGCCTGATGTAACCAATGCAAACAAGTTGAAGTTGACATAGAGGTATGGACATTCATTGGGAGCTCTTTGTCGGTGTTGTATCGGTGAGACTGAGCCAAAACAGTCGTGGACAGCTGAACAGTGATCTGAAACGAACTTGAAAGCTCCATTACAACCAAGGGGAGCTGCAGAATCAGCAGATCATTCTCTGGAGGTTCATCACTATGAGTGTCCCCTTTCATGTTCACGTCATTTGATACATTGCTATTATAAAAATATTCATTATAGCTGCTTTAAGGAATTCTTTTGGTCTAGTAAATTTTGAGCTGGTTCTTCTCAGTACCCAATGCTGTACTTTAACTCTGATAATTCTTGGCTAATGCAGCCCCAGGCTTTTTCAAGCACTGCTATTGCTTCTTCTGCCTCCTCAAACAGGTGACAGGGAGGGGGAACTTTGGCAAGTTGCAGTGTCATTTTTATGATCTCTTCTCCTCAAAAGACGGATCTTCCAAACCTGTAAAATTGGTGGACAAAAGGTGGATAGATTAGTCTTACACTTTATAGTGGTCTGGATAGTGGTCTCCCTTTTCTGTGGACACCCCAGTTATCAACCTCGGGTTCAGTGTTGATGTGGCCAGAGTGTGTGTTTCTCTTTCTCTTCTGTAAGAGTTCTGCTTAAGTAACAGACTGACTTCTGCAAATAATAATTGAACAAGGCTGTATCACACACCGGGGGTTACCACAGTGCTGCAAATTCAGGTTGGCCAACCACCGCTAAGTAAATATAGCGGAAACACTGCAGCTTCAGCCATAGATGGTTCCTGCGTGCACACACACACACACACACACACACACACACACACACACACACACACACACACACACACACACACACACACACACACACACACACACACACACACACACACACACACACAGTGACTCAGCCTCTCACCCATTCTCTCTCTGCATCCTCTCTCACCGCTCTGTTCTCCTTGTCAATCTGTGTGTGACATGTGGCCTGTGATGACACATCTTCCTACACAGACAGTCACTCACACACCATTACACCTTTTATGTGAGGACAACTGTCGACGTACAGGATGTGATATAACGTCCTGATGTAACACAGGGCTTTAGTGTATGTGGTATGGTAGTACAAAATACAAATTCTTGTGATGTGATATTATGCAGGTAAAGCATATCAGACAACTGACTAACAAGTTAGTGTTTTAAATTTTCATTTGGCATCATTTTTCTTGGACTGTAGCGATACACACTTACTACCATCAACTAACTTTTGTTCTTGTGATGTTTTTCCTGATTTCTGTCATTGTGTGATTTGATATTTTATAGTATGTTTACAGGAGTTGACATATTTGTTTTTCTGGGGCCTGCATCCTTTGTCTGTGACTGTGTCAAATTCTTGGCTTGATGTCTTTGACAGAAGAGAAACCTGGCATTAACTGTAGACACACTGTCATAACATTACAGGAAAGAATTGATACTGAAAAGAAAGAATTGATACTAGTGTATTACAGTTGTTTTAAGGAAAGTGATTCTGTAACATCGTGATTTATGTTACACTGGTCAGCAGGGATTTCTCTCTGTCTCTCCATTACTGAAGCGTAATGCCATGCCAGCATTACACAACACCAGAGGAAATAATGAAGCAACATTGTTACATGACTTCTTGGCACACATGAGTATAACATCAGCCATCTTTTCTTTTTTTTTAAAAAAAAAAAGTAGAAATCATACATCATGCATAGACCATAACTGCTTTCATGTGGACATTGATTCTAATAAAGGCTTTTAGTTGAAGTATTTGTTCTCGTTGGCTGGGATACAGGAGTTGCATTTTGTCATTTTAAATACTTCATTCTCATGCCTTGGAAGTATCTTCTTCTTTCTCCCTGCTAGGCCAAGGAACAATGTTGTTTAATCAATCATTGGCAGCCTGTACCTGGTGTTGGTGTTTTGATTGCTCTGGGCTACATCTCTGACATTGGATCAGATCTCATCTGACAACACGGAGTCCAGCAGAGAGAGAGACTGACAGAGAGTGAAAGAGTGACCGAGAGTGAAAGAGAGAGTGAAAGAGAGAGAAACTGGGAGTGTGTACTTCTGCATCTATCTTTGAGTTTGAGTTTTACATCTTGTGAGGGCAATTTTGGAAATCAAGGATTTTGGCTGGCTCTCACTTTTGGACAACCTTCAAACAGCTGTTTGAGGATTCAGAGTTCATTTTAAGGGTTAGATTAGAATTGGGTTAGGGTAAGGG
The DNA here is from genome assembly GCA_025331565.1 of Holacanthus passer. Taxonomy (NCBI): domain Eukaryota; kingdom Metazoa; phylum Chordata; class Actinopteri; family Pomacanthidae; genus Holacanthus; species Holacanthus passer. The sequence goes on along the minus strand of JAFREQ010000099.1, from coordinate 1,174,169 downwards.
TTCTGGGGAGGCATTTAGTCGTGATGATTAAGGTGAGGATAAGGGGCTGGGGAAGGCATTGGGTCAGTGAGGATCCTCACAAGTACAGTACAGATGTGTGTGTGTGTTGTGTGTGTCGTGCCTGTGTGCGGTTGCCTCTCTGATCCAGATATTACATCATCTCTCTATCTTGCAGGGAATGTAGCATACTGTGTGAAGTCATTAAAGACACTTACTGCAGACTCCCACTGAAGACACAAAGTAAATTCCAGTGACCAGAAGATACCCAAGGGCAGAGTGTGTGAAAGTGAACAAAGGGAATGAGGATAGAGCAGAGAGAGTCATCCATGCTGCACCTTACCTTTGTAGGAAATGAAGGAAGGAAAGGATGTAGGACATAATAAAACATACTCAGATCTGTTCATCAGAATTTCTTTCATGTGACATGTTTGCTGTTATTTGCTGTAAATGCTCCAAAGTCTGCAGTACATGGTTTGTCTTCTGCATTATTGGAACTGACTTAAGTGTCCTTTAAATGAAACATGTCTCAGCAGGTTTACATGGCCAGGAGGACACTTTAGATTAACACAAACCTGTGCATTTCTTCATTCTCCTCAGTGTGAAAAGTTTTGCTGTCCAGACCAGTTGCTCATGCCAATGTGCAACCTCCAGTGTGTGTCATCGTAACCATCTCAGCTGACTGATTTACCTGTCAATCTAGAGCTGTTTTTGCTAATCGATTAATTATCATTTTTTAAGCAAAAATCCAACGTGTTGTTTGCTTTCAGATTCTCAGTCTTAGAGGTTCATTGCATAACTTTGCCTGGTGTGATTGTAAATTGAATATCTTTGGCTTTTGAGTTGTTTTGCTATTTGAAGATGTCACCGTAGGATTTAGGAAATTGTGATTGTGTGACATATTTCATCTTTTTCTGAGAGCTGCTACAACAAAAGAATTTCCCAGTTTGGGACAAATAAAGTACATCTATGTCAGTCAGTCAGTGTTCTGTATAGACACATTTGTATTCTATTGTAAAGATGGTTTAATTGTGTACAACTCTATGTTCTAGAATGAATTTCCACCTGTCATTGTTTACTGTCAGATATTACGCACAGGAAAACTGGGCGGAAGGCGAAGTCATTCCACTATGATCATAAATTGAATGTCCTTGGGTTTTTAACTGGTTGGTCACATACACAGCGTCAGACTTTGAAAACCCATGTTATAGAGAAAGTGAGAAATGTGACGTTTAATTAATTGTCAAATTAATTGATAATGAAAACAGTTTTCAGTTTCAGCATCACGATTATATTTATTAAGGACACTTAAGGCAGAGGCAAGGCAAAATTCCTGTGCCAAATTGTCCACACACCACCATAAATAATAGTGTATTTTAATTTATGGCTTCATATTTATTCATCCATGTATATCATTTCTGTTTAGCGTAAAGGGACTACAACTGGCATTTTGTTATACAACCCTGTGTTGTAGAATGTTAAATAAATGAACTTTGCAACCTTGAAGTAGACAGTGTAGATTTGTGAACTGTTCCACCTCTTTAGGCAGCTTTCGATTTCATATCTCAGGTCATATTAGGTCACTGCCAGGAAATGTTACAAATCAATGAGCAGGAATGAAAGAGAGAAATCACTGTGATTAACAAAACAAACATCTAGTTATTTTATCTTTACCAGCAGAATTTACAGAAAATGTACAGTTTTCTCTCGGTGTTGCCTTATAAAATATTCCATAAGCTATGATAGATATAATGGATATGGTCCTCCTCTACATACATGTATTGCCCATTGAAAAACCTGTAGATTAGAATGGAGAGGTGATCCATGCCGTAAATGGAGATGGCTGCTGAAGGAACTGACAGGCCTCATGATAGTGTGTCTGTCTGCCACCTCTGTAGTGAAGGCAAGTGGTGCAGAGCCAGCATTCAGACTAATGGGACACTCTTCTAGCTGACACACACACACTTTCATGCTGTGTTCTGGCTGAGTGCCTGTGTGCTGCTACACACCAACATTATCTGGCAGAGCTCTCCTCTGTCCTAATTTCAGAGAGAGAGACACACAGACAGGGGGAGAGAGAGAAGCTGTAATTTCACAGATCTTGTTTATGTTGAGACCTTAAGGTTATATCTTGAGTGTGTGTGTTGTATTTTTTAGAAATGAATTCCTGAGGAGGTTTTATCTGTATCTGCTGCCAGCACAGAGCATTTGATGCAAGTATCCCTGAAGAAATGCTATAAATATCCTCCTAAAACAAACCTCCCAGCCCTGATGATTTGTGATTCACAAGCTTGTATCAGTATCTCTGTGCAGTAGGTTCTCCTCTTTTTCCCACAGAGAATCATAATAAAATGATCCCTGAGACAAAGCTAACGGTGATTCATGCCAGTCAGATGACTTTGTAGCAGTAACATTGTTATTCAGTTCTGATGAATGAGCTGTATATTGATCGTTGATCAGGCAGGCTTCAGTGTTGCAGTGTTATGCTGAAGGTGGTAACCGTGGACACATATAGACAGCAGACTGATTAATGTGTGTAGACATGTAGAAATGATCTACATCTGATAGAAATGATCTACATGTGTCCACTCATGTCCACAATCAGAGTGTCACATAAACATATTCACAACTCCACACTCACAAACAAACCAGAAATGATTAATTTAACCTTAATGAGATGCAGAGGGAAGGAGTGACAGAGAGGTTGGTTTGATTGTCACATGAGAAACAGAATGTAACTACTTAACCCAAACATTTACTGTTTTATTTTTCTACCTGTCCAGATTAAAGTAAGAACAATACATGGGGAATGATATAGTGTAGTATTTGAAGGTTGCAGCTACCAAAGTGCTCCATTATCCTCTTTCTTGGACAACAAACATGTTTAAAATGGTGAGGCCCCAGCAGTTATAAGATAAGATAATCTGTAGTAATGCTGCAGGATATCATACCAAAGTCTTGGTATGCAGATATATGTCAGTCTTAGTTGTTCTTTTACCAATATGTGGTCTTTAATCTTCATGCACCATTTCATGATTAGCATTTTCAGCTTTATACCTTTAGTGTTCCTTGTATGAGTGCTTGGAGCTCCAAAAAACTGCACAGTAACCATGCCTTTGCTTTAAACAAATATATACCAATATATTGTATTTATTGAATATATAAAAAACTGAAGTAGTAGGTTCATTGTATTGTCTCATAACACAGACAATGAGATCTGTACCGGTTTATTTCTAGAAAAATGTTTCTAATATAACACTATTTTTGTTTGAGTTAAGCTCAGAGATGCATTTTTTGTTCAAAAAGACCTTTTGACTCTCATTGACTGCCAAAATTCATGCTAATTGTACAAAGGAAGGGGCCAACTCATAGTGACCTGATTGACCACCCTATGGAAATGTGTAAGCACCACTTTTTTGTAGTTAAAATGCATCAAGCTGCATGATTGGAAGTCTTGAGTCATGAGTGTCTTATACAAGGAAGGAGTGAGCACAAGTTCACCCAAATCTGACAGGCGTGTTTTTCCCAGTTGATGTACAGAAGAGTTCTGCAATAATCATGGCTTCTGTTAAACACCCTCCACAAATTGTGTGGAGGGTGACATTGTATTATGTGGTGGTATTTGGGTCAGTGGCAAGCTGGTTTGATCTCTGTCTGCAAAAGGTTTTTTAGAAAGCTACAGACTAACATATATAAACCCTGTCTGTGTTAGTGTGCATGAAGCGTCGTCATCCTCAGCTCTGATTTTCTCACATCACGTGTGCTGGTGAGATTGGCATCCTGATCTGATTGGTCTATCTGGAGAAAGTGACTGGACAATAGGTAGGATGGGGAGACGGTGATAGACTGAGGAATAAAACTGTATAGAGGTATGTTAGATTTAAATGAATACATGTCAGAATGAAAATGGCCATTATTTTCAATCTCTGAAATGATGGATCTGCTTTCCTCTGTAAACACACCACAGTTCACCGGGACACACCCAACACTTAACATTTAGTTGTAAATAAAATGAAAAGGTCTAATATACAGTAGTTCTGTCTTGTAAGGTGATTTTTGTGAATAAAAAACAGGGGCCAAATTGTCAAATGTGCTGTGGGTGGTACCTGAGGTATTGGGTTAGAGGTCAGAGAGCTAGAATCTGTTTAGTTACACCACTCACCATGCTTTGGTACATAGTGGAAGTCACCTGCCTTTATTAGAATTCCATTGAGGCTGTAACTCTGGCCAACATATAGTTATAGCCAACAATATAGTTTCATTCTACTTCCAAAATGATATATTGGTAATAAAATTAGAAATGTAATTACATTGCTATCAAAATCATACCATCCTGGCAGATCTCTCTTAACAGCAGCTACATTGGATTGTGCAAACTATTGGTCACTCAATCTGTCTGCTCATCTGTCTGCAGGTCTTTCTAGCTAATTAGTCTAATTCTAGCATTATCACTGTTTTCACATTCCACAGTGTGGCAGTGTGGGAATGAGCCATTACATGTGTAAATGTCAATTTGCTGAAAAGCAAAGACAGTCCTGTAGGTGCTGCTCAAAAAGCCTTTATTTAAAGTGTAACACTGCAGGTATACATCAGAAGTCATACATCAAATCTGCAGATTCAGGTGAAGTTGATATTTTAGCATTTTGTCTGCATTTTCGTCACTGAAATCTTTGTTTTAAAAAAAAAAAGATGTTTTACGTTAACCAAAACAACAAAAACTATAAAATCTAAAGGTGCTTCCCTGTGTAATTTGATCTGACTTGTCAGCGTTTTTTTGCAAGAAACAAGCATTTTGAAATGAATCGTCATTGTTTAGCACTATTTGATTATTTTGTACACTTATTTGGCCATCAAAGAGAAAATTGGTGGACAAAAGATGAACACAGAAAATTTGATAGAGGAGCGGTAAAGTGAAATTCTGTGATATAGAAGAAAATAGATTGAGAATAAAATGTGTAATATTTGACTTCTCTTTCCTGGCTGCAGACTCCTCAAGTCCTGCTACGTTACCTAGCAACAGTGTCCCAATTTGTAAAATGAAATACAGCACACAGACACATGCACATGCACGCACACATGCACAAATAGATATCAGCAGGCATCTTATTATCTGGTCACTGTACTGGCTCTGTTTATGATGACAGGAGAACAAAGGACTGTGTGTGTGCTTGCGTGTGCTTGTGTGTGCTTGTGTGTGCTTGTGTGTGCTTGCGTGTGCTTGTGTGTGCTTGCATGTGCTTGTGTGTGCTTGTGGTGTTTGTGTGTGTGTGCGTATGTTTACTTGCTACATAGTGAGTTTTAACCAGCCGAGTTTTGTAACCAACAGAGTGAGGACATTTTGGCCTTTGGCCAACTTGAAATGGCTGTTTGAAGGTTTGAAGGTTCAGACTTGGTTTTAAGCTTTAAGTTAGAATCACTTTTGGTTTGGTTAGTTTTGATGTAGTTGTGATGGTTAGGGTTTGGGAAGTAGAAGAACAAGTATGAATGTTTGTGTGTGTTTGTGTGTCATCACATGCAGCTCTTTTCTTTGAAAGCTGTCTCTCTGAACTGTATCCACTATTGTAATTAATCTAACAAAGCTTGCCTTACAGTCCTGTGTCTGTGTGTGTAGCTGTGGAGTGCATCTACCTCCACAGACCAACTGGCTTGTGCCTTGCTCATGGGCTTGTTTGCTAGCCGGAGAGTAACCCAGGCAACCATGTGCTATGTGAGATGTAGTTTTGATGGAAATTGGGTCAGTTAAAATGCCAACCCCCCTCTCTCCCTCTGTCTCTCCCCCTGAGCAGATGGAACTGGTCTAGTGTAATCTCCTGCCTCCTGTGGATCGGTGTGTGCATGTGTAATAATAGCTTACCTTTATGGCAGTGTGGACTACAGAGAAATCATTTGTGTCCCTGCACACAAGCAGTTCAGGCCTCATACTCTGACAGACAGTAGCAGCAGACCGCAGGAGGTGTTTCTGTCTGTCCTCCTTCCTTGTGTGTGTGTGTGTGTGTGTGTGTGTGTGCCCACGTGTGTGTGCGAGAATGTGTGTGTGCTTGAATGACTGTAGCTTAAATCCTCCCTCAGTGTGGCAGATGGGATGCAGGATATTACTGCGCAACTGTTACAGTATCTGTGAGTAAATCTGCTGAGCGATGAACAGATTAATCAAAGCTGGTTTGTGGTCAGCTGATGGGTTCAAAGGTGATGGTTTAGGCTGTGTGGCCCCGTGTCCTTGTATGTGTGTGTCTGTGTGTCAGGGTTCAGCAGAGGGGCAGCCAACTCTTTTTAAAGCAAAGCACTCTGCAGTCCTCTAAATACTTGTCCTACTATTTCAAAATTACTAAATATTGTGTATTTGTTCATAATTTTTTGGCATTGAATCCTGTGTGCTAAGTCAAATTTTTAATTTTACTGGGTCACTGTAAAATTATCAAAGGATACTTCCTGAGAGTAATGGGCCCATGTCATTCAATATTTTTTACTATTGTCTTTCTGTAGTTGAAAGTTCTGTGCCAAAGGCTTTAAAAGGCCCTTAGTTGGGAGGTTTCTCTCAACTCACGATTCAGTACCTCAACCTCAACCTCAACCTTATTTCCACAAACAAAACATCAATAGACAAGCCCAGTGTCCTTGACACTTGTCGTCCCACTTTCTCCCTAAAAGACTGGATACATTGGCAGGCCCATCCCCTGTATTTGGGGATCATGTAATACTGGTGTCTGGTGGGAATCATGACCTGGTCAGCAAAGTTTGCTGGTTTATAGAGCTGGACTAAGCCACCTTTTGCCATACCTTAATGGAGAAACTAACCCTTGGATTTTGTGATTGAAATATTTGCCTCACCCTGTTCAGAAAGGACTGACTGCAACACTGAGTGCACACAGTAGGTATGTCCATTAACAAGAACGTAATCCCTTCAGTTAGCTTCATAGGTTGGATTACAGCAACACAAAAATAATAATCCCCCCTTTAGCTAATCTTGTGACAGACAAGAACCACAACCATAGTAAGTACGCACCAACAGCTGACACCGACGCAACGAGGGCGACAGCACTGTCAAATACAGAGACACACCTTTATCTATCACACTGTGATAAACCAACAGTGACAGTGTCCAGAGACATCTCTAATCTTAAAAGGTCATCATGTGTCCTCATATGAATATTGTAACCTTCCTGGATGTAACTGTAAGAGCATCACCAAGTTCAGTCTGTCGCTGAAAGTTCACTGTAAAGATGACAGTGCATAGGACAAACTATAATAGTCTTTTCTCGAACTTTTCTTAACTCAGAAGGCATACTGGGTCAGTGTCTGTTTTTTCAGAACCTCTCTGAGAAAGTGTGCTAAAGGTGGGACTGAGGCAAAGAATACTCAGAATGACGCGTAATTAGGCAGCTTCCTGCACGTTTGGCTGGTGTGACCTTACTGTTTTGACACTAAACATTCTGTGTTCCTGCATTATTATCACACTGCTGTATGTCCCTGTGTGTTCTGAAGATACTCAGAACTACCAGGTGGCTCTTAGCTCTTAGCAAGTTGGCAGGATCTGATCTTGTGGCAGCCCATCAATCAGAGGCAGTCAAACTAACAGAAATTCTCTCTTCTTGGCTGTAGAAGAAGGTGACCCCTTTCACATTACACATAGTCATTTGATCCATGTTAATATAAAAGTAAAGTGTTTCTTTGTCACTGTTATTTTGAAACGGTTCCAAAACAGTTGTATAAACTGACCAGATCAGTCTAACAAATCAGTTTCACACAGTGAGCTGTAGCCATCTCTCTCCCATTCTACATGGACAATTAATGGACAGTATGAAATAGACTTGATAAAATACAAGTCATGCACATTAACACCAGGTGGAAATGAGGCTCAGTCAGTTAATAAGAAATACTCCAATCTTTTCCTTTACCTCTAAGTTGTCTTGATAGGTGTTAGGAATGTGCTTGGGAAGAAATGAGTGCCGATTGAGCTGAATGGATGAAGGGGACGGGAGTGGGAATGAGAAATGTTGATATGTTGAGAGAGCTGAGAGACGGGGAATGGAAGTGAAAGAGAGAGCGAGTCAGAGAGCATGGTGAGTAAGAGAGTGAGCCTGCGTAACACACACACACACAGAGAGAGAGAGGGGGATAGAGAGAGAGAGAGAGAGAGAGAGAGTGTGTGTTGGCCGGCCCTGCCTCCGTCCCTCCCTCTCTCTCTTCTCTCTTCCTCCTTGCGTCAGCAGCAGTTAAAATGTCGGCTGTGTAGCTCGTCCTCTGCTCTGCTTTCTCTCCCTCTTGGCCATCTGTCTTTTCTTACCACAAGAAGAAACCACACTCTCGCTATCTCACTCTCCCTTTTTACTCCCGTCATCCTTTCTTTCTTCCTGCCTCTCCCCTGCTCCCTGGATCAAAGCTAGTTTTGTCCAGTGTTTTTCTTCAGAGCCATTGCTCCTTGACGTTGCTTGGGAGACGGAGGACAGAGGTAAGAGAGGTACAGTTTTATATCCTCTGCTGTTGCTCAAATTGCTGTTGTTTTTCACCTCAAGCCAGAGTTGACTTTGATATGATCCATGAGGCTGAATGTAATGGATTGAAGTAGCAAACTGCCTGGGAACTGTGGACATTTCCCAGAATAGAATGTATGGTCTTTCTAATCTTTTATCCGAGATGTCAATGTGCGTCCCTGCGTGCTTGTGTTCTCGCGTGTGTGTGTGTGTGTGTGCGCGTCATAACCTACATAACAGCTTTGTATATTTCTAGCTTGAAATAATTGGTAATGTTTGTCGTAGAGCAGATTGTGTCATTGGCGCTATTCCAGAAAAATGTAATACTTGATAAACAGAAAAATCTTGTTGATTTAAAATCTCACAATATAGTGCATGTGGATTCCAGTTTGTTTGCTTTTCCCAGACTTTCACTTTTTCAATTCTTGCTATGTTTAGTTCTTATCTTGAGATATATTTGTCTGTAATAACAGATTTTTCATTTAGCCTGTGCAGTGACAACAGCAAGCAAATCTTCAGTAGACTCTATTCTGGAATCACAAACCACGCTGATTCTGATTTGAGGCTTAGAAGGCACCTTGATCTTTCTGTTAAGGTGGTAAATCATTGAACATGTTTGTACAGTGATTCATAATCATCAGCTCAGCCGTGGTGCACAGTGATGCCTGTTTCAGTTTCTCTGATATGTATCTGTTTGCTTTTCATTTCGTTTCATCCACTTTGAAAAGTAATTTACAAATCTAAGTGTGATGTCATCAGGCTTATCTTGGCCTTTAGACTTCAGTTTGGAGGACTGGAGTTTGAAAGATGTGAGTGTCTACAGAGAGGGTCTAATGAAGGGCACCTTTAGTTGCAATGTGGGAAGTGAAGGACCCAACGTTTGTGCAGCTTAAATCATAGCAGAGACTATAAGTCAGGATATCTCAGCCCCTGCTGCTTCAAGTTTGACCATTCTTTTTTAAATCAGTCTCTTGCAAGTACCCCAACGTTATGGAAGTGCCATACTAAACCCCATGAATGAGCTTTTGAATGCGCCTCAAGCCGTATCCCTGACAAGATGACATGAACTGATATGATGATTGTTATTTATTGATATAACAGAGGTTAATGGAAATTAGAAATTGTATTTTACTTTACAGCCCTAGAGTGTAAAATTGTAATTTTTATTTCTTATACTCAAAATAATAATTACAGTAGTTGCATATACACATATACAGAGCATAGACAAAATGAAAGAAACACAAATAAAATTGCATTGCAAAAGAGGCCATATACAATTTAACTAACTCACCTTTCCATACGCTGCTCCAGCTGTGGGTTATAATATGCTTCATCTCAATTTCCAGTGTTTGTTGACTTACTTTATCTCACTGATACACTTGGGTTTTGGAACAGATAAGCTTGACGAGTCTAGTCTCTGTTGCCTCATTTAACAGCTAACTAATTCTGCCATTTGGTATTCAACATAGTATGACCTACATTTTAGTAGCATTTTTTAGTGGGATGAAGTTCAAAATGAAAATCTGTTCTATGGTTTGTCTTCCCCTATCTCAGGCAGTATTATATAGGTGGTCACCCAGTGCTGTTACTGTTGAGCTGCCAGTAGCTGTTTGGAGTAGAACTCCAGATGTTGGTTGGTTCCCTGTAGAGTAGACTAACTTAAAGGTGACAGAGTGGCACAGAGGAAAAGCACTCAGTCACCTGTTTGATGGAGGGCCTGGCAGAGGCAGAAACATTAGTTCTATTCATCCTGCTGTGATGTGTCATTCACCCCTCATACAGCTGCACCACATACTGAGCTGACACTAAAGACTGGGCATGAAATAAAATGTCAGTCTTTGAAATAATGCCTTGGACTCTGGTTGGTTGTGCTTCATTAATAATGAGTTAATTACACTTGAATGAATGAATGTAGTTTGCTTTAACAACCTACATTTGTAGAGCTTTTTTGAAGTATCAAATTTAATCAAATAAATTTGATTCAGAGTGAAAACTGAGTGTTACCTTTAAGTTGGTTGGAGGTTCTGATATATCTATGCTGACCACAGGTTTTGGTTGTGAAACATTACATACTCAATTTCATTGACCTAACCAGCTGATCATGTCATTGTTCAGACAGTGTGTGGACAGTAGCACAGGTTTTAGAGCTTGTATACATAGAAAACCACGTGTGTGTTTGCATGTGTGCGTGCATTCGTGTTGCACAGCTGCGTTTTGACAACTCTGATCATTTACCATCAAAGCAATAAGCAGATTAGAACACCACCTACCCCTCTGTGTGGGTATGTGTGTGTCTTGGAAAGGAGCTGTTTTACTGTGACCCACTTAGAGCACACTGCTCATCGATGCAGCACTATTCTGCCATACATTCTGCAAATCCTCTTCCGTTTTGGATGTTTTTGCTGGTTATGAAAAAATGATGTTAAATGACCGAAGTGGTCAAATGTTGCAGAAAATCCTTGTGTGGAAAGTACTTTTTACGTCACCACATTGCCTGTATTCTGAGAGTGAAACTGTTCCTCTGTAACATCTGGCAGCTGTAATCAGGGAACTAACAGTGTGTTTTGTAAGCCATGAATGCTACCTAACTTTTGAGCTTTTGAATTGAAAAAGAAGAAGCTTGAGAAGGATGAAAAGGGAAACATTTTCAGGTATCTACAACCAAGTCCAGTTGCTGTGGATTCAACCCTTATTTGAATACCATGACCCGGGTGACTGAGAACCTTCACAGACTTTTGAATCCAGCCATGTCCCCATACAAATATAAATCCAAAGAATAGATCACTGAGATACAGGCAAAGAGAGGACAATCTCCCTGACCAGCTCTGCTGCTGTTCCCTATGTCCTTCTGGCTACTGTAGCTCTCAGCTCTCTGCTTTCACTCTTTTCAAATGCTGCTTCTTTCCTGCCATCACCTTCCAACTAGCCTTGTATCACCAGACCAATTCATAAATGCAAATTAGTCTGCAACTTCTCCTTTCATTTTTGATTTCCAAGACGCATTCTCAACGGCTGCAGACCAAAATGCATCTGGACGCAATTGGATAGAACCACAACCAATCAGAGCAAGGAACTGTGGGACGTAGCACTGAGCAACAGAAAAATGTAAACAGACTACATGGTGCAGAGATGAGCTGTGATGGTGTAGCATCGATATGTCTGAATATACATGCATGCTTTCATATTGTTATGTCTAAATGACGAATACAGTAGGTATAGAAGTTTTTGAATTGGTCAAGCAGATCGCCTCAGCCAATAGCCACAAAATGGACTGCAATGGCTGCAAATAATCCTTGGGGTACAACCATCCCCAAGGATTACTGCCTGCCAAAGTATGTCCACTAGAAGTGCTTGTTTGCCACTGACAGACTCAGATTGTTTTTCTAAGTGTCTGACAACATTATGGAGAGGATCCCTACAGACATAGACCTTTTTGCTAAAGAGTACAATCCTTTTTGTCTAACCAGAAACCGCCAGTATATTACTCTCCTGAAAGCCACCAGATACTCAGTCATTCAAACTTGACAGAAACAGAGTAAAACTTAGAGAAACTGTCTTGATTCGTCTTCCCCCTGTTCCAACATTCACCAAGCCTGTTTTTGGCCAAAATGTCAGATGGAAATCTGTCTGAATGGAAGGGGTACCAGATGCATCTGCCAGAGCAAATAAAACAGGCTTGCAGATTCGTTGAGTTCCCAGGCTGCCATCCAAACGCATTTCCTTTGTTTTATTAGAAAAGCAGACACCCCGCAATGATCAATAAACCACCCACTGCTATTTTTCTCAAAATAAGCTTTTCTTTAGTGACACTTTCATAACATATATAATCACAATGTACGTCGGGGAGGGTGTTCTACCTGCACCAGTTCATCATATCACTTTACTTTCATAAATTCAGTTTGTGCAGGCAAGGACTTTCTAACATCCTGGGCCCCTGGGTGAGCACCCAGTACACCCTGATGGTAGATTGCATGTCAGATGACACCAAGCAACAGAGAAAAAGCTTCCCATGTCTTCAAAAAAAACCTTCTTCTGCTGTTAGGCTTCTAAGATGCACAACCAATCCGAGATACAAATATAAGTCTCTCTGTGACTCTGTCTGTGTTTCCTCCCTCTTTCTCTCAGACCTTCATCAGATAATGGGCTGCTGGATAGCAAAGCTTTTGTGTGGGTGTGTGTGTTGTGGTCTAGCCTCTCCAGGTCACTAAGTGATGCATGAGCTCTGTCATCCCCCATTCATCTCTTTACATTCTGCTGCACTTTTCCTTATGACAGGATACACAGGACAGCGGAGGGTGTGTTGTGTGCTAAACTGCTTTCTCAGAATGGCGTTCTCTCATGTCTGCCCTCAGATGTTATCACCGCCTGGGGGCCTGTGTGTGTTTGTAAATATACTTTGTCATTATGTCTTTGCTTCTCTTTATGGAGGCACAAGTTTGCATTCGTTTCTATGTCGGTCCACTGGTTTTAATATGTGTGCTATGTGTTGTGTATTGACAGTAAGTGCATGTGTCTCTCCTCTGCTCATCCACTCTCCTGCTGCCTGTCAGGAAATATGCAGTGACAGAATGCACACTGTGGCAGATGTGACCCAATTGTGGTTGAGTGGGATTGTGTGTGTGTCTGTGTCTGTGTGTCTACGTGTGCGTGAGTGTGTGAGAACAAGTCGTTTTCGAGGGGATGAAGGAACTGTCATGTCCTCTCAGTTTGAGGGAGGAATCAAAGCAGGGATTCACAGATGGCAGCCGTGCTCTCTGTTTGAAGCTGCTGAGTTTAGATGTTAAATATCTTAAATCCAGTAATGAGAAGTCTCATGTTTTCACCATCTACTGACATGTTTCTGTGAGCCTAGATGAATCCAGAACTGGTTTAACAGTACAGGTCTGTATATGTTGTGCTTCACTACACACTGTTGACCTTCATTAACGTCCTGCTGGACCATGGTTTATTATTTCATGTCGTGTTTCTTTACCTCACATCAGTTAGCAAAATGCTGGTTTTGACTATCTTGGTCTTATTTTGGTTGTTAAATTGTTCTATATAAATTCAAAGTATAAACACAAAATCAATGTGTTTCCAAAGATGGATATTACATGACTAACAAACAAAGCTATGACTGCTGGGTGTGAGTTGAAGTATCCATTGCACCGTGCCATACCCTTCACATTGTTGTGAGTGATCAGACTGCCATAAAAAATAATAATCACAAACAAAGCAAAGGGATTTGAACTGTCATTTGCTCATCCCCCCAAAGTCAGGATGAATCCACTAACCAGGTGTTGTGTTGTTGTGAGTTCTAAACCAAGCAGACAAACCACACTGAAATATTATTTTAGGACCATATCACTTTTTCTGGAACTTTCAATTATGTCTCACTTCATCAGTGGATCAGATTGATGCAAAATTTGAGTTTTTGTGCCAATTTTGCCTCCATCGATTGTTGGTAATTGAGGTGTAAGATGTGCTTGAAAGCTTCAGGAAAGGCAAGTAAGTGGACCTTGTATTAAGATGAATATGTCACTTTTACTAGCTTTCAACATCTCATCTCAGCTAGTGTGTGGGCCTCATTTGGTCAAAGGCCTGTGTCAGTTTTAATCTGAATCTGATTGGACAGCAGAGACAATTAGTGAAGTGAAGTATTTGTTAAGTAATGTAATGACTCCAGGTACCTGGAGCGTTTCTTCTTCTGCTCAGTGTGTGCCAGTTAAAACCAGAGACCCCCAGCACACACTCAGCTTAAAAGTGCTTCAGACTCATTGTCTATTGTTATGTTGACGTATTTACTACCACGTTTGTATCTAGAAATGTGTGTGTAGACAGAGTTGAATCATTCTCTTTTCCCAAGGTCTATCATGCATCCTTTCTACAGAGCTTTACCAGCCTACTGTGCTTTGAGTGGTTGTCTTGGTAACAGGCCTACTTCATGTGTTGTGTATTACCATTCAGTAAGCCTTGCCAAGGTCCCGTCTGCACTGTCCTTACCCTGCATCAGGTTTAGTGGAGACTCTCACCTCCTCTGATGGCTGATAAGTCAGCTTCTGTGCACATTTTGTTTCATTTACTTGGGAGAGTAAAAGGCTATGAAGTGTGTACAAGTAGTCAATTTATATGTCCGAATTTCCCTTGAGAATGGTAAAATGTGTGGTTTGTCATGATATTAAACAACATAATGCTGGTTTCAGAACCTGAATGAGCCCTTAGAGGGCACTCAGACAAAAGCTTCAGGTACAGGTGAGACAATGAAATAGAAATCAGTCCAGATGTCATTGTGGTCTGACAAAAATTTGAACATGGCCCAGCAACCTTGCTTTTTTTGATGTAATAAGTCAGTTGAAGCAAAAAACATGTTGATATTAAATGTAATGATGGTCAATATAAGCGTCCCACACTAGTAATGCAGAGAATAAATTTGATTGTTTCTCTTCTGTTGTTGAAGATCAAATGGAGAAGTTCCTGTAATCCAGTAGTAACTGCAGTCAAAAGAAGAGTTCAGCTTTTCAACTATTGAGGCAACTCTGTCAGTGCAGCAGTAACAGAGATTTGATGTATGTGGTGGAGTTGAAACCAAACGTGCAACAAAATGGAGAATCAGACACCTGGATAACGTTGGAATGTGGGCAGGGAGATGAATAACCATGCTACTCATATCCTCTTTAATATGGTCAAAACTGTACTGTTAGTGTGCATGTAAACACAATCACCGGCAGTGCAGTGACCTAATGATGCTTCAGAATGGGATACTGGCCAAAACCAGTCTACTCAGGCTACTGAAAAAGGGTACAAAAGTGACATTTGCACTTTTAAATAAATACACATAATTTCCAACATAATCTCCAGTAGGGTGGCCTGAGCTGCCAACTGCTACCACTGGAGGCTGGAAATGTGATACGTGTATGGACAGACAGAAATAGAGCTGCACACATACCCACACACACTATCATGTTTTGCTTGCACACACAATGTGCTCCTGTCTCGTCTGTGTGTGTGTCTCAGCGGTCATGTTTCTCACCTCTAATCTCTCATCTCTCTATCACGCTGACCTTGTTATGTAACCATAAATCACAGTGGCACCAACCCCTGCTACACACATGTACACACTAATACACGCTTGAGTACTGCTGTAGCTGTAAATATGTAAATATTATCTAGACCTGCTCTATATGAAAAGCGCCCTGTGATGACTTCTGTTATGATTTGGTGCTATATGAGCGAAATTAAATAAAAAATTCAATTGAATTGAAAACTAGTGTGACTGCACTACATTCACATGAGTACACATGGGTATGATGAAGAAGCATGGAAGCCAGTGCAGCCTGGTCTCTGTATGTGCTGTAACAGCTGAGCTCAGGCCGCAGGCTGACAGACATCACTGGAGTGTGCGTATGTGTGTGTATGTGTAAAAGAAGCAACATCAAAGTGGAGTGTACTGCCTTTGAACTGCCAGATTTCCTTTACGCATTAATTTATTCATCACTCTGGAGCTCTCCTTCTATCTCCTGCCCTTTCTCTTTCTCCTCCTATCCCTCTCTCCCCCGCTTCATCGCGTCTCTGCTTGTGCTCTTCCTCCCTCTAATCTCAGCTATGCAGTCATTCATCTGTCTTCCTTCATTCTTCTGTTTCCTCGGGTGTCTCAGTTCTCTGACATTTGGTTTACAGTGTTTTGTCACAAAGCACTGCAGCTCCAAAAGACATTGTACATGTATTGTTTATTTCATACTTATTGCAGAATTGATGTTTGATGTTCTACCAATTATTTTATCTAAATTGATTATAATGTGAGGTTTGGATTGGATTCCTCATGGAAACGAGCTGACCCTCTGATATTATTGTGCTGTTGTGTAATTGTTGCTGTGCTGTTGTTGACCATGTCGTGTGTTTTGTGTGTGCAGGCATTTAAGCCAGTGGTGGGGAAGAGCCTGTTGTCATCAGTAACAGCAGTGGAATTCTTATTAGACCGACAGCTGGACTTCCTGTCTGACCATTCAGCCTACCAACCATATCAGGTAATAATCACTCTCATATGCATACACACGCTGAATGATCATCAGGGCCTTTTCAATTAGCTCACTGTGTGAAGATGGTGTCACACATGCCAGCAGGGTGAATATGAAGCTACCCCCAGCAGCCAGTTAGCTTAGCTTAACCACTAGCCTGACAACAGAATCCACCTACCAACACTTGTAAAGCTCACCAGTTTATCACAGATTTATACATTTTACATTGTTTGAAAAAAAGTGTAAAAATGACAGTTGGCCGTTTTACAGTTTATGAAATTTTAATGTAATGTTTTCAACCAGTTAAATGCAACTCCAAACCTTTTGAACAAAATAGACCGGAATGATCACTGAGTTAGCATCCTCCGGTTTATGCTTGTGTGCTGTGTGTGTGTGTGTGTGTGTGTGTGTGTGTGTGTGTGTGTGTGTGTGTGTGTGTATATATATAACTGTTCCACACTCACTTTGGCTTCAGAAACATTGTATGCTAGCATTAGTAATGAATTAAATTCTGAGACTTAGTTCTTGGTTTGTTAGAGGAAGTCATTTTGCTGTAGATACTAGGATACTCAGCGTGAGCCTCAGTTGTCTATAAAGTGGTGTGAAACTGAAAGCACTTTTCAGGAGTAGGTTTTAAGGAGAAGTTGAGTAGAAATGAGTTTTTTGGCTGTGCTGTCTCAAATCAAAGCTGCCTGTTGTCTTGATATAAGTCAAGGGTTTCTGTTGCCTAAAAATGAATTATGAGTGTGTTGCCTTTTCGCAAATGTACACGTTGTAACTAGAGTGCATTTGCTAATGAAGAATTAGTCATTCACAATTAGTTCTAGGCTGGATACTGCAGCCATGGAGTGCTGCTGGCCATAGAGAGCAGCCAGAGTTGGGTTGAGTTCCATATGGATGTGACACTGCCAGGGATTCATGCGAATATAAAGCCAACACGTGCAGCCGCAGTCTGGCCTCTGAGCCTCTGAGCCTCTGAGCCTCTCAGTCTGGTTTTACACATGACTGCTCACTACTGACTCATATATTACACAAATGCATCCAAACACACTGATAGTGAGTAATACACAAACACATGATAGATACTGTAGCTTCACCATTTGCAGTAATTCACTGGAAGGTATGCCGTATTAGACTTTTTGTTTGATGATTGTGTGTTGAGTGTGTCAGTGCTACACAGCTGAACACAGCTGTTGTATTGTGCTGGCTGGAAAACTGTGGTCAGGTCAGTGTCAACCAGACCGTGTTCTGCACTCTCACCATCAGTCTACAGTTCAAATACCAAAAGAAAGACTCTATCTTTAATTTTTCTCTTCTGCACAGCCAATCAGAAGTCTGATCCGCTGCTGCCGTGTTCTCTGGTGACTCATGCTTTGAATCTGTGCAGTAGTGTCTGTGGCTGTCCACTGTGATCAGTGCACTGACTTCATCATAGTCAGCTACCACAAATGTTCCACACTGTCTAAACAGATCTGGTGACCATTGTAACATTATGTTCTGATGGTAGCAATACATCTCTGATATTCCAGGACCTTGGTGGTATTACATTAAGCTGCCCTGGCCAATTCTCTGTAACTGGACTATCATGGCACCGAAATGATTTCCAAGTTTGAGTTTTGTATTTTGTCATTTGTCACAGCAACATTCTTTGTCATTTGGGATATGAGATTTTGGTCATAACACAGTCCTAGAGGGAGAGAATATGACAACAGCTGTTGTTTGTGTAACTCTTAGACACACTGGAGGCTCAATGCTTGTTTTAACTTTGAGAGTGGTCTTAAATTTTTCTGAAAAATGGCATTTTAAGTTCTAAAATGCTCCAGTGTGTGAAACTTGCAGAGAACTTGTATATACCAGTTTAAACTTAATATATGACAGTTGGAGAACTGTATTGTATGTATTCTAGAGCTTATGTTAAAATGAATGAATTATATAAAAAATAGCTTCTTAGCTTTAGAGGCCATGCAAGTGACCCCCTTAACACAGAATTATAAATTCTCTTTGTAAACACTGTGGTGATGTTTAACTCAGCTTGTTTGCAGTCATGCTCAGCTGCCATACCACCTCTGCTACAGATATCTCTTTCCCCATATAACACCAGACCACGGCAAAGAGCTCACTGTTGGGTTCAATAAGTCACAGGCAGCATGGGTGGCCATGCCATCCCACTTCAAAGAACTATGTAGTACCTACTAAGACCAACTGCATTGTGTCTCATCGCTTGACGGCTTACAAATTGCATTTGATCACACCGCAGCAAGTAGAGCTGATGGCCAGCCGACTGCGGCATGCGTCTACATTCTGTGACTGTGTGTAATTATTACAAAGTATTTGTACTCCAAAGTAGATATTTTAAGAGACAAACTAGCAGCTGAATGCTGCTGTACTGTTTTACTTTGCTTTGCACTGATATTCAATACATTTTTTTATTTTAAGTCATGATTAGCCTTAAGGTGGATGTTCAGCAGACAAGACAAGAGACTTACTTGAAAATGGATAGTCTTTCCTTTTCAGCTAAACTCAAACCTTTTAATCAATTATAAGCTTATTCCATACTTAAATATATTGTTTTTTGATAGTACAGCTCCATTTCAAAAACATCAAATTCACTACCCAATCACTACCTGTTGCCAAACTCTAAGCCCAGAATACACATAGTCCCACTCCTACACTTTCCCAGTACCCCACATCAGCAGTAACTGCTGCCATCTGAAGTGAAGGAAAGTGGGAGCCTCACTCTCGTCCTGGCACTACTAACTGCAGAGAAGTACTGACACACACACACACACACACACACACACACACACACACACACACACACACACACACACACAGACAGACAGACTTGAGCAGCAGGCCTCCCTACTAAACAGTGACTGCATTGTACAGTTTATGCCAAACAGATTGTACCTCCCCCCTCCCTCTCCCTCCCTCCTCTTCCTCCCTCCGGTCTTCCTGTCCAACTGGAAAAACAGAGAGGGGAGTGGCCATGGCTTCACTGCTCTGAGTGTGTGTGAGAGTGTGTATGAGAGAGTCGGACTGTTTTTACTGCTCTGTGGGGTTCAAAGGTCTCCAGAAGAATAGGCAGCTCTGTGTGGGCATGGATGATTTAGGAATGGAGGAATCTGTGTGTGCGTGCGTGTGTATATGTGAGAAAGTTATGGTGTGTGTTGAGGCTGAGGGACAGGAGGTGGAGAATAAAACTGTTAGTGCTGACTCAAGAGTTTAACTAAACTACATCCACAGCTCAGTAACAGAGCGGTGTATTTTCCACAGTTTCGTGCTGGTACCAGCAGCAGTTTCCAATCTGTGTAGACTCTTCAAACCAACATTGTTACTGGTAAAAACATTCAAATGAAATGGCTGCGTTCTTCCAATGTGATGCCTCTCGACTGACTGTTGACGAGCCAAAATGTTGTAAAAGGCAATCCCTAACCTCTAAATACATTTATTGTCACATGAATTGCTGATTACTGCTTCATTAGAATAAGGGTCAATAGAAAACATCCTTCACCTTTAGAAACCCCTCAGGGTCCAGTCGTAGTTGTTGTTGTGGTTTTGTTTCTGGCTGGAGAAAGAGCTGTGGCTGCAGGGCAGAGTGTGATTGAAAGAGTGCGGAGGCTGAGCCAGCTCCACACTCCCCCCCGTGCTACTAGAGTCATTTAATCGAGATCATTCTCAGTGGCACAGCTGACTGAGAGCTGAGTGCTGCAACAGAACTAATGAACGGCAGCTGCTCACCTACACTGATTCCCACACACAGTGTTATTCAATGCAACTGTCCTGTAATAAACACTACCTCTGTGAAGCAAAATGTAACTGTTGTTGACAATGTATCCTTGAAGTGTTGAGTCAGCTCTGTAATAGAAACACAAATATAAAATACAATATAATGCAGTTCAGTATAACATCCTCACAATCCTACCCAGTAGTTTGATCCACAGGTTCATGCTTATTCATTCACAGTGAATACGTTTTTATCAGCTCTGTGTTAACATGTCTTTTTGCCTGACATTGTTTAGCAGAGCAAGTGCTTAAGCATAAGTCTGGTGATATTCCAAGTTTTCTCTTCTAGTCAACAAATCCCATGTGCAGAGCCAAACCACCAATGACTGTGTCTGCTAACAAGTGTTGCATGTATATCAAGGCCTGATATATCTGATACCTCAGTGCCATAGAGCTCCGTTGTTGTCCAAAAACACGTAAGTGAGCCACACTGTTGCACTGGGTGACATGTTCCTGCATTGCCATGAACTCTCACACTGCGCTGTAGTTTATTTTGACTGAATTAGAAATACTCACTAGATCACCAAAAGTGCCCACTGAAAATAGTCCCCAACAATTGTATTGTTTCCCCCTGTTTGGTACGCTTTCATTTTTTAAAATGAAACTATATAGGGGTGTCGACATGGCGATAATCTTTGTTGGGACCTTGTGTAAAATGTAATTGAAAGCAGAATGCAATAATTTGCAAACAAACGGTTTTAGGAAGTGTTCCTGAGCCCATGTAGTAATCTTCTTTATACAATAATGTTTTTTCAAAGTGGGGATACTATCACCTGTTACCAATGAACCTGTTTACCTGTGGAATGA
Source organism: Holacanthus passer (assembly GCA_025331565.1). Classification (NCBI taxonomy): domain Eukaryota; kingdom Metazoa; phylum Chordata; class Actinopteri; family Pomacanthidae; genus Holacanthus; species Holacanthus passer. Next base: position 1,153,114 of record JAFREQ010000099.1, on the reverse strand, counting down.
TCCAAACAGGTGTTTCTGGATCAGTCCACAACTTTCACAGTCTTCTGTTGCTCCTGTCCCAACTTGTTTCCAACATGTTGCTGTCATCAATTACACAGCATCCCAAGATTTTTAGAATTGGGGTTGTATCATGGGTTATGTCATTTTATAACCAGTTTGCATTACAGCCACCAACTGTAACTCTCAGTCCTGCTGCCTAAATCATGCTACCTTGCAAGACAGCTGGATTTGTGAGATCACACGAGCATCCAGCCCTCATTTTCTACACAGCCTGAATGTATAGCAGCAATACTAAGTGGTAGCTCCTGTGCTGGAAACAGTCTTGCCAAATCCCTACTGCTGGGCACATTTCTACTGTGTGCACTGTTGGCAAAGCTTTGCGTCTCTGGGAGGAAACAACAGGCTTGCGGCTCAGAGACACAGTCAGGGGAGGGGGGTCAGAAAATATTGAGAGATGGACTAACATGTTGGTTTGCGTTTTTGCTTGGAATGTATTGACAATAAGAAAATTTTAAAATGATGCCAATCCTATCCTTTAAAAGATCTCATTAGGTAGTTATTATGCAGGTTCAACACAACTTTTATATTATTAACAAAAACAGCGACATTAAATCACAGGCTACTGTCCAGTTGTACTTAAGTTGAAATAATGATGATTGATTTGTTTTTTCTGGATTAATGAGTGATGCTTTAATGTAGCAGTGCTCTTGATTGGAATCTATCAATGGATGCAATGTTGCAACACATTTGAGTTGGATTTGACTTGGCAAGCATGAAGTCTGTGGAGAACCACAGTGATTTGGAGTGAGGCCTATTGGTCACCACCCACACCTCCCTCAACTGAGTTGTGCGATCGTGATCCATCTGATAAACGCACACCTCCCTGCCCCTTGCTCTTCTAGCTACTACATCCCACAAACTTCTATATGATGGGAGGGGTTGCAGAATGAGTCATCAGAAATATTTTATGGTTTTACAGAGAACAGAAAGAGGTATTTAGATATGTATATGTTTTTTTTTTTGCACTCAAAAATTGTACTTGTTTTCTTTACTTAACTCAACCTATACTTTTTATATACTAAGAGGCAGCAGAACAGTTAAGTCAGGATCAGAGGATAAGGACATTTTTTATTTCACTGGATCCATGAGTAGACAGGTTTATAATACAATGAAAATGGTACTTTAACAGCAAATCATATTTCCTTAAAACGTGTAACTTGTGTAAGATTTTACTTTTAGTAGCAAACCCGTAATATGTCTATATTGCAAGAGCAGTTGACGCCAAGAGTAGGAGGAGTGCAGTGAGTTTCACTGGGGGAGGAGAGAAACAGCAGCTGTTATACACACACACACACACACACACACACACACACACACACACACACACACACACACACACACACACACAAACACTTCTTACTCTTCTTAAATGCTATTCAGGTGACAGGCTTTGTGCCCTGCAGTGCTCCAAATACAAATCTCTGTCTCTATCTCTGTCTGTCTGTCTGTCTGTCTGTCTGTCTGTCTGTCTGTCTGTCTCTCTCTCTCTCTCTCTCTCTCTCTCTCTCTCTCTCTCTCTCTGTGTGTCTATCCTTACCCTGCCCCCTCCTCCCTGCTGTCACATACTTCTATATTCATCACAGTGTCACATTACTGAAACATCTCATTTGCTTACACATACACCCAAACACATGCTCTCACAGACACCTGTGGCGTCAGTTCACACTGATGATGCGAGCTATAGGCACATCCACACTAATATGTTCTCATTTAAAAAAATAAAAATAAAAATAACCATTGCTATGTTTACGTCTGTGTGTGTGTGACTTGTTTGTAGAAATCTAGTTTATAGGAATCTGTAAAAAACGTTGGTTACTGTGTTATAGTGTTCCATCCACATAGTGTCTGAAATGGACATTAGGCACAGCAACAGTGTATAAAATAAATATGACCATTGGCCAGCCAGTCCTCAGTAACAAGTCACATACACAATAACATACATACATATGTACAACATTCATTCATTAAATCGTTAACAAATACTGTGATTATCGGTGCAAAAATATTAAGAACATCAGAAACTCTCCCACAGTTTGTATCCTCCTGTCTCAGCCTCAGTGTCTGCACAGCAACGAGCATTGTCCCTGGAAGGCAGGCAGGGCGTTTGAAGTCTTTAACAAGCCATCTGTCTCTGTCTCCACATACTGTAGAAGTGAATGTGTGTCATATTTGTTGTTATGTTACTAATTATCTGTTGCACAAGATGTCCTCATGTCACACTGTGGTGTGTCTGCCTCAGCCCTTTGTTGTACTCACAGTAGGGCTTGAACAAATATCCTTGAGTCATAGAAATAGTCTGAAGAAAGCCTGAAGACAATAATTATAGCTAAAATCCATAATGTATTTTAATTAGTTGATCATAAAGTATCTGTAGCAGCTTTGTGAAGCACACAAGAAGTCCTTTTCACTATTGGAAAGGGCTCTTGTTATGCTCAGCTTTTGAAAAATGTTGATGAGCTTGTCCTGTCCTGGATGACATTGCCTTTTAAGTCTGCTCAAGACAGAAGCAGAGATTTGTTTCACACCTTTGTTGTTTTTTTTTAATGCATTCAATTAAGCATCACAAGAAGGTGCTGTCATTGAAAACAGCACAAAACCTTCCACAACAACTGCATTATCATTTGACTTACCTGTTGCCACTGGACACTGATGCTGTGTTCATTTTCTGTTTCTCTCCAGTCTGATGAAAATAGACCTATTGGTGGTCATGGTGACCATGTTGCCGTGGTAACACAGTCTCTTGTATGGTGTCTAAACAGTGAGTCAAAATAGATGGCTTGGAGTTAGTCGAAATAGACTCACAGAAACATACATGTGTGCTATTTTCTGTCAGTGTAAAGTCACTGCAGAAAAGTGAGGGCTTTGTGAGACTGTGCCAAAGTTTCATCCATATCGCTGTCAGTAAAAAAAAAAAAAAAATCCTCAGCACCAGTGTTGGCAGTATTCTTCCTGAAATGGAAAAGATTTGGTAAACACGTTATGAAGCTGGTTTTATGTCTTTACATGCTAAGTTTTCTTCTCCTAAATTAATTTAATATAATACAAACATTAGAGGATTAACTGTTTTAAAACTGGATTATCTCTAATGATATAAATTACTATGAAACACTGAGCTTTTGACTAATATGGATTTAGAAACTGAATATTAAATGTACCAATTAGAGGTGTTACTTTTATGCTTCTTATTTGTATCAGAGTTAATCCAGGGTCGGCAGCACCCTTTTCAAATCTTTGGTGACCAAAGATGTCCATAATATAAATCACATCAAGATACTACGCATCCATGCTTTAATTGTTATTGTGTGTGCAATCTGGGATGATTGATAGATTTAGCTGTGTGTTTTTAGTATAACAGTGGTAAAAGAACTGTTCAGAACAACACATTTTAAGAATATATGAGAGAGGGTTATGCTGACCTCTCCAGCACTGCATTCCAGTGTGCTATTTTTAAGTGTGTATGCTGGTTTAATTTAGAGCTGAACAAGGCTATGAAACGAGAACACTGCAGCAGGATGAGAGAGGGTGAGAGAAGGTGGTTAAATGAAAGTCTTGACCTGCTTCCAGCCTCCTTGTCTGTGTTTGACTCCTGCACTTTTGCATCGTGAGTCGACAGTTCAGGTTGCTCTGACATCTGGAACCTATTAGTGTTTCATGTCTGTCTGTGAACTGTAGAGGGGTTTTGTCTTGAGAAAAAGATGCACCTTTGGAGACAAATGTGACGCGTGAGTTTTACTCACGTTTTACTTAATATCATAACTTGATGTGCATTTTGTTAGCTGTGGTAATAATTTCAGTAAACCATCATGACAGTGGATGCATGATACGAACTGGAAATATTTACTATGTTTACATGTTTTTATAATTTACTGGTGAGGATGACTGTCTTCTGTGTTTTGTGATCTTTTTCGTTGTTTCTACTTCTTGATTCTTCCAGTGTTTCACCCTCTCTTACCCCTCTCAGCCTTTGTGACCTAGTGTGTATGATTGAGCTGATATAAAGAATTTTCAAAGAGCTTTGATATCAAGCTAAATACTGGACTGGTAGTGCTGAATTTTAACACTAGGTGTTGCACATGACTCAGCTTACTCCTGAGAACGTAATATGAGCCTGTTAATGAGAGTGTAGCAGATCCAAAATCAGGACAACTGAGTGACACATCGTATTTTTATTTCTCACAACAACCATTCAGCTTTTCTTCCTCTAAAGTTTAACATCAAGATGATAAATAAAATAAGACTTCGGAGAAAATATCTCAATATCTCATATGTAGGGTGGTAGATATTGGTAGATTTTCTGTGTGATGAATAACTAAAAACTGTGCTGAGAGTCTCTGCCATGTTTTGGTGTTATTTACAGGCATGCTGCTTCTTTCCTCTGCTGTCTGTGTCAGAGTTTGTGAATTGTGGATTAACTCCCGCTGTTACTTTTCAAAAAAATAAATCCCTAAATCTTGATGTGGATCTGCAGTGAAAAGATCGACAAGACATATGCATGCTGTGTTTTGCAATATGTGCGGCCTTCCCTTACACAGACAACTCCGCTCACTCACTGGAACAGCCTGTCTGTGACTTCAGTGTTGATAGACTTATACTCACGTGTAACTAATCAGATAGTGCAGTTGGTGGGACATTGAGTGGTGACTACAGACAGACGTGGTTACATCAGAGCGGCCAAAGTTAATACATTTAAACCTACAGCAGCCTTCAGTAGTGGCTTCTTTGCAGCAATTCAACCACGAAGGCCTGATTCGCATGGTCTCCTCTGAACAGCTGATGTTGAGATGTGTCTGCTACTTGAACTCTGTGAAGCATTTATGTGGGCTCTAATCTGAGATGCTGTTAATTTGCAGTTTCTGAGGCTGGTGACTCATAAACGTATCCTCTGCAGCAGAGGTAACTCTTGGTCTTCCTTTCCAGGGGCGGTCCTCATGAGAGTCTGTTTCATCATAGTGTTAGATGGTTTTTGCAAAAGCATTTGAAGATACATTTAAAGTTCTTGAAATTTTCCAGACTGACTGACCTTCATGTCTTAAAGTAATGATGGACTGTCGTTTCTCTTTACTTAGTTGAGTGGTTCTTGCCATAAAATGGATTTGAACAGTAGTGGAATAGTGCTGTTTTCTGTATGGATGTGTACCAACCCTACCTCTGCACAACACCACTGATGGTCTCAAACACATCAAGAAGGCAAGAAATTCCACAAATGAACTCTTGACAAGGCACAGCTGTTACTTGAAAACCATTCCAGGTGACGACCTCATGAAGCTGATTGGGAGAATGCCAATGTGGCTGCTTAGAAAAATCTAAAATATGAAACATGTTCTGCTTTGTTTCACACTTTCTTGTTTACTACATAATTTCAGACGTGTTCCTTCATAGTTTTGATGTCTTCAATACTAATCTGCAATGTAGTAAATAATAGAAATAAAGAAAAAACATTGAATGAAAAGGTGAGTTTAAACCTTTGACTGGTACTGTATATCTGACACAAAAAGGCAATATATTATTTTGAAAAAAATATATATATATAAAAATACTTTACCAGTGGATTTTTTTCATCCTGTTGATCAGTCAGTCAAAACTTTATTATGGGCACTGGCTAGGAACCTTGCAAGTGAGTGAGTTTTCTACAACACATTCCCACAAGAAATGAATGGTTCATGCAGAACTTTCCAGCAAATTGAAGGGTGGAGGTGTCTGTTTTTATATTAACAGTGGCTGGTGTAATGATGTGACAGTGATCCTGCAGCACTGCTCTCCTGAGCTGGAATCATTTTTAATGAACTGCAAGCCTTTCTGCTTCCCCCTGTGAGTTTGTTTCATTCAGTCTGATCTGTGTTTACGTGCAACCCCATGTTCTCCGACCAGATACTGTCTGAGGAGCAGTCAAACCCACACTCCCAAGTTACTGTCCGCTGTGTTTTTAACAAAAGTAATCAGAACTATGAACTCCCCAAATACAGACTTTGTGAGATTAAGGAGAATATTTTGGATCGCTCTTACACTAGTATTTGTACAGGCAGAAATGAAAGGTGTGTAAACCTGTTGTGAGGAGATCAAAGCAGTGGAACAGGGAAGCTATGGATGTTTTCAGGACTGTTACCAACAGTCTGGATGAGTTCTGAGAGGCTGTGACGTCATACATCAGCTTCTCTGAGGACCTCTGTGTACCATCACACACCGGGGTGCATTATAACAAACCCTGCTTCACAGCCAAGCTCAGACAGTTAAGGCTACAAAACAAAAAGGCTCTACTTCTGTCTGGAAGGGGCTTAGACAGATCCCGAACTACAAACCTAAAGCCCCTCACTTCGTTGTAGATGTGTGTTCAACAAAGTGAAAGTGTACAACTCTCACTGATAATGGTGGCCGCATGTATAAATGTATGTGAATGGGTGAATGCTGGCTTGCTTTGTGAAAGCGCTTTGTGGTCTAATAAGACTAGAAAAGCGCGATATAAAAATGCAGTCCAATGGTGCCACTACCACCACTGAGCTACTTTGAGGGTCCTGATGACCCAACTGCTCCAGTGGAGCCCCTCGGTGACCCACAGTTCAGACTGTGTTTGCACTCGACAGCTTAAATCCGTATAGCTGTATGTGAAGATTGCAGTCCTGTAAAACAGAACATTGCTCTGACTGAAAGTTTCGCAAGTACATATTTACATGTAATAACATTTGCAAATAGCTTTCATAAGCCCCTCACAATTAAATTATTATGCTGTTATCTTACCACAAGGACAAAAGAACATAGCACATTGTGTGTTGATGGAGAGAGGAAGGGACAGAACGGAGTTATAACCCGCTGAGACTTAGCAGAGGAACTGGGCTGTGTCTACACTGCTACTAACCACATTTCTGCAAAACTTTTTGTTTGTTCCTTGAAAGAGGAGAATGGTTTGCCAGCTGTGTTAGGGACATCATTTTCAGATGTATCTGTCTTAATGTGGATGACTTTAAACAAGTCCCAGTGTTGATGCTGATGGTGTGCATGTGTATGTGTGTCTTTCAGGATGAGGTGGACAGTCAGAACCCAGTGTTAAGAGACAACCATCAACTCCATGAAGAAGTCAAGGGCTGGATCAAAGACCAGAAGGTGCAGGAAATTTTTATGCAAGGTAAGCTTTTTATTACACGTTTTCTTGTATCATTGTTACAGTATATTCAGTGTAAGACTTACAGTTATTTTGCTGAAGGTTTTTGTCATCATGCTGTGGTGTCCAACTAGTGTAACTAGTGTGTCTTATACTTCCAACAGTAGGACTGTAACAAAGTGAGCAAACTGTTTCCTGTTGCTTGCAGGTCCCTATTCATTGAATGGCTACCGCGTGCGTGTGTACAGACAAGACTCGGCCACCCAGTGGTTCACTGGCATCATTACACACCACGACCTCTTCAGTCGAAACATGGTCGTTATGAATGATCAGGTAAACCCACACACATGCAGTGTTCTTTATAATGTACAATATGTGTACAGTTTATATGGGTGTGTAACAAAGTATAATGCAGAAAGGGGAAAGACAAGATGGATACAAATGGAGACATTAGTGTCCACTTGGCACCTGAAGTAGAGTCACTCTGATATGGTTTAATGCAAAAGCTGTCAAAAAGTGTAAGTTAGTTAGTCCGGTCTCTAAAAAGAGAATAACCAAGAAGAAAAACCAGGCTGGATAAACACCCAATAGCTGCTCTATAATGTGTGTGCCAGTGAAGCATAATGTATACTTTTATTGCATTAATTTAATAAATTCAACAATATATGTTATATTTGACAACTTGTTGTTCTGGATCACTCATCTATGTGTTATGGTGCTGTTTCAGTCACTGCAGGTGTGTATCAGTGTCAATGTCTCAACCAAAGTGTATAATATACCAGGCAGTACCACAAAAGATTGTAGTGGCTACATTTCTAGTGCTGTATGGGAACCTTGCAAGTCAATGACTTTTACATAACACATTGATGCAAATGTTTCACGATAAAAGCCTTGGTAAGAAATGAAGGGTTTCTGCCCACTGAAACGCTAGAGGGGTTTTAATTTGAAAAGCATACAGAAATTGTTGCGTTTGAACAGAGGGAATTCGAACTAAAGGATTGCCTCTGAAACAAGCCTGCTTCAAGGCCTGTTCTGCAGCTGAGGTAAATAATGCCCCCGTCAATATTTGAGGAAATGTGGTGCATTTCTTTGTAGTTTTGCTGTTCAAATGTTACTTTTACTTTAGTTTTTAGTTGTCTCATTTTTGTTGTGGTTCAAGACATGGTTCAAATGTGGGCAGCGTGAATTGAATCTGGTGTGTGTTTAGGTGCTAGAGCCTCAGAACGTGGATCCATCTATGATCCAGATGACCTTTCTGGATGACGTGGTCCACTCCCTGCTGAAAGGAGAAAACATTGGCATCACTTCCAGACGAAGGTCGCGATCCAGCCAGAACAACAACTCTGCCCACGTGAGTAAATACACGCACTCCCAGAGAACACATACAACAGCACATGTACACAACTGTTAAGAGCTTTGTAACAGCTGGCAGTGGCGCTGAAGAGGATGGACAATGAAAAATATAGTGACATATTAACCTGTGTGCTATATGTTCTAAAAAAAGTACAGTGCAAAAATGTCCTACAGTCAACAGTAGGACTTTGCTTAATAAAATGTGTTTCTGGGTAGAAGTAAATACAAATTAAGCCTTATATAAAACAGTACTCAATATGTCATCAACACTTCATGTAGGTGATGTCATTCTGTCGCACAAGCGCCATCAGACCTCTGTGAATAAAATAAAATGAATAACCAGCCTACATATAAACCAAGGTTGAAAAATGTGAACATAATGCAACTAGAAAACTAAAAAATGGGCATTTCAAAGTGTCCTTTTAGCCAGATGATGCCAAAAAATAGAGTAACCTTTCTCCATTTAGGTGCATAGAGTTGTTGCCTGGGTGATGGCCCCTTTACATGACCAAAGAAAAAGACAACAATGGCAAACGCATTAACATTTTAGCCAACTACACTTTTAACATGTTTCATGCGTTATAGATGTCAAATGAATAACACGTATTTAGGCCAGTTATTTTCAGTACAATGCATCTGGTCGATGATTTTCTCCATTCGTTGATTGGTCTACATATGCAAGCCACTTTATGTATGCTCTGCCTGAATGCAGCCAATAGGTGGCCATTGTGTGTTTCTCTTGTTGTGCGTAGACTATTGCTTGTTTTGATTTGCCAAACTTTCATCTAACCTCAGCATCGTCTGTATTCCGTCTCTTTATCTGTTCAGAGACATTGGTCAACACAGCTTCTTAAACCTCCCCTAAATCATGCAAAATTCCAAAAGGAAAATCCATCGTATCATAGATCTTTTTGTCTTCTGAATCAGGCAGATAACTGTCTATGAATTCTTTCTCATAACTGTTTGACCCATGTCTGCTGTCTCATTTTTCTGCTTTCTCTCTGTTTCTTAATAGAGATAGCTTTAAAACAAAAGAAGTTGTGTTTTTTTGTTCAGCTTCACATTAGAACTTAGCACAAAGACATAAAGTACACTGTTGCACTGGATACCAGTCAGCTCCTTTCATGTGACAGCGTTGTCAAACATACACATATTTATGTTTTTTGGTCAAAAATGTACGAGGCACACATGGAAGGAGCTCGCTGGTGAGCCAGTCCATTGAACAATCAGCCAGTCATTTCTGGTCCCGCAGCCATTAACAAAATCTCTCCTTGTCCCACATTTCCTTTATATTCATTTCATTTTGTTATTTTTCTCTTGATTTTTTTTTTTCTTGTTGTTGACACATTAAAGATGGCGGGAGGGAGACCCGGCGGGACCACTGGCAACACTCAGGTACCCCCGACCCCTCCACCCCCACCACCACCACCTCCCCCCACCACCACAACCCTCAAACCCTCCAGACCCACACTTTCCACACGACATAAATGAAGTAAACGCAAAGTCTGCTTCAGTGTAGATTTGGTCCTGTCTTCACAGTTTCACTGGTTAATAGCAGGAAATTTTTACACGGGAGCAATTAAGTGATTAATCCTGGGTTATGACAGAAAACCACAATTTAGTAGAGCTGCTGCCCCTGGAATATAGAATCAATATTTTCATTCTATGCCTTGTTGCTACTGTGGTATCTTTTGGTAATCAGAAAAGTACTCTGGATTGTGTTCATCTTTTTTTACTGTCACCTAACAGACAATAACACTGTCCACCTGTAATCAGATGACAAAATCTTTTTGCTGGTATGGTAACTAATAAATAAGTGAATGACACGCATAAAAAGACTTAAATTGACTTTGTCATGGTCATCTGTTAAGCTGTGAGGTGCAGTAAAGCAAGCCCTCATAATGTCTTCAGTACAGTTATAACTTAATATATTAACCTTTTCTCTCATCTGTTCGCCTCCCCTCTCTTACAAACAATATTTTTACTTTGATGTGAACTGCTTCTCAACATTTGTATCCCCAAATTTATGAACCAATCAGACCACCACTCAGTCCAGTCAACATAAAGGTTTTGGGACAAATTTAAGTGTTTGAGACCCACCAAATAAAAATCGTACACTAAACAATATAACTGCAGGTACATGGACAGACCGTAGTTGTTTCTGCGAGAGAATGGATGAACACTGTCATCCAATGGGTGCTGCCTCTGCCACACCACAGTACAGCATTTCACAATATACAAACTGCTGCATCACAGTTTGATGTCAGCAGACCACTCCCAGCTGAGATGATGGGTGTTGACAGAAATACATCTCATCATAGAGATCAGTGCAGCAATGCTTTTACATAGTGTGGAGTTGCCCTTTTATCTCCAAGCCATGAAATCAAGTCCAATTTGTAATTTTAAGAAATGTTGGCCTCTCTGCTGTTCGATTGTTCATGTTTGGTGAAGTTGCAGTTTATTTTTGTGGGTTGGAGTGAAAACCCCATAGCCTTATCAATCTGCTTCAATAGCTTAGTGCAAGATCAGGCTCAGTGTGAAAGTTTAGGATTACTTAGGGAGAGAGTGCAGCTCTGCCTTTCACAAATGACTAGGATTGGACTGCGCTGTTAAGGAACTAATCTCACTGTACCAGACTCTCTTGGCCTTTTGGAACTGCCCAGTATATTTAAGTGTCCTACCCAGGCACTATTTGCCCCACTGTAATTTCCATTTAGACATTAGCCAATGTCACAGTCTGTCTCATTTAACAGTTCACCCTACAAGGTGGCATACAAAATTTTTAGCATGTTTGAAAATGACCAGCGTGTCCCAGACAGGGTCAGTAACAGGGGCCAGCAATTAAAGAGAGTGGCACGTCAACCTTCTGTCAGCAGGGGGCTGACAAGGCTTGAAAATAACTCTACAGACATTGGCCTCTATGTCTAGTCAGAGACAGGCTAAACTTGTGAAGCATCAGCATCAAGCCCTGTATTACTGACACATTATTCAACTTTCACAAGGTTAACAGCGACATAAGAAAAACAGTTTGTATGACATGGAATGAATGTGATATCAGAGGCATGGAAACCGTTTACAAATGGTCACATTTGTGTTCAGTAAAAATGTATGATCAGCCAGCCCCTTTTCTCTTAAAAGCAAGGGACAGATCGTGGCCTCTTCTGCAGCTGCTTTTATAACCCCTCTCTTTACCTCACTCAGCTCCAACCCACACATCAGGCAGTAGCAATGGAGCATATTTGCATGGAAGTTGTTTCTTGAAAATACAGATTGGACCTTTAGCAAAGTTAGGCCCCTCCAAATCATCTCACGATTTGCATGACAACTGTGTTGCAAAGAATTGATAGAAAGACTTCAATAATTTTCCTTGGTTTTCGATATATTTTTGCCAAGTCAAGCTTCAGAAGTCAAACCTATGTTGCTATATGGCCTTAGAAAGCAAAAGTCTCACAGCCATTGGAAAATGGTACTCTGAAACCTAGACAAATGAGATACTATGGTTAGATTATTGGCTGTAAAACATCTAGTTCTAGCCAGCTCAATGTATACAGTATAGCTCTGTGGTTAAGGGTGTGATTTCCACTACTGCCACCCCCACTAATAATGTATTTAAAAAAAACAAAAACAAGCATCTGTTCAAAGTACATTTTTGAAAAGGTCTACTTGATGCTCTAAATGAATGTACAAGATTGCACCTACACATTCTCTGCAGCACGGTTGAACAGCAACAATCCTCGATCACTGGGACTATGTTCACATATAATATAACATACCATAGCCTCTCTGTTAGAATACACACATTCAATTTTACAATTATAATGTTGTTTGTTGCTCTCTCACAGTCACAGTTCATTAAAGTGTTAGCACAGTTCAGCATTCATTGCAGTCTCTGTACAACTGCACATTGGATTGGGAAGGAAAACATAACCAAAATGTTCCATTTCTGACTGTTTTAACTTAAGGATTTCAACTTTTACTTTATATTCTTAATTTTCCCTTTTGATGCTCTGTCAGGCATGTACTGCAGCCAGCTGGGCTTTTTCCCTTTGGTCTAGTCTCCAGCAGTGAAACACATGATCCCTTGGTTTGAGGTTACGCAACTGACTTGGACAATCAATAACATCCCACAGTTTGGCCATTAAAAATCCCCTTGCTGTATTTTTAGACTTCAATAGGGGGGCTATGTATAAAATTGGCTCACCTTCAAACAACTTTAAAGAGTTCATTTCAAATCCAGTGTGCAAGAGTAGAGTCAAGACAATGATAAAGATATTAGCACTCTGATACTTTCTGGACTGTGTACTTTCTCTCCTGTAGATATCCAGTTGAAGTTAGTGTTTTTATTTGTTTCTGTCAGTCATTTGTGTATATGAGAGGATTTCTGTTGTGGAATGTTTAATCAGACAAACGGCTCAGTATTAACACTTTGTTAATGTAAGACTGATGTGATACCTAGCTGCCTATAAATGATTGTGTGGTTTTGGACTGATTACATTGAAATATATCTATTGTTTTGTCTGTAAACCTTTTTTATACAACAGGACCATTACATACTAACATATCCCAATGTACACGCCAGTTTATTAGGAACACCTAATGTAAACTAATGCCGTTTAATACAATAGCACTGCAGTCAATTGTATGTGAAGGTTGTAATGTTGAATCTTTGTTCAAAATGTTTTACAGAGGTGATAATTTAACTTTGTGGTCATTTTGGTGGCTCTTTTTTTACATTTTTATTCAATTATATTAAGTTGACTGAAAAGTGTTCCTCATATTTGGTCTCCAGTATCCGTATCTGTGTTTCTTGTGCTTTGATTCTGCCTTTCAATATGGCCCTTGGCGCTAGATGATGATATCACTGCAGGACTTCAATAATGCAATCCCTGTCAACAGGAGCACAGACTACATCCTCCAAAATGAACATACATCAACACCTCCTTAAAACAGTCACGATGAAAACTTTCATTTTTACTGCAGAGCTGTTGGATTAGACTGCAGCAGCTTTAGCTAAGTGGACCAAATGAACTGACTACTGAGTGTAGTTTAAATCAAATAAAACACAAGTAGAACTGTAAGACTCACAAGGATAGGATTTATTGCAGGGCTGTCTTATTGAATTGCTTTAAACTGTACAGGCATACTTAATAATCTGATAACTGAGTGTATGCATTCATAGTAATGTTTGTAATTCACAGGTCTGGATGTTTCTCAGCTTGAGCTAACGTATGACTTTATTTATGCTTACAGAGTCATTACACACGAGCCCAAGCCAACAGCCCCCGCCCCATCATGGCCTCATCAGGCCCCAACCCAAAAGGTTCCCAGGGGACGCTGGCCTCCCAGCAGCAGAGCCAATCACAGCAAAGCCAGCAAACAGCCAGCCAATCACACAACTCGCCCGGCGGCAGTGGGCGGGAGCAGAGAGAGCAGCGCAACTCTCGCTCTACCAGGAGGAAAGGATCAGATAGCAGTGTTCCAGAGGAGGACAAAGATAGGAGAGAAGAGCCCATAGGGAGAGGTGAGGACAGTCACCATTAAACACTCACTCAAATTTGAGATCCAGAGATTTCCTATATACATTTTTAAGGCAACCTTGTGATTTCTGCAATATCTTTTTCTGTGCTGGAGTGATCGGAATGAGTACTCTTTTATTTGTCACCGAAGCATTTATAAATATTGGCTTCTTTAATCAGTGTGGTTCCTTGAAAATAACACAAAACCTGCTTCATCAAAAAAATTACTCATATTAAGTTAAATCTTTAACATGGTCGTGAAGAGGTCAACCTGAAAAGGAGTTTGTTGCTTTTTCTGCATTTACGATGCCAGTGTCAACAGTATTTCCATGGAAAGAGGTCTTAAGTTTCTTTACAGCCACCGGCAGTATCGCACAGTGGGCACTATAATAAACATGAGCAATAGTTAAACACAGTAGTTAGCTTGTTTAAGTGACTGGGGAAATGACCAAAGTTGTCTAATTGAAAATGATAAGGGTGTTTCTTTGACTTCAGAAATACGTTTCGGGTGAGACAGACACCATCAGAGAGTACAAAAACCATAACACAGCCATTTGGCCTTGTTGGAAGTAATTTATAGCATTAAAGAGATTACAGATGATATAATCTGTCCTTTGTTTTTTTTTTTTCCTCATTCATCCAGACTCAAAGTCAAAGGCCAAGCAGGCGGTGAACAAACGCAGGAAGGGCGAAGAAGATGAGAAGAAGGCAGGTCTAAAGAGGCTGAAGACTGACATGACCTCTGATCTGTCAGAAAGCAGTGACTCAGAAAACCCACACAAGAGGACCGCCCACTCCTCATGCTCCTCTTCCTCCTCCTCGTCTTCGTCATCCTCCTCCTCCTCCTCTTCCTCCTCCTCAGAGCCCAACTCTGAGAATGAGCTAAAGACTCGTAGCACTGATGTGAAACCAAGTGGTGTTTCCAAAAAGGAGGAAGACGAGAAGCCACTGATGCAGACCACCAAAATGAACGATTCTTCATCTCTCATTGGTCGCTTGTCCCCGTGGGTGGAGCTTCAAGCAGCGGAGGACAGCAAGAAGGGTTTAGTTAAAGAAACAGGCAAAATGATAACGAAGGAAGAGGAGGAATTGGTTGCAGTAACACAGATCACCCAGTCTCCACGGCAACAGACGCCTCTGATGTCTGATACTGTCCAGGGCAGCGTGATGGAGAGCAGCAAGAACACTGTGAAAGGTACTGTCCACTGATGCATGCCAACCGTCATATACAGTATATGATAATTATCCGTAAGCTTTGCATCCTAAGAGTATAATGGTTTCTTTAGGATCATCTCGATCCCAGACGCCGTCATTGTCACACCTCCACGGCAGCAGTGTGATTGACATTACAGATGATGCCCAGGCAACGGTGCACCAGGAGAGTTCAGAGGCAGTGTCAGCGCTGCTCGCCTCCCAGAAGGCCGAGTCCACGTCCCTCTCACCTTACCTCCCCCTTAACCCCTCTCCGGTCTCCTCGCCTCCCGTCCCTCCATCTCCCTCTCCATCAGAAGGAGGCCGCAGGACGGATATTGAATCGTCCATGCAACAGCAGCAGCAGGGTATTATGGGAGGTGGTATGACAGCAGCCAGGAGCTTAGGCAACAAGATAGAGTTTGCTCCCTCTGAGGTCATCAGGTGAGAACATAAGGCTTCAAATAGTGTGTATTTCTTGAAGTCAGCTTTTGACTGTTGACAACTCATGTTCTTTTGTGGGTGTTTTTGGGTGCAGCAGATCAGTAATACGATTTCTCCCCTTGCTGCAACCCTATTTGGGTGGCTTACTTGAGGCTCGGCTTATTTTCAGTGTTGTAGTGATGCAATACACAGCTTTGTGTGAGAGGACACTCTGTAGTGAGAGCACAGTTCCTCCTTTTTTTCCTTATCTCATTAGGATTAATTTAGACTTATAGAGGATGTGTTTTACAAGGATGCATGATCTTCACACTCTGCTGTCACAGTGAATTTTCTTTCTTCGTCCTGTACAGGCTCACATGTAAAAGCCAATTAGAAATGCCTGTATGTGCATGTATGTATTTATGTTGCTATGAAATCAGCTTTTGTGGGGGAAATCATCTATGATCTTACCCCAAATTTGGAGACCAGGTTTCTTTTTTACGTGACATTTTAGGAGTCACTCAATTAAAGATAAAAGCTGACTGACCCAGTTTCTACCTGTGTGTATGTTAGAAAATGATTCAAATTTCATTTCTATAGCACCAAAATGTCTTAAATAGTCAGCTGAGTAAAATCAGTATTAATGTAAATAAATGCATTAAGGATCTGAAAGATTAGGAACTGGAGTTGAAATAAAAAGGCTTTTGCATTTGCTGTAGCTCACTCTTTTAAAAGAATGTATGAATCCTGGTTTTCTGTTATATGTCCCATAATGGAACCCTAAGAAATAAAGTTTTGCTTTCACTATTCGTTTTTCTTAGTCCCACCCATTTTGTTTAATTTTTTATTTTTCCCAGTTAAAAGGAGCAATGATAGAGGTGAAATAATCTAAAGTAAAATCATTTTTTCTTCTTTTTTCCAGGCCTGTGACATCATTGGCTGAAAACGTGGTCCTGGTGGAGAAGGAGAAAACTGTCATTCCTCATCCTATTCTTCATCATCATCAGCAGCACACACAACAACAGCAACACTACACATCTATCCACCCAGGCATTAAGAGCCCATCTCTGTCTGAGGAGACAAGAAAACACCCACAGCAGCAACCACCCCCGCACAAAATTAACACAGTCCTCCCCCCTGACTTAGCCAAATCCAAAATGAGCCCCAACCCAAACCCCAACCCAGCTCAGCTTGACTCCCTGAAACAGAAACTCCAGCACCCCAACAACTCTCAATGCCATCCCTACCCCAACACAAACCCAGCTGACCTTCATAAGGCCAAGCCCCACCCGGGCCTACTGGACACTTCCAAACCTAAACCCAACACCT
This sequence comes from Holacanthus passer, assembly GCA_025331565.1. Taxonomy (NCBI): domain Eukaryota; kingdom Metazoa; phylum Chordata; class Actinopteri; family Pomacanthidae; genus Holacanthus; species Holacanthus passer. Next base: position 1,136,149 of record JAFREQ010000099.1, on the reverse strand, counting down.
CTCCAGAGGTCTCTAAACATAAAATACCAAGGTACTCTGATACCTCCCCACCTCCCACAGGCCGTTTGTCCTCAAAAGTAGAAGTAGCAGAACCTCCACGGTCTGGTTTCAAGCCGGTGCCAACACGATCTGAGTCGGGTGGAGTCAGTACGAGCAGCAGCAGCAGTACCAAGAGCCCTCTGATCATCGATAAGAATGAGACCTTCACTGTTTACAGGGACCCAGCACTGGTCCGCTCAGATACTGAGAACTCTGCTTCTGCCACCGTCTCCTCCAACCACGTGGCAGCCTATCTCCATCCCCACCTGCACACCCTACACTCCCCATCCCCTCACTCCCCATGCCTCACCCCTACATCTCACCCCCATGCCGCCTCCCACCTCCTTGCCCCTCCTCACACCTCTGCTCTACCTCACCCTCACCTTTTACCCCCTGGGGTGCTCCCAGCCATGCCTCCTCCCACAGCATCTCTCCTCGGGGGCCACCCTCGGCTCGACTCCCCTGGTGGACTGGGCCACCTCGCCCTGCCTCACCCTGCAGCCGCACACCAGCAGCAATTCCTACAGGTCTGACTCCAGATACACACACACCATTTAAAGCTGCACAAAGCAAAGACTGTTGTGTAAAATCCAGCTCTGGGGGTTGAGGTGGGGAGAGGGAAGATGGGGACCGGAGGATGGTAATGTTGCCTCCTCTCCCAATTTATGCAATGAGGATATGACATGAGTCATACCAGTTTGTGGCTGAACATCATTTACATCAATCTCTCAAAAAGAATAGAAACTAAAAACATGTCTTTGTTTTCAGGGTCAGGGCCCCCCTCCACCTCCTTTACTAGCCCAGGCTCACAGTGGGGCAGCGGGGCTGGGCCTATACCCCATCCTCTGGCAGTACCCCAACGGAACGCCAACCTCCTACCCACCAGGGCTCAGTCTGCCTCCCACAGCTAAGTGGGTCCACCCTGAAAACCCTGTCACCGTGAATTCCGAGGCCTCTCTCAGGAGGGTAGGTTTATACATAGTGGTCTGTGTTTGTGTGTGCCTTGGAGAAATTGTGCATGTGACTGTCTCTGTTGTTCGATAGCCAGCTGCCTGTTTGTCTTGGAACAAGGTGAAGAGTGGAGCATGGATGGAGAAAGGAGATTTTGGCAGGCAGGGAGAGGAAGTAGACAAAAATGAGAAAAAGAACCAATGAGACCAAATCAAATGTAGCTGGGAATCAAAGGAATATTCCATCTTTTAAAGGAATTCATATGATGCTCTTTCAGTGATTTCTGCCCCGAAAACTTTGTGTGATGACTTTTTTTGATAAAATATTTATTTAAAAATTTTTATCAGTGTGGTAGTTGACTCCTGCATTATGTAACAAAACATTTAGCTTAGCTTAAACAGCCCTGTTCTAAATATGGTGTACTGGATAGTACAGTGCTGCAAGAAGTAATGAACACCCAGGTATGGTTTAATATGATCAAAAGTGGATCGGACTTCAGTCCCAGATTCTGACCTTTCGACCAGAGAGCTGTATCTGTATAGATCCTCTATGTGCTGAGATCGGAACACTTGATGATGACACTTTCTGGAGTTGTTCCATTTGGACCACATTTTCTGTGTTTGATATATTATTTTATTAATGTGGTATATCTGTATGTGTTGTTGTGTTTGCAGAACACTGCTAGTCCATGGCTGCACCAGGCTGCTGGTAGTGCTGGTGACGGTCTGGGTTTGCTGAGCCACGTTCCGGTTCGGCCAGCCAGCGCCGATGCCCACCGCCCCCCTCTCAAGATCAGCACACACACAAGCCCTCCACTTTCAAAGGCTAGCGTGGACATTCATAAAGAGTGAGTAGAAAGACAGTAACATATAAAGTTCTCTTAGATGCTGGATTGGCTTCAAGCAAGAATGGTCCATCAGTCTAACACTAACCAAACACAACTAATAGACCAGGATTAAAATGCTGCCAACAACAATTGTATTGTTGTTATCAAGCACTTTCTTCAGTTTGAATGATCTGTTCAGAACATGTTGAATTTTTAGTTAAAAACAATCCAGGTTGCTTTTCTTCAGTGGTTTACTCCATATAATATCTTCTCTAGATGGCTTTGAAACAGGATGACTCAAGGTCCAGACAGGAAGTATGTGGGAAAGTTTAAAATGGGACTTTTTAAACCACTATTTTCAAAATTATTTGACACATTCTTCTTATTAGTTGATGCTCTGCACAGCTGCATTTGAAGCCAGTCAGTGAAACTCTCTAATGTGGGGATATCCTCAGAACAATCATGGAGCCAGTGGAACACAAGGCCATTCTGTTTGTCTTAAAGGCAGTTAAAAGAAGCACTTTTGAGCCTGACAGAAAGGAATAGCACAGGAGAAGGATAGGATGAGGAGTTTTTGCTTTGTACGTTTGAACAGCAGGTTCTTTCCTTTATATGGCTAGATGTGTTCAGAGAGCCCACACAGAGCAGCATGAGAGCTTAGTTAGCCCTGAGACGCAGACAAGCAACACTAGGTCAGTCAGATGAAGTGACACTAATTCATTATTAAAGCAGTTCAGACAGAACGCTGTTCATTCAGCAGCCTGTGCTGTTCCTTATGTAACTACCGGCCAATATTTAAACACCACTGAATGCCCGTACACAGCAACACACAGCTTCACAGAGGAAACATCACTTGTCTCTCATTAGCCTAGTTATGTCATGTTCATTGAAATCTGCTGAACTGGCAGTAATACCCCGATACCCTGCAGACGGCCTAAACATGTCTGTTACCTTAGTATAGTTATAGTTTGACTTTCATTCATCCACAGTAATGACTCACACACTTGTGTTTTTCAGTGATTCCTGTGTTTGTTCTTTTATTTGTGGGTAGTATAGTGTATGTCTTTTAGATTGCTGCAGTATGTGGCCTATATTAACAATTTTAACTGTGAAATTGATTCTCAGATTGTCCTGCAGGCTTCTGTCTGAAATTCTTTTGAGATTCAAAATGAGCTTTTATGGGATGTTGCAAAATGAATTTTCTGCTTGTTTCAAACATTTATAGAATAAAATGGTTTTTTTAGCATAACAGGAAAAACAAGCAAGCGAGTGGAATAACTAGAACAAACAAATGTCTTAAATTACCTGCCATTTCTTAGTTAGTTTGAAGTATATGGTGAAAACATGTGTATGTAATAATAAACCATGTAATGGCTTGTTAAATGTTTGAATTGTGTGTGCGCAGAGATGTGGATAAGAAAGGCTTTGTGGACCCCATAAGGACGTTGACGTTGGCCCAGTTAAAACAGGAGCAGACAGACAGGAGTCGAACCCCCACGGGGAAAGACATCCACCTACACCGCCTCTACCTAGACCCCCACAGCAAGGCTCGCCTGGCAAATACACAGGTACACTTCTCCATTATTATTATTATTGTTGTTGTTGTTAGCCACAGTAGTAGTATTATCACTAATAGTGGTATAACACAGCAGCTGTTCAACTATGTAGAAAGGGTATTTTTATTCTTAAAATGAAAATACTTAATTGGTGAATTAATTTAAACACACTATAAACCACTATCTTAAATACGAGTGATTTTTTTAGATAAAGCCAAATAGGATTGACAAAAAGTCATAAAAATAAAAAGTAAAACAAAACAACCACCCTCACATGAACTAAATCAATCAAGAAATGCATACGTGTGTATATACAATTTACTGCTGCTATCTATGTCTTTTTGTTAATATTGCATTATTATGTCTATCTGTGTGGTTGAATGTGGTTAAAAAAAGGTCATTGAGGGATCTCTCTTCATACTTTCTTTTGAGAAAAGTTAATAAGCCTTTTCATTCATGCCTGTCTTAGGTGACAGTAACCTCTCCCTTTAAACTGGAGATGGACATCACTACCTTGTTGACATCCAATGTTAAATTAACAGGCCTATATTTTGGTCTATATGTAAATCAAATTACCTCAGAAATCTGTCTGTCTGAAAATGACAAAATCAGTCCTTAAGTGTTTGCATTTTCTTTCCCAGGATACAGACCGAGCCAGCAAATACAAAGAGGAGAATCGGCAAATCCTGAAAGAGAGCATCGAGGTCGCTCCTTTCACAGCTAAGATCCAGCGCTCCAGTGACCCAGGGATGGACAGAGACAGAGACAGAGACAGATGCAGAGATCCAACTTTCCCTGTCCGGGTACCAGCTCTTGCCTCCCCAGGCCCTAAGGCCAGCCACGCCCATTCCCACGTCATCCAGTCTGAAAAAAGCAACTACTTCACCACGCTGTCTAACAGCGTAGTGAATGAACCTCCAAGACTTTACCCCTCCAAGGAGCTCAGCTCTTACTATGAGAAAGTTTCTGCTGGAGCTCCAGGGGTTGTGGCCAGTGTTGGGCCAGCTGTGCCATCCCAGGGAGCTCTGTCCCTGGGCAGCTATAGCTCCAAAGCCTCCCTTTCCAAGCCACCTCCCCTCATTAAACACCAGCCAGAAGGAGGAGAGGGGTTAGCAGGGAAAATCACTGAGCAGCTCAGCCAGCAGGTGACGCTAGTCCAACAACAACAACAGCACCACACATCTATAGACAGAATAGAACGCCGCAGTCCTGCCATTTCTCCTTCCTCCTCCTCTACACCTGCCTCTTTCTCATCGGCCCCCAACCACCATCATCACCATCACCACCACCACCAACAACACCAACAGCAGCAGCAACATCAGCTCAGGGCAATGCCATCTCTCCACAGAGCGCCTGTCTTCCATCCACCCACACAGCACGCGCTGGAGCGCAAAGAGGCTGCAGAGCGGGAAAAGGAAAGAGAGCGAGAGAGGGAGAGAGCCAGTTATGGTGGACGCCTGTCTCCACCAACCCTCACGCCCATCCAGCCAGTTAGCTTAGCAGCAGCTGGTAACAAAACATTAGCAGAGCAGCAGAAGCCCCCCACGCTGCTGCCGGAACTCAGGGACGTCAAAGGTCATGGAAACACTGCCGTTGTCACCTCTGTGGCCTCAGCCATCAGTGGGGAGATTATGGCTTCACCTACAGATGGGTGGAGAGGTGGAGAGATGATTCAGGAAAGAGGAGGCTCATTCTCTGGAGAGAAAGGAGTGTCAAGAGGCAAGCCCCAAGCCGCAATGGCGTCAGTCATTGTGCGTCCATCATCATCTATTAAGTACGACAGTGCCATCGGTGCTAACAAATCTGGTGCTATGATCCATAAGGAGTTCCCCCAGGTGAGGTTCTACCCATCCAAGCTTCAGGGGGAATGTCCTAGACTAGGGGAGAGTGTGAGAGAACCTGTAGCTGGCAGGGTTATCCAACCCAATTCCAACCTGGATGACATGTGTGTCCAGTATAAAAAGACTTCTAGCCGTGGCGTGCTGGGAACTGTAGGAGCCAGTACCATAAACTCTGTGTGCAGGACTGCTGTTTCAGCTGCATCAGCTTTTGGCATTCAGATTAAAAGTGGGGCATCTGTCCCTGAGCTGAGCTACACGGTGTCATCACGGGGAGAGATTTCAGCCCATAAAACTGGTATTGGTGGCTGGGTGCTGAGCCACTCAGGACCAGGAGAGCACCAGGAGGGGTTAGGCTCACGCACCACATCACCAGGGGGGTCTCTGCCTCCCCCTAGTCCAGCAGGGACACCCCAGCCCAGTCCAAGCCTCACCCCAACACCTAGCTCCATTTCTGGCTCCAGTCAGCCTTACTCCTCCTCGTTTGTCCACCTTAAGAAGCACAAAGCTGCCTTGGCTGCGGCCCAATCACGAAGCAACTCATCCACTGCTCCTGCATTCATCACAACTGCAAACTCCTCCCTACCTGTGGATTTAGTTGACAAAACTCCCACTCACAATTCGCCCACTCCACCCTCCTCCAGTCAAGCCTCATCATCCTTGGTCGACAGCAGTAGCAGTGGCACAGCAAGTGGGAGCACCACGCCAGGCAAGTCCAGTCCCCTGCCTAACGGCCATACCTCTGGATCAGCCCCAACAAGCAGCGGGCAGCCCAGTAACTACCACAAGCTGAAGAAAGCCTGGTTAACCCGGCACTCAGAGGAGGATAGGAACACAAGTGCTACAACAAGCTCCACCAGCACTAAACCAGAGAAACTGCCCAGCACCACCACCAGCACAAGTAACACCACAGCCATGTCAGATATGATCAAACCCTGTACAGTCAATCTCAGCGCCTCCACCTCCAGTGAGGTGGAAATGAGCAAAGACAGTGGAAACAAATTCGAGAGAGAGAGGCAGTCGGAGGAGAAGGAAGGAGGAGGCACAGGAGGAGGGGAGGAGAGGAAAGCAACTCCTTCATCAAGACGAGGGAACAAACGGCCATATGAGTCTGGTTCAGAGAGCGGGGGAGATGACTCTGACGCCAGTGAGAGCAAAATGGAGGGCAGAGCCAAGCGTCAGCCTAAACCAACCTACAAGAAGAAACAGAATGACATGGCCAAGAAGAAAGGAGACAATGAAAAGGAGGAGGATGACGTGAAGCCCAATGGCATCTTCAGATCAGCTCGAGAGAAGACTAAACTCAAACTGGCCAGCAGCAGTAAGTCTCATTCTAAACATTTACTGTAGCGCTTACAATCTTTTCTAAATGCAAACACTGTTCATTAGAACTTGGGGTGCTGTGTAAAACATAAATAAAATTTACTAATCATTTTTGACATATACTCAATACAAAATAAGACAATATATACAATACATATACAAAGACAATATATGTATTGTTTGACTTCATCAACTTCAGTGATTTATTTAATGCCAGCAACATGTTAGAAACAAGTTGGGACAAGAGCAACAGAAGACTGTGAAAGTTGTGGACTGATCCAAAAACACCTGTTTGGATCATTCCACAGGTAAACAGGTTCATTGGTAACAGGTGATAGTACCATGATTGGGTATGAAAGGTTCATCCTGGAAAGACTCAGTCGTTCACAAGCAAGGAGCAGGAGCAAATGGTGCATTTTCAGGGACTATTTTTAGCAGTAGAATAATCCACATTTGGTGCTCCACTGAGTATTTCAGGGAGAAGGACAGTGTATATGGTATCCAGTCTAAATAAACTACCGTGTGTTCATGGCAATGAGGGAACATGTCACTCAATGCAACAGTGTGTTTCTAATATTTTTGGGACACCAGTGGAGCTCTATGGCACAGAGGAATGAGCTGTATCATAGAAGATATTTAGAAAAATGTTAAACATGGCAGTTTGAAGTCAGAAATGTTCCATTGTTCAAAAAAAGGCTGTGATGTTTTTTTCTGATGTCTATGTTGCGATGTTTTAATGTCTTTGACACCAAGGTTATGAGCAACTCTTTATTAATCTCATAATAAAATGTAGATACTGTTAATAACTTAATAATGGTCTGTCATATCAGATGGGATCCCCCGCTCCGTCCTGAAGGACTGGAGGAAGGTGAAGAAGCTGAAGCAGACAGGGGAGTCTTTCCTGCAGGATGACTCGTGTTCAGAAATAGGACCCAACCTGCAGAAGTGTCGAGAGTGCAGGGTGGTCCGCAGCAAGAAGGGCGAGGAGCCGGCACATTCCCCCGTCTTCTGTCGCTTCTACTATTTCAGACGGTAAAACTCTCGTGACTTTACAATTGTTTCCTTTTGGTCTCTGATATTTTTCTTAATTCTGATTGTTTCCTTTACTGTAACTGTTGGGCATGGCTGCACTTAGAGTTGCAACCATCCATCCTGCATATATTATTCTTTAGGGTCCTGTGGGATCGTGAAACCATATGTATTTGCAGTAAGCCCCAATGTTTCCTCATAAACAAGGATGCTTATGTCCTTGACTAACCATTGCCCCATGATGCATTGTCATTTACCTCCAGTTTTCTGTAAAAAGGGCAAGCCTTAGTGCTCTTATTTAAGAGACTGCATGTCAAACCAGAATAACACAAATGGAGAGAGGAAGGAAGGTCTGTTTTCATCAAACATCCTGCCCCAGCTACAACACATACAGTAGAATATCATTCCTGTGGCCTGTGCAGTGTACACTGCCTCTATCTGTCTTTCTTTTTTCACAGTTATTGTGATTGCGCATTGAATACACACACACACACACACACACACACACTCACTCACTTGAGTTGGATAAGCTGCAGCAGCAGCTGCAGTCTGGGGTCTAACAGGGTAAATCTGCCAAAGAGGATTTTCTGCTCTATAATCTTTTCCTCACTGACTCACTGCAGAACTGCTGCTGCTGCAAACCCTTCTCTGCATCTCCACTTTTAATTCTTGCTCTCTCTCACCCTGTCTCACCTCTTCACTGTCTGACCTAGTAGACTGGGATCTCATAAGCATTCACCTGAGCTGACTGGGCTGTTTAAGGACACCATAGACAATGGTGGATTACAGAGAGATGGCTCATCTTCTTACATACATACAGTACATTGAGTCCTTCTGTCTCTCATTACTAGTAAATAATTTCATATAGCATACTGTTTGATTCTTGAGTGTTATATAATGATGAAGAAATGTACAGAAACATGAGAATAAACAGGAATCTTATACTCATAAAGCAGTGTTTGTAGCTGCCATAGCCAGTGTTTGACTTCCAATGACTGCAATAATTTTTTTTAAATTAAAAGGGAAATCTTTAACTGTGTGTGCTGTTGTCTGTCCCATTTCCCCACCAAATCATGTGTGTATCAACTTCAGAGTAGTGATGTACACTCAGCAGCTACATCCAGAACTCACTGGCATTTGACTATTATTTGATTTTATTTTTTTTTAATCTCCCTTTCTGACAGCAGAATGTTACTTTCCCTTTCTTATTTATGTTTTTGAAGCAAAAGTAGTCAATGTGTGCATGGTGTTGGCTGGAATTTTAATTCGTTATGTGGCCCTATTACCTTGTCTAATTTAGCAGCATTACGAGAGCTTCTCTAGTCCGACTGCAATTTAAACAACATGCAAACAGGTTTAATGTGGTGCACAGTGTGCAGAAGGCTTTCAGTTGTCTCCATCACACTATCTGGATGTCCCCAGTAAAAGATGCTTCTCCTCACTTACCTACCTTTGTTGCCTTTACCGGACAAATTGTGTGCTAGTAACTGGTTTCCTCCCATCCAGGCTTTCCTACAGTAAAAATGGAGTCATCCGGATGGATGGCTTCTCCACTCCAGACCAGTTTGATGATGAAGCCCTGGCCCTGTGGGTCCCTGGGTTGATGGAGGAGAGCCACCTGGACCAAACCACAGCCAAGTACATCCTCAGCTTCATAGGAGACAAGTTCTGTCAGATGGTTGTGACTGAGAATACGGCAGCTACCTGGGTCAAGAAGGATGGTAAGGATGGCTGACGTTTTGAAGAAATAACTGATTAAATAACCCTAACTGTGTCTTTAGATTGAAGCTCTTCTGTGTGTGTTCCAGCCAAGCTGGCGTGGAAGCGAGCGGTGAGGGGAGTGAGGGAGATGTGTGACGCCTGTGAGGCAACACTCTTCAACATCCACTGGGTCTGTCAGAAATGTGGCTTTGTTGTCTGCTTGGACTGCTACAAGGCCAAGGAGAGACGGAGCTCCAAAGGTCAGTTGTGTGTATATTCTGACAGTTTGAAGCCAAATGAGAGGCCTGGCTAGCAGGCAATACATCCACCCATATCACAGAAGTAGTACAAATCTTGTGGGCATGTAAACATACTGCGTGTGTATGCAAGCTTCCACTGTTAGTCACTTAATCAGCATTCAGTGAAAGTTAACATTCAAGAACAACTGATCTGAATTTAATTAAGAGGATGCATTAATGTGGAATTGAACATTATTGTTATACCTTTACACATCAGTCTGAAATCATTTGTACTGACCATAAGAAACTAATACAGTGTGTGGTAATTGTTTCAGTTTCTAGTATTGTAGGTGTGTGAGTGTGTGCGCTTGTGCGTGTGTGTGTGTCTCTGTGCACTTGTGGAAATTATTACAGCAACTGATTTGTGTCTCTTTTTCTGTGGTCAGATAAAGAACTATATGGCTGGTTGAAGTGTGTGAAAGGCCAACCCCACGATCACAAACATCTGATGCCGACACAGATCATACCTGGCACAGGTACAGTGCACTCTCTTTATCTACTTGTCTACTACCATGTCTGCATTCCACAACCCTCTTTATCTCTTACTCTAGGTGCGTTGTCTGATGTGGGTTACAGATTGATAGTGATATTAGTGGTTCCTAAATAGTCAATAACAAAACACATCCTTCATTTTTTTTTTCTTATTTATTTTGAGTAATCCCTACTAATTGGATCATGTTCCATTTGAATAAAAGTCTAAGTTTTTTTCCCTTCAAGTTTTTCTCCTGTAATTTTTAAATTCTCAATCTTTGCTGTATCTTTTTAATGTTTCAGTGTTGACGGAGTTGGTGACTTCCATGCACTCTTTGAGAGAAAAACACAACATCAAATCCCACTGTCCCTGCACCAACAAACAGAACCTCCTCACCAAACTACCAGCCACCAACGGAGTCTCACAGGTACTGTTCCACATCCTGGGCTAGGACACTAGTGTCTCACAATTATTTATTTTTGTTTTTATAATGACCTAAAATGTTGTTTGGAATTTCCCATAAATGGTTCTATAGACACCTAATGTGTTGATTTTTTTTTTAGAGGGGCCACAACTTATTTTGAATAGAAGAATTCTTGAAATAATATTAGGTCCTAAGTGCAGCGACAGTACAGGTTGACTCAGTTTAAGTCTTTTATTCAACCAACAGATAAAAAAGAGTAACCCCAAAATGCACCAGAAATAACTTTTCATAAATAACTTCAGTGTTGCTTTGTTTCTTGTGCCCTGTGTTCGCTTAAAATTCATGATTCTTGTCATCATGGTATATTTGTAAGAGTGGAATCCCAGAGTTGTTCCAATGGGCTCCACCTGGCCTCCAGATGCCCTCTTCGCCCGACTTTCTTTTACAAAGGAGCCATTGCTAATTTGTATAATAAGTTGATCTTACTGAAAGTGAAGACGTCTGTTAACCTTTAACCCTCACCTTTCTCTGCAAGGTTCTGCAGAATGTCCTGAACCACAGTAACAAACTGTCCCTGATGAAAGCTGAGCTGGGCTCTCAGCAGAACTCTGACCAAGGAGGAACTAAGGCAGAGACTAATGGAGGAGGTGGTGGAGCATGCAGTCCAGGCAGCGATGCTGGAAGTACTCCTGTCACCCCGCCAGAGTCCCAGTCACCCCTGCACTTCTTGGCTGACCTAGCAGAGCAGAAATCCAGGGAAGAAAAGAAAGGTGAGGGGAAGGAAGAGATTTGAATTGTGCTATGTTGTTAAATAGAATTATTACAGTAATAATCATTCAGTCAGTGCTTCTTTAATGATTCCTTCCAAAATATCTTGTTCCCCTCTGTATTTTTCACCTCCAGAAAGTCTGTTGGTGATTAGTAGCCTCTTTTCCCCCATGCATCCATTTTTCTCTTTCTCGAACAGAAAACAAGGAGTCAGTGTTACTGGGTAAGTCAGTGAAGGAGGACAAGGAGGGAGACAGCCTGGAGGTCCTGCAGCAGTGTAAAACCACCTCACTGGTGGCTAACAGTACAGAGCAGGGCTCCACACTCAGAGATCTGCTCACCACAACAGCAGGGAAGCTGAAGCTGGGCTCTACTGATGCAGGAATTGCCTTTGCACCAGTCTACTCTACTGCTTCACAGGTACACAGATTTACACATATGTGATGTAATCAAGGATTAAACATTATTATTTTGGAAATGAATTGCCTTGTCTCTGTTTCATCTGTTTTACTGCCTAGGTAAAGCATATCTCATCCTGAGTGTACTGTAAATCAAAGATGTGTAATATAGAATATTATCACCTGTTGTCCCATCTAGTCTTCAGAGCCACTTTAGAGTTGAGCTTCAGTTCTCAAATAGAGAAATATTGAAACATTGTTTTTTCTCTTTCCTCTTCTCTTTCTAAAGACTGGAAAAGGTGGGCGGACCATGCCCAATATCCTGGATGACATCATTGCCTCAGTAGTTGAGAATAAAATCCCTGCTAGCCGCCAGAATATCACCACCAAACTGTCAATCAAGCAAGAGCCTGTCACCCCAGGCGGCAACGACAACAGGCCCACCCCTGCTGTTACTGAGGATGCCAAACCTGACAGGAAGAAGTCAGTGCCTGTTCCTGCAGAAGTGCCAGATGAATCAACCAATCAGTATCCAGACATTTCCCACTGCTGGTTAAACAACAAACGGTTACTGTGGCTCAAAGATCACCGCAACCAGAACAACTGGAAGCTGTTCAGAGAGTGCTGGAAACAAGGACAGGTACACACCATTCTTACTAACAGTAGTAACAGTAGTAGTCATAGTAAAAGTACTGTACTTATAGTACTTAGTAAAGTCATTAGTAATAACAACAGCCATTTGAATGGTTTTGGTTTCTCCAGCCTGTGTTGGTGTCAGGGATCCATAAGCGACTGAATGCCAGTCTGTGGAAAGCTGAATCCTTTAACCAGGAGTTTGCAGACCATCAGGGAGACCTCCTCAACTGTAAAGACCAGGTGGTGTCCAACTCGGGCATAAAGGAGTTCTGGGATGGATTTGAGGACATCACCAGTGAGTTAAACTTCAATTGGTTTGCTTTTCTTCTTTGATTGATTAGATAACCTCTTACACAAATCGCCAATGTGTGATGCTGTCACCATGAACCACTGAGAAAATAACGATATTAAAAGTGTTTGTTCAGTCTGACTAAAATCTACTTATCTGTTCAGAACGGCCCAAGTCCAAGGATGGAGAACCTATGGTCTACAGACTGAAGGACTGGCCATCTGGAGAGGAGTTCATGGCCCTCATGCCCTCAAGGTAGACATACACACACTTAACCTCTCTTTCACTCAATTACCCCTGTGCTGTTGAATCTCAGGCATTACAGCCAAAAATATAAATGCAAATCTCTGATTTGCTTAAAATGCTAACGACATTTCAAATGCATTTCATGAGGACAGGTCTTACAATGCATAAAATGCAAAAGTGGTTGTGCAGCCATCTAAACGTGGTGTTTTTGCAGGTATGATGACTTGATGAAGAACCTGCCCCTGCCAGAGTACTCAGATCCAGAGGGCAATCTTAACCTGGCCTCCCACTTGCCATCTTTCTTTGTCAGGCCAGATCTGGGGCCAAGACTATGCTGTGCCTACGGTAGGAAGGAAATTGACAGCATCCACGATTTACCTCCACCTTGCAACATTTGTCATTTCCCCTTGATTCTTTGTACATACTTGCATGTTAATAAAAAATGAGCAAGGAGATGAAAGATTTGGCATCTCGCAACACTTAATTAATGGTTAATGAGGACTTTACCAAGTTGGAATCAGTACCTGTAGCCAGGTGTTGACTGATACATCTACCACTGACAAACATCTGAATACTGGCTTTGACATACTCTTCAAATACACCTTGGGTGTGTTTATCCCTGTACATGTATGTGGTTAAGATTTGATGTTTGATGACCAACAATTCCAGTCAATATCAAGTAGAATAAATTTCCTGTCCTACTGCTTTACTGCTGATGCATTGTACACACATTTTTACTGTTGTGGTCCATAGATTTACCATACTTTTGTCCATATATTTCCATTTAAATGTTCTATGCAGATAAAATCCCCTTCTGCCCGTCTTTTTATGAATCAGTTGTTTGTCTCTCTGTAGGTGTAGCTGCATCTCAGGACCAGGACTTTGGGACTGCCAACCTCCATGTGGAAGTCTCAGATGTTGTCTCTGTTCTGGTCTATGTAGGAGTAGCCAAAGGCAATGGAGTCCTGTCCAAAACTGGTGAGCCTTATTCAAGTTGGTGAAATCGTCAGCTTAAAGACTGGGTCGACTAACATGAAAGTAGATTCAGTTGGTGTGCAGAGGAGGAAAAGGATCAACACGAAACAATGAAGAGATGGAATGAATAAAGGTGTCAGACCTCATCATCTCTTAATCTAAATTGGAGTAGCCAATGGCAGTGGGGTCCTATCCAATGCTAGAAGAAATACATGCAAAGGCTGCTTTAATACTGCAGCGAAATACTGCTGTCAACTCTCATTGGGACTGCTGAAGCTTTATGAAAGAGAGACAGCAGCATTTTACAGCCCCCCTCCTCCCTCACTCATCCTAATTGACACCCGGATTTGCAGACACACAGTGGCAATCAGCACTTGTTGTCCTTGGAAATTTCAAAATACTTTTTTCCAAAGAGATGACTTGACTTAAACACTAAGACTGTGCCAGGCTGCTGCTTTAGGTGTGTATGTTGAAACACAAAAACTGAATGAAGTGCTGTGAAATAGCCGCTGCTTCTCTTACTTCTGGTGTTATCAATTTTTCTACCTTTCCTTGTTAGAAAATATCGTGCATGCATAATGTAAAGAAAATATTTTCAAAGAATCAAAATCAAGGAAATGTATCCCATTTAGGTCATTTATTCAGCAAAAAGCCTAGAAGATTTTTAAGATTTGGGAAGTGCAGAACTAGTGATAGTGATGTTGTATGGATGTATTTTTAACTGACAAAAAGACTAAATAGTGATTTGATAAATTAGGAAAAAAATCCATTATTAGAAATGAAATAATTGAATACAGCCTTAAAAGTGTGAGTATGTCACTGTGTGTAGGAGTGTTGAAGCGTCTAGAGGAGGAGGATCTAGATGAGGGGGTTCGGAGGAGGCTCAAAGACTCCAGTGAGACACCGGGGGCCCTGTGGCACATCTACCTCAACAGGGACATGGACAAAGTCAGAGAGTTCCTGCACAAGGTCAGCACTATGATAAAGATACGGAATAACTGCAGCAGCTTCATATGAAAATGTAGCAAACTTCATTACAGTTGTTGACCTCACTAACCACCTCCTTCCCCCGCTCATCCACCACCACTTTAGCTCTGTAAGGAGCAGGGATTGGACGTGTCGCTGGACCAAGACCCAGTCAGAGAGCAGGGCTTGTACCTGAGCAGGAAGCAGCGTCAGCGACTGCTGGATGAACACGGAGTCCAGGGCTGGACTGTAGTTCAATTCCTGGGAGACTCTGTGCTTATACCAGCAGGAGCCATGCACCAGGTCTATACAATTTTCACACTTACAGACACACTCACACAGATCACTTCATTCATAAGACAGTGAAAATATTTCCCCCCTTACTGAGATGTGGCATACGGCCGTTGTTTCTGTTTTTGTCAATTATGGGCAACTATAAAGGGCAATTTGGGTGCATTCAGCTTCATTTTCATTTTTTAGGTTTGAACTGGACTTGTTTAAATCTGAGTGCCGGTGTCCCATAGACTCCATTGTAAAACTGCAGTTACCCTGCAAACCCATATCTCACTTATTAAGATGATATAAAATATTTTTATAGCTGATTGGTATGAGTCCAAAACCATGAAACTAAGACCGAAGTTGTAAAAACAATCTGAGGTGAAGATCAATCCTGCATATTTTGTGTCTTTGGAAACTGTAACTTATTACCCTGTGGTTTATTTCGACTGAATCCCACATGCACCACCCTGCTTCCAGGAATACTCACGAGAGCACCAAATGTGTTTTAAACCACAGCTGAAAATAGTCCTCAACAAGTGCGCTATTTCCACCTGTTTGAGTGACATTTGTTACAAACTACAGGGCCAGCTAGGAAATTACTGAGTCTGTAATAAAAATGAAACGATATATTTGTGTTTTTAAAGCTTTACATCTTCAGTAGAACCAGTGTGCTTTCAGCTGAGGCCACAGACAGAGAAGGGAAGTCAGAAAGTAAAGAGCAATAGAGTAATACATTGTTGGCTTTGGTCTTGAATTGGATTGAAAATTTAAAAAAAAAAAAAAAAAAAAAAAAGCATAGCCTTCTTTAAATTATGTTTAAGATGAATAGTTTTTGACAGTTCATGTCAGGCATCTTTTTAGACTTTTTTTACTTAAATTGGCATTTTTGCACCATCAGATGTCCCAAGTCAAATGTTTACTTATATTGTTCATATTGAATGTATTTTGAATTCCTGGTATATTTTTTAAGTTATGTTTATACCCTTTTTACGTACAAGAGGACATTTGATGACATGTTGAAATTGTTAGGTAATGCCGGTCACTTTCTGTTATATTCATATGATGCTTTGATTGTGTTCAGCTATTATCTGAGTTCAGGGATCAATGAATTGTCCTCACATCCTCTCTCTGTCCTGTCCGTCAGGTCCAGAACCTCCATAGCTGTGTTCAGGTCATCAATGACTTTGTGTCTCCCGAACATGTGGCCAACTCCTTCCACTTGACCCAGGAGCTCCGGCCCAATAAAGAGGAGGTCAACTACGAGGATAAACTACAGGTGATGAATCACAGAGTTTTTTATTAGATTAAAAAATGTAAAAATGTTATGGTCCTGGCAAGAGTCCCTCTCGCATGAACATTATCAGTGTTTGGCAGCACAGCAGTGTAATTGTCTGTGCATCTTAAGGCTACATCTGTCATCTCTGGCACTAATTCACAGTCAGCCTCCCTCTTTCTTCCCTTCTCACTTGCTGTAACAGCCTGCCTTTCACTTTTTTGTGAACACACACTGTGTGTGTGTGTGTGTGTGTGTGTGTGTGTGTGTGTGTGTCCGCTTATGTCCAAATTGGGGATATACACTAGACCAGTTGATTCGGGACAGCGGTGCAATTAGAGACAAAAAGTGGTGTCCTCAATTTGGACAACTGTGATTTTTAGGTCAACAGTTAAGGTTATGGTTAGGTTAAGGTTATGGTTAGGTTAAGGTCAGGTAGTCCTTCAGGTTAGTCTCCAGGAAATGAATGTAAGTCTATGTAAATTCCCCAAAAGTGACATAAGTAAAGACTTTGTGTGTGTGTGTGTGTGTGTGAGTATAAAATAAGGACAGACATAATGGCAGAGTGAGTCAACATTAGTGATGTTCTCTGGACATCGAGTCCCTCTGCTCTAAATACACTCCACACACAGTCATTCTCCCATGGATGTGGTATGAGTCACCATCCTTCTTCTGTCTGTGTGTGTCTGTGCTCTGGTGGCGTTCACACTGACAGAGTGCAAGATGGGAACAACTAGAGATTTGCTCTAAATGGCTTATATGTGACAAGACAATGCATTGAGGATGATTGTTAGTCAATTCTGACACTTTCACTTAATTTTGATGCCACTACCACAATGCTGCTTAGTAAGCAATGATCTGCTGGAAACTTGGTGCACAGTCATATTTAGAACAGGAGAACACTGGCTGCAAGTTGAGCTAGTTGAAAGAGCCTCTGATGAGTAGATGAAATCATGAGTGTCATCTGAACACGTACTTCAATGGAAGGAACACAAGGAAATCTGACCTTTTGTATTAAGGAGTTGATCATTGCCGCTAATGTTCTTTTAACAACACTTAACAGTTTAAGTTTGATAATTAGACCTGCTATGGCGTGTTGATGACAGCTTATATTGTCTTGGTTAATGTCAAGTTGTCATAACAAAGGCATCTCAAACAATGACATCTTTGCATTAAAATGGCATCATTGACCACATGAAACAGTCATTAACATTCATACTCCTCCATGGTTATGGTGTTGTCATGTCAGTCTTATGGACACCCCTTCAAAAGAAGTGTTACCAAAGGGTTGCACAGGCCAGCAAGAAAATACTATCTGTGGAAACACCAAGAACTTTGGAAGATACCCACTTGATGTATCTCTCTCAGGCTGCTGAAGCCTCAGTTTAGCTTCAGAGAAACTGCAATGCATGCAGAATGCATCTTTTAACTGTGTTCAGTTCTAATAGGCACTTCAGTTGCTACAGCCTATGCAAGCCTACATAATTTCCAGTTCAGAACTGAAATGTGAGCTTCTGTTCTCGTAGAATGTACACCAACCAAGATAAGATAAACCTTTATTCGTCCCACAGTGGGGAAATTTACAAAAAACACTGACATTAGTAATGAAAGTGTTATGGAGTAAGTGCAGCTGTGAAAACTCTTTCTCCTCCTTCACCTCGTCCTCAGGTAAAGAACATCCTGTACCACTGTGTGAAGGAGGCGGTGAGCTCCCTGAAGAGGGGAAGCTCTGGGGATGACGAGGAAGAGAACTCATGACACCCCCTTGGCCTCGTCTACACCTTCCAGAGAGGGACCCAACTCCCATCAGCGTCTCGTTGTCCCCACACCCTTCTCCTCACATCGAGGACCGTCACATTACTGCAAGAGGTGGTCTGGTAAGAGCTGGTCATGTGACCCAGGGGACCTCGTGGTGTGAACCACACCCGTCACACATCCAGGTGGCCAGTGAGAGGTATGCACACCTCCATGATCACCCCAAACCTTCAGTGCCAAGAAGAGACAAACAGAAGACCAGAGGGGCCACTGGACTGACAGGGATTAAACCTCAACTACCACACCTCTTTGTGTTTCATAGACTCAGAGCACAGGGAGGACAGAGGAATTCTAGGAAACAGAAGGCAGCATGTTGGATGGGAGCCTTATAAAAGCCACTATGCTGGAGGGAAACAGCACTACAAGTCTCCACTGAAACAAAACTGAACTCTTTAGTGTGACTGATGGTGCGTCCTGGATAAGATCCAGACTGTCCTGCAAGCTAAAGTTCACAGGTTTGATGGCAGCAGCAGTGACGATGGAGACACTGCTGCTCTCTCACTGCAATCTGCTGTGGATTATAATGGCCAGGAGGTTTAATCTCGGTCTGTAGCAGTAGCCCACACGCCGTCTTGGACAGAAGATTTCGTTGATCACAACAGTATCACCAGCAGCAAGCAGCATCAGGATCAAAACTGTCATCTCTGCTGTTTTAAAAAAAAAAAATTAAGAAAAAAAATTTGAGGGGAAAAAAATGCAAAACATAAATCTCAGATGTTTCAGTCAGCAGACAGCGAGCTCTGCTGCTCCCTCGTTTATTGTTCCTTCTGTAATTTGTCTGTTCTTGTCCTGTTTTTTAGTTCTGTCTGTTGCTGTTTTGTTCTTAATTTTCTTTTTCATACGAACATTGTTTTATTTCCTCTGTGAAGATGTATTTATTTTATAGCTCTATGATATGCGACATTATTGAGACAAAAAAGCATTCATGTAAATGTGACTTGTACAGTTTCTTTTTTCTTTTGCTTTGTGATTTTCAGTTGTAATACGGCTCTACTGTGATGGAGGACACACACACACACACACACGCAGACACACACGCGCACACACACAAGCTTGTGCAGCTATCCTTGTTGGGACATTGCATTGACTTTCATTCGCTGTAGACAGCCTAACCCTAACCCAGCCTCTAGTCACAACTTACCCCGAAGCAGGACCTCTGAAATGATGTTTTGCCTCATTAGGACTGGGCTTTGGTCCCCATGAGGACTGCTGGTCGGTGTTTATACCAGAAAAGGTCCCCAATAACACACACACACACACACATACACACATACACACACCAGCTAATGCCTGTAACTTTGGGAAATGTTGATGCTCTACAGTCCTCATGCCATAAATACATTTTTTGAAAATGAACTGCCAAACTATTGTAAAGACTGTGTAAAGTTGTATTATGTAAAGAAAGAACAAAATGGCTTATACACTTCAGCATTTTATGAAAAAAGTATTTGCTGTAAAATGGAGACATTTACAAAAAAGATGTAATTTATTTAAGAAATTAATGAAATGTCTTGTTTTTTGTTTTGTTAAGATTTACTATGGTGAACTTTTGAAGTTAAAAGATAAAATAATAAAAAAGTTTACTATAATGTGTAAATATATACATATATACATTCACTGAGGTATTTTTTTAAAACATGGCTTGCTTCAATTTCAAATTTTAAAGTGCAAGTGTTACATGCTTTGTACATTGAAGTTCAAAAGGGTTTTACATTTTCCATTAAAATGGATTTATCAAACACTTGGTTATGTGTTTTTGATGCGGGGACTCCGGCTGGATTCCCACTCTCCTGGAAAATTCAGACACTAGGAGACACTAGAAATTCTACCAATTTGATGAGTTATCAATCTGTTCTTATCACAGACACATACTTTGTGGGTTTATTTACTATATTGGACGATCAAAGTTGACTGAAAAATGACAAGAATGAACTAACCAAAAAGACCTTTTTGGCTCATAGATGCAGTTATGGACAAGTCCACAAATCACACCCACAATAAAAATTCAGTTTATTGAAATCCACAGATGGAGTATACTGTATTTTCCTGGGCCTGTCCCCATCAAATCAAACAAAAGAACGTACTGTAAATACAAAAAAAAAAAAATTAAATTATTTCAGAAAGGAATTAATGTATTTATTGAGCCACAATAAACAAGGTTAATTAAGAGTTTGCCTTTGATTTTGTATCAGGGCAATAAATTAACAATAATATGTAATTGTGGGAAACACATCCATTAACCATTTAGTCACAAGATATCTACAGGTGATGCTCTTAAAAATATTTTCTAAGTAAATGGGAACAAATAGATAAAAGGTGGATCTCTGCACGCTGTGCATTCAGCACGTTCATGCGACTTGCACTGTGTGATCATCACCACCAGGTGGTGCTGTTGCTCCATATTAGTTATGTTTGAGGCGAAGGTGTTACGCTTCCTCCACCAGGCCCTGAGACGCAACATTCTGTCAAACTGAAAAGGAGAAGTTCTTCCAGTGCTTAGCAGCCAGTGCAGCCAATCAAAGCAGCCTTCTTTTGCCCAAATTTGGAGGACACCACCAATGTTTCACTCCCCCTACTGTGTCCTTTTTCAAGTGGCAAAATAAAGTATACCCAGGCACTACAGTGTGCATACTAAATGTTTGTGCTATTCTCCCACAACACAATGCACACAGGAAATGATGGAGCAGCTCATGGCTGAAAAAATTAAATAAATTAAGGGTGCTTGTTCAAAAAGGTACGTCTCCAGTTGGACGATGAGTTTGTGCCAGAAATTGCATGTTGTCACAACCTTTTCTCCAACCAATGATGTTGGATCTGACATACTGAATTTGAGATGAAGTCAGTGTGTTACATTTAAACTCTGGCCATTTTTTCCACAGGCTGTTACTTCAGTGTGTTCTGAGACCAACTCATACTGCAATACACAAGGGTTGTCAGCTATTAATGTCATCTGCAGATATCCAAAAGGAGCTGAATTCAGAATTGAAGGTAACATTTGCGATATAATTATTTTTAGTTTTCCAAACAGTCTGACATCATCTTCTTAACACTGTTTGCATCTGAGAGAGCTGCTGTGGTGTCAGTCAATGTTTTGTCTTTTATTCGTCTTTTATTTTCGGTGTGACTGCAGCGCTGTCATTTTTGGATTCCAACATGCAGTACTCAGACTTGATCAGAAGAGAGAGCTGTAGAACAATCCAGAAATTTGTCTTCCTCCTCGCCTCTATATAGTTCACTGTGAGATACCTTCACAGCTGAAAGGCATTTCTGCCTTCATGTTTTACCTACATATCAGTGTTAATACAGAACTGATTTGCAGCCCTGAGATGAATAAAAATGCTCACGACTCAGACTGCTGCTGAAGTGACACCAGACGCATTGACATTGGAAATGCATTTGGAAGCCATATCTAAAACAATTCTGTCAAAGATTTCTTAAATCATCATTATTATACACGTTAGACTGTCAACTTATACATCCATATATTACTGACAATACATTAAAAAAAAACCTCAAATACAGATCCAATATTCTTAGTTCACGAGATAACCGCATATGTTGCAAAGCAAACTACTAGAACATAACCAGACAACACACGGTCTATTAGATTAAAAGGTCTGAAATTGGATTATTAAAACAGCATAAAGCATGTATGAAGTCAAAGACACAACTTTACTTGAAAATATAAACGTTTCAATTAAAACCATTATTACTTCAGAGGTTGAGAGGTTTAAGAAACAAAGGCCAGGTTCAGGTAAGGTGGGAATATATAAACACCCACAGAGGAATTCTTTTGGAGATCCAAAGTTGATCATTTTTTTACAACTGATAACACATATTCCTCCATATTGAGTTTACTTTTTCTTTTACTTTTATTTTGTACTTTTTCCACACACTTCTCTTTACCAACTTGCAGCACAGCACCACAGTTGATGTCACATCCAAAATGCACTAATGCAACCAAAATCCTTGATGCACATCTCAGGATCAACTCTTGTGCATCTGGCCACAAGTTGTCACGTCACGTCCTCGCTCGAAACACACCTGAGAAAGAATCTTGTTGCATTCCTGATCCATCGCTGGTAATATTCTGCAGATATGTTTAGACAGCCACCTTTCACTGCGTTCATCAGTGACATCTGATCATGTGTCTGCTGGTCATAACCTGTCCAACAATTCCTCTACTTGACTGAGGAATGGACAGTGAAGTTGAAGGAGAAGTGACACCATGTTGTTATGGGCTGTAAACCACTCTGCGAGTGGAGGAGAACAGTGAAACGCCACATTGTCCCATACAATTACAAAGCATCGTATGTCCTAATTAGGAGTTTATGCATTTTTATTTTCTATATTTCTTTTTAGATGTGGATGAAGCAGAAAACTATAAAAGCTATAAATACTAATCCAGTTTATCCACAATGACATTTGATGTGACAACTGTGTGTGTGTGTGTGTGTGAAAAAAAGTGAAATGTGACTTTGCAGTTAGCAGTTTTTTCTGGCATACAGAGGGATTCAGTCCCAGGTTTACTGCAGAGAGACAAAAGTGATCTGTACTGTGATGCTAGCGGCTGTCAGTGCTTTTTCAGTCACTGTGTTCTGGGTCACAGTTTTCTTGTTGGGAGACAAATGTTGATCTTGAGACGTGTCTGAAGTCTTCTGGTTGCATTAGTGCATTTTGGATGTCGTGCTGAGCTGCATGTTGGTAAAGACAAATGTGTGAAGAGTTGTGAAAAGGTGAACTCAGTATCAAGAAATGTGTGTAAGCAATTCTTTTTTCTTTTTTTTTTTTTACCAGAAACCATCTTTCCTAACATTAACCATACTGTAGTTATAATGTGTGGATATTGTATAAACTCAATGAAACACTGTGATTAAATGTCCAAAGCGCAGTCTGGAGATAAACTTGGTCAATCCTTATGACTAATGCTTTGTTGCATCTGGTGCCAACGAGACCTACCTGGGATATACTGTATAAACTTCTTTTTGATTAAAAGGTAAAAAAATTCAGATTGACATCTGAGAGTTGACCTTCTTCAATGACATGGTTTTCTTTGAGTTGAAATGACATCATCTGGCAGGCAGCGATAGCCTGATTTCATGTTTTCTTTGTCATGACGTGTTTGCTTTGAGGAACTGGAGGTCACGTTAGTGCTGTTGTGTATATGCACGCATTTGTGTGTGTGTGTGTGTGTGTGTGTGTGTGTGTGTGTGTGAGGGAGAGACAGGAGCCAGTGCTGACATGACTAATGCTGGGATCAGCTCCCATTCATACTTCCAAAGCTTAACTGGAAACACACATATTATCCTCCCGCTCTCCATTATATAAGCTGAAACTGTGCCTCCTGGCACTGTGTGTGTGTGTATGTGTGTGTGTGTGTGTGTGTGTGTGTGTGTGTGTGTGTGTGCGTGCGTGGTTAACTGGAGTACACTGAGGCAGAAGTTCACCCAATGAGTTCAGACAGAGGTCACTCTCCTCTCTTTCTCTTATTCCTCCCCTCTGTCTTTGTTTTCTCTCTGTTGCTCTCCTCAGTTCTCCTTTTTCTCTAATTTAAATCTTCTTGTTCTTTCTTTCTCGTCTCAGTATCTCTCTCTTTCTCTCCTTCTTTCTTTCTTTCCTTTGTTTCTCCTGTTTCAGTATCTACCATTCTTAATCTCACAGTGTAAATGACTTTTTAACAGGATTTATTATTTGCTGATTGTTTTCAACCACAACAACTCCAATGTGTGTGTGTGTGTGTGTGTGTGTGTGTGTGTGTGTGTATGCTCTCTCTGTCAAAGTACAGATAGAGGAAGTGTCCTCAGGGTTCAGCCATAGGTCACTTGTAATGTAACCCTGCCCACACACACACACACACACACACACACACACACACACACACACACACACACACACACAAATACTACGTGCGACTACTACTTCTGTTCAAAGTACAGTTATGTTAATGTCATGTTATCATCATAGTTGAAGTTGAATCTGTTTCACACCTGTATTTTATATATTTTTTTAAATATGTTTTAATGTTATTGAGATATTTTTTCTGACAGAAGGTAGTGATAGCAAATCTTTGATGCCGATATTAAGTATTTTAAACTGGGTCATTATTAAGACAGCACTGTGTACCTGTGTGTGTGTGTGTGTGTGTGTTTTGCACTCTCTCTCTCTCTCTCTCTCTCTCTCTCTCTCTGTGAATGTGTGTGTGACTGGTTGCAGCAGTCAGTGTGTACAAACAGAAGCTGTTCTTCAAAGTGAGACAAGGTGTCATAAATTGTGTGTGCTGACAGCAGGCAGCTTCCTGCTGCTCCTCCCTGTCTGAGGCTGAAGCAGAGCCGCAAACAAGTGACATCGGAATCAGACTCAGAATCAGAGGAGGTTTGTTGCCAAGTAGGTTTTCATATACATGACAACATAGCAAGACGAAATATATAAAGAAAGATTTAAAAAAAAATCAAGTCAAGAAGCATCAATAGAAGATAGAAAACTGTTAAAACAATATTGTAAAATCAATAAAAACCATTTATACAATTTGACTGTTATTTAGTTGTAAGAACTGTATAGTTCTGTGCAGGAAGGTGCAAAGTTCACAGTATGCAGTGTAAGAATATCTGAAATGTGGAAGTAAGTAATTCCAAAAATGTCATCCAAAAAAAAAGATGTGCATTAATGTGTCTCTGACGTTGTTGATGAAACCAGCTGCAGATGGGAAGAAAGTGTTCTTCAAGTGTGGGGTCTCCTTCCAGAGGCGTCGTCTCAATAAGTTTGTGTCCGGGGTGGGAGGGGTCGGCTGCAGTGTCCCACCCACCTCAGGCTCCTGGAGGAGCAGCGGCCCTGGAGAGACGGCAGATTGCAGCTGATCACCTTCTCTGTGGAGTGAATGAAACGCTGCAGTCTGACCTCGTCCTTGGCAGCAGCAGCTGAGCACCAGATGGTGATGGAGAAGGTGAGGATGGACTCCAACAATAATATTGATAAAATCAAACTTTACATCACTGTATAGTCTCAATAACCAACTACAGCTCAACCAATAACATATTGCAACATCTAGGTTAACGTTATTTCTGGAACCATGCTGAACCATGTGACCATGCGACTTTATAACATACCCAACATAACGTTAAATTAGCATAGCATTGTCCATATGGCAAGTTTAAAATTGCATAACATTAGCTAACGTGGTGGACCTTTATTTTCCAACCTAACACAGATGCCTTTTATTCAAAAGTATTAACACCCTAAATTAAATGAGCTAAAATTAGCTAAGGTTACCCCGAGTAGACGGAAAGTGGCCACGCCACCAATATATTTTAAACAAGTGATTTATATCAAAATTCATCCCCTGTACATTTTGCCATGAATAACAAAATAATCCATAGATGCAGAAAGATTTTTTTGTACCAGGTTGTAAACATGTTTTTTTCTGCCATACAGTTCGCTTTTGGAGCCAGCCTCAAGTGGCCATTTGAGGTACTGCAGTTCTTGGCACTCGTGCATTGGTCTCATTTTTCAGCACTGTTTCCCACCTGTAGACAGATTCATCCCCACCAGAGATGAGTCCAGCGAAGTCGGTGTGGTCTGTGAACTTCAGGAGCTTGACAGAGGATTGTGGTGGTCCTGCCTCTGTTTACATCCCTCTCCAGGATTGAGAGAGCCATCACTGCCGTAGGGTGGGCAGTTCTGGAGAGATCCATGCCCCTGCTGAGATGGGGGAGGTGGGGCTGGTGGGCTGGAGCCGGTGGATGGAGTCACGGGGGATGGTGTCAGGATTGTCCCACTGTCTTTCAAAACAACAGTAAACTCATTCAGTTTGTTGGCCAGGTGCAATTCGTTGATGAAGTGGCTTTAAGCCTGGTTTATACTCACCACAACGTCCCCAGCGTGAGGGTGTGTGCACCAAAATGACCTCGACCTCATGACCTCATTGTGTCGAGCACAAAGGTGCTGTGAGTTGTTGCCAAGCTTGA
Organism: Holacanthus passer; assembly: GCA_025331565.1. Lineage (NCBI taxonomy): Eukaryota > Metazoa > Chordata > Actinopteri > Pomacanthidae > Holacanthus > Holacanthus passer. The sequence continues at coordinate 1,110,085 of JAFREQ010000099.1, read as the reverse complement.
CCACGTTGAGCTTTCCATTTCAACATGGATGCCAGGTCATAGTGATCCTGCCTATACAGGTGGAACTCGTACCAGAGGTGTTCTCAAATATAAAGATACAAATACATATTTACTAATTACATTACACACTGATGATACATCAGTGTTTACTGCTGCTGCCAGGCAGCCTACTCGTTCTGACTTCCGCTCTCTCTAAAGTCAGGACTCCGTGGTCGTCACATAGTTCTTGCAATACTTTGAAGTGTGTTTGGGGTCATTATCCTGCTGCAGTATGAATCCTTCACCCCAAGGATGCACAGAGGAACCAGAGAGTATAACATGTCTCTGATGAATAGAGTAGTACTCCTTGGTTAGGGTGTACTCAATGCGGTGCAGGTGTCCAACTCCAGAGTCGGCAAAACACCCCCAGACTTGAACACAGACTTGAATATTCCCACTACCATGTTTCACTGTCAGTTTCATACACTGTGGTATCAGTCTCTCTCCTGTTTGTCTCCTTACATTCACCCTTCTGTTACTGCCAGACATCTCAGCCTTGGATTCAGGACTTTTCCCAGTCATCCACTGTGAAATGCTGGGATTTCTTAGCCCATCCCAAGTGTTTGGCCTTGTTTCCCCTCCTGAGAAGAGGTTTAGAAACTGCTGCTTGTTCTCACTTTCACTTACAGTGAGGCCCAAAAATATTTGGACATTGACACAATTTGCAGTATTTCAGCTCTGTTTTATATATTAAACTTGACAGGCCTTTTACTTAAAGTGGATTTTCATACTGGTGTATTGGTACTTTTACCTAGGAACTGATTAGTCTTTCACCACTGTCAACATCTAAATGCATCCACAGTCTGTAAGTTCAGCATCAACATCATGACAATTACAGCATTTAGAGAAAAATAATTTACCATTATAATTTACCAGAATTACCAGTCCAGTTCTCTTGCAAGGTCCTCAAGATGCTCCAATATTGCAATAAATAAATAAATAAACTAATAAAATGAATAAAAATAATACACAAAAACAAAGTGACAACAATAACAAAAAACTTGAGATGCTCACACCTTTTGAATTTTTAAATTGCATACCAAAACACTTCATTTCACACACTATGATGCCTGTGGTTCCCCAGAATACTAAATCCTACATTTCCCATAATGCAGTTTGATAGTGGGGTTCTGTACACTCTCCTCGGCTGAGCTGAAATAGCCCTGATGACATCACTATACACAGAATACATTCCACAGGTGTTTTCACAGAGATGAGTAGTTCTGCTCGTGACTGGTAAATTGACTTTGACATGTAAAATCAGTGGACTGTCCCTTTAATTGTTTAAGCCGTGTCTTAAGCAATTCAAACTTCCCTTGTAGCAGAGTTAAACATCAGGCAGATGCACAGCCCTCCCTCCCTGATTCCACCATCAGATCACTGTGAGGTCACAGGCTCCTGCTGTGACTTCACTAATGTGAACTGGCTCAGGGCTGGCTAACAACAGCTGGCTGTGTGTGTGTGTGTGTGTGTGTGTGTGTGTGTGTGTGTGTGTGTGTGTGCAGCATACCTCCATTTGGCTGACTGAGGTTAGCTCCAGTAAAAGTGAACCACAGGTGCTTGTCTCTCTGATTTCTGACCTCAGCCTCACACTCCTGCCACCTGTCAGTTTAGTCCACGTTTTAACATTCAGAGCATCTTCATTTCATTTCAAAAGGGAGGAAATGCTGAAAAACCTGATATATGTTTAGGCTGATTTTCTCATTTTGACCTTCAGTAACGTCATTCATCGTTCATCTAAACCATCGAGTTGTCTCTTGGACAAGTGTCACCTGTAGTCAGCACTTCTTTGGTAGATTTGTTCGACCTGTTGTTATCAAAAGGCCTCAGTCGTTTAAAGTAGAAAGTTAGCACAACGATAATCATTTGATCCTCTGCCTCAACAATCGGCAGGTGACCAGTAGAATTACACTTTTCATGTTACAAAGGAATCTACTGGAATGTGTACTTGTAAGTTTGATGTCTCATTGTGTTGCAGCAGACGTTGTCGTTGCTGGATAACCCCACGTTTTGTGCAGGAAGCTCAGCATCAGGACCCCGATCTGGACAAGGCAATGGTCTGATTGATATGAGTTTTTACCATCTGAGTGCTAATCTCAGTCTGAACAGCCAAGTCACACATTTCTGGCCCAGGCGAAATACTTCAACCTGTGTTTTTTTTCCCTTCTTCCCAGTCTTTCTGAGTGAGTCAGTAAGGGACACTGAGTCTTTCAGACTGACATTTTGCATCAATATTTTCATTTCATTTCATTTTCTACATCTTTTTGTTTCATGTTTTTAATTCATTGTTTGTTTGTTATACTGTGATTTGACAGTGTGAACCAAATAGAAACCTTTTTCCTCCTTGGTTTATGCTTAGAAAACAAGGCCCCAATTTCCAGGTTTAAAATGTGATTGTATTGCATTACCACAGACAACAAAAAAATGTGTGGTCTCACCCAGTTAGAGATCAGTGTTTCCACACGTGCTTTGACGTCAGTTGGTGTCCATCTTTGCAGGTTTTGCAAGTGACAGACTTTTGCTCCAGATGCCAGTTTTCTACCAGTTTAGGATTCTTAGACTTCTAAACTGAGCTTTAGAGACAGAAATGCGATGCTAGTGGATCACACTTCTGTAACTTTCATCATATGTGTAGTGGGATGAACTGTGAGAAATGTGGATAGTGGGAGTTAGAGACTCCTCAGCAAACAAACAAAAAGTCAGTATGTACTGTATTAATGCATGTCCTCACTCTGACTCTCTCTCTCTCTCCCTCTCGCTTTCAACCCAACCAGTCGAGACAGATGTCTGTCCATCACTGAGCTTGGCTCTGTTCGAGTTTTCTGCCTGTTAAAAGGAAGTTTTTCCTCACTACTGTTGCCAAGTGCTTGCTCATGATGGGAACTGTTGGGTCTCTATAAATAATGATATAAAGAATAGAGTCTTGACCTGCCCTATATGAAAAGTGCCTTGAGATGACTTTTGTTGTGATTTTGCTTTTATTAGAGAATATCCAGATATTTGAACTGAACATAATGCTTAAAAGGACCAAGTTAATGTTAGTGCAATGCAATTTGTTATACTGTAGTAAAACACTGACGGGAAGATTAGACTAAAGTGTTACCTTCATATGATAAGTACAGATATTACCAATCAAGGATTTTAAGAAATGTGGAATGGCTTGCCGTGTGTGTATGAACATAAGACTTGAGTTAGGGCAAGGTTATGGATAGGTTAAGGTTATGGTTAGGCAAGTAGTGGTGAGGGTTAGTGTTAGACTTACATGAATGTCCTCGTAAGTGATGAAAACATGACTCTGTGTGTGTGTGTGTGTGTGTGTGTGGGGGTGGAGCAGGAAAGGTAATGGGGCAGTGGGTGTTGGATGTTGGGTGGGGGTTAAGGCTACGTGGAGGGCTGGGGTAAGATTGGGGTGAAGGTTTAAGTTGAGGGCAGAGGGGAAAGAGAGGAGAGGAGGCGTGTGTGTGTGTGTGTGTGTGTGTGTGTGTGTGTGTGTGTGTGTGTGTGTGTGTGTGTGTGTGTGTGTGTGAGGATTTTAGTGAAGGGCAGACGAGAGACTGCCTGTGTGTTTCTGTCCCCTGAACGACCCCCTCTACTTTCTACACATGAACGAGAGGCTCCCATCTTAGCGTGTGTGTGTGTGTGTGTGTGTGTGGGTGTAGAAAAGAGAGAGAGGAAAGCCGTACAGGTGAGAGCACTGTGTGTGACATGCATACGTATGCTGTAATCCATCCTGTCATACTAAAATGTTCCACTTTTCTGTCTGAGTCTATCCAGACGCAGGGAGAGCAGGTTTGGCGTGACGGAGGTCTAAATGAAACATAATCTGATTAAAGCACATGTTTTTTGTAATTTAGGTGAAATGAGCCCTTCAGGGTCAACAGTTCAAACTATGAAAGGTGATAAGAGCCCATGCAGGGCTGCTACACCTTGTTACAGAGCAGCCCTGACTGCAGCTGGCACCATTCAGACAGGACGATGTCAGCATCAGACTGATTCTCAGGATCAGCAATGAATTCAAGTTGTCCTGCGAGGACATCTTTTTTGTTTTAACCTGATGTTATCAGAGGTTTTCAAACTCAGAGGTACTGGTTCAGCTTGTCTGGCTGTGATTCTGAGTCGATCATTGTATTTGACCATAACGGCAGAGAGTTTGATATCTTCATCTGTCTCTGATATGTCACATTGGAAAAAGAACAGTAAATGTTGGGGGAGCAATTGTAGATATATTTTAATGACTAGGTATTTCATGTCGTTTCGAAAAGCCATGGCGTTAGAATGTGAACGTGCAGTGTTGAGTGTAAGGGGGAAGGTTGCCATGGATAACAGCTATATCACACAGTCATTTATTGGTCCAATGATTTCCTCTGGGGTGAGGGATCAAATTGGGAGCCATTAAAATACTGTTGAAAGAATTATTGCATGTAGATATGTGTCTTAGGAAGTATGGATGAGACATGGTCTGATCTTGTTATAAATTTATATTAGATTTTATTAGATTTTATTTGTAGGGTTCTGTCATGGTTAGCGTTTGCTAAATGAATGGGACCAAGCTTAGATATAGATTTCTTAGGAGAATGGAAACACACACATTCTGTTTTCTTGACATTGATAGATGATTAGATTTCTACCAGTCATTTAAATAGTGAAGAACAAAGGAGTTTTAAGTTTGTGGCATCGGGATTTGAAACAGAACAAGAAATTGTGTTGTCATCAGCATATAGCAGACAATTATTTCCACACACGAGGAAGGTGGGAAGGAAGGCTCTGGTCCGAAGTTCACCCTCTAAACACCCTCATTGTGCCAGCCATCACCTACATCACACACACACCTTCCACACACCTGCAGTGCTGGGCTGGCAGCCATGGAGCAGACTGCCGGTTTCACGCTCCACAACGCTTCACCGGAACATTCTGCAGGAGTCTGACTCCAACTGGCAGCCAGGCCAGGAAGGACAGGTGTGGCAGAGTGTGTGTGGGTGGGACAGAAAGGCAGAGGATTTGTAATGGAGAACATGTGCATGTGTTAAGGATTGGAACGAGTTTGTTATGAGCGTGTTTGACAGAGAATGGAGATGGGTGTGGGTGTAGATCTGATCTCAGTTGGATGAGATTTCAGTCAGAGAGTATGCTGTTACTTCAAAGACAAACTGAAAGGTGAGTACATCATAGCCCTGTTGATCCAGCACTCTGCAAACACAGCAGATTTACCAGAATCAAAAACAAGGTACACACACATTTGTACCAAAAGCTCCCTCTAAACTTCTAAAGGACTTGATTTGCTTTGAGTTTCCTAGTTTTCTTCATTTTTAAAAGTGTGACATTTGAGCGAGATACACGAAACACAGATGCAGTATAGGAAGAAAGAAACCACACCTCCAAGTATTCCCCTTTTCCCGACACACAGGGTAATGGCACTCTTCCTCGTGTGTTGGTAAACGGAATGGGACGAGCGGCAGGAGGTGTTGGTTACAGTAAAGGAGAGAAGAAGAAAGACAGTGGTGTTTTGTCGCTGTGCCAAGGTAGCATGCGTGAACTCTGTTTGACCGCGGAGGAGGTGACTCAAGTTCAAATGTTACGTAATCTCAATGGGCTCCTGTAGACACGCTGCCATGCACGCACGCACACACACACACACACACACACACACACACACACACACACACACACACACACACACACACACACACACACACACATTAAAAAGGAATTACACTCTAAAACGTATGCAATGTGGCTGTTGTCAGGAAAATTATTCTGTGTCTTTATACACAAATGCACATACACATATACATGCAGGACTTCATTCAAAATGTAATATTTGTGCCGCTGTCTTGACAGATGCTGTCTTCTTCACATCGCTGCTGAATGGAGACACACAAATCCACCGATTCCCTGCAAATTCACTGGGAATGAATTTAAATTCGCTGAAATACTGTAAATGCTGTTCACGGCTAAACATCAGCAACACACAACTGTGTCTCCTGGAAATGACAGTATATGTCTATATTACTAATTTGCAGCATTCAGTGCAACAATAATCAGTTAAGTCATCAAGCATTGATAATGAAGGCCATCAGCTAAATGTTCACTATCAGTTTATGTCATATGTTTTCCTACAATATTCATTCTTACAATATCGACATTAAGATACACACAAACATGCTACATGCAAATTGGGAAATTTGACCTCTGCATTTTGACCACATGCAGCAGTGGGCAGCTATATATTGGAAGCACCCGGGGAGCAGATCCTAGAGGGGAGCAAGGTGCCTTGCTCAGGGGCACTTAGGTGGTGGGACATGGAAAGGAGTGTCCATCTGTCTTTCAAGGGCTGGTCTGGTCCATCCTCCAGTCCAGGTATCCTGTTGCCAGACCATGGCCTCGAACTAGCAACCTTCCAGTCGATGCCTCTCTTCTCTGACCACTAGTCCACCGCCTCTCATATGATGGTGCCTAGGGCAGCTAAATCATTTTAAACCACTTTTAGAAATTTGTTACAGATATCCATGAAACCAAATGGCTTTGGTAACCCCTTGACTTTTCTTCTAGTGTCACCAGCAGGTCAGAATTTTCATGTGAAATATAGATTAATATTATCTGCATGGATTGGTTGCCAGATGATCAATCCCGATTTGCTGCTTTGCTCATCCTAACTTTTCTTCTAGTCCCACTATGAGGACATTTGTGGTTTGGAGTAAAATATCTCAACAACCATTGGATGGATTTTTAAAAATTTGGTACACACATTTTTGTCCCCTGAGGATGAATTGTAATAACTTTGGTGATTCCTTGATCTTTCATTAAGCACCTGCAAAATATATATCATACCTGCAAAACCGATGTCATTCCCAGGAGCCTCTGCTCTACTGTTTTAATGCTAATGAACAAATGTTAGCATCCTAAAATCCTAAACTAAGTGACCATGATAAATATTACACCAGTTTAACATCAGCGTGTTAGCATAGGTATTATGATCATGTTAGCATGCCTATATTTAAAATGTAAAAGTCATACACATACAACATGTCCTTGAATTCTTAGTTTTTATCTATAGTTCATGATGAAAAATTTAAGAAACTCTCACTATTCAAAACAATATATTACTGGAGCATCTGATGTTGGTAAACCTTCTAATAAATCGATTAAATTACATTCATCTATTAACACTCCTTAAATTGAAATATTTCCATATATAAACCATGTGTGTGTGTGTCTGACAGAAAAGAGCAGGTGAGAGAGAGCAGTGTATCTCCTCCCTGCACTCTGTGTTACCCTGGATGAACTGCTGCTGAACTTTGCATGACTGTGGTCATGAAAAAAATCACACACACACACACACTCACTCACTCACACACACACACACACACACACACACACACACACAGGCATGTGTGCACACGTTCTGGGGTTCCCTCACTAGGACATCTGCCTTTTTCATGACCACAGTCATTTTGTGTGTGTGTGTGTGTGTGTGTGTGCGTGTGTGTGTGTGTGTGTGGGTGTGTGTGTTTGTTTGTCTGATTGTTATGTACATGTGAAGTGAGTGTTTAGGTGTACAGCAAATGGTACTTCCTGCCCTGCACTGCTGATCCAGAGGCTTTGACCCTGCAGTCACCACACATCATTCATCAGTTTGTTACTCTATGTTACTAAAAAATGCATGATCTTACATGAACTATATAAATACTTGAGCCAGTTGGGAGATTTCGGGTGGAGTTTCAGAAGGGATGGTGCTGCTACTCTTACTGATACTGCTATCAATCTGATACTTTTACAGTACTCTTATTGGCTCTTTTTGCTCTTTTTTTAACAGAAAAAACAAAACAAATAAAGAACAGAGTGCTGCTTTATTTTCTCATAGTAGTATTGTATTTAATATTGTATTTAAATTAACATTCTTGAGTAGCAGCATTGTTTTGAGCAAGACACTATTATATATATATACTGTTATTATATACTGTGATAACTGAAATGTAAAGTAACAATTAGCAATTGCACTGCTGAAATGTTATTGATAGCCTGCAAGGTTAGATAACAATCTGGCGTGACCTCTTAGACTTAGTGTGCAGAGGATGCTGGATGCACTGAAACTACAACTGTGACTTTCTGAATGACGATTCGGATGATTCTCTGATGCTCTGCAGATTTATTTTATAAATCTGTCCATATTTAGGTTATGTTAGGGCTGGCTCAAAGCCCCGATCCATCCCTTACTTATGCTGCTATAGGTGTAGGCTGCTGGGGAATTTACCATGATGCAATGAACTTCTCTTTTCTCCTGTTCCTCTCCATCTATATCTTATCCCAACAATGCATGAGACACTCTCACTCTCGTAGTTTTGTCCTTTGTCCTTTATATGTCAATTTCAGAGTGCTGGAAATACATCAGAACAGCTGTATACTAGCCTGCTGAGTTTGTCTTTTTCAACAGAGGAGCATGACTGTTTGGAGGGCAAGTTGATGGATCTCCACTTCTCATGGTTCCGCGTTGAAAAGCTGTAGTTACTGACGCCTTAGCACAGCAACCCCTGCAGACAGGTTGGTGACGTCTGGACACACAATCCCATCTGATCACATTGTGGACAATCTGTCTTAAAGATCTGGTATGAGAAACAAATCTAATTTGCCTTCAGTCTGATCAACGCCAAAGACTAGTGATTTTACTGTCATGGTTGGGAGTAGTTTTATGGTTAACAGGTATGTTGTGCAGCTCTGTAATTATTCAATGGCTTTGATACACTCGCCACTGCAAACGTGATGTCAGTGTGTAATATCAAGAAATTTATTCTTCCACTGCATTTAGTTTTGCTCTGGAGTGTCTGGAGCATCACTAATAATGGTTGTCATGTAAATGCAACCATGTGTAATGGGGAGCCATCACACACACACACACACACACACACACACACACACACACAGAATGGAATGTGGACTGGGGCTGTGTGTTAAACACTGGGATGATCATCCAGGGGTCACACAAGGGTTTAAGTCTAGAGGTGGCGCCCTGCTGTCTTAACACACAAACACCCACGCTTACTTTCACATAAAGTGCATGTGCATAGTGAGACACACACAGTTGGAAATACACAGACACATAAACACACCTAATTCATTTTAAGCCTTGTTCGTATGTCTGAACACACACACACACACACACACACACACACACACACACACAGTGATGTTGAGGTATGCTGCATGCCAAACATACATAGCCCTGGACAAAGGTAACAGAGGGACAAAGGTAAAGTAGAGGTTAGAGCATGAATGGAGACAAGACAGAGACGGATGGATGGATGGATGGATGGATGGATAGAGAACAGAGGGATACAATCGGGGTGGTTGGAATAGAAAATAAAGTGGAGGAAAGAGGAGGAAGGAGAGAAGGATAAGATAAGATATACCATTGACAAAAGGACGCATGGGAAGAGGGGAAGAAGAAGAGATGGACGGAGACAAAAGACTGTCTCTGGCATGGAATTCGTAATATAGCTGGCTTCATCTATGTATCTGTTAAAGTGAAGGCTTTTTGTCATTGACACACACTAGGTGTTCATTACACAAATGTATAGCCACAATGCTCAGTGACATCAGTCAGCTGGTCAACAGAGGGTCGCACCGACAGAAGAGCAGTGAGTTGAAAAGATTAATGATATGAAGAAAGAAGAGTGTTTTCTTTTTTCTCACGGGCTGCATCACTGATGGATTTGAAAAGCTGTTTTATAGACAAAACATTAATGACAACTATGAGAATGAGGACACTCAGCTCTGCTTCTCTACAACCAACCCAATTCCCCAAATACATTTTCTCATCTATGTCAATCTGAAGAGATTATAGAATTCTGCAAAGTAAGCAAATTAAAGATTTCCCAAGCCAGTCCACAGGACCTTGATCAGGACCAACCAACAGCTTAGATGGAAAGCTACTGAGGATGCTAGTGGACCATATTGCTGCTCCTATTTACCATATCTATCATTTGAGTCTTGAGATGAATGTTTTTTTCTTGTTCTTAGCAAACTCTTGGAAAACAATGTGGTTGACCAGATACAATGCTATTTCTCAGCATACTTATCGGAAAGGTCTCACAACATTCACTGCGCTTATACAAATGACAGATGATTGACTGAAATAAATTGATAAAAAGAATATAATGGGAACAGTACTGTTATATTTTAGTGGTGCCTTTGATGTGGTGAGTCACAAATTAATATTGAAAAATCTCAGGTGTTATGGTTTTACTCCATCTACTTGGTCATTTACTTTTTTCTGTTTTTACTAATGACCTTCCTCTTGCTTTTAAAAAAGCCTGTGTGTCCATGTATGCAGATGATACAACAATATACATGTATGCACCCACAGTTAATGAAATCACTGCAACAAGGAGTTGCAGACAGTAATAGAACGGGTTAAATGCTATAAACTTATCTTAAACTCAAGAGTGTCATATTTTGTTCATGCTCAGTTAATCTTCTCATTTGATTCACACTAAGGTCTAATGTAAACTAATGTAAAGGATGACAATTTCTCTCTCTCGAATGCTGAGAAGAGGCTGACGGCATCACTCCTTGTATTTGTTAGAGACAATATTGTATTGAAAATTCCCATTTGTTTGTGTAATCAATTCACATTCAGCTCTGACTTTGTGTGTATATTCAGTACTTAAATATGAATGTACATAGTAATGCAGTATGTTTGCAAGAAAGAATATTATGTTTTTCTGCTTTTATCATGTGGTTGTTTTGTCTGTAAAGGTCTGTTGTCGTGTTTTGATGTTTTGTGTGGACCTGTGAAAGAATAACTGATGTTCTGCATCAGCTAATGGGGATCCCAATGAAACAGGAAATAGGAAATAATTTGAGGGGATTATGGTGTTGAATGTTGAACTGAAGTCAATAAACATCATTCTTATATAGGTATTACTGTTGTCCAGGTGGTAGAGGGCAGAGAGTAGTGCTGTGGAGATGGTATGTTTCATCCTCCTGTTCTGGTGGCCGGCGAATTGGAGGGGGTCCATTGTGGGTGGTAGTCACGTAGTAAGATGAACTAGTACCTGCCTCTCGAAGCACTTCATGATGGTGGGGGTGAGTACAACTGGGTGGAGCTCATTAAGGCTCACTACAGTGGAGTGTTTTGGCACTGGCAAGATAGAGGTGGTTCTAAAGCACATGGGGACAGCTGCTTGGACCAGTGCAGGTTAAGATGTTGGTCAGGACCTCAGTCAGCTGTCTAGCACAGGCTCTGAGCATGTGTCTAGTGGTGCCATCAGGGCCAGCAGCCTTTCCTGCATGAGTCCTACTCAGCCGCCTCCTGGTGGTACCTGTCAAAGTGTGAATACAAGCTGTTAAGCTCATCTAGGAAGGAGGTGTCACTAGTTGGTGGGGTGGTGTTGGTGGGTGTGTAATCCCTGATGGTCTAGATGCCTTCCCACATGCAGCAGGGTTAGTAGTAGTTGTTGAAGTGCTTCTCAATCCTTAGCTTGCGGCCGTGCTTGGTCCTCCTGATGCCCCTCCTCAGGTTAGGCCTGGATAAACTGTAGACACGTTGCCTGATCTGAAAGTGGCGTTGCTTACCTTCAGCAGTCACTGGACCTCTCTGTTCATCCACAGCTTCTGATTTGGGAATGCTGTAATCTGTTTAAGGATGGTGAAGGTGATGGTGTTTATAAAGTCCAAAACAGAGGAGGTAAAGGAGTCAATGACTGTGTGGGAGTCCAATGTGGCCTGAGTGGTAAACACAGTGTACTGCTCTGCTGCCAGTGTTGTAGTACAAAGTCTGCTCCCTCTGGCCACACCTTAACTGTCCTCGCTGACGGTTTCATATGTTTGTTGAGTGGCGTGTATTTGGGGAGTAGAAACAATGAGAGGTGGTCAGACTGTGCTAGGTAGTGTAGGGAAACAGTTTTGTAGGCCTCAGCCATGTTGGTGTAAAAATGATCCAACATCTCGTTCCTCTTGTAGGGCAGGAGATGTGTTGATAGAATTTTTGGGAGTACAGTCATAAGGTTGGAGTGATTGAAGTCACCCGCAACAATAAAGGCCGCCCCTGGATGTATAGTCTGTTGTTTGCTAATGGTGGAATGCAGTTCTTTCATAATAAGTTTGGCATTAGCATCTAGGGGCATATACGCTGCACTCACGGCAATGATTGTAAACTATCTGGGCAGATAGAAAGGTCTTGTACTTAACCATGAGATAACTACTGCTTGATCAACTTGAACTTGATCTTTCAGCTGTGTTTGTGGTGTTGTTACTTTTGGAGAATCTTTCATGCAAATATTGGGCAAATAATATGGCTTGCTGTGTGGTTGATCATAAAAAAGTTTTTTGTCCACCAGCAAATGAATTAGCCTTAGGTTAGCCCTCAAGCAAGATGCACAGCTGTGTGGTATCTTGGTGTGCTGTGTTCTTGGTACGTATGTTAGTTGTGGAGCTGGGTGTGATGCTGCTTGTTGGTGGGAGTTTGATTGAGCATGTGAGCTGCTATGTCGTGAAACTGACGGACTGCAGGCTGAAATGTTGACATGTAACTAATGCCTGCATTTCTGGAGGAATTGTGCAGAGTAGCAGTAACCAGTGCCAAAGTGGGCTGGCACCACAGGGTCAACCAGCTAGCAATGAACAGTGGCATAAAGCCTAGCTTGTTAGCCTTAGCTAGTTTGGTACCTTCAAGCTTGGTGGGCGAGTTTCAGCAACCAGGTTTCATTCAGCCCACCTCAGCTCCACCCACTCTCTCCCTCTGTGCCCATTTCTGGATTAGCTGGGAGTCAGGCGGAGTCCAGTGATAGACAATGATGACGATAGACCCATCCACAATGAACTTCACAATACTTCTTCAAACCTATGGCTGACGTCATGGAGACTACAACCATGTTTTATAGGGTCTATGATGCAGTTCCAACTCATCCATTTTGTTTACCAGAGACTGAACCCTGACAAGGAAAATGCTGGGTAAGGTTGGCGATGAGGGGTTAGCTTTAGCTTAACCCTTAGTTGTAGTCTTGACACCGCCTGCGAGTACTTCTGGCTGGCAAAGCCGGGTTGTTAGCCTCTGATGTTTTAGAGATCTCTGGTATAGCTAATAAAATTGTCCAAGTTATGAGATCCAATGTCCAAAAGCTCCTGTTGTCTGTAGGAGAAGTATCCAAGATTATTCTGAGTGAAGAGACTAAACAAATGGGCCAATAACTACTGCTTTGCATTATTTTTTATATAGCCTTTAATCAACTGTGTTCTTAAAGTTATATTGTTTTATCCAGTGGATAAAAACAGAGGAAGAGGAAGAGACAGAGGAAGGAGAAGAAGTGAAAGAGAATGAAGGGGGTTGTGGCAGTAGGGAAGGAGGGATGGAACAGAAAAGAAAAGAAGGGGGGTAAATTGCGAATAAACGTGTCTTCATTAAATGGCTGGTAGTTAGAAGATCTGAGGCCTGTGGTGTTTATCACTACGCCTCCAGCCTCCTGTCTTCTCCCTCTTCTCTTTCAAAGCTCCTCACATGTGTGAAGGGCGTAAAATCACTTCCTGGGTGGGTCGTTTTTGACCCCATCGTCTCGGTGGGAGGTGTGACTGAAGGCCGAGCCTTTCACAGGGCTAAAAGGTGAGCGCTGTCTCACTGAGACAGACATGGACAGATGAGAGGAGGAGGAGAAGGCTGTTGATGGTTCCAGCTGGAAAACCAGTCAGAGAGGAAGACCAAGAGTTCAGGAGATAGAAGGAATAGAAAGAATATTTCCCATCAAATTAGTTGATGGGGACATTTTAAAGATGATGGCTGAAGTATTGAGAATATAGAATAATTTAGTGGCAAAATATGAAGTCCATATCAAAGTCACCTTATTGAGGTGCATCTATAATTTATTTAGGTGCAGTGATTCTAGAAAGTTTTCAATTATTTTGTCGTAATTTTTGACTGAAGTAGTGATTTAAATCAGTAAATACTCTCCTCAAGCCCAATTTGTGGACCCTCTAAACTTGCTCCAATAGCAGCAAATACAACACACTCTCACACACAAGTTCACCCCGTGACCCACAGTCAACCTCTGTCCTGCTAACCTGTATTTATTGGCCATTAAAGGCCATAGTTCACTCAAGCCCTGACAACTTTGATTTATAGGCAGATTCATCACACCATGTTACTACAGCACACACACTTACAACCCAGAGCAGGTACACAAGACGTGGATGTATGTGTTGATGGGTTAATAGATATGTGGAGGAATGACAGACAGATAAACCTGAATTAATTTATCATATACACACATATACACATGTATGTATGATAGCAAAGGTGTAGAGAAATCCTTTGATGCCTGTCTTTCTTTTAACTGGGTACTGTTATTGTGTGTGTGTGTGCGCGTGTGTGTGTATCAGCTCTAAGTGGTGAGCCATTAGCCAGGAGTCAGGTCGTCTGGTTACTTCTATTGTTCTCTTCTTCCTGATGACCCAAGAGGAGGTGTGTGTATGATGTAGCAGCTCGCTCTTTTTATGTACATTGGAGGCAGGAAGTCTTTCCCACACCTGATACAGAGACCCCAAATCCACCAGCCTGACCAATACCGGTGGGACTCACCAGGACAATTTCTTACGGTGCATTTTCTCAGTGTTCCTCCCGCCTGTTCTGCCACATGGCCGAGAGCGTGATCTTTCACTAACCTTTACCAACGTGCTTTTGTTCCTGAAAGAGGAACTACACACTAAATTATAATTTTTCACTGTTACACATAATTACATAGGTTCTTGTTAGAATATGATGTTTATACAGGTAATTCTTCCAACAAAACACATATTGTATTGTTTTTAAATATGCTGGGAGGAAGGGCTCTAGAAGCACTCGGGGGTAGGCTACAGTTACCCTTTAAATCTAAGCGCAGACAGAAGTCTGGGCCCTGGACTGTGGTGTCAAAGTCCTGTGCTTTGTGTTGCCACCATCCACCCAGACTGACTCGGGCAGATAAAATGAGTGTTTCACTCACTTCAAAAAGCCAGTGAACACAATCCATGTAGCAATTATGCTTGACAGCGTAATTGGGAAAACAATTCAGTAATATATAATCATCATTTCTAGGACCAGGATCGTGTGTTTTTGCAGTTGAAAAGGGCAATGGAGTCATCAAACATTTCTTTTTTTCTGGAGCTTTGCAGGGAAGGTGCATGGTGTTTCATACTACCCCACCAATCTCATCAGCTGCCGCACTGGTGCACCAATCAACCGTTTGGAGCTGATCCCTCACAATCCCGGGTGTTGTACTGAATGAGGCACCTGGCAGAGTAAGAAGTACTGCTGCCGAGAACAAAACTATGATCTCTGTTCGAGTGTGCAATTAGCTCTACCTATGCACCACCACCACCCTGCTCCACCCTACAGAGGGATGGGATTGATAATATTTCACTGATGATGGGTGGAAATGCAAACAGGAACTTCTTAGTTCCTGAGTAAAGTTCATCTGGTTCTATAGCTCCTGGAACTTTTGGGTCTAAAATGGTTATTTGACCATGTTTGCAGACTCACAAGCAGATGTTAGGCTTGTCAGTTTTCCCAAAGTGCTTATTCTAGTCAGCTTGTCAAGTTGTACCAGCCCCGTCTTAAGTTTACCTGTGATTATACTGTGATGTGAGTGAGCAGCAAGACTCAGTGACACTGTTTCCCTCATAGCAACTTTTCCCGGGGCCCAGGAATTATTTTATGAACTCCTTACCTGCATGTCCATCAGAAGAACCAGCATCTAAATTTAGTTTAGTTCCTTCTGTTCCTTCAGTTAACATGACTGCAGGAATAGGAGTTTTAGTTATTGAGTTCACTTTCTGTGGCTCCATATTTCCTGGAACTATGTACAAAGGTGCACATTTTGATCAACTATTCCTGACTTCATTCCAGAAGCATCACCACTTTCACTCTGTCTTTAAAATGCTTTTTCCTCAAAAATTAAAAATGTCTTGCCTCCTCTTGTATTTAATTCATTATGTCCGTCTCTGCTCTCTCCAGCATCCCATCATTTGGATCTTCCGTCTTTACTTATCTCCACCAAAAACCTGTGTCTGATTTGTTTGCATGTGATAGGCAAGAGAAACACACACACAGCCAGGCATGCTGCTACTTTAGGGTTAGGAGGTGAGCAGGGTTCATGTGCAGGCCAGATGACAGTATGAGATGGAGGGAGGGAGGGGGAGGACTTTATCGCCATCCGCCTTTTACTTGTGTCAGCAAAAGCCCTTCAGCACAAATGCGGATTTCAGTTCAAAGCCTGCATGTTGTGTGTTGATGATTCTTCCTTTGCTCAACTTGTCGTGCAATTAGCAAGGCACAGTCTTGTTCCTCTGCTACTCCAACTGCAGCACTTTCTCTTCTGTTTTCACTGTGATATTTTTGACTTTAGTTTAGTTTACTTTATATTGTAATGCAACATTAATAGAATTTTTAAAAAAAATTTAAAAGCTGGTCTCAAATACACGAATACAAGCACATACGACCATCAACCTGTATATTTATCCATTTATATTTACTTTTGTATTCAATGCCACTACTGAAGTGCAATAATTCAACTCGCTGCTACTCTGCTCTGTGCAATATTCCATGTAAATATCCTGCCATTGTGTCTCTTCATTACTGATCACTGCTGTTCATCTACATTTGTCTATATATAGCTCTCTGCACTATATTTATATTATATATTTATATATCTATATATCCACAGACTGTTACTGCACTGTATTACACTGCTGACACAACTCTGCAACATTGCAACGAAAATTTGTTACCCAAATGCCCTGATGTGTAATTTGAGAAATGACAATAAAGGAAGTCTAAGTCTAAGCCTAATTCACACGACACAACCAATATTAGCTGTCATACATGCAGACCTCAGAGACTCCAGATAGACAGTGATAGGCCGAGCAAGATGAACATGCTAAATGTTATGTTGGTTAAATTAAATTACTGATATGATGCAGCTCTATCACGCCTTCTGGCACTTTTCTTGAGTCAAAATGAAGATTACATGACTATTAAACAGTTTAAAATCTAGCATTGCATCTGCAGATTGACTCCGATTTTCTCCACTTGACAGATCATACTTTTAGTTAAAAACACATGTAACGTTAGTGTAGCAACCTGACTATGTTTTAATGTAGCATGTAAATTAAGATTGTTCATTTTCATTCATAAATCTGCTATTTGGTGGAGAAGTGTGTTGAAGCTGTGTGTGTTGTTAATGGTAAAATTGACCCTGTTGAGACACTGTTTGCCAGCATGAAGCGATTAGTGATATTACTCACAATGTTACGCAGGTGCTGAGAGCGTGTATAGAAGTGAGGCCCTGTGAATGCTTTGTCTCGTGGCACTTGCAGGTGGGTTTATGCATGGCCATTTCTTTTGTTATTTTTCTGATAGAAAATACAGTATATGGGATTCATTTGTTGGGGGCTGTGGCTCATGAGGCAGAGCACCCCAAATACCGACCCGATACCGACGGCTGTGCATGTGTTTAGCATATACTGTATTTGGTTTCTGTAATGCTGCTCTGCATATTCTCTTTGTTTCAGGACTTTCCCTGTGAAGGAGCTGAGAGCATGCTTGGAATAGAGACCCTGTGACTCTTTAATGCGACACAACACAATGCAAGAGTTAGATCCACTACACACACATGCACACACACAGACACACACCTACGCCACTCTACAAAGAAGACAAGATAGTCCTTTGAAGGTGACAATGAAAGATGACCTATAGCAGAGCAAACACTGGGACTATGATTGATCATGGGAATACACAGAGCCAACAGAAAGTGAAAGTGGATGATAAATGTCTTCACACAAAGGTGCATTTGTGGGTGTGGGTGGGTGGCTTTGCATATATATGTGACTCTGTGTGTGTGTATGTGTGTGCATTCAGCAACCTGCTGAACCATTAGACCCATTATCCTGTATCCAGGTGGATCCAGATTGTGTGTAAATCCAGCGGAGACTGTTCACACCTGACATTAGAATGTGTCTCCAGTGACCGTTGGGGGTCAGGTTTCACTTCCTTACTCAGTTTTGAATTGATCTGTGGGGTAGCTGCTACCACTGTTAGGCCATGTTCGGACCAACTGCTCCCAGCCAAAAGCCAAAGCTGCTTCACAAGATGTTGACACCACCTCTACACATAGTTCCGACTAGAGCATTAGCTTCAAGTACACAATGGAAACAAAAGGTCACAGTCACTGCAAACCATTCATATGGTTGGCTGCTGGCTCATTCAGATGGAAACATTAGCCAGTCACATAACTGGCTTTGCCCTGCTTTTCTTGATCAGCAGACATAAACTTTGTTAATGTGAAAATTAAAAGGATGAAATAACATCTCATAATAGCAAGAGTTTAAAATACTGATTATTTCACAATGTCATGGTTACATTACATCTTTTGTCCATATTTATTCATATGATTATTTATTTGACAATATTTTATTTAAAGAGTTTTCATGGACTACTACATATGTCTTGTGTAAGTAATTACAATAAATACTATATCAAACGATAGCGTACAAACAGGATTTCCTAATGAAAAGGAGTTCTTAAAACAAAATTAAAATGTGTAACTTGTAGGCCTGATTCTAACTTATTACTTTGACCTGTTTCTTCACTCAGCTGATGCACCTTGGTTGAACTGTGAGCTTACCTGGACTTGTTTTCCATCCTAACACTCTTTGTCTTTGAAAACTGTGATGTAGTTTGGACGTGTGGAAACGGAGACTTTTGAAAACGATGACGCACACACTCACGTTCGCTTCCTGATTGGGTCTTATCAGTTGTAAGACGTCCTTCGACACGCCCCTATCAAGTGACCCTATCAGACGACATCGCCCTGTATTTATCAGTGAGCACTTCAGTGTTACAAATTACAGGTGTTGCTGACCTTTTTATGACCTTGAACGTACTAGTGTGGATGTAACCCAAGTGCTGGTCTTTGTGGAAAGTCCTTATTCAGTAGCCTCTAAATGCATTCCAGACCTGGGTATTCTTTCACACCTACTCTGACTCTCCCTCCCTGCCTTCCTTTCAGCCTTTGTTTCTTTGCATGATGGTTATTTGATGTCCACCTTCACATCAAAGTGACCCAAATGCGTCCCCCTTGCTAACCTCTCCTCATCCCTCTCCATCCTATCAACTCTTGACCACAATGAGATGAGTGGAATTATGAGCCGCATATCCAGACCAGGAAACAATCCCACTAACTGTCCAGGTCATGAAGCTCAATTTAAAGTCTATTTATCTATAATTTATCTATAACCTATAAACTTCTTATAGCATTTCGATACAGTAATAAAAGAAAAGCTTTTGAATCTTTTTGAATTTGAAGACACAGAGACACACTTGTATGTGTTTTTGTGCGTGTGTGTGACTGTAGATGCGTTTCTGTCCTTCCTGGCCAGTTGATGAAACAGTTATATTGGGGTCTGCTCACAGACAATGGCCTTTTTTCTTTCTTTCTTCTTCATCAAAGGACTGACGATGTCTGAAATGTGACATATACCTGTTAGATCCTTTGGCCTCTTCATGGCCTCCTACCACACCATCAGATAATCTAAGGTGTGTGTGTAAGTGTGTAGCATATGCGCGTGTATAAATAATGTGTTTCAGAGTGAAGTTTAGTGAATGGATTGTACTTGGTATGAATTGTATGATTCACTCATTCTGTGTGTGTGTGTCCTCCAACTGGAGACATCAGAGAGTCTATACTAGTCTATCAGTGTTTATGAGGCAGGGTGTTGCATTTGGATGTAAATGACGCTGAGGAGACGTTAACGGCACTAAAGAATGAGTGTTGTTTGTGTCTTTTACTTCCTTGTTATTGTCTTTTAGATGTTCGTTTGCTCCGGGGCTCATGAAAGTGTTGAATCCTTGTAAAAGTTCAGAGATGTGACCCTTGTGACCTCCTCATCTGCTCTATCCTGTCTTCCAGTCCCCGCTCAGCCTCACTTAAAGTTTAAATCAGAGAGGTGCTCACATGGTGCTCAGTGCATGTGAGACTTTGAGGTAATAGTATTCTATCTATCCTGGCTCTTTTAATTCCACTTTTTTAGAGCTTAGCTACTTAATTGTTTCACAGCTGCAGGCTATGTGTTGCAGCTGCAAAGCACTAACTCGCCACCATATCTGCTGTTTGTTTTTCACTGAATTCTGCAACGCATTAGGTTGTATGGAGTGCATAAAAGTCTGCATTTAATTATATTAAATGTATTTGAACAAATAATCTTTTATAATTTGCAATACATAATTAGAGCTCGTCCTGATGGTGTAAGGTCTGTCTCGCAGTCAGTGTTCTAATTCAACCCAAAGGTGTTGGATGGGAGTGAGGTCGAGGCTCTGTGCAGGCCAGTCAAGTTCTTCCACCCCAAAGTGGGAAATCCATTATGAACTATGATCATTATGGACCAGATGTATTAACTTCAAATATGGATTGTTGGCACATTTGTTTGGAATAACCAGGACTATTTGAAAATGTTTTTTTCACGCACACACAAACAAAAACACAAACACAACAAATCAGTGACATCTCTGAGGTTTCTTGTGAAACAGCAAGTATGAGCTTACAACAGCCTCATTACTGAAAAATATCCCAGGTGAAAGTGAAAAGTAAAACACAGTAAAGATTTACTAAATTCTAACCATGTCAATAACTTTTCTGACAATTCTCAACACCTGGAGTGTGACTAGATCACCAAACATAAATAGCACTGGCAGCTATTTAATGCAGACAAACAGCAATATAATATATAAATGCTCAAATGTGCTTGGATCACTATAATAACATGGGAAGAGGGGTTACAACCAAGTGTAATAGTTCTTTTTGTTCATAAGGATCAGGGCTATTGATAAGTTGATTGACAGTGAGATAGGACAATTGACCAGGATGCTGGGAACACAAGGGTTAATGAGGGTTTGTGACTAAAGTTTAACCTTTAGTAAGAGTGGGAAACTACAAATCAAGGATCAGGGATTAATACAGTCAATGGAAGTTTTTCATAAAGATGTAAGTGCATCAAGTGTAAGTTGTATTAATTTGGTCATTTTTCATCACATGTTATTGGAAAAGGCTTAGTTTCCAATGCACCAATTTTTTTTGAAAGTAACATTTCAAAGCCCCACAGTTTCAAAGTCACAATAAACACGAGCGACAGACACTGCCACGTCTTGGACTGGAAGCCTCAGTGTTACGACATTTACAGTAAAGAGCCATGACACTGTGACAAATGAAGAACACAGCTGCAGTTGTAAAGAGTGCAATACCGACAGAGTTAAACAAGTTCAAGTTACGAGCCTCGACTATGACTCTATTCATTCAGTAGAAATAACTGGCTATCACTGCACGTGTGTGTGTGTGTGTGCGGTATTGCTGCCTCCTACATGGCCTCTTTGCTAAGTCATTAGTGTCACCCTGACTGCGGCCTGAAGTTTAACTCCCCTGGTATCCTAAGTATTTCCTGAACCTTACTGGGACTAGCTGTTATTGGGGACTAACTCAGAAGAATAGGCTGCCTGCCTCCTGCCTGCGTCCAGAGTCCCTGACAGAGTTCAGAGCTGGGCTGAACTTTTGAACTTGGCAAAGTATGTCTGAGGGCAAACAGACAGCGAGGATTTCCCCATCTGAGACCAAGAGAACTGCTCTGGTTCCACTGAGCTCTCAGTACAATGTGGTGGAAATGTCCTAAACCAAACTATGTCAGCATCATTACTGGGACTAGATCAAGGTGATACTCACAGGTGCAAAGGATTTCCTTTGCTTGTACCAATGCAATATATATTTAGCATGAAGTACAGTACAGAGCAATAAAACTAATAACCACTAATATTCTTAAGGCCATTAATTCCATTTAATATGTACATTTCCTATGAAAGCTGACAGTTTGTGTGCAAAATTCAAAGTGTTCAGAGAAACACAAGATAGTCATTGGTGAAAGAAGGGATTTTTTCCATTGCTTGCCATAAAATAATTGGGAGCTGCTGAACTTAATGAAAGGCATTCTGCCGTTGTAAGCGTACAAGTTCATGTACACATTATTAAAAACATAACAGCTCTTCATTGTTTGAACTCTTGTGTTTTGGTACATAGATTCATTTATATGACCTACATCTCTGTTGGCATAAATGAATTTGCATATGAAACCAAGAAATGTATTTGATTTCGATTCAGAATTTGTGTATTAGCATTTGTGGTGTGTCTTGAAGACACTGTACCTGCTTCTAAGCTTAATGAAGAGCTGGTGTGTAAGAAACATACAGTCCAGACCTGTTTGCCTAGTTTCTTTATGCAATCAAGAAATTATGTTTCGTCAAATTGTAAATCATTGAACTGAATGTTTCTAAGTGCAGTAAGTAGGGTGATTAGCACAAAGTCTATATTTGATGACTAATTTCTGCTTGTCATTCATGTCTCGTCTCTGGGGTGTTCAGGCAGAAAGTGTCCATAAAAAGTGTCATAGTGTCTGGTGTCCACACCAGTTTAAAGACAAGTGATAGAATAGTGAGGGTTGTAAAGTATACTTGAAATTTAGATGATCACAAAACGAAATTTTTCAAGGTCTGATGACCTTGATAGTCAACTGTGTCACATGACCTTCATGAAGAGATTCCTCTTTGTCAGATGATTGTTTTTTATCAGATGATTATTTTTCTATGTAAAGTGTAGACTAACCAGATTATTCAAGCGGCCTATTTGCTGAGATCTCTGCATCTAGCGCATACCTTTCCTTCCTGGACAGAGGTTTAGTCCTCTGCTGCAATATGAATAAAAGTGACTTGACTAGACCATCTGAGGCTGCTGCTAACAGGAGCCCATACTGTTCTGTTGTTCACAGTATGTGTGCTTGTCTTTGCTCCTGTGTATTATTACTGCTGTTGGCTCACATGGCTCACCTTATCGCTGCCTTAAACCTCCGGCACTGACCATCCAGTATCCAGCCACTAAACAGTCATCTCAAACACATTCAAATCAACAGTGCAACCTGTTTGAGTGTGTCACACCTTGAGGGTGAGATTCAGATCAATGCCTTCTACAATAATACAGTAATAATACTTTTATTGCTGGCTGAAATACCTCTTTAAAAGGCAAAAGAATCAGATAAATACTAGAGAGATACATGATAAACAAATACTAAGCAGAAAATACAAAATCATTATTTCAAGTAAAAGCCATTGAAAACCGAGAGTCTTTATGAAAAAATAGCACTCATCTAGCTTCTCAAAGACTTTGTGGCAGGCTGTTCCAGTGTTGTGAAGCTATAAGTGTCGAGGCTTTACCATTATTGCAGTAAATCTTGCTGGAGTTGAAATGTGCTTAACCAGAACACAATTAAATCTGAGCGCTTACACAGACATCCATGATGTCCATTGCCTGGTTTTTGCTGAGACTATTAAGAGTGCATTAGAGGTTTGAATACACTGTGCTATGACTAGGAAAATGGGTAAACTGCTGTGGCATAGCAACATCTTAATGCCTCCTTTTTGATTTTCATCATCTGGCATTCCTTGATCTCCTTCCTGTCCCCTCTTCTTTCCATTTCCCACATCCCTATTTGTGTTGTCGGCTTATTTAGTATGGAGGACTGTGAGCACTGTGAGCAGTGAACTCATCTATAGCAGCTGACTGTGGAGGTACCAGCTCCAACCAGATCTCTGACACAGCAGTGCCAATCACAGTAAAGCATGACAATGACTTAACAAATGGACAGACCCTTCTTTAGGAAATCCTGTTGTTGTCTGGATGGTGCAGAACGGCACAATACGAACTCATAGCAATGACAAATCTGCAGCCAGAGACAGATGGTATGAGTTATGTTTAAAAGTTAATTAGCACAATGACAGTAGAATCAAATCATACAAATGTTGGCCTTTCTAACTGCACCAGTGTTGATTCATGCTAGTTCACTTGTGATTAATGGATTGTATGTGTATGTGTGTGTACACAGGACTTTGAAAGTGACTGTTCAAACACATACATCGCTTTCACCTTTTCTTGATGGCTCTGTTGTCTGAAAGGACAGCAAATGAGACGTGACATGCAGACTTGGACAATTAAGTAATAAATAGATCAGCTACTGTGAGCTACCTGCTAAGAGAAGATCGAGCAAATATGATGATAAAAATAAATTCAAATCAACAGGGATACTTCAGTTGTGTAACTAATACTTCAATACATTGGACATTGTATTGTAAGGTCTCAGAGTCTTCTGATGGGCATTGCTGATCTGTTGTTGGTTTTAGGTCCTTTCATCTGGGGACATTTCACATTGCCTGGTGTAACATGTCAAGTGTTTTTGTAAATTGTAAACAATACAAATATTGCAAAGAAATACATATTGAGTGGATACACATGAAGTGGTTTGTGTACAATATATGCATGTATACATGTATATTTGACAGTGATGGATGATATGTGCATCTTAACAACTGCGTGTATTTCAAACTGTGAATATAAATTATGACACAGATCACTAAATATATCTTTATCAAGTACAGTATATAAATGAATCTCACTCTTCAGAGATGCAAACTGCTACAGTAAAAATGCACCTACTGCGTCAAGATAGTGAAACCGAGAAAAGAAAGAGGACGTTTTTGAGAGATCACATAACAACAGTTATGGCTGCCTCAGCAGGTGGAGCAGTCGTCCACTGATCGGGGGGGTCGGTGGTTCGATCCCTGGCAGATCTGGGAAAGACACTGTGGTTATGGTGGCGGCAATCTGCTTCCAATCAGCCTGAATGTATGGGTGAATGCTGACTTGCTTTGTGAAGTACTTTGAGTGGGAATGAGAATAGAAACATGCTGTATAAATACAGTCCATTTGCAACATCAAATAATGTGACTTTGATTATTTCTCTTGCCTCTTCTGCCTCCCTTCAACCAATCTGCCTGCACTACATTATTCATTGTATTCCTACAACATTTAAGGCTTTTATTTTGGAAAGATGAGGAACCAAACTTTAGGCCCCCCAAAATAATTTGTGTAGAACAGTTACATGGCAGGCTACAGTCATTTGTAAATGTTCTTCTTTAACACTGAATCTGTTTCAGCAGACACAGCAGTAGGTAAATCTCGATCAGACTAGTTGTGTGATAAAGAGGTTTTCATGTAATAAGCACCTCTCTCCCAGGGTGCTGAACTCTATCTGACCTGCTGAACTTGTCAACAGTCTCTCAAATTATGAATAATCACAGTGAGCCACCAACAGCCATGCTAACGATGCCATTAGCATCTCTTATTGGGCACACATATGAGTCCACAGCAGGGGCCGAGGGGCGAGCAGATGCTGTGCAAACGCACTCCGAGGAATTAATCTTCCCATTGTCTTACATGGACTTCTCCAGCACAGACACCATACACAAGCCAATTGACTCTCAATGACGTCGGTCATCAGACCAAATAGCTGCCCACTGAAGTTAAAGCGCATCCTCACTGTGCCTGATTAAGCACACGTGATAGCATTAAGACAAGCAACTTTCATTTAATAAAACCACTTCCTTCTTGTGCTGACCACTTGTTTGATATAAAGAGCCATTTTAGGCCCTGATGATGGCCCCGTGGTTTAAAAGTGGATCATATGAATAAGTGATCTTTATAAACTAAATCTAGAATAATACTCAAACTTTAACAACAGTCCATTTATAGATAGCAATCAGTGTTGACTTCAACCAGTGATGGCACCACCATGTTGACAGGTCTTGTTGTGCATTAATTTCATCATTTAATATATTAAATTTGAATGAAAGATTGATACTTTTAATGTGAAGACACTGGCCATGGTATCTGATTCATTCCCTCCACGTTTGGACATTCCAATGATCATAATGGATTTCATATGGTTCTCCACCTCCACGTCATCAATCACAATCATGGAAATGTACAACATGTCAGATATTTTCCCAAGGTTCACCTTGTCTCTGCAATGATTGCAGTTACTGCAGTCATTTTTCTTGAACCTCCTTCATGTTTTCTTCACCCTCAACAATCTTTACAGGAGAACGAGAAACCAATTCCGCAACATTAAGTGTTTTTGATAAATATGAGTATGAATCAAAAGGTACCTTATGTTTTATGTAACTCACATTGTGGTTTTGGAGGCAGTTAGGCAGCTTTTCCGTGGCCAATAAACATTTGTTAGTCTGCTCTTCTTTGTTGTGCATTCACGAAAAATGCAAAGCACAGGCTTTTAGGAGTTGGCCGTTGGAAATCATTGCAGTCAAAAGGCAAAAGAACACGAGAACAACAACAGAGAGAGAGACACACAAAATAAGATGTAAACACACACTGGCCTCAGCAACATTTCCAAACCTCAGCAACATTTCCAGACCTCAACAACATTTTGAGTTACTTTGCTATAAAAAAAAAGTGTCCTGATTAAATCGCTCTAACATCAAACTATTGTACTTATAAAACAACAACCACTCATTTTTCTTTTTTCTTTGTTTGTTATAGAATAAACTGTGCTAGCAGTTTCCCTGGCACACAGTCTTTGGAATAAGCTCGAACCGCTGTTGTGAATGCAGAGGAATATTTTCCTAAAGGTTAGACATCTCTAACAGTATCTGTAGTAAAAGAAATGAAGAAGGGGTGACAGGCAATATTGTTTCATCCAGGAGTCCACCAACAAACTCAATCCATGGAGAGTCCATGGGGGAGATCTGTGGACCAACATACTTGGCCTATATGTTGTAATTTACAATACACAATGGCCTGATACAGGGATATTGAAAACCCTGAAGTCGAAAACAGACCGGAATTTGTTCTCCTGTTCCCTCTCCTTTCATTTCTGTGGTTGTCTCTGCTTCTCCACCCCTCACCTCTCTTATGTACTGGTCATGGCAACAAAGTGGTTTGGTGTATAAAAGTGCTGCCTTCAATAACACTACTTCTCTAGCTATTACAATGATTTACTTTGGACCATGTTCAGGCCTGAGGATCTAATTGAAAGCAAGCTAGTTTCAAACCTCTTTCAACACTGTGTTGTAAATTCACTACAATGGTCACAATGGTCACAAATTTAGACGAAAATGGCCTTGGCCGTGCAAAGTTCTGTCTCCACTGGGCGATGTTGAACAATGGAGGGAAGCAGACGCTCTTTAGAATGAGGAGAGGAGGCAAAGTTCAGAAAAGTTCATTCACATCGTTCGAGGGCTGGACCAGCAGGGATAGGATAGCCAGACATAAAGGTGTCAGCTACAATTTACTATTACAATTTGGCCATTAAGCTGAAACTCTTATCAACAGTGACTTACAATAAGTACAACAGTTCAGCATTTGTGGGTCCAATAATCGCAAGTAGCACAGTAATAAACAAGGGCCAGGGACAACAGCACAATGCTAGGAAGTCAACGTGGAGTGGAGGGAGGCTGGGTGTAAATCAGAAGTGCACCAGAAAGAGAAACAACTTGTGAAAGAGGCCAAAGCACATCTGCCAGTAAAGCTGCCATTAGCCTGCAAAAACACTGGTTCTCATTTGCCAAGCTAAATGAAGACTTTTATAAAGTGTTACAAATATATGGAGTCAAAATGTTCCGTGTTGCTGATGAAACTGACAACACTTAACGTAACCAGGTTAATGAGAGAAACCAGATTACACAGTTAATCAGAGAGCCTGTTTACATGCACTGTAGTAACCTGCTTACTGAGAATCTGCAATTACATGCAGCAGATCACGAACCAAATTCCTCTCTGACCTTACTTTGGAAGCATACTGATTTTAACTGGAGTTGGAGTTGGAGTCGCCCTGACTTTTTTCTTTTCTTTTGGCGTTGGATCGTACTGATGGTGCATTGAGGACTGACAGACAGACAGACAGGGGAGAGCTTTTCCTCGCAATGTGAATCCCATGTTACAGTAACCAGGTTTCTTGTTGCTTGCTGGAGAAAGATGACTGTATTGTTCCAATAACCCGGCCATCTGCAGCAATGATTATCATTCCAAAACATGACAAAGACCTACAATGTGAAAAGCAACAAACTATTTATTGCCCTTCTTTTGGTTTGCATTTTTGATCTCTGGTTTGTGATTCTCTGTTTTTCTTTGCAATTCTCAGTTATTCTGAGTTAGGTCTTTACATTTAATGGAGAACTGTTCTATGGGTGGGAATTATTATGAGTACGATTATTATTATATTTTCCATTGGTTCAGTAAACTGCCAGGAATTTCATGGAGTGATAAATGTTGCTTATATGGCAGAGCGCCCATAAAATAAAATATACAGAGGTGAAGCATCCTGTTCCCTTAAAAAGCTCATCACTGAACAGAGGAGTTCCATTATGAGGAATGATGCAACCAGTGCTGTTGCAAGACAACATCACATTTCATCTTTATTTTTCATAGGCACAATTTTCTCACACTTTATTTCCAAGGGGAATGAATGGGGACTTCTGAATTGATGAGTTTTTATAGTGGCATTCTATGAGTCCTTAAATATGTCCAAATCTCCTATTTATATCATTATATATGTTTCTTATTGCTATTATATATATATTCTTTCACTGATGTTTTAAAAATCCTTTGAGGTTTAGCAAATTTAATCTTAGCTTTTACATTTTGAAGAGACTCAGTTTTTATAGTATATATAGCACTTTAAAATATGATGCAATTTTCTGCAATTTGATATGTCTCTTCAAAGACTTTGGGGTATTTTAAAGCTTCACTGAAGTAGTTTATGGATGTACGTTCTAATACTGTTCATAGACTAACTCTCTACAAATAGGTCCCGGACTCAGTCAGTCCAGATCAGGAGTAGCATCTCCAACACCACTACACTGAGCACTGGGGCCCCCCAGGGCTGTGTGCTCAGTCTACTGAGGTTCACTCTGCTGACTCACATTCAGGAGTGCACGGAGCAACCACTCTCCAGTGAACATGCCTTGGTGTTCACCTGCTAGAGAACCTCACCTGGACCCTCAACATCAGACTCATAACCAGTAAAGCTTTCTTTATTTTCTGCAAAGGCTGAGAAAAGCCCATCACCCCACCACCCATTCTCACCGTATTATACAGAGGAACTATTGAGAGCATCCTAAGTGGTTGCATCACTAGCTGGGTTGGAAAGTGCACCATCTTCAACTGCAAGATACCAGCAACCAGCATTGTGGATGACCTCAGACAGACACCCCTCACACAAACTCTTCACCCCCATGCAGTCTGGCAAAAGGTACCAATGCATTTGGGCCCTCATGAATGTGTACCATCTTCTTCCCCCAAGCCATCAGACTCCTCAATATGGCAGTTTTGAAATGTTTAAACAATTCTTAACTTCTCTTAAACAGTTTTAACTTTGCACTGTCTCAGTAATATTTCAGAATTTCTGAACAGTCTTGCCCTGTTTTGTACATGGTGCACATTATGTAGTCCTGTGGAGATTTATGTTGTCTCTTGTTATGTAGTCTCTTGTGTTATTCTGTGCAGCAATATGGTCCAGTCCTGGAGGAAGTGTATACTAGCTGTATATTGTTCAAATGACTACAGAATCGAAAACCAAGAATAAGATAAGCAAACCAAAAGACATGGAATATAGTCGTGTTAAAGAGTTGTGGTTATTGTTGAATGGTTTGCAGTTCAGCATTTCTTTATTTTTATTAACAGACTAATAGAAGCCCGTGCACTTTAGACAACTTTGTTTGTTTCAAGCACATGCCTCACCTTCAACCTTTTCATCACCCAGATCATCCCATCATCAGCTGATCTCTCTACCAGCCACACGCCCATTCTTCAGAAAAGCCGTCTCTGTAAACAGCCAGCTCCACACTTCTGAACCGCTGTTCACTGACCACCGCAACATAAACACCCTCAGCAGTAATCCATTAACAGTTTCTAACCCTAAATGTGAGGAAATAATCTTATCTCTGACCTTGCAGTCAACTTGTGTCTCTACTGTCCTACTTGCACGGTTCCAGTGGAGGTCTATACTGGTTCAGTGCCCTGGAACTGAACTGATCAGTATGAACTCTGTTTCACCCTCTGTCTGCTCATCTGCCAGGGTCATCAGTCCTCTGCTTTGCTTTCCCTCTTTCTATGGATTCCAGATTTTTCTGCCAATTTCCCTTTCTCCTCCAAACTTATTGATTCAGTAAGGATAATGGCATGTCTGTGTGTGTGTGTCAGGACCACCCACCCTCCTGTGTGTGCAGAGTAAATACATTAACCGTCATCAGCAAACTTTACCTGCTGTTCTCAAATAAACCACAGAGCGCTGCTTTTTATCTTATCGTTTCCAAACGACAGTCACGCAGTTCACTAACCACTTAATTGAAACCTTTTGTTTTCATTGTATTCATTGTTAATTCAATAATGTGTTATAATGAAGATGTGATTTCAGATCAGCTTGAGTACAGCAGGAAACCTATT
Organism: Holacanthus passer; assembly: GCA_025331565.1. NCBI lineage: Eukaryota > Metazoa > Chordata > Actinopteri > Pomacanthidae > Holacanthus > Holacanthus passer. The sequence continues at coordinate 1,079,693 of JAFREQ010000099.1, read as the reverse complement.
TATTCACAATTTAGCTGTTTACATACAGTCTGCTTTTTCTTAAACGTATTTTTTGTCAGGTTCTTTGAAATTAAATGTAAGTATATTCTTGCTGCAAGAAGACCGGTACAGCAAGTTATAAATAAGTACTATATAAATAGACTTCTTTTTTTTCTTTCTAAGAGTGAGATGATAAGACTGACATCAATCTCATGTGTGTGTTAAGTCATGATTGGTTTAGCCCATCAGGTGAGAAACAGCCTGACTCTGTCCAAAGTGAAAAAAACATTTTGAAAACAGCCTACAAACATCTCTAAAGCTCACTAATTGACCTTTTTGTTTGATCCGTAGTGAACAGATGTACTCGCCTATTTAGCATTGCACCCATATGACCTGATGCAGCAGAACCAGAGATACTGTGTTTTTAATTCCATATATTCTTCTTCCATGATAAGTCCTGGTGCCTCAATTGCCAACAATGCAAGTGTTCCAACAACAGTTCAGAGATTTGCGTGTGATGTTAATGTAGCCTTCAGCGGCGAGCCTCAAGCAGAGACGAGGTCTGGTAAGCTCACAGTCGCACTTTATTTCACAGTAGACTAATAAGATGTAACAGGCCATACTTTGTATCAAATCACACAAAAACTAATAATCTTTATTAGACAGTGAACAAATACAAATATATTAAATAGACACCATTCACCTAAATTCTGCTGTAATTAGAGACCACATATAGTGCCATATTAGACACAAAATATATTATACTTTTATAGCAAATTATGCTTGAATTGGAAAACAAATAGGAATTCAAAATCTCCTACTACACACCATTTTGAGAAATTAGAAATCAAATACAATGTCATACCTGATCTAAAATATGCTACAGTCACACACTATTTTACCCTTACTTTCACATTATGCTGTACTTAGACGTCATGCCACCAACATGGGCCTATGACATTTAGCCAACACGGGCTGCCTGTGTAATACCATTTTATATTGGGATTAACCTCCAGACGAAACGCCCAGAACTCAGAGGACAATACGTTTATATGGCCTTCATTTAACATCGCTTTCTGACGGGGTCATTTGTCTGTCATTAGAAGAAAACTGTAGCGTTAACCAAAGTCAGGCCTCATCAGGTCACATCTGGTCGCTACTTCACACATTCCACATAGCTTGGATGTTCTCCAGAGTTTATAGGTAGTAATACACAGCATAAAACATGATTCCTCAATGCTCTTTCTTATCAGTTAAGACGTCAGACCATTAAATGCCATGTCACTATCCGACCCCAGTTACAATAAGGTATGGAAGCTGCCTGGACATTGCATCTTTATTTCCCACTATTCGACCTTTATTGGACTTTCTTAAAGGGTTATTTACGAGTCATTAAAGGAGAGCTGTGCCTTAAATGAAGTCAAATTATATATCTGCTATTTGATCTGCTACCACACCTTCTTTGAGCGATCCTGTACAGCTGGCAGAGCAGCCAAGTTAGCCTATTTCTCAAAATGTTGACATATTACAGGACTGCAAAGCTGACAAGATAGAAATCAGAAAACAGATAGAAGATCATTTTCGTGATTTCGTGAACGCACACACTGTGAGAGAGAGCAGAGGCCCAGAAGCAGAGGCAGAAGAGGATGAGATCAAGGAGGGGTGAGACAGAAATGGAAAAAGTAAAGACAGAGGGAGGAAGAGAGAGAGGCACAGAGGGGTGAGAGAAGGGAAGAACACATCATGCTTTCATTTATTTGCTTTATTTTTTTTTTTAAATAAAAAAAAATCTTTGTCTATACAAGCATTTCACAGGCATGTTTAGCAGTAATACTACAGTGTAAAAATACAGTTACAAGTCAAAGTCCAGCATTGAAAATGTTACTTATAAATACGGCGCTGGTTACTGTGCCAGTCAAGACCCATCCCCTGAAAGACTCCAGATCAACACGATTCATGTGGATGATTGAGTTGAAACTAAAAACGGTGATTGTTGCCAAAAGACAAGACGGCAGGCACGAGATCGCTCTAACACATCGCAGTTTAACCCTTTAATTCAAATGGAAAGACAAAAGCAAAGATTTTCCACAAAACAGTTTTATTAAATAAAAAGCCCATACAATATAACATAAGTCACTTAAAATAAGTTTGGGTAAGATACAAAAGTTATATAAACAGACTCTACATTACATATGTACATATCCTATAGATACACCTCTGAGCTGATTAAAGTGTTCCATGCCTGTGTATAGTGCCTCTTGTTTAGTTTGTTCATGTCTTTAAAAAAAATACAATATACAAATCCAATGTATTAACATCAAAATATGAAATGTAAAATACCTTCTTAAGTCATCTACAATATGTACAATTTATGTCATGTCATAAAATCCAAAGTCCAAAAGATCAGAATTACAAACATTTTCAGTTCATGTGTAAATGTGGCCTTCCCAAGTACTTTGATTATACTGTAGTTCCCCTGTGGATTCAGAGGTAAAACACAGATGATTTGATTTGACTTTTGGGAAACTTCACATTTCACTCTACACTGCTTATATGAAACACAAGCCATTGTCATCTCAGTTTAATTTTGAACGTAGCTGGTAAACTTGGTTGGCAGATTGTCCACAGGATAGACAGTAGGTCCCGTTTTCATGGTGGGCGGCCCATTTAAAAGAGTCCAGTGACACTGTGTGACCACTTCCACTAGGAAGATCTTCAACAGGACCTTAGCAAACTCCTTTCCCACACACATCCTGGAGCCCCCTCCAAACGGAATATACTGGAATCTGGAGGAGTCGCTGGAGGATTTGGTCATGAAGCGCTCCGGCTGAAAGTCTTCCTTGTTGGGAAAGATCTCTGCCACATCATGGGTGTCACAGATGCTGTAGATGACATTCCAGCCCTTGGGAATTTGGTAACCCTGAAGTGGTGAGGGGAAATGATCAGTTCATGCAGGTTATCAGCTGTGTCTCTGCAACTGATTGAAATGTGATTCATTCAGTTCATAGAGATCTTTGTTAACTTACATTGAGTTCAAAGGTCTTGAGGGCCACTCTGAAGCCTCCTGGAACAGGAGGGTTGATCCTCAGAGTCTCTTTAATGACACAGCCAGTGTATTTCAACTGCTCCAAGTCCTCAATGTTCAGACTCTGGAGGTCCATCCCCTGTTCTTCCTGAAGACAGATACAAATAGGCACATGAGGACCAAAGTTCTGAGCAGTTCAAAGCAACAAACTGGAGAAAAAAAAACCTGGCTTCATGAGCGAGCTCCTAATCAGGGTTGAACATGTCTTACACTAATTAGCTTTAGCGGGAAAGCTTCAGTGTGGATTACTATCACTATGGCAAGTACAGGGTATAGTAACCTTAATTCAGCTGTATCTATATGGCACCAAATCACAACAACAGTTATTTCAAGGCATTTTTCATTTAGAGCAAGTCTAGAACGTACACTTAATGATATTACAGTAGTTATTGGCAGGCCCCTTTCCCCACATCGCTAAGATGCTTAAGGATATTCTGAGTCATGCATCTCAAGGTCTTCCTCAGCAGACAAAGTTTGCTTAGTTATCGCGGAGATACGTGAGCTACCTCCATGAAAACTGAGCAAAATAAATTTGCTTAGGAAGACTGTGAAATGTGATTAAAAGCTCATTATAGTAAAGATTTGACTTTATGGTCAACTACTCTTTAAGGTTGAGAACAACATTTTCCTGCTGCTGATGATGATGATTAAATATAATTGTTCATTCTTCATAAAATGGTCACATGAATGACAAATTAAAATTTGCACCACAGTGTCGGTTGTGTTGAATGTTTGGCAAATTGCAGCAGCCACTATTCAAGGTGCTGGAACAGTAACTTATAGGAATAAAGCTGTACAGTGTAGATACCTTGTCCATCAGTTCCTGCCTGAGTCTATCTATAACTTCAGGGTTTAGGCCCAGGAACATGATCAGAGAGGTGGCTGTGCTGGCTGTGGTTTCATGGCCCCCGAACAACAGCTCTGTAGCAGACTCCTTAATAGCCTGGAAACCAAAATGTAGACACAGGATTAGTTTAGGACAGATACTTGAGATGTTTTGTTTGTTTTTCCACACATTTGACAAAGTAGATGAGAAGTGATCGTGCCAATACCTGCATGCTGAACGGTTCCCCATTCTTCTTGCTGCTGTCTATGAGCTGCTGCAGAGCGTCTCTGTGTTTGGATTCCTTGTCCGACTCCTGCACCTTCTTCTTGATGTTCTCCTCTATCTTGGAGTGGATGAAGTTCCTCGCCCTAAGACCCTGGAGGACAGGCAAATGAAGGAGGAGTAGGGAGAGATAGATTGAAGGGAAATGGAAAAAACACAACATGAAATGAATTGGACTGACATTTAAATTACTAGGTATATACACAACAACATATGTACATACACAAACACACCGATTCACCGACCATTTCACTTTGCCTCATGTGATGTGGTTGTGTTTAGAGTGTTGTGGCTCGTTTGCTACAGTCCATTTACACTACAGGCAGCCATTGGCTTCCATTCACTTCATTAGAGTATGAAAACCTAGATTAACTTGCTTGCCTTAGGTAATTCACCACAGTGAATATCAGGTCTTTTTGACTCTTAGTGTCAGCGTGCTTTTAAATATGGCTGGCTGGAATGTAACATGGAAAATCCCTGCTATGGTCTCTCGACTTTTAACTAATTAGTTTAACTATCCATACCTACTAGTCATCTAAACATCTCATTTGATGCTCAAAGCTTAGAAAAGGTGCAGAGCTACATGACGGCATTCTCTCTCACCCTGTACAGTCCGCTGAAAGGCACGTCGATGGGCAGAGAGAACAGATTCTTAATCATTTCTTCAAAAGCCTCCACCAGCTGCTGCTCGTCGGTCTTGATCTGCTCTGGCTCGAAGCCCAGGAGGATTCTCATGGCTATGCGGAACATCAGCCGCTTCATCTCCGGATAGACCAGCACGCAGGAGTCCTTGGCCAGCCACTCCTTCACCGCGGCCCGCACCTCCTCCTGGATGACAGGGATGTAGAGCTCCAGAGCCTCCCTGGAGAAGGCCCGCATGATGGCCTGAGGAAGGACAGGAAGGACGTTACTGTAGTACTGTTTTCCACCTAAACTCAATTTCTAAATAAATGACTTTTTGGACTTTGTTTTGGTCACATGGAAGAGACAAGTCTTAGTGCACTGCAAAAATCTCAGATATGTTTATCTGGAATTCAGCCCTTTGCCTTAGAGCAAGTTTAACAGTACATTAACAATACTTCAACCTGCGCAAGTGCAAAAACTACCTCTACTACTACTACTACTACTACTGCTGCTGCTGCTGCTGCTTTAGATCAAGATGGAATTTTCTTGATTCTAGTGCAGCACTCTGCAAACAAGCTAGAAGAAGAAGTTACTGGACATTTGCTCCCAATTTTACTGAGAAATATGCAAGAAACCCCACATTTACTGAGAGGACGCCACAGTCCACGGGCTGAGACACATCCACCCACCTGGACAACATGTCAACAACATCGGTCATGTGGAAAAGTGAATGACAGGTTTGGACTGATCAAGCATCCACTGTGACACTGAAGCATCCCACGGACAAGGAAAAGCAAGCAGCGCTTCGAAATCAATGACTCACCTTTTTCTTGCTCTTGTGTTGGGCTCCGTGCACGTTCGACAGCGTGTCCGAGCCCAGGATGGTGCGCACGGAGGCGGGCCACTGCACGGACACGAGCCGGTGCTCCCCCAGCAGGATGTGCCTGACGTTGTCCGCGCCGGTCACGCGCACCGTGGGGTTCCCGAAGAGGTGTGTCCGGTAGATGTAGCCGTACTTCTGCCGCTTCATCCGCAGGAACTTCCTCCTCTGGAGACACGGACACGCGTGGAAATCAAATGGAAAAACAAAAACAAAACACTGATTATACCTGCAACCAAAGTGAGCTCACAGAGGAAAATAATTCAACTCTAAATTACAGATTATCTTTTCAAAAACTAGAATGGTTCAGTTCAACAGCATCTACTCCCGTTTAAAACTACATATAAGCCCGGAGGTGCCTTAAACGCCTCATTGACGCGCACATAGTTGAAAGTCAGCTAAAAGTCCTGAAAGGTTCAAAGCGCATTTCCTCGCAGAGCCTGGAGCTTCCACACCAACACGTGAATGCGCATCGTAAAAAAAGCGGGCGTGTGCGTGGACAGGTGAGCAGCTGTTTACCTGCAGGATGAGCTGCAGCGTCTCTCCGATGAAAGGTAAGCCCATGGATCCGGGGGGCAGCGGGCTGGGGCAGCTCGGGTCTCTGCCTCGGATCATGTAAACCTCCCACAGCTTCAGCGCCACCAGGAAGAGCAGGACGGGCAGCACGATGGTGCAGAGGAGCGTGGCCAGCAGCGTGCTCACAGCCATGTGTGCGGAGAGGAGCGGCTCAGGTGGAGCTCTGTCAGTGACCGACGCTCCGGCCGCCTCATCCACACCTTTTATAGGCAGCCGGGCCGGCGGGCAGCCCGTCACCTTCTCCTCCCTCAGATAAATTAGTTCACTCAAAGTTCATCTTTAATTGTGGGCCCCGCCCCCGGCCGGTCCCGGCCGCCCTGCCTCACCATTTGTCCCATCTTTAATCCTCCCTCCTGTTGCACGCAGACAATCCGCGGCGGGTCTCGCTGAGAGAAGGTGACGGTTCCCTCCAGGACAATGGAAGTGCGTCCCTTTGTGAGGCAGCTAGTTTACACACTCATTAGCTGTGCTGAAGCCCGGGAGCAGCAGTCGTACCTGCAGGGCGGCATGTATTCAAGAAGCAAACACATTTTCAGCTGCTTCACAAACTGGAGGTTGAGGAATCCCTCTCTGCCCGTTCACCTTCTCTCCGCTCATTGTAATGGCTGTCTGCAGCACTTTTTAAGATTCCATTTGATTTGGATGCAACCTTCTGATTTTCTAATGGGCAGACTCGGTGGCCACGTGGCTGTAATAATTCAAACCCTGCTGTATCAGTATAACAATGCTGCAGAGACTGACTGTGAGAGATGCAACTGTGATTAACAACAAGTTGCTGGAAAGCTGCCCTCGACTTGACTCACAGCTTTTATCAGTCTGCTTTCAGCCTCAGCCTCTTCCTAATCTACAAGAAGACTTTAACCTGTAACCCCCCTCCCCTCCGTGTGTGTGTGTTATAAAAATGATATCTCTCTCCATGGGTTCAAACTTGGGTCATCAGAGACAGGCGGAGGCACTCACACACAAACACACACACACACACACACACACACACACACACAGACTTGTTTCACTATCCCCATGGGGACACTCTGTTGACATAATGCATTCCCTAGCCCCTTATTCTAACCCTAACCATCACAACTGAATGCCTCACCTTCATCCTAACCCTAACTTTAATCTAATTGTAACCCTGAAACCAAGTCTTAACCCTCAAAAACAGTTGGGACCCATGAGGACCTCAATTTTGTCCCCACAGTGACAGGATGTCCCCATGAGTTGGTGTGTAGTCAGGTTAAAGTCTCCAACAGGATATAAAAACAAGCGTGCACACACACACACACACACACACAAGGTTATCCCCAGGCTATGCTGCATGAAAAGTAAACACGGAGCAGAGAAGACGCTCTTCAGCCCAGTCACCACATCCTCACCCTGCATTTGGACTCTTGTTTTTTTACGACCTGCCATAACGTCAGGGTGTGTGTGTTTATGTGTATGTGGCAGGGCCAATCGGTCAGTGACAGTGAGACAGCCTGGCTGCTGCTTTTACAACGACACATTACATGGATGGATCTGTCTCCTCTGGCTGACTGTGAGCGTGTTGGGAAGGGGGGCGCCCTGAGGTTCACCCTGGTGGGAAGGAGCTGCAACTATCACTGTTCCAGTCACACAACAGCCTGGACACATAATCTGATCTGCAGGGGTTTTTCTGCCTTCAGGGGTTTTAGCAACCTGTGGGGAGTTTGCATTCTACAATGAAAAACTTCAAGCATGTTTTTAGACTAATTCAAGTCTATTTTGGACTCAATAGGCTATTTCACTACTTTTGGGCCAACAGTAGCTATTTATCATTTTGCTCACCAAAGTTCTATTAGCTCTTTCTTTCTCTTTCTCCTAGACAGAATATTACCTGTTCCTACATCCATCATGTCAGATCATATTGTGCTTGAGAGGCACATATTCCCAAGCAATGTTTCTATTAAACTAGCACAAACCAGCTGACAAACCTGCAGCTCCAGAACTCTGGCGGCGAAGGGTCATCTCCAGCTTTGCCATGTTGGGAATCCAGTCTTGGAAACATTATGTAGACCTTTATTTGTGCCTCTGTCACTTTCTGATCATTTCCCTAGAAGGTTTCCTGGAAAGAACTCTGTCACTTGGTGCTGGATGGAAGCAGTTTTTTAACCCCTGCCTTAATGTGATGACTGTGAATATATCTCAGAAATGTGCCATTCAGCCCCGAACTGAACAGAGAGAAGGTTTATGGGCTTTAAAAACAGAGTTGAACTTTGACAACAACAATGTTAATACAAAGAGTTTCATGACATTATTGTATTGTACAACAGTATTTAGGCCACTGAAAACTGAATCCAACATCACCCACAATGTTAATGTACAAATCCTTGTTTGCTCTCTGTGTTCAGACAGACAGCAGTGGATTATGCATGTTCAGGGTGAATGGGTTTCCAGCTGGTCATGCTGTAGCTGGTGAGTTTTTCTCATCACAATGTGAATGTGTGAAACAGGATTTTGCTGTTCAGGTGTGATAAAGCAGAGAGGATGGAGGTGGGTGAGTGGGTGAAGGGAAGTTCAAGTGTAGAGAATGAATCCTAGGTCTACACCTCACCATGCTGCTCCACAAATTCACTGTAAACCTGCTGATCACCTGCTGGACTCCACTTTGATACAGACCATCTACACCACACATAGTGAAATATGGCCCCAAGAATGTATGGTAGAGGCAGCTAGCATACTGTGCCCTGACAACAGAGGTCAGTTGTCATGGCTGACAGAAAAGTACTCTAATGATAAATACTAAGTTTTGATAATGGTGTAATGATCTGTCTTGAGATCATAGTTCTAACACCATGTCATGGGTTTGATCAGTGACATATGCAGCGGTGTATAAATGTATAAGTTGATACTGCATTTAAGTGGATCTAACTGCCCAATGTGTGGCCATTTGCCTGCTTTATCTAAGTCAGTATGGCTCTCTGGAAAAAATAAATCTAGGCCCCCCAGATCTCCAGTTTCACAGCTGTCATATGTACAGTATAGTCCATACTCAATGCATACATGGGAATTAAAAGGTACGCTGTGATTACAGCTGAAAGTGTCCCTATTATCCTTATTCCCTGGTCTGTAGGTCCATACAGCACCTTGGTTCAATTATATATATCCTGCCCCCTCACTGGATCAAAAGCTTCACCGATAGGTCGATCGATCTAGTGGGAAGATGATGAACCCATTCATCCACAAACTTTGCTCTAGCAGCAACTGCAGGACATAATATCAACTTTGCACACATTAGACAATAAAAAAGACAGTTTAGAATAAATGAACCGTTCACATTCACACTCCCCAGAGGATGAACCTTAAAGATTCCATGACATTTCCTCTGGCACTAACATCCAGACAAACTCCTGGGTCGGCTTTCATGACAGATTGCTCAGGTGTGGCATCTTTTGTTTTTGTTCATTTGCACAAAGCAGGCCTTGTCGAGACTGACTTCAAAATGAAATTGTATAGGCAGCACTCTGAAAGCGTGAACGATCAGATATAAACAAAATGAGGAAAAAATGAATCTAAAATGAAATAGTAGGTTTGCTGTGTAAACCTAAAATGCTCCAAAACCAAGAAAAGACAGTAAAAAGTTATTTGACAAGTAAAAAAATATATCACTGAATACACTGAATTGGACTGAGTGTAAAAAAATAAAGCTTTATACTTTTCATTTGACCCTAAATCATTTGCTAAAAATGAGAAAAGATTTATTTTTTCCTCTATCTACCGTCAGTTGATAAAAAAAAAAATTAGAAAATGTAATTTTGTCATCCCTTTATTATTCAGTAGCTCATTTTATTTTTCAGTGGCTCATTTTATTTTTCCTTTCAGATTTGAGATTTCAGGTACTGTTAAAAGACATATCAGTTCCTACTGGTATTTAAATGTAGGTACAGTAAAAGCAAACGGAGAACAAGCGAGTCACTCTGGGCATTTTGGAAGAAATCGATTACACTCAAAGTATTTTTCTAAATACTGGGTACCAATACTTTATTATAAAGTTTGACCCTCTTTTTGTTACCTACTATTTAGGAGTTAAAAGAAAAGTATAGACATAGATAAGTATAGATAAAGAAGCCCCATATGTAAGAGGTGAAGAACCCAGTGGTGGAAAAAGCACGAGTCCTTTAGTCAACAAAAAGCAGACATGGAGTGGAAAGACTTCTTTACAAGTTAAAGTGTTTATTCACAAATTGACTTTTGAATACCTGAATAACTTTTACATATGAAAAGGGAAAGTACTCATTCAGAAGACTGGTTAATGGTGTTAAATGACTTGGTCTTGGCCCTGGTGGACATCTGAATAATTCAACTAGGCCTATAGTTTACAACCATGCATCATATTTATGACCTTATATGTGTTCTGCAGTTGAATCATTAGACTCCAGAGAAAGTAGCTGAGTCGTGTGTTACTTTGTAAAAAAGCACAGTACTTCCTTAAAACCTTACTTAATCATTAAACCTGTAGTGAGTGCAGTTACTTTCTCTGCCGTCATGATGGAAGCTCAGGCAGCTCGTCTGATGATGAATTCACTCAGACATCTGTTAATGTGTTTACTGTTATCACCACTCGTGCTTTAACTGCACGGACAAAACACACAGTTCAATAAAACACACACACCGACAGAGAGCGCGCAGTCAGCACAAGTGAGTGCCGCAGCATGTGTTTGAATCCCTCCTCCCTCGGCTCACGCGCTGGCTGACCTACTTGTGACCCTGACAATTCAGTGAACCCTCGCTCGCAACCAAGTTCACTGGCCGTCAAACAGAGAGAGAGAGAGAGAGGGAGGGAGAGAGAGAGAAACAACAGAGGCAGAGACAGGATCACTTAAAAGCACAAATTGATCTGTCTGTTCAAATATCAATATCAAATGATTGCTGAATAATTCAGTGATAAACCCACCAACTCTGCAGTTGCCCTAAGCTCAACAAAGCGTTTAGCAACTTTCAGCTCATGGTTCTGGTTTTAACTAAAATGAACGCATATATGCAGGTTTATAAAAAGTGGATTAACCTGCTAAAAACAGGCAATTGACTCTTTTCCCATTGCCAGTAGATGAGTTTGCCTCACACACCGGCAAACAGCAAACAGAAGAAAGCAGCACGGAGGCCAGTGATAGGCCAGTGACAGTGTTACTTTTTTATATCTTTGACTTCAGTTTCTCTATTATTGCCGTTGCACATCGTCCCCAGACTGAAAAAAACATGTCATGTCATTGCATTGTAAAAGTGGCAAAGTTGGCTTGTCCACCCAGGCGTCATGTTTCCATCACTGAGCTGGAGCCGATAAATACCAGTGACCTGGGAATGAATGCAGATCGTACCTTTTCCCACTGACAACAAAAGCCAGATGTTAGTGGGTCAGTGGGTCCAGAGTGAAAGGGGGACTACAGGCTAGTTGTTGAACACAGTGGCGCATTCAGCAGCTAAAGAACTAGATATTTTTCTCAGGAGCTGGTCAAGACCAAACTGGAGCTAAGCTGATAGTGAATATTGGACCTGCATTCTTCAGGGATGACGCCTGGGATGTTACCTGTCCATCAGCTGGACGTCCTTCCTGGGAGCTCTAGCAATTCCAAACTACGACGTTACATGAAGGCCTTTTCAGCTGTTCTGATCAAGTTTATAGACACAGTGTTAAGCAGCTTTATACTTTTAGATTTTTGGCCATTGAGTAATATTAGTCTTTGGAAATGGAGTGGACATCCCAGCATGTAGCCAGCTTCGTTAACGTTGCTCAGTTTCCTGTCTTAGGTGTCATGCTAGCTGAGCTGTCTGGGTTTCCATCCACATGTTTTTACATACATTTTCCATTTTCAGAATAGCGGCAGATGAAAACATCAGCTCTGATATTTCCATCTACATTGTTTTTCATTATTCATTCAATCATGTCATGGTGCACCCTCTTATTCTACAATGGTATAATGGCGCCTGACTGGATGATTGGCGCCACCTATTGCTGATCTCAATGAACCAACTCATAGTAGCATTACAGCAGTGGATGTGAACAAGCACTCATTTGCATTTTCTTTCGCTCATTTTTTGAGCTACTAACTGAAATTACCTTTAGGGATATGGCTAATGTTTACTACTTATTCTCATACATAAAAGTATGGGAGTGTGAGAATGAAGCGAGATGGTATTATTGATGAATTATTGATGGTGAAAATGCCGTAAATACACAGCTAATGTGAGGTATTATGGCCTTTTCACTTTCCCTTGTCTTCATGGCAGAATGGAAAACAAAGCTGGCAGATCACAGGCCCAGGTAGGCTTATTTCTTTAAATTCATACATACATTTGATCGTGGTGTTGTCATTGTGGGAAAAGATCATACCGTCCTGCAGTATTGACCTTGTGCATGACTGGAATCAACTCTTAATAACATTAACAACATAATGACTGTACAGACGTGCACTGCCAAATGTCTTCTCTCCTGCAACTTCAGAGGGCAGTTTTCTCTTCATGCAAGTCTCATTGCACCTTTGAGGTCATGGTAGACACCTCTCCTGTCCCCTAACATCATTACTGTTAGAGCTGATAAGGGCTTCCTAATAGATGACCCCATCCCTGGCACAGTTCTGTCTGAAGGAAACCAAAGAGTCCACGTGGAGAGGTTTATTAGGAAGGTTAAGGGAAACAAACTGTTTGATATTAAAACTCCCCTCTCCATCTCAGGGAGCATCGATCTACGTGGCATGTCTCCTCTACAGTTACCAGAATGGAGAGTACAAGTTTGTAAAGCTGAGTACACACTGAGTTGAAGCACCGTCAAGTAGCTGATTAGTTTATGAATATGACATTTACTGTAAATTAAATATTTGGTTTTACACTGACATTTAAAAGATGTGATAGACATTTTTCACTTCTGTCCTTTTTTAATAGACCAAGAATAATCAAATTCTTCCAGTGATATAAAATAATCTTAAAATGCTCTTCATCATCCTTTATATTAGTTCATATCATGACCCTGTTTAGCAAACTCACCTGTTCAATTCTGTTACAAATAAAAGTATTGTTTCATGAATTTGTATCGCATTACTGTGAAAACCTACAGTGAGTTAAGTAACACCAGACACACTTGTCAACATTCACTGTTGACATTAATTGTAATATTGAACAGGCATTACAGGCACATATACATGTAGGTAGAGAAAAAAGAGATCTGCTGTTTCTTTTACCACATGGATCACGTCACTCTGTCTCCACTTAGCTATTTCGCATTTTAACATGGGGATAGTCAACATTTAATTTCAACGAGACCAAAGTGGCAATTCTCTTATGGGTCAAAGACAACCCCATCTTTTGATTATGAACCCACAAGATTCAGCTCAACAGGAGGCAAAACTTTTGGATTTGTAAATCTGGGGATTTGCAAACAAAAGATTTAGATTCACAAATACAAGTTTTTGATTTGCAGTAACGTTTTCTGATTTTGTTTGCAATAAAATATTTTTTGATTGCTGAAAAAAACTGTACTGAACACAGACACAATTCTGGGTCAGGTGTACGATGGAAACACAGAGGTGTGAACATTGTGAACATTGCTTCAAACATCAGTGACATTTGGTTGTTGTGCATGCTTTGTCAGCTGAGCAGGCTGTGACTAACTCCTTCAGTGTGTGCAGCTTGCTTTAATCGTGCAGAAAGCCCACAGTTGCACTTCGTTATGAGGGGGAACGTTTAAAATGGCTGCTCAGCCAATGGTGGACAGGGTGCCTTTCAGCTGTCTCCATTCTTTTGAAGCCCTCGCTACTCGGAGTGATCAGCAGCACTTGAATCCATGCAAACGTGAATTGAAACGGGAGTGAGAACATATGGATGTGCTAACTGCTGGACTCCTCCTTAATACAGTGTTGGAGCTTTTGGAAGCTGAAAAAAATGCAGTGACTGGACTGAGATCAGCAGGCCTAGTAAAGAACTTCATTCGATATGAAGAATTGTCTCATCTGCCAAATAGTAATTTTGATTTTATTTTTATCATACTGATGGTATTGCTCCATAACAGACTGTAGGTCAGATCTCATGCACTGAATTGTTTTTTTATTGCCTGCCTCATACTACACATTCACCGTGATCTTTCAGGATAAAAGGGGGTAGCTGAAGGTCGCCCATACCATTTGAAATTGCAGCAACTGGCTGGTGAAGAAGGTTCATTAGCTTTGAAAAGATAAAAAAGACTGACAAACACTATGATACTAGTAAGGTCTGTGTCTCTTCTTCCTCCTCTGCCTGCTGTATTGTTGAAGTGAATGTAAAAGCTTGTTTACTGCCTTGTCAAAGTGTTTGATCCCTGCACTAAAGTACTTGTCACTCCTGTTGGCATGCAGGAAGGAAACACCGACCCCACCTCCTCTCATTGCATTGACACAGGAACGCAATATCTGCAAGTTGTTCCCAGACATAATTAGTCAGAATCCAAATGTCAGTCACTTAATCGAGATGTTGAAGAAGCAGGTTTGTTTTTATCCAACATTTCAGAATCGCACCAAGAAATGGTGTTTACAGTTAACATAGGACGAGCTCAGAGCAGCACTGAGAGAAGTAGTGGCAAAGCATCCTGCACTGACTTTCAGCATCAGAAGGAAAAACACTGTTTCACTACCAAGTACGAATTATGATTACATGGTGTAGTTTTTCTGACAGTTGATGTTTGGATTATTATTATTATCCTACTCAGCACTATAAGATCACATTGCTTTATAACAATAGCAAATATAGTGCAATATTGCACATGCAGAGATGATGTTGTAATCCCTCCGTGGGCTGTGGAGGAAAAAAGCATCAATGTCAATGTACAATATTCTGTTTCAGTTGATGAAAAGTAGAGGGAGTAGAAGCATAAAATAGAATATATGGTAATAATCGAGAAAAGCACCTAAACATTGTACTTTTCACCACTGTTGACTTGTCAGCCCTTCAAACAAAACATGTCTGCTCGCCAGCCTTCATCACTAGTTCCAACAGTCGACCCATTATGACCAGTTCAGTGTTTTATTTCAACTGCGTCCTGAAGAAGTAACATAATCCAGTAATTCACAAGAAAAAAAGCAATGACTTAATGTCATTGTGTAGCAGAAAAGTGTCTGTTTGCTGTCCTCTTCTGTGAAGCACCTCACAACCTCTTAAATGTATTTTGTGACCCCTAGTGGAGGCCCCACCCAGAGGTCCGGCACTGTTCAATTCCCCTTGTTTTCCAATTCACCTGTATCATCTAGCATTTTAAACAAATAATTAAACTCAAAATTTGCACGAATGCAACTATATTTTATAGTAGCTTCAGGCTAAGTGATGAGGAAATGTACAAAATCTTCTCATTATCTGCAAGCTTGAAGTGTGACAAGTGCTGATTTTTCCCCATTGCTCTGACGTCATGAGGACCTTGTTTCTGTGGAGAGAGGATGTGCTCTTTTGCATCCTGCATAAGGTCAGTCACAAAATATATCCAGTACATATATGTATATTTGCCAAAGTGTTCTTTTATAACAAGAAAGTAGAGCTGAGAGTGCACAGCAACCTTCTGAGGAACACAAACACATTTCTGTGTGTGTGTGTGTGTGTGTGTGTGTGTGTGTGTTGGCAGGGTGGCTGCTGTCCAGTGATAATAAAGCTCTCCAAATGTCTCTCGCCTCATTACATCTGCGGCGACAGGGATCCTCGCATTCAAACGCTGACCCAGGCCAAAGTTCACTTGCTGTTTCCCAGTTAGCGTGTGTGGTGGGATACAGCGAGGCTCCGAGGGTGAGGTACAAGATGACGGAAAACCTTCACAGAAGAAGTGACGCTTCTGTCCATGTGTGTGTGTTTGAGAGAGCAAGAGTAACAGCGAGAGGGAAGAGCACCCACATCTCAATTGTGATCGGTGGTTCAGTTAAAGATGAAGCTTTGTTTTACTCCATGCAAACAACATATTTTCTCAATGACCTCCTACCAACCCGAGCTTGTTTGTACAGCTCATACGGTGAATGCAAATGCACAACAAAGCTGGAAGAACCTCCCATGTATTTCAGTTCTGCTGCTTGTAAGCATTATAATTTCCCAGTAAGTTAAAGCAACACAGGTCTCTGGAAAAACTATCAAACATCAGACAGCATCACTGAAATTCTTCTGTTACAGAGTCCCGCTGTAATACACCGTACCTTCATACGTACATTTTTAGTCCATCAGGTGTAGAAGGATCCCTGCAGCTTCTCTCACCACTGATGGATGGAGCTGGGATACAGAGAGCTACTGAACTGTGTAACACTGGAACAATGAGTCTTGATTGAGCATGGAATTAAGAAAAACTGTTGAATTTCATGGCAGAATTCTCCACTGCTGTAACAGTCAGCTTACAGTAATTATGAATATGCAATATTTCTCTCCATGGACATTTTTAAAATTGACTTTATATGTGAGAATATGCAGGTAATGTAATAACTATTGTAAAAACCATGGAGCATACTGTGTTCATTTTTATCACTGACCATATGCCAAAATCTTGCAAAACTTCTGGCATTTGCATTTTTTAAAATAAAAATCTTATTTGTTTTCTGAAAACAGTGACCCCAAACTGATGTACCTATGACTTTTTTCTACCACTATACACAATGTTATAGAAATTATATCCTTAAAAAGACTGGACTGTAATAAACTGGAATTATACTTAAAGTTCCAAGATCCTCAGAGGTCTATGAAAGCCCATGTCAACGTCATGGCGATGTGAGCATTAGTTGCTCAGATAAGCAATAAGACTGTTGAACTCTGCAGCTCAGTCTGACAGAGAACACTCTGGACTCACAATGCTGTAGTTTATTGACAGTTTCTGATCAGTTTGCACTGGATCTGGTCACTTTATGTTCTTTGCACAACAGTTTGCTTTATCTTGCACATCACCTCTACCTCTACATTATTACTCATAGGGTCAGTGGTATTTGAGTAATTTAATTGCACTGTTTCATTGCACTTCAACTGTGGCTGTTTTCCCAAATTTCCCTGTTTGGGACAAATAAAGTCAGTCCATCCAGCCATCCATCCATCCATCCATCCATCCATCCATCCATCCACTGGACCAGTACACATAACAACAAGCTAATGTTGAATAAACTTTTATTACAGCACACAAAATAAAAACAAAACATTTAGGAAAACAGGTCTCAGTCAGGGTGTCCAACTGAGAACATTGACAAAGGTAAAGCAAGGATTCCTTTGGATATGAAAATGTACCCTCTCTTCACTTCTGTGGAAGGCAAGAAAAACTCATCTCTCATTTTTCTATTCCAATTGAAATAATCATTCTTATACAAGAAGCTTTATGTAAAACCTTGATTTTTGTTTTTGATTTGGCAGCGTTGATGATTTCTGTATTTACGTTTTGTATCGGGTGTGTATCTGAATCTATTACATTCAAATATTTTGTCGTCTCACATGAAATTATGTGGCACATTATTATTTATATTAATGAACATACAATAATTGTCAAATATTTATATCAACTGCAGAGAGAACCAGGACTTTATTTTTAATTCCTTTGCTTTCCAACTATATTTCATCTTATTTTACAACCCTGGAAATTACATTTACATACAACTCATCTCAACATGAATAGGTTTTAAAGGAAATGTAATGCTGCCTGGATTCATTTTGAGGAAACATTAATTGATTCATGTTAATTCACTTATTTGGCAAGTTGCAAAATGCTGATACTGAACAGAACAGTATAAGTTTAATTGACAACATAATTCATCTGTTTTCTGCCAAAATATCCAATCCTGCAGTACAAAATAGCAACTACTGCATTATTAACTTTTTTTTTTTTTTTAATGGTCGTGTTTAGGCACTCTGAACATGCCTTTATTAACAATTCACCAAAACCACAATCTCTCTCTAACCTTAAGCAAAGTGCTTAGGTTGGCTAAATGAGCCCACACACAGGACTGAGGGTGCGAGTCCAGGTCTCTGGTGTCACAGTACTACACTTGGGGAACAAATCAGTAGTACATAATGTAAAGTTGGAGACAGGGTTGTGTTGTATTTGACTTAGAAGCCTACTGGTTTTCTGATCTGCTCCTATTTTAATTTGCTGTTGACGTGAACTCAACATTCTATTGACCTGTTGCCTTGATGAATTTGATGTACATTTCAGCACCAACACCGAGAGTTCTGCCACACTCACCATTCTGCTGCTTTGAGTTTCTCATTTTCAGACACATACTGTCTTCATACACTGATTTTTTCCAATTGCTTCTGCTTTGCCATTTATTCAATCGCTGTTAAGTTACTGCCAATGAAACTCAACACTCCTTGCAAAAAAGTTTCACATAACAATTCTTCCAGCTGCTTAAAAGGAACACTTTCTCCCTTTTTATAACAGGCTTTAAATGTGAAACCGCTGCAGGAAGACTTGAACTGCATTAACTGTAACAATGAAAGCAATCAGAAAACAACAGAGTAGAAAAACTTGAAATAAGAACAAAAACAGTATTTGTGGTAAAAGGAGGAATTAAGTACAGCAGACTGGTGGATATGACATGACTGTGTTGTCGTACTGATGGAATTAGTAATGTGGAAATGGAAATGATGCTATGTGAGACATTATAGTACAGCCATTTCACCTATCGTCAACATTTTTTCACTGGCCTTCATTTGTTAGGACTCGCCCAGCTATTACTCGAGACTTGGCCATTGTTGGCTTTTATTTGAGGTAAAACTGATCATAAATGCATGGCAGGTGAGGGAGAGACTGACTGACAGAGGCCCTGTACACACCTCCAAACCAGGAGAACCAGTTTACACTCATGAAACCCCCAGACATGAGGTGTGGACAGAAACCCTCTGAGTAAAACTAAATTTGGAAATGTCCTTTAAATATTAACATTGAGCCATTAGTTGGGATCTTAAGGACCAGTATTTACATACTTCAGATTGGAATGTAAGACAGGATTTATTCAAGGACATAATATAGCATTTTCATATCTTAGCCAATAAAATGAGTGGAGAGAAGGTACCAATGTAAATCACTGAGCTCCTCACACTGTACTCAACCAAGTTCACCAAGTAAGCAACAAATGAAAATTCACTTTCATTAATTCCACGTTTACTTTAGGTGTTGATGGAGGTGCATATCACAGAGTCAACCTCCAATTCTGCTTGTTGCAGACAAACTGCTGTAATATTTTCTTTACAAAATATGCAGTATATACAAGCATTTACAAGCAAATTTTTAAAAAAGGCAAAACATTAATCTAAAAGAAAAAAAAAACCTCGGTCTGTTTCAGTGCAAAAATGCCTGCTGAAAGTGGAGTACAGACACAAAACAAACAGAATAGAAACAGTCTCAATATAAAATGTTGTCATCGGGAGTCATGTGCAAGTTTTAGGTAAGCATCAACTTGCCTGTGAGGCTGTAAAGGAACCAATTCATTATTGCTGTGCTTTGTGGATATATGTGGGTTATGAGATTCTAAAGCTTCATTTCACCCTGAGGAACAAAAAGAAAAAAATTTAGAATGAAAGTTATGGAACTGTTAAATATATATGTATATATAATCACGAATAACATAACAATTCCCCAAGGGGGGGCTTGTTTTCTTGCAAGCATGATTCAAGTAGTCTGAGCGGGTTGTAAGACAAAACTGTAGTTAACATCGCATAAATAATGTCCTTAACCCTACAACTGTCAGGATTTATAGAGGGAGGAAGAGGGCATGCACTGATGTCACCTTTACATCACAACATCTGACCATCCTCACCACCACTGAGTTGTCACACACTGCTGTTGCTGCTATGACTAAGCACTGATACTGGGGGGAAAACAAACGCATCTGTAAAAGTCTTGTACAAGTAAAGGTCAATAGAGGCAATGATGTCTATAACGTGTCGCTGGTCTGTGGGTGTTGAAATGTGCTGGAAAAATGTAGACCCCAGCACCTGGTATTAACATCCGGTCTGTATCTGAACAATTGCATCTGCTCATAGGCCTCTGCATTTACACCTGGTAATGAGAGGCGTTCTCATATAGATTCTGTCCACACTGGGATCGGCCCTCAATATGCAAATTAAGTAGATGGAACTGGCACACATGTCAACAAACATGGCGCGCCCCAGGACAACTTAAAACAATGTGGAAAACTTTTGATGAACCCTTATGACATGCAAGGTTAGGGTCACATGACAGATGGCGATAGTCAACAGCATCTGTAGGATTCCTGAGTGAGCTGAGTGTTAAATATACTTAGAATGTCTGCATTGTATAAATTTTATCATCTACCCAAGTCCATGAGAGACAAAAATATATGCTTGAGTAGACTGCATGTGTGGGCCACATAATCCAAACATGCACATGTGAAATTGTCCACCTATGTAGACAGTGAATATAGTATAAAGAGAACCCTGCATGCATCACTGTCAGTGTCCATATAAGTTCTGAAGTGTATCTGGCTGTTAACGAGTTACTAGTTCCAGACAGGAACAGCAGAACAGCTCTGTTTATACTACACAGGGTGTCCACATAGGAGGGTGTGCTTTCACATCTACAGTCATGGACCTTGAGCTGGACCCTTGTGGACATGGCTAAATGACGAAACTGAAGTCACAAGTACAAAAAGTATAGATCATAAGGTAATCAGAGGCAATGGAGAAGCTTGTTAGCACTAGTTCTAGCTTGGCTAACCCCATTTTTTTGTATGACTCTGGTCTTGCACGTCACAGCAGTCCCTAGTCTAGTCTCCTGAAATGATGCTGTTGTATGTGCTTGATTTACCGTTCCTTTGCAAAAGAAGGACTCGTCTGTAGCTTTTTGACTTTTAAACTTGTTGGGTAGATTTTTTTCTTACAAATGTTTCCAAACTGTCCAGATTTCATTTACATCTGGATGAGATCTGAACACAATACACCTCTGGATGTAATCCGGCTCATTCAATCACATTTCAGTTGCTATGCGTTTTGCTAGCATTTGCACTAAACATATCCAGATGCAGACTGTATGTTAATACTACAGTAGGTGTCAGTTTTCAGTGACCATGGTGAATGTCTCATATGGTGACATCACATGCAAACCCTCCATTAGGATTGCTTCATACAGTGGTCACTGACATTCCAACCTAAAACCCTCAGCTCCTTGGAGCCTTTGTTGAACAAACCCAAACGTGTTCACCTGTACAATCTAATACAGTCCAGTCCAACAGCCTGCAATGACCTGGCCGATGCTTGCATGAATTTGTGTGCTGCTGTAACAGATTAGCATTATAACAGCATTATTTGGTAAAGTATTGTGTTATGCTGTCCAACCTGTGCATACACACAAGATGGACCAAATTATTTAAATGGCAACTTTTCAGATTTTTTCATCTTCATTTTTGACATTCTCATGTGTAGATAACATGTGAAGATTTTAACTACAATCTGAGTGTCAAAGACTCCCCCCATAACCACTTTCTACAAACAAGTTCCATCATGTTTACTGGATGTGACAGCCATGTCTCATGTTCAAGCAAACTCCCTGTCTGAAGCTGTCTCAGGGGGTTGGTTTCAATGTTTCAATGTGAGGCAGAAAAGATGACAAACAGCAAGCAAAGCCACCAAGTTCAACAAAACATTTTTTTTTTCATGAACATCAGTCTTTCAAGACGTCATTATCCATTGATCTAATCTTCCATCCATCCATGACTTCAGTGGTACTTTGTTTCTGCACACACACATACAGTAACAGCTGAAGTACTGGGATAATGAGTTTAACTTGGTCTTTGTAAAAACCATCTATTGCAACATTTCTATCCCCATAATTGCGGGGAAAGTAGAGAAATGGTGAAAACCAAACCATTTGAATATAGTTTAAGTTTCTCATGACACAAGGTTTATTCTATAAAAACTGACTGACTGAATCTTTTGATGACGATTCCACTGAAATGCACCGATTAAGATAAACCTTTCTGTATTTCTGTACAGTACTTTATTATGACTAAGCATAGAGCTTCATAAATGGGCTGCAGTAATCTGTCCTCTTTAGTGTCATTTAAATGAAAAACCTGGTTTCCATATTAGGGGTATCAACGGCCGGATACATTTCTCCAGCTAGATTTCTTCTGGAGAAAGAATGGTTTGTGCTGTGCATATGCAGAAATTGTTTTCTGATTTTTGAGACTGTTTTTTACATTCAGGCTCATCTGAATTTTATCACATGGTGAGGAAAAAAATGTAATACTGTGCTCTCATTACAGAGCTCACATTCACATACACAAAGATAAGCAAGATCTTGCATCATTAATATGGCTAAAAATAGCCAGCCAGGATTTCAAAGTTCTGGAGTATTTAAGAAAACTGAATACTGATCTAATCTGACTTTGTGTTTGTAATTATACTATCGATGTTTTACTAGCTTTTAACATGAGACCCATGTTAAACAGATGCGCAGCTGGTTAAAGTGGAGATGTTGGCTGGATTGGTCATTATTAAGCTACAGCTTCCTAAATGATACATTTTAATAGAGGTGTTATTATGTCGAATATATATGACTTCCTGGTAGAAAACAGGAAACGGTTTATCCCCTTCACCTGTGGTGCAGTCAGTGTTGACCTTTGGCCTCATTGTCCCAGTACTTGTGAGTGTCACTTCCTCTGCTGTACCAGTCTCCCTCTGTGGCTACAATCATTACACTCTCACAAATGTACAAAACATAGTTTGTCTTATGATAGCTATTAAAAATACTATACAAACATTTTACTGTTTTCTCCTGTGAAGAGTCCAGTAAACTGTATGTGTATGTGTGTGTGTGTGTGTGTGTGTGTATGTGTGTTATTTACATTGAGAATTCAGTCAGATATAACAGTAAGGAGGGTATATGAGTGGGTGTCGTATTTGGGAGTGTGTTCCCTGCATGCTTTGTACACTGTGTGTATTGCTGTGCCTTGATGTAATGCATGTGTTTGTAAGCTGTCCATTTGTCCCTTTTGTGTGTCTATATGTGCGTGTAAATTCCCTGTGTGGTTCTTCTGTGTGTCACTGTCATAATGTGTGGGTAACTTATGTGAAAACATCCTTCCTCTGTGACCATCTTGGCAGTTCAGTGTGGGCGTATGAATACAAGCATGTTGTATTCATTATATTTCTCTTTGTGACACACAGTCAATCTTGTGCATGTCTGTGTGTATGTGTGTGTGTGTGTGTTTAGGAGGACATGCCGTTGACAAGGCTCCTCAGTTGTTTGACTACAGTCTCTATCAGCTTCTGTTTGTCTCTGTCGTTCTTCCTGAACTGAGAGAAGATGTTGTTCTTCTTACTGGTGTCCTTCATCCTGGATACAGAGAGAGACAGAGAGTGTCTAAAACCCCTTTCGCAATGGACATCAAACCCACATCTGACATCTGACTTTTGTTGTCAATGGCAAAGGGTACAATGTGCATTCATTCCTGGGTCAAAAGACTCCGCACTAGTGACTGGTTATTATTGGCTTCAGCCCCGATCAGCAGTGAAGGAAACATGACACTCGGGTGGATGTGCTAGTTTTCTCCCCTTTTCCACCATGATGCTATGGCCCATGTTGAAGTTCTGAATGTTGTCATGTTTTTTACAGTCTGAGAAAAACATGCAACAGCAACACTGTTCAGTTGATGTTGAGTTTGAAAAAGAGAGAGGAACCACCACAACATTGTCAATGGCCTCCATGCTGCTTTCTACAGTTCTCTATTATTTATAGGTTTATCTGTGTTTAACCAAAAATGGTAAGAGACAAGTCACACATATCAGTGGTGGACTCGCTTGCTGGCATTTATAAGATTAGTATTAGCTAGTGTTTAGATTTGATTTGTCACTTACTGCTTTTGCATCAGTGACGTCAGATATATCAGAATTCAATAAGAATAAAGAATAAACTAAGCATTTCTCACCTTGTGGGAATGGGAGAATTTTCCTTTGCAGAGGTTTATGGGTATATTAAGGTTGTTGTGACCCCTAACCTGTGTGGTTTGGTTAAAACATTTACTTTGCTACATTTGGGCTGGTGTGTAAGCTGCCAGTCAAACTCTGGTGTGGACACCCAGACTGAGACTGCCTGAAACAGAGGGTCTCTGTCCACTTCCGAACTGGCTCAGGTGCTTATTAGATTACAGCTTTTGAGGTTAATTAGACTGAACAGATGACGTTTTCATCAGGAATATAGCCAAAATGACAAATGTCAAGAGGTATATAAGCAACGAGTTATGTCATGCTGATGTCATAGTGAGACATCAATGTAAAAACAATTTTTAAATTAGACACAAGGATACTTAATAAAAAGCAAATACTTGCAAAATGGTAATCAAAGATATATTTAAATATATCAAAAAACATGTTTTAATTATCTGGTTGTATTCACACAACCATCCGGGGCCAATAAAAAGGAAAAGTTGTGGACTGATGCAAAAACACCTGTTTGGATCATTCCACAGGTAAACAGGTTCATTGGTAACAGGTGATATATCATGATTGGGTATGAAAGGTTCATCCTGGAAAGGCTCAGTCCTTCACAAGCAAGGATGGAGAGAGGTTCAACACTGTGTTCAAACACACGATTGTACAATTACTACATGGGCTTGGGAACACTTCATAAAACCATTGTTGGTAAATGCAGTTTGTTGCTGCATTCTGTTTTTATTTACCTTTTACACAGTATCCAAACTTTTTTGGAATGTTTTTGTTTATATAACTCACTCATTTAAAATATATAGGGCTTAAAGTTATGCATAATTAAGGGTGTGGCTATTTGAGTGGCAGCTGGCCGCTGGCTATCAGCTAATTCGACTCACTGATCTTGATCACAGCTGTGTTTCTGGAGAATTTTTCATTCAATTAAATGGCTTGCTGTGCAGTTAATTGCTGAATTGTGCTCATTTGACTAGTTAATTAGCCAGCTAATGAATTAGCCTTTGGTTAGCCCAGCTGTGTATTGTTCTTGGTGTGTATGTTCTGGTGTTTGTGGGGTTGGGTGTGTTGCTGCTTGTTGGCTGCAGTTTGACTGTGTATGTGTGTTGCTGTGTCAACTGTGTTTCTCTCTGGTGCCCAGGATGGGTATCTCATGGAAGAGACAGCTGAGGCTTCAGGCTGAAAAACTGACATACAACATTACGCCTGCATTTCAGGAGGAATTGTGCAAAGCAGCGTAACCAGTGCCGAAGTGGGCCAGTACCACAGTGTTAGCCGGCCAGCAATGCAGAGTGACATACAGCTTAGCTTGTTAGCCTTAGCTAGCTTGGTAGCTTCAGCTTTGTGGGCCAGTTTCAGCAACCAGGCTTCATTCAACCTGCTTCAGTCACGGACACTACGTCCTTTTATACACTCTACAGGTAGAACCATGTTCAGGTTTACTACTGGTTCTGCACATATCAGAGCATGCATGGAGAGGACCAAAAAAAGGATTGAGGAAGCTGCACCTACCCCCTGTAGACTCTGAGCAGCAGCAGTTAGCAGCAGCAGGAAAACAGTAGAGAGAAGAACTTTTAGAGGAGCAGCAGAGCAAAAATGAAACCAAAACACAAAGACAGGAGGAAAACAGCTGTCATATGCTCTATGCAAGAATTAATGTAATAAAGTGCTATAGTGCTAAAGTGAAAGAAATCTGTAAAATGTTGTTGTCGTGTTAGTCTAGTGCTAGTCTTGCTTAACCACACTTTATTCTAGCACTGTGCTGAGGCATTTTTACCACAACAATAAGATAAGATAAACTTTTATTCGTCCCACAGTGGGGAAATTCACAAAATACAATACCTATGTCTGCATTAAGCCAAGAGCAATCTTGGAACCTGTCATGAGATCTGCAATAAGCAGCCACACTGGAACACCCTTACATAAACAAGTGTTCTGGTGAAGCCACTTCTGTGCTACATACAAGTGCATCCATCCACCTGTTTA
Organism: Holacanthus passer; assembly: GCA_025331565.1. Lineage (NCBI taxonomy): Eukaryota > Metazoa > Chordata > Actinopteri > Pomacanthidae > Holacanthus > Holacanthus passer. The sequence goes on along the minus strand of JAFREQ010000099.1, from coordinate 1,053,575 downwards.
TGTGCATGTTCATTTGAAAAAATGGAGTGGAAATGCCAAAATTAAGGGAAAAAACTGAAATGTGACATATCACAATTGAAATATCACTTTGCTGAGGTGAAACAGTTGGTGCACCAATAAAAACAAAATGCAACAAATCGTAAAGGAACCAGACTTTGTGTATGAATCCTTGAATTCACTTGCATTTTCTTTTGCAGATTTTCTGGACATTTGTTTAAAATGTTAAAAGTTATGCTCAAATACTGTATCCACATCCCTAGCTGTGTGTAAACATCACATGCACTCACTTTTCTAGTAGAGCCAGGGCAGTGGCTGGGTTCACTCTCAGGTATTTAGAGGTTGGCTGACCATAGTCTGCCAGGTAAGTTGACCAGTCCCACACCATGAACAGGTCCAGGAGCTATTAAAAAAACACACAGAGATACAACAGAACCGCACTTCAGAGCACATCAGACAGAACCTCAGACTGAGGCTTGTAGCGGGGGAGAGTTTGATGGGAGGAAGGTTATGAAGAGACAGACATCAGAATTTCAAATACAAATCCTACAGTATATTTGATGTGACATAATGAATAATGTTCAAGGACTGTTTGGGAGGTGGTCAATATTCCATCCAGGGGAGATAATTAACAATACTGTGAAAAAACTGTACACCTGTATAACCAGCGAGTTCTACAAAATTATATTAAAAGTTTGTTTGTTTGACTGCACTGTATGTTACAGTGATCCTGAAACAATGTAGTGGATACTCTGTGCCAATAGTTATTACAGAAGCCTGTCAACATGTGTCTTTGGCATCAAAAGTAAGCACAGGGGGGCTGTGTTAAAGCGAGGTCAGGAGCAGGGTCACATAATGTGATGATGGTGAAAACTTGTGTATGCTGGGTCACTGCATTACTCTGAGAGAGGAGTAGAGAGAAGACAGAAGAGTGAGAGATGTAGAGAGAAAAGGAAGGAGGGGGTTCTGCTGCTGCATGATGAGTGGTAAGTGTGAACAGGAACATTTAAAATGAGCCCCCATGACCCCTGGTTAACCTGATGGAGATGACCCCCCTACCCCACCCACGCACACAGTGTATGCTAATGTCATAGGGAGAAACAGCTGGGTGTTTGGGTCATGTTGAAAGAGCAGTGAAAGAACAGCTTAGTGATAATAGCATTATTCAGCTGACTGAGAGACTCCGACACACACAGAGAGGCTTAGCAACAATGCCATTATTCTCACCTGGAGCTAAGTGATGAGCCACAAGCAGCCACATCTTACTTAGACACTCACTGAACTCTCCACAGTTCTAGAATGTAACTGATTTGGTACAGTAGTTCCTTTAAGGAAAACTTGTTTACTACAAATTTGATTTTATTTTCATAAATTCGGCCATTGGTTCTATCAGTTCTAATAGCACATTTGTTTGCACACAGTTTTCCTGTGCAGTGAGGGATTATAAGTGGGATTTTAGGTGTGCTCACGAGAGCCTGGCAGTTCCTGGATTTTTGAAAGGGATACCAATATTGATATTTTTCAATAACACTATAGGCTAATATTCATTTTTTAACATAAACCAACATCGAACATTTTTCACTTGTGCCATTCCATTAACTTTGCATGCAATCATGCTACCTCAAAAATCTGCTTCACGTTCATGTGTGATGGTGACCCCCTGGAAGAAAAATAATTGTGACATTTCCTCTGTTGGCTTGTCACTGTGGGAGTGTCAGTGCTTGCAAGCTTGTTAGGAAGCATTGTGTAAATAAGCAAACTGCAACTTTCTTTAAATATTTATAGTCAGGTCCATAAATATTTGGACACTGAAACAATTTTCAGTATTTCAGCTCTATGCCACCACAATGGATTTGAAGTGAAGCAGTTAAGATGTGCTTTAAGTGCAGACTTTCAGCTTTAATTTGAGGGTTTTTACATCCAAATCAGGTGAACGGTGTAGAAATTACAACACATTTTATATGTGCCCTCCACCTTTTTAAGGGACCAACAGTAATTGGACAGTTGGCTGCTCAGCTGTTCCATGGCCACGTGTGTGTTATTCCCTCATTATTTCATTTACAAGGAGCAGATAAAAGGTCTAGAGTTCATTTCAAGTGAGGTATTTGCATTTGGAATCTGGTGAGGTCAACTCTCAATATGAAGTCCAAAGAGCTGTCACAGTGAAGCAGGCCATCATTAGGCTGAAAATCCAAACCAACCCATCAGAGAGACAGCGAAAACATTAGGTGTGGCCGAATCAACTGTTTGGTAAGAGAAGACTTCACCAGAGTGAATACAGAGGCTTCACCACAAGGTGTAAACCATTGGTGAGCCTCAAAAACAGGAAGGCCACATTAGAGTGAGAGAGATTGGAGAGCCTGTGCAGTTCTGGAACAACATCCTATTGACAGATGAGACAAAGATCAACTTGTACCAGAACGATGGGAAGAGAAGAGTCTGGAGAAGGGAAGGAACTGCTCAAGATCCACAGCAAACCACCTCATCAGTGAAGCATGGTGGTGGTGTAATGGTGTGGCCATGTATGGGCTGCCAATGGAACTGGTTCTCTTCTATTTATTGATGATGTGACTCCTGACAAAAGCAGCAGGATGAATTCTGAAGTGTTTCGGGCAATATTATCTGCTCATATTCAGCCCAATGCTTCAGAACTCATTGAACAGCACTTCACAGTGCAGATGGAGAAGAGTTTTTTAAGGCCAAGAAGTGGAATGTTCTGCAGTAGCCAAGTCAATCACCTGACCTGAAACCAACTGAGCATGCATTTCACTTGCTGAAGACAAAAGTGAAGGGAAAATGCTCCAAGATCAAGCAGGAACTGAAGACAGCTGCAGTAGAGGCCTGGCAGAGCATCACCAGGGACCAAACCCAGCGTCTGGTGATGTCTATGGGTTCCAGACTTCAGGCTGTCATTGACTGCAAATGATGTGCAACCAAATATTAAAAGTGACTATTTGATTTATGATTATGTTAGTTTGTCCAATTACTGTTGGTTGCTGTTCCTACACCGTTCACCTGATTTGGATGTAAATACCCTCAAATTAAAGCTGAAAGTCTGCACTTAAAGCACATCTTGATTGTTTCACTTCAAATCCATTGTGGTGGTGTACAGAGCCGAAATACTGAAAATTGTGTCAATGTCCAAATATTTATGGACCTGACTGTACATGACTTTGTGCCAAGCAGCAGTCATACAACAGAGGAATCACAGAGTCTGTAAAAATGATTTTCTCCCCACAGATTTGTCCACAGCAAGTAAAGACAACACATACTAGCTCACTTTTTCCTGTCAGATTTTGGGAAATCACTAGGGAGCTCCTACACAACTTTCTTGTGTCACATGATATCCCACAGTTCCTTGATACATGACTACTCGGTCCATAGAAACAACAGTGAACAATGAACAGTGAACTCTGCACTAAACCTCATTCAAAGCATCATCGTCATGACCACACTTAGACACATAGCAGAATTGTAACCGTAACATTTCATACATGTATTTAATGTGTTTCTATATACTGTACTGTGATGGTTTAAAAAGTAATATCAAGTACAGGAAAAAAAAAGTACATCTTATCTTCATATAAAAAGAGGGTAGTAATCTATAATGAATTTATACAGTAGATCATAAAGTCTTAGACTTAGAAAAAGTCTTTTTGCATCCAAGTCTGTTATTGACATCAGTCAATCAGTCCCCCTAAATATTTCACTTTCAACCACTCTAAATAGTTAGAGGATAACTATCTAAAAAGCAGTTAAAGATACAAAAACAGCAGCCATTAGATAAAGGGAAAGTAAAAGGATGACCTCTGTGTAACCTCAGCCTGTGGATGCCTACAACCCCTTTACCTAAGGCTAGGATTAACATGTCAACCAAGCAGCCTGTATAAAAGGGATCATGGACACAACTTGTCTAATGAGCTGCATCACAGGACACTAAGCTCTACTTAAAAACAGGCCCAAGTAAGGCTGCAGCTACCACGGAGGAGGACACTGAGGTCATGTCCTTTGTATTTTTTCTGGATTTTTTTTTTTTTTTTTTTTTTATTATTTCGTATTTAGCATTTTTAGGTTTTTTTTTTAAATATTTACATTGAAGGTAATCCTTTTATTTTTCAGGTCTGTAATTTTCTCATAATTTTTCCTGAGTGAAAACACAGACAAAGTTCAATTATTTCAGTTACTTTAGCCTGTTGAACTCAGCATGTCGCTCAGCTAATTTAGCTACGACCACCACAGTCTGAGGTGATGTTGGACTAATGCAGTAACATTAAGAGACAAGAGTCAAGAGAAACTGTCAAGCTTCATTTGAGGCCAACTACATACTGGATAGCCTGCAATTTTATCATGTTGCTTTTTGTGGAAGTGTATACCCCAGAACTAGCTAAGCTAGCATTAGCTTTGCTCCGGGATCCTTGCCTGTACGTGTCTGTGTGTGTTGTTGCTATATGTAAATTCACATGACAGACATACCGTGAAGGTAACACTAAAGCTATGTATAAAAAGAAATAGCCATAGTGCAGGAATTCATTTGCTTGGTAAGGTTGTGGAACTTTGATTAGAAGGCACCAGCTAGCTTACTGACAGGGCTTGGGCGCCAGAAGCTTGCGCACAATGCATCCTTGGTGCATGCCGGCCCGGCTCCACAGCAGAACTCAGCACTCTCGGTCAATATAGCACACACTGAGGAATTTGATGCTTCAGTTAACAACATTTACCATCAACACTGATTGAACATCCACATAAAATATGGCAAATTTTCCCCTTAATAGGTCACCAAAGCAATCAAATGGAATTAATTAACCAGAAGTGTGCCAATTGTATTTGGCCTCTAATAGGTCCTAAATTAAATCATCCCTTTCATTTGTTACCAAATTCAACAACTTTCAGGCCAAGAAAATAAACAGATAAACAAATGATACAGTACATGGTAACTTTCTTTAAATATCTGAAATACCCTGAAACTCCAGCATATTGAAATGAATTCCTCATCCCCTAGGAGAGGGGGCACTGTAAATGGTGTGCGACAGAGAAAGCTACTGGACCTCTACACTGAACAAAACGGAACGACCATGTGGATGAAACGAGGACATTCAATTATCTTGTTTTCTATGAATGTTCTGAGAAATTAATTCATCATGTGGTTTATGATTGCGACTCTCTTTTTGGCCACTTAACAGCAATAAGCTTAACTAAACGTGTCAGAGCCTGGCTGAGAGTGAGTTTTGGCTTATAGGGATGGGCAAATGTGCATCGTTGTAAAGGAAAGGGGAGTGATGGACTTATAACACAAGACTACATGAGATCATCATTGTGAAATGGAATGCAGCACGATAATCGTTTAATCATTTTGATTATATTTAATAATCTTGGGAAGCCAAAATCATAATTGAAAATAAACGACCGATAGCCCAGCCCTACTTCTTACTGTGATGCTTAATGACATGCTTAATGTCAAAACGTTAGTTGTTGCACATTGTTAAAAGTTCTTACTATAACCATGATCTCCTCTTTCCAGACTCTGCCTCAGTTGTACTGTCCACTGTTTGACACCTTCAGATGTCTGTCCCTAATTATCCATTTGCAAACTCTCCATTTTTAAACTAATAGGGTGGGAAAATACACAGCCAAGTGTTGTCACATTCTGACTATGGGAGGTTGTTTTATCAAGTTTGGTTCAGAGGTCCTATGCTACTGTAAAAAGTTTAGTTAAGTTAGTCTTATTGCAGTGTATTCAACAAACACCCTCAGTACAGTGCTGTGACCTGGACTGGATACAGAGTCAAGCCTCCACCTCAGGCTCAGATTAACAGGTCAACACAGAAATGAGTTAATGAGACCCAGCAACACTTTGCATACCACTGGCATTTACAACAAAAGGGAGTGTGTGCTTGTGTGTGGGAACAGGAATTTTCTTGAGCAGGTGAACTACAGGACAGGCGAAAGTTGAAAAGGTTACACAAGGACACGTGTCTGGGAAAGACGCAGCCAGTGAAACACAATACTGTTGGATGTGATATAGATACGTGAGATGTAGGACTTCTTAGAAGTTAAGATTGAAGTGGAAAACAGTGGAAACAGATTAAAGCAACATGAATTAATTTGTGACTAAATATAAATAATTGGTCCTGTTTTGCCATTTTTATTGTGTCACAGGAGGAAAGCCTCTAAATATGGAATACTTAGAATATTAAGTATTCCTTGGTGTAGTCTTTTAACATTTTTCTATTTCAGTAACCACATTACACATATTCATTAGAAATATGATATCAAAGAGAAAGATGGGCTGAAAAGCACATTGGGTCACAACAACTTACACCAGGATTGTCTCAGTATTCTATAAGCAAGGCTTGACATAGCAAAACAACAAATAAACAAATACAAGATTTAAATGGAATAACTAAGATAAGACAAAAATTGCACCACCAAATGAAGCTGTCCTAAAACTTGTACTAGCAAAGTCTATAGTTGGGAAAGTTCTATAAAGCTCAGTGAGATGGTTTACCTGTCGTAGGTCGATGAAGGCCAGCTGGAGTGTGTCTCCCTGAAAGCCAGGGACTGGCTCTGAACTGGCAAACACTGAAAAGGAAAAAAACACCAGACAATAAGTTACCTTAAAGTTACAGAATGTCAAAGACTGTGGCTCTGGATAATAAGCACAGTGGATAGTGTGGAGGTTTACAGTCACACCCGATTTGACCTATGACCTGTACTGGTATTCCTCTATATAATAATATAATACCTTAGTGGATGCAAGAAGACCAGGTGTGTTATCAGACAGCACTGATCAGAATGGAAGTGTGGGGGGGGAGTCAGAGAGCAGAGATGAGACTTGTCTCAGAGAGCACAGATGATAGCAAATTAGTAACGTTAATGTTAACAGCTGAGGCAACAAACATAATTACAATTGTAATTATATGAAGGCATTTATGGTAGGTCACTTTGGATAAAAGCATCAACTAAATAAATGTAATATAATATAATGTATTTAAAGAATAGGTGCAAAACATAGCAAAATGCACAACTTAGGCTCTGATGTAGCCACCTCTCTGTCTGTAGTCTATAGTGTGTTGAATTCAGTTCAATTCAAAGGAGCTTTATTGACAAGCAAAACTGTCATTTACATTGCCAAAGCAACCATAAAATAAAAACACTGTCTGTCTTTCCACTTCAACTCTGTCCTTAAAGTGTACTAACATAGCATATTGCATGACATGGTTAAGCTACGTTTGAGTGAAAAAGTAGCTACATTCAATGAGTCTTGACAAGTAACTACAGTGTGGAAATTACATGCTTTTTTGTTCATATTCATGCTCCCAAATGGAGGTGTTAGGTGTGCTTTTATACTTTAATTAGTAATATTTTCCAAAACTCAAAAAAAGTCAGTCAAAAATGATCATTCTTGTTGGGCATGAACCATATATGTTAAGCATCATGGCATTCACAATGGAGTCAGTACTACAGTAATCTGACCAATCCTTAATTTCTTTTTAATTCACAGCATCAGTATTACATTAGAATAGAACAGAAAGGTCTACTACCTTTGGTCTCCAGGTGATGCTGTGTGTGTGAAGTTTTAACAAAAAAACTCAAATTCATCTTTCAAAGTTGATTATGAAGTTACTGAATCCCAACGGGGGGTTGGACCAATCCCAGGGAGCGTTCAGATAATATTAGGGGTTGCTAGAAGCAATGTTTTTGAGATGAAGAGACTGTGAGACTGACTTCTTTGGGTGCGTTTGTTTCAGGCAAGTTTACAGCAAAGATTCATGATGTGTCAAGTTGAAACTTCTAACTACTTGCAAAAGAATGTGGTGATTTCCATAGCAACAGCACTTTACTTCAGTATTTCTGTCAACTTTCTGAGGCCAGAGAGGTTGTAGTGCAGCTCCATGCTGCCTTCAGGGGAATGGGATGTCAGGGTATAAAATTTCAACAAAATGACGGGGTATGTCAACCCCGGGGGGTGTGTCAACTCAGCAAAGCAGATGCTAGGGTTAGGGTTAGTGAACACAGGCTTCCATTTTTTCAATTTATTTGAAGACTTCTCAGCCCCTGTAGATATAACATTAAATTGTAACATCAATAAAACTGAAACTTACAATTATTTTTACTTACATTCACACTGAATGACATCTAAGTTGAACTGCTGAATGGCCCCCATACTGATCTGTTTGAGTTCTGTATCCAGCAGCATCTGCATCAGTGACGTGGACAGATGTTTGCAAGCTGACATACAAGCTGTCTGGGCCACTTTACCCTGCAGAGAGAGGGATAGTGAGAAGGAGGGAGGACAAGGAAGGTGACAGAGGAAGAGAGGATGCCAGAAGGGAAGGAAAGATAGAAAGGTGTAGGAAAGATGTAGGTGGGGATGAGGAGGACAACAAATAAGGACAAAAAGGCAGGGAGAGAGGCGGTATGAGGTCAAGGGGTTAACATGAATAAAAGATGCAAAGATTGGGTACAGAAAGGATTGGGGTATGAGAACATGTGAAGGAAAAGTAAAAGGAGTAAAAGGAGGAGAGTAAAGAGGTATAAAGGAGATTGTGGAAAACAATCAGCAGGAGAGTAAAAGGTTAAATAGTGAAAGAACAGAAGGAAGGAGTGTGGGAAGAGGATGTAGGAGTAAAATAGATATGGGGGATGAAGAGCAAGAAGGGCAAAAGATAATTGACTGTTAGCTCCACCTTGAATTCTGGATAAACAGAGATACAGATGTAAATATGTATCAGCCAAAGCAACAAGCACTTTGCATAATTTACTATATAGGCCAGGGGTCAGGAACCTTGTATGGCATTGTATTGCAGAGCAATGCAGGAGCAACAGTGTGGCAGGCTGTACATTTTAAAAAAGAAGTCTCAAAATGACCACTAACCACAAAACTATGATCAACTGTGATTGAATTATTGGGGGGACAGAGGCCTCGCTGTGCACTGTGTGGAAATGTGATGTTTTCACATTGCAGATGATGAGGAAAGGCATTAAAATATGAGCCTTAAAGATTAGCTATGGGAACTGTCAAATATTGAAAGTTGACAAAGATGGTCAGATTTTAAGGAACAGTATCAGCATTCAGTCAGCATGTAAAAGTGATATCATTTAGTAACATTGGAATCGCCACAATCAATGGAGCATAAATCTACACATTATTTTCATCAAGTTTAACTCAGGTGGACTTGACGAAAAACTTGAAACACAAATTTGCACTTCGAACTGCAAACAATCTTGGCACTGCTGACCTTTAGGGGATAGGACAGCCCAAGAGCCCAAAGCAGAGGAAGTTATGTAATAGCAGCTGTCCAGCTACAGTAGTTCACCAACTAGTTCTGTGAGTTGTCTTTACTTCAACAAGCTTCTTGCACCACCAATTTTGCAAGGCTTCTCAGATGAACTTCGCCGTGTGTTGATGTGTTTAGACTGACCACAAAATAAGCTTTTGTCTTGCATCTGACTGCTTAAATGAATGTTTTTGCCTTTTTAGTAAAGACCATTTGACTTGCAGGGGAAGATTATCTGAGACTGTGGCATACATGGACAAAGTAAACAGACTGCCAACAAGACAAGTCTATTTTAAAGAGAAACGGGAGTCGCTGCTCCAACCACGCTGCAAGACCCATCAGCCTCAGCAAGAGCAGTACAAGGCTGAAGGCTGGCAAGATGGCATACAGTGTCTACCTTCTCTGCACCATGTATCCTAATATTTATATCAGTGCAGACAGAAAGGTGCATTGAGCTTTGAATGCAGTGATTTGGATTGATGCATAATGTTGTTACAAATTACAATGGGAATAACTGATTACAATGACAATAAATTAAAAAGACACAATTCACAATAAACATAGACAAAATGAATTAGACAGAGCATGTGGGTGTTTAGTTGTACAAAAGTTGTTGATGAATGTCATCATGACTTTATCAATGATTCGAGTTCTGTCCTTGAAGCAGGAAACAGCTGACAAGCAACGTAGAGATGATGTATCTGATAAAATGAAGAAAAAGAATGAGGAATTTAGTTTACATTTTTGGTTTTAATTTTGTTTTTCGTTTTTTTTAGTTACCCCAAAAATGTGTGCCCTCACTTGCTCCTAGTGGTATCTACCCATATACCTATACAGATTATTCAGATTGAGAGCGGTGTCTAATATTTCCACCTGAAAATGGCATGGCATGGCAATGGCGGTAAATGGAATATCATTTGTGGTGCACAAAGCACTGCAAAATGACATGACATAAAACATTCAATAGCAACAAGTATTTGCAGAATCAATATCCCAGTTGGAATGTTTACATCACTTATAAAAGACAAAGTAAAGGCTTCAATGAATTGGTTTGCGGCATACAGTAGGGTTTTGTGATAGCTGACAAATATATCAGCAATTGGTGATTGGCTGAATCCATTGCTGGTTCTCACCCAACCCTAGTGATAAGTAGTATAATAAGAAATAAATTTGATTATTAATATTAATATCTTGAATGGAAATTAACACCCTTTACAAGACAAAAAGGTTCCCAACCCCTGATCCAGCTTAATTAAGAACTACTGTGCAACAAAACCCCTCACACATAAAAAAGCAAGTTTTTAATTTTAAGAGATTTTTATGTCATAAGCACTCACCTTACCGAGAATATCTGCTAAGATATGCTTTGATTACAATAAAGCCATATTATCATTGGGTCATAAAACCTCTTACTGAAAGGTATGTTAACTTCCCAACATGTGTTCATTGCAAAACATCACACATACAACAAAAACCACAGAGGCCAATGCATGCAGATAAGGCACAACATAAGTTCAATTAACAATTATACACATCATAAACATATATCTACATCCTTCCACAGCATTATGTTTACCACTCCAAAGCAAGTAAGAATTGTGAGCGTTTCCACTTCTTGGGGTGGTCTTGATTTTGCTCCTTTTGTGAGCAGGTATGCTTTAACTTATTATCCACCTTAAAACAAGTGGAAATGCTTCAAGTTAAACCTCCACTCAAGCAACTGAAACACTAACAGTAACTTTGAATGGATCTCTAAATTACAATTAGTGTTTGTGCTAAACAGGCACAGAACAGCAGATCAACACAATCCATTCTCACAGATACTCATGCAAAAAAACTTTCAAATCCAGGGATGATGTGGTGACCCCAACTTCAAGGATAGTGCAGAGCCAGCAGTCTTACTGTTACATAAGGACGGGAGTTTAAAAAAAAGTTTATGTGATTGAAAACCAGAAATCACCATCAAAAATGTTTATTTGAACCCCAGGGAGCCACAGATGATTGATATAAGAAAGTCAATGTGAGGGTTTAGCTTCCATACGGCTTTCCTTTGCTTGAGTTCCACATCATCCCTTTTAACATCCTTCATGCTGACAATTGACTGGCAGACACACGGCAATGATACATGGTGGAGCAGTAATACAGCCTGTCCATTCACTCTAAATGAGCTGGTATCACATCTCAGCCTAACGACTACAAGTGTGTTATATCACACAAGCAAATTGTTGACTCTGCATAGACTGGTAGCAAACTTAGGGACTGTTCATACATAGTTGTGCCACGGAGGAAACAAACAAACAAAAAAAAAACTCTGTGTGCATGCCCACAGAAAGAAGTGACTGCTCAGACTCAAAGTACATCCACACTGTTGACTAAATTTGAAAATACATATTTTGTTTTTGACGCCTGTCAAATAAAGTAGATTGTATGATGTGCTGTTCGACCAAGTCTGAACGCAAAAGTGTTTATACCTTTTCCAAATGGCTACAATCAAAGCAAGGGAGAAAAATGCTGTCAAAAAAGGAATGAGATAAAATAAATTGTACAAATAGGGAAGACAGTGAACTGTTCTGTCTTTTCTTTAAGGCACTCATGGTGTTGCACTTGGCTGAACACATGAAGATGAAAGTTGTTGCATGAAGAAGTGAATTTAGAGAGAAGACTAAACCTGTATAATTTCTCACCTCCAGACACCTGACCAATCACTGTGGAAAGTGGGCGTGTTTGTGCGATTGTCTTTCAAAAAGACAAATTGTGGGACCCAGCCCCCTGATTCTGCCATCAGAAAGGGAGTTTCAGACAATCTGCTGAACATTTTCTCGAAGCAATTTATTGAAGTATTGCTTTCACTTGTACTACTGGGAATTGTTGGGTCTCTGTAAATAATATCATAAATAGTACAGTCTGGACCTGCTCTATATGAAAAGTGCCCTGAGATAACTTCTGTTGTGACTTGGCGTTATATAAACAAAATTGAAAATTGAAACTTTTCCACTTATAGAGACACAAACTGGTCACTTTTTAAAAAAAATGTAACTCATTCATTACATTAGTATAGGTTATCTACAGTACACCTAAGAAGTAAGAGAACTTAATTATTTAAAAAAGTTAAGAACATGAAAAATGATACTCTCAAAAGCAATAAGACTGGATGAACTGTCAGAATGCAACAAATAAAATACAGCGTCAGAGGTGTGTGAGAGCTATTGGGCACACACTGCCCTACACCCTCGACAGAAGTCAAGCAGTGAGAGAAGAGAAAGTATTCTGAGGCGCGTGAAAGACTTCCCATTAAGCAGCTGGAGGAGGAGTTCACGGGCCTGCTGTGAAATGGTATTATGTTGTTCTAACTTTTTCAAAAACAAATCCCAATTACATACAGAATTTATTTACAATAACAAAGGGACCCGAATGAATTACGTCCTTTTGTATTGTACAGAAAGGGAAGCCAGAACATGCTAGATATTCACACCTCACATCACTAACTCTATGATCAACCTGAGGTAAGAGCTAGCGCAGGGATCAGGTTACCCAGAATCTCTTATGTCAGTAAAGACAAAAATTAAACCTAAGATTAAGCTACAAAAGCATGTAATTGGGATAAGGTCCAAACAGAAAATGGTGAGCGAGATGTAATTATCAGGTGCTTTGAACACAGGACCTCACTGCTCCAAAATATGAGAAATTGAAGTCTGTGAAATAAGGTTAAAAAGCTCAAAAAAACATTGTACTGCAAGTGGAATTCTGAGTTGAGATTATTTTGCCACACATAACAACAGTTGTTATTGTGTCTGTTCACAGCAACTACACATATTCTACTATTTTACTGTATGCCTCCACCCCCTATGTAAGCAAGAAACACTAAGACACACTAAGAAGTAATACCAGCAACTGAAAACACGTGTTATGGAAAAAAAATGATTGACTTTGTATTTCAAGAGAGAAGTTGAGATAAGTGAATAAGCTTTCTTGGTCAGCATCGAGGGGTCATTAGAGGAACCTCCCCTGCGGTTTTAGCTTTTAGCCGTGGTGGTTGCTGCTTGGTCTTCTCTCACTCAAAGTCCCCTTAGATGAGAGCATTTATTGGTACAACGTGAATGTAAACACCGTCCTTAAAAGGCCTCACTAAGGGTTATACGTGCCAGAAGAACCAACAAGCCTGGAGTAGTGGAGCTTCCACAGTCAAACATAAGCATGCTCCCCTCATCTCCCCTCTGCCTGTAGAATGGCAGCATAATGTTGTAACAGCCAGGCAGGAATACTCACCGACATCGACGCATGGTCATTGTTGTTATTCTGAGCAGAGACACCCCCAAACCAACCAAAAATGGAAGAGGGGGAGGGAAAGAGGAAAAGGACAGGAAAAGAAATGTGGCAACAATAAATGGACAGGAGGAGGTAAATTCAACTAGAGATATTTTGCATGCTTGACAAGTCAAATTAATCAAGGAATAAAACTCCTAGTAAAATAAATTAGTTACAGTCCTGTCTATTATAAGGGGTGTTAATGGGAAGACAGAAGACATTCTTAAAAAATAAAACAAAAACGAAAATAAGCTGGAACTCATTCAAGACATGATAAGAGATGTTGAAGAGAAGAGCAGGCAAGTGGACCACTAAAAATGGAACTGAACAGTCTGTCGCTGTCAGCTATCTGGGCCAAAACACACATTTACTGACCAAGTCCATCACACTTTAATAACCAAACGCGTCTTGTTGAACATAATGTCAGTATGTGCAAAAGCAGTGTACGAATCAGTAACGGCACAGTTACCATGCATATGGACAGATCACCAACACACAATACTCAAGCTCAGGTTTAAACTCACAATGTGAAACAATTCACTTTCAGACAGTAAGCACGTTTTAATAAGGATGTGATGAACATAGAACAGAACAGCAGAAGACAGTTGGGAGTTTAGGGAAAATGGAAAGAAAACAGAAAAAGGAATTATCACATCCCTATTATCAACAAAAACACAATCAACACAGCCACACACCATTTGACAACAGCTAAAATGAGTCTAAAAACCCCGAAGACAATGTCCCAGAGTCCAAGAGAAAAGAGGCAAGTTCAATGGCAGGTTCAGAGGTCAGAAGGCGGATCAGACTCACCGGGAGGTGTGTGAAGACTTGGAAAGTGGAACGCAGGAAGTTGATCAGATCCATGAGGTATCCAGAGGCACGACCATCTGACTCAGCCATGCCCCATTCATAGTCTGCGAGCTGGATAAACTCATCAATCTTCTGGTTGAGTTTGGTATAAATCTCTCCCTCTGCAGCATGACGAGCATCCTGGAACAAATCATTTATAAGCCCCTTTGACAAGATTTAATACAACTAAAGTTTTAAATCCAGTTTTACCTGCAGTCATTCAGGAATGGGAACAGAAATTTACAATTGCAAAATGTACTGTCATGCTAGCTGTTATGCTAGCATTAGCGATTTGTCAGAACATGGTCATATTCCTTAAACTTGAATAACTGAGTTAGTTATAATTTCATGCAGGCCTGGATTTTTTACTTCTTCACTGCTGGCTCAAAGTATATCTAGAAAGAAGTGTATCAGAAGTGTATCAGTCTTTTTAATGCTGCATATTCTTTTTCCTTGTCAAAACCTGACACCTACATTACTCACAATGAAACTCAACTGCCAACAGTTACACTGTAGATGTGGGTGTCCTTCTCTCTAGCCTCAGAGATACTGAGTCATGTTCAGAGCTTCACACAGCTCTTTTTTTTTTTTTTTTTCTTACAATAGTAAGAAGTACTCCATAACACTTGGAAACATACTTTGATACGTAAATTCAAGTTGCTCTTAAAGCCTAAAGTTTTTTTTGTAAGTTGATCCTCATACAAACATATACAACTACAAAAGTGTTGATATAATTATGACTTCAGTTGAGAATCACTGACAAATTATCTAAAATTTATGCCAACTATGTGAAGAAACATATGATCAAATATCAGCCAAAGACATGAGAGCTGATCTAGGTTTCAATTCTTTGTTTATGTTGTTCTTATTTAGCATGCTGTCAACAAAGATACTTGGCAACAATCTGGTATCTGTGATCACTGTGCTTTCAATAAGGGCAGACAATATTGCAGCTCAATTTGCTGGAGCAGCACAGCCTGTTATCAGATCATCCAGCACTAAGGACAAAGGAAATGATGTGCAATGCAGCAATGTAGTTTGTGTGATTTTGAAAATAATGAAAAGCTGTAAAGAAGCACATCATTCTAGCAACAAACTGTAGAATGATCTCAAAGACAAAATAAAGACACAAAGAAGAATCCACATTACATACACATTTTACCTTGAATGTGGACAGGCCATAGAGTCTGGTGGTGTGTACTGTCTCGGGGGAGACATTGGTGATGTTTGTTATAAACTCTTCCAGATACCTGCAGGCCTGCTCCAGGTGGGTGGTGTTAATGATGATCTGCACCAGCTACAGAAAGAAGGTAACCATTTTAGACTAGATTCTTGGTCTAGATGATGTTTGAGTGTGATAAAATTGCCCCTTGGGGATAAAAAAAAGTTTTCTGAATTGAATTGAACTGAATTAGTAACAGCAGTGTAGCTTCTACCTCAGTCAGTCCTATGTGGGGTTTCTTGATAAGGTTTTGCAGACAGCTGCTGAGTGTTCTTGTCAGCAGCAGGTTGGTTGATTTTCGCAACATGTCATCAATCTCTGTTGAACTGGATACACAAACAAAGTTTATGTTTAACAGGTCCAGATATTTTACAGTTCCACAGCAAACACTCCAAAAGTGAGGAAGATTAGAGCTGTAGAGGTGTTGTAGTGCCCACCCTGACAAACTTAAAATGAACATATAGTAATTGCTTTGTGAGACCAACCTGCGGTGTAGTGACTCTGAGAACTTGAGGCTGGCATAGATGAACTCTTTGACCTGCGTGTAGATCTGAGGGACAGACTGGGACATCGGCAGCTTCTTCGGGAAGTCCTGCTGCTTACACATGCACACACACACAGAGACACACACACATTATCTAATCCAGCCCAGGTTAATAATTTTGAGTGCTCTTCTGTTGCTTCTGGAGAAATGTTTTTCATGTTCACATAAACTGGTAACACTGTCACCTAGTGTGGTCATGCTTTAGAAAATAAGCATCAACTGTCCAATAAGATCCAATTTAATCTCTAACTGTAGGATCATTTTATAGACAAAATGTTGTGGAACATAAGGTTATGGTATGGATATGGTACTTGAACTTGTTACCTTCTCTATTTCAGCATCGTGGAAGGGAAAGCGGCTGACCACCAGTTTATACTCCTCCTCTGTCTCCACTGGGA
Organism: Holacanthus passer; assembly: GCA_025331565.1. NCBI lineage: Eukaryota > Metazoa > Chordata > Actinopteri > Pomacanthidae > Holacanthus > Holacanthus passer. Next base: position 1,036,982 of record JAFREQ010000099.1, on the reverse strand, counting down.
TGGGACTGTAGTTGTCTAACTCAAAGATCTCCCTGTGGAAAATAATTAAATTTAGTGTTAATTGTAGACTGCCTTTATTGTCATTTTCAACTGCATACAGGTAGAACACAGTGAAAACAAAACAGCAGTCCTTCTGGACTACATAGAACAACTAGAGACCACATAACAAGAGACAAGCCTACACAAGACTACATAAAGTACATGTGTGTGCAAGCATCTACAAAACAGCGCAAACAGCTCCCGTAACAATAAACAGTCCATCAGGGTGTGCATCAGGGTGTGTCTTTAATTGCCCCATACAGTTCACAGAGGGTCTCCTTAGCATTTGCGCTGGGGATATACACTCCTACTATCAGGACAGTGGTGAATTGCCATGGTGAATAAAATGTTCTACATCTAACAGTCACAAACTCCACCAGCTATGAGTAGTAACTAGAAAGTAGCACAGAGTTCTGGCACTGTTCAGTGTTTATGTAAACACACAAGCCAGTATTGCAAGCCTTATTGCACAGAGCAGATTGTTGTTGCCATGAACTGAAACAAGCCCGTATAGCTGAATGGCGGTGTCTGGTACTCTGTTGTTCAGACACATCTCAGTGAAAACAAAGACACAGCTGTCTCTGAATACTTGTTGCTCTGATGTCCGCAGTTAACATTAAAGTGGCAAAAAAACCAAAACAGCACTGTTTTGGTTCGAGAGCAGCCAGTAGCAGGCCTAGCACATTTACATTTTTGGTACATAACTAGTGCTTTGAGAATCTCTCTCTCACTTTAACAGAAATATTCTAACAGTACAATTTGTTCAGCTGTTTTCACTCAAAGATGATAATATTCTGTGGTTGTATTTGCATTTATCAGAAACAACTTGGACTCTAAACTAGCAAATAAAGGTCATAATCATTATAGAGACTTGTACATGGGTAAAGGCAAAATTTTGATATTTGAACAAAGAAAATGACTCTGAAAATAAGTTACCTAACCTGGGTCAATAGTCACAAAACAATTTTAAGATTAGAACAACACATTTTTATCGATTTTTAAAGCTGTTGTAAAAATGCAAAATGCAAAAGGCAAATGCAAAAAAATGAACAAAAAGAAGACTCTTTCCTGTTCCTGGCAGCTTTTGTTGTTAAAGAGTGACCTCAGCTTGTGGTGATGACTGGCTAAGAAGGCTAAGAAAGCTAAGAAACAATTACAAAACATTAACAGAAACAGATTTTATTGGCCAAATGCTCGTTTCCTAAAGGGTAAAATCTCAAGCAACACATGCAGCATTAAGAACAACTTTATTCTGTTTAGAGTTGCAACTTGTTGCCTTCATAAAGGTCAACGTGTTAGTCCGCTAGAAGTATTGCTGGAGTTTTGATCTTTGACTGCTTTCTCTTCTCCATGCACCTGGCATGTAGATCAAGTTGTGCCAGAAACAGAAACACTAATTTCAGAGAGAAACAACACAAGTCTGATTTTCCACAGCACGAACTTATGTCTTTGGTGTGCGAGAAGCAAAATAAACACAAGGATTTAACTACATGTTTGGTTTTACAGGAATATCTCACACGCAAAATGATGGACAGAAATGCAATTACAGTCGCACATCAGCAAAGCCCACCTGAAAACTAGTGCCCATTTCTTCAGCAGAGTTTCATTGTACTGGTCTCTGACCTCAAACAGCAGGTCAAACAGCCGGTTCACTGGGAAACCATAACCCTGTACACAAACAAATATACATACAGACAATCAATTAATCTCAGTTGTTCTACACACTTTAGAGTCACAAGCTGTTTGAATGAAGTATGGCTCTGAACCAACCTGGAGTGTGTCCGCAAAGATGACTATGAGGTTCTTCAGCTCCAGGACCAGGTCTGGGTCATCACAGTATGACTGAGGACAACGAACACCAAAATCAGAACTCAAAAGTTGCATCTATTACAACAGTAGCAACAACAATATGGTAAATCATTTGTGATGAAATCTTCATGAGATTTGTAAAGCACTATAAAGCAATTCAAAAATATTAAAGAAAAATAACAAGCAAAATGACTATTTCCACTCCAAGTAGCAGAGCTACTCAAGGTGCTCAGTAAATTCTAATAAGTTTGGGGAATGTTGTCTTTTTATATCATATTACTAAAACCAAAAATACAGGACAAGGCGTGGATATTAAAACTGTGTGTTTTTCTGCTCTAATGTAAACCACTAATGTTAGCATGCCTGGCTAAATAGTGCACTACCTCTTGAGAATTGGCATATGATTAACTACATTATTATGTTAGAAAAAGCTCCATCCAGAGCTGTTACTTACACTGCATGGGGGCATTGATTCTACTTATCAGAGTTTTGGGTATTGATTGTGGCTTTGTCCTGTTCTTTTTTGTAAAAGTAAAACAAACTGTTTCGCTTTAATGCATTACTCAGACCTTTGTATTGGTGCTCCAAGTATGTTGTCCATAGTAAGGATCCAAACAGGGAAATCACATTAAATCTGTTTTAACATTTTACCTTTAAACATGGTACAATAATAATAACTAGCCCGTGTGGTTTTGTGCTTACTAGCTGTAACCTGGACTACAAGAACAATTCATTTCCTTTATTTTCATGTCTTCTACATGTGGCTATCAAATTCTGGAGACATTAGGTTTAATCTATTTAGTTTATAGAGCATTATATTTATTATCTGTCTCATATGGCTGAATAATATGTCAAAGTTCTTGGTGAGAAAAATGTGCACTACATAGTGTCCACAAAAATTCCCCCAAATGGAGTGAAAAGTGTGATAAATGTCAATAATACAGCTGCACAATCCTACCCCTGTGAGTGATGGTGCAACATGATTCTTATTCAATTTACTGCTCACAATAATTCACTATTACTTATATGAAAAGAAATGGTGAATGGGTAAGCTAAATTGTGACTTCAGACTAAAATTACTGTGATTTCAAGAGGCAAATCTTCCACAGTTATCACTGTAAACTATGTACTAGAACAGAAACCTTAACAGGCATAGCAACAGTAACTAAGGGGGGACGGGCTTAGCCAAGAGGCAATCAACATCAACAAAGTCCCTCCATTTTTCTGCAGTACAGAGTGATTTATGACCCTGAAAGCAGAATAGTTAAGCCCCTTAACACAGACACAAGGATCCTGTCAAAAACAGGAGTGTGTAAATCAACTGAGTAAATGAACACATCCTGAGATTTGACGCAAAGCAGCCTGTCTGCCTGCCTCTTTGTTTACTCAGACACACACATACACACACCAACAATCAGCTGGAGACTGGACTCCTCACCAGTTTAGACAGTTTTATTATTCTATATCTATAATGTTCTGATCCATGTTGCATGTGAATCTGAGATGGCATTCTAGTCTTGTATACTGTTTTAAGTGAATTATTTTAATTTGTTGTTAGAAATGTATAGTGAACAGAATTGGTGACAGTTTTGTGGTGAGGGATTTGTTTATTAAAAGAATGTGTTTATTTGTGAGAACCAAGAGTATGAACATCTTCTATTATTTTCCATATAAAACATAAATATTTTTACACTGAATTACAAGTGGACTGGCTCATCAACAGGTTTGTGAAAAAGACTTAATCCCTGTGGCCGTAGTGTGGAGCTGCCTGCCCGTGCTGCTTACCCCAGGAGAGGGACTGGAGGCCAGGGGGGAGACCAGGACCTTTGCTAGTCTTCTCACCCCTTGCTGTGCAGGCCATTCTCTGGCCTGTTAGCATAATCCTCTGGGTCATTTACAAGTGACTGGAGCCCAGCAGTCAGGAATATGCCTTCTTAATCTGCTGTTATTGTTGCAATCTGTCTCTCATTAAGGCCCCAATGACCTCCTCTTTGGCTGCATACGTATGTGTGTTTTGACCTCTTCTCTCAAGAGTGACATCATTAGTGTGTTTGTGGGGGCACTGACCTCCACAGTGTTGTGTGTGTGTGTGTGTGTGTGTGTGCGCATGTATCAGCTAGTGAATGAAGGTCCTTCCAGTATAAATAGATCCACAGCAGGCCCTATTATCTCTATTAACTCTCAACAGTCTCCTTCTCATTCACAATCCACTCCCTGCTGGCTGTTTGTGTGTGTGTGTTTTCATGGTTTGTGTGTGCGTGTGTGTGAGTGTGTGTGAGTGTTTTCATGGTTTGTGTGTGCGCGTGTGTAAGCCTACAGAGTGTGTGCGGAGCACAGCGATGATCTTGGATAGGGCCATGTTCCACAGTTCATCAGTGAAAGCTCTGGTCACCAGCCCCTGTGTGGCGTGGAGTATATGGTCCTCCACAACAAAGAACCTGATGACACACACACACACACACAAAACACATCATCATCATTGTCATCTTACTACTTTATTTACGTTCACATTGAAATGAACAAAACCGATGGACAAACTTGATTAATGAAGCAGAGTTTTAAAGCTGAGTAGAGTGATATTAAAGGCAAAATTATGTACTGCGACTGACATTGGTAGAAACATCTTACCCTACAATCTGATTGAAGTATCTTCTGTAGCCTTCCACTGTCTCATGCTGGAAACACACATACAGAAAAACTTATAAAATATACAGTATATATGTTGTTATCTTGTGCTACTGCAATTCAGCAAGAACTGTTTTGCAAATTGTCATTGTTGGTGTGTTCAGTAATATTCTTGTTATTTCTTGTATTAACTTGTTAATAAAATTAATTAATTATAAATTACGTTTTAACTTTTAAAACTGTCCATATATGTCCCTAACTTTTTTTAGCTGACTCTCAAAGTACTTTTAATTTCGATACTTTGACAACAGACAGTTATCATCTTTATTCTTTTACTTAAAGCCACTATGGTGTATATTTGACTAGGAAATCTTTCAACTTATTAACTGATAGCATAGCAAGATATTTTAGAATGTCCACGAAGAAGTTAACGGGGGTAGAAGCATGCATTATCGTTTGCCATGGTGTCTTTTTTATACTATCACTAGGGGCAACACAGACAGAAATTCTGCACATAGTGGCTTCAAGTGAAAATAAGAATTTGGCGCTTTAATGTTTTATGGTATACTTTTCCAGCGATTTGCAGAAGTTACTCATTTAAATAAATGGAAGAATCTGTTTATTGCTGCATATCAACTTTCTGTCAGCCAAAGCTTCTTCGTCCAAAACATTCTTCCTGAAGTTAAGAACGTTCATTCCTAGTATAAGCTGTATGTTTCATGCAACTACATTATACTATATATTATATATATTATAACTATATATAGTCACTGGCTATAATGGTATCTGAGCCTCTATGTCTGTTGCTCACCATATTAGCCTGTGGCTGCAGTACGAGCCGGGCCTGTTTCTTCCTCTGTTTCCTGTAGTAGTTCTCAAATGTTTCTCGGTCACCCTGCAGACACAGAGAAATACAACAGACTTCAATAACGTCTCCAAATGTCACTGACAACAAGTAGTTAGATCAAAAAAATTCTTTGGCGTCAGTCTGATGGTTTTTATATTTATAAAATAAATAATAATAATATATGCCAAAATAGTTGCAGTGGCATAAAATTACAAATCATTTAGCAAACTGGGCACGTCTGAAAAATCATAGTGGAGAAAGTGAAAGAGAAACTATCTCCAAAACTGTCTTTGAAATGCTATCATGTAGCTTTTCAAAAAGATTCTTCACAGAGGCTGAATCTGAAAACGTCACTCTCATGTTTTTGTCTCAAAAAGGAAAATAAGGCTTATCCAAATGATGAAGTGTGCCTATAGCACCCTCCACTGGTGGACTAATAAGAACAGTATATCTAATATTTTCTGAGCTATGGTGCTACTATATCAGCAGAGCTGAAGGCAGTTGATCAACCAAAATGAACAGAGAAATGTAGTATTTACTATGAATAGGCCTTGGATCAATATCATGTTACTGTTCTGCTGTGATGGATCTGGATTGCAACCTGTGTTTTCTTGAGTCCTCTAACGTGTGTCTAACAATGTGTGCTGCCTCATTAGAGGAGAGGTTCTACAAAAATGGTCAGTGAAGAGGTCATTTATTCATTTATTCATCGTGTTAAATCCTGGAATTATGCCACATGATTGCTATGATCCTATTTGTGTATGTGTATTTGTGTGTGTGAGACAGAGAGAAACCTACCAGGACAGTGTAAATGTGCAAACACCTGTAGACAGGCGAGAAGTCCACCAAGTCCTGAGCTGTAAGAATCTATCAGACACAGATTATTACTGCAAAATATTCCTCCTCGACATCCATTCAGCAGTGCTGAATACATCAATCTATGAAAACAAGTAGATAATTATAACACTGAACTTAAGAGAAAGTAAATATAGTGCTTTTACAATGTATCTCACAGACATGCTGGATTTATGTTTAAAAGGGGCTCTTGATTATGCAAGATGACAAAAGACTCAATTCATTCAAATCATACATTCATTCACATACACACGCACAGACACAGACACATATGTTTATCCTTCTATTCTTGTGTGGACACTCCATTAACATAATGCATTCCCCAGCCCCTTACCCTAACCCTAACCATCACAACTGAATGTCTAACCCTAGCCTTTACCCTAACCATAAACTTTTTGTATTTATAACCTTAACCCTAAAACCAAGGCATCCTAGCATAATCCTTGTGTGGACCAGCCAAAATGTCCTCAAAAGACAAAATGTCCTCACAAGAAAGGTGGTTTGTCGAGGGTTGGTTGGTCCACAAATGGACAGAAAGACAGAAATGCGTACACACACACGCACACGCACACACGCACCCTCACCTCTTCATCTGCTTCCTCCTCATCTCCTGTGTCATCATCCATCATTAGGCCGTTGTGAGCATGAGTGTGTGTTCGTCCGTTGAGGGAGTACACAGGCTTGGTGTAGTGGCTCATACTGGCCTGCTTGGCAACAGCACTGTTAAAGGTCCTGTGCTGCTGTGCCTACAGGGACAAACAACACACACACACACACACACACACACAAACAGATCAATGACCTGATAAACACCTTTTCACATCTATTGTGGGAATTGTTCACCTCCAGATATGTTTTAAAATATGTAAAAATACTCTGCTATGATTACTATTTTGTTTAACAAGGCTTTCCCACAAAAAAAACAAACCTGGAAGCACATCTAGTCATCCTCCCTCACTGAGAGAGCAATCAAGCATCAAGATTGGTTGAGGAAAGGGAGCAACTTGACAGAAGTAATCATTTAAAAGTCCACTGAAAGCTCTGCATTTTCTTTGTACACAACACACAACACAAGTACATTTATGGGCTTAATGAACAAATGAATTATCTGTATTTACATTGCACTTTTTACAGCAGTGCCATCTCTAAGACACATTGGGAACACACTAAAATGACAATGTTGTCAAAGTAACACCCCTGGACACCCTTAGCTAGCTACATTTTCCCACTGCCTGGCTACTCCATATCCTTGTGGAAAGCTCTGCAAGTCAATATAGTCAGGGTCACATATGTTAGGGGACACATAGAAACAAGAAAAACACATTGAGTGAAGGTAATCCTTAAAATATAATCTCTCATACCTGTCTCATGGCAGTCTCTCCAACCTTGTCAGAGTGTTTTCTGATGCTCTCCAGGAAGTCCTTGAGGTCTGACATAGAGATCTCCTTGATCTCTTCTCTCAGTCTGGGCAGGTTTTCAGCCATGATCTGACAGAATCTATACTGACTGACCCTGCAGGGGACACAACGTAAGTACAGTTATGCCCATTTTAAAGAGCACCATTCAACCTAACCAGAATTACCTACTGTATTTTTCTTTATATAACAGTTCTAAAAAGAACGCTGTAAGACTGAAAGCAATTCCCAACAAATGGAATCATTGCTTCCTCTTTGAGATATAATTCCTGTTGAAACAGCTTGATGCTGATATTAAGGCTGCACTAATAAATTTTGTCCATCAACAATGAATGAATATGTGTAATGTGTAAGTTGTCCGTCCTAGTTACAAACCAACTGACAATTATCACCAACTCTGCAGTTACAGAACTCTATAGACTATACACTCTATTTTTTTAGCTCATTGTTTTGATTTTACGACCCACAACTTTAGCAGCAGCAGGCAGCTGCTCTGATAAACCCACTGGACACTACACTACTACACACAGCAGACAGACATAGTTAAGAGACTAGCTGGTTAACATGGTGGAGCATTTAGCAGCTTAAGAGCTGCTTAACATGAATAAAACAGAATGTGACAATTTACTTATCTTTCTGAGATATAGGCAATTGAAATGAAAGCAGTATAAATACAATATATTTGAAGGTTTATCTAATCAACTTGATTGATTTAAGTAAATATAGGCTTGTTCTGAATTTGATGCCAGCAACACACTTCCTGCAAGTTGGGACAGGAGCAACAAAAGACTGGGAACGTTGTGGAATGATCCAAAAACACCTGTTTGGAACATTCCACAGGTAAAAAAAAGAGATAAAGTGATTATTTAAGTGTTTTTATCTCTGATTCAGTTATTGAATATATTATAACTGCTGCAAATCCAAGCTGTCTAGAGCCAAGCTACAAACTTTTCAGAGTAATCTTTGGAGTGCTCCTTCAAGAACCTTGAAGGCACAATCCTACCTGGGGATGTAGACCTTCTCCAACTGCTCCATAGTTTTCAATGCAGCATAGTATCTGCAGAGACAAACGTCACAGCTTCAGTTAGGATGCAATCATAGCTATGGTTCTTTTCTCACAACCATTAAAGGATAGGTCCAAAATTTTTCAAGTCTGTCTTTAAACAATAATCAGGTGCCCATATGAACACTGAAACAGTTTGTGCTCGCTGCATTCATTCCTCCTGTTCATATTGCCCATTAGGAAATCCCTTCCTAATATGCTTCCAATGTAACTGAGGAGGGACAAAATATTTTCCAAAGTTTATCTGAAGCCAAAGTCGTCAGTCTGAGTAAACGAAATCAAGTGAGTATCTTGCTAAGTTACTGAGGATATTTTTTAGGTTACTCTCCCTCGACTTTAGTAAAGAAACACTGTTCAGGGAACCAAAAAATGGGAATGTTGTAAAAAGCTTTTAAACTTGGAGAACATCCATGTTATTTGTCTGCCTTCTCTGACTGCCGAAGGCATATATATGGGCACCTGACAAATATTTTAAGACATACTTCAAATATTACTAACCTATCCTTGAAGGAAATGTTTAAATGTGTGTTTGGTCTTATCTGTATGTCTGGTTACATTGAACACTGAGATAGTTTAAAAAAAAAAAAAAAAAAAAAAAAAAAAAAGTAACAGTGGCAAAAACATGTGTTGCACTAAATATAACAAAGGTGAGTACATGATGTCGTGAGAGAATTTACAGTGCCTAATGGATTAAAGAGTAACATATTAAAATTGTGACCAGGGTATTAAAATAAGGTGTAGTAGTGCTGTCTCCTTTAGAGCAATAGGTCAATTGCTCACATTTCAAGGCCTAACAGGAGAACCAAACAGGTACACATGTGTCTAATAGATTGCATGCAGTGCAGTGTGATATTTTATTCTCAATGGCTCTGTAGCCACCTGTGCTATAAAGATATTGTGGTCTTTCATAGTGTGCACACATCACAAGGGTTCAGCCTTGGGTCAGTGTGCTGAGCTCCCATCATTAAGCTGATAGGCAGGCTGTGACAGGATCTAATTGGTCGGTCAGTGAGTGTAAAATGTGTTGTATACACATGAACAGAAGACAGCCTCATAAACTGTACAGTGAAAAGGTTTGTCAGAGTGCAGAGCACCAGGATGGAGGACACAAAGGCTGCAAGTGGCAGGACATTGAACAGGATGTGACTTGGGCATCAGCAGATACAGTACAGATAATAATGTGCATTTGTGTCATACAAACTCATTCCAATTTATAGTAAGTGTATAGGCTATGTCATTAGTGCTTCAAGTACACTCCACACACACAAATCCCACGAGGTGGCCAGCATGGTCTAATTGCCTTGGATTGGCTGTGGGCCGTGACAGAGCTGCAGTGGGGGGGCCTTGTGGTGAACAAGGGCACACTGAGGGTCAATTGTCCTGCCAGTGAATGGCCTCTTCCTTTGGTACACAGTAATGAACAAGAAAGGGTCATTATTTTCCTGTCCAACGTGAACTGCCCTCCCCTCTTTAGACAGGCATGTAAATACGGCAAAACATGAAGTTCATGGGGTAAAAATGAAGTTCAATCAAACCCCGACAGCGGTGGATGAGCTGCAAAGGTTTGGTAGGATTCTTTCTTTTTCTATAGCTAAAAGGGAAAACACTTCTTGAACTAGAATGAACGAGAAAAGAACTTACAATAAAATCCTAATACTTTATATGGATTACAAATGAACTGAATCAGATATACACATTTATGATATGAACTGATGCATATATGCATATGCATATATGTAGATTCTGTTTTGTTTGGGTTATATTTGTTTAAATGTGGGTATTATTGGAAAATATTCAAATATATACATATTTGGTTTGTTGAGTAATGTGTCCGAATAATTCAATTAAGAATGGGTGATGTGAAAGGCTAGAAACAAAAATAAACAATTCAATTATGGTTGAAAGTAATGTTGCTCTGTTGCACGTAACATAACATAACATAACCCAACAGTGATATCACAGTGCACTGACTACCTCTCTACATCGCTGCCGCAAGGTGAGGCAAAAACAAGATTTTGAGCTGTCCATAAGAATTAGTCCACACTAGACTTTTGGAAGGAGGAAAAACATCGCGGCACTAGACTCCATGGGATGAAAGATACAAGTCGGCTTTTCAAAATTCCTGCAAGTTGTTTTAAATATCACAGTTACACATCACACTCTGAAATGCTGTCTGGGATGGATACCTTTTGGATTCCAGCTGCTCCTTTAGTTTGCTGTACATTTCTAGCACTGCAAAAGAAGAGAAAGAGGATCAGTGGCAGCTTTTTTTTTGTTTTGTTTTTTTGCTTTATTTTGCTCCTAAAGAACAAATTTACAGTGCATACAACGCACATAAGGATATAAAATAAAACACAGTGCTCTAAAATTTTCAAAAATCACAAAATGTCCTCAGTCCAACCAAAAATCTGATTTTTGGACATAACTAAACCACCAAATGTTTCAGGTTCCCGGTGGGCTTGATTGAAGTTGCAGACCTCCACTCCAGCATATAGTTCCTTAAGGGCTCTACCAGTGCCATTAATAAGACTTCAGCTTATTCAACTTCAGCTTCCAAAGGTTAAATGAACAAACTCTTGATTTCTTTTAAAAAGTTGTATGAGAACATACATCAACATATATTGAGTATTTTTTTAACTAAAAAACATGACTATCATCAAAGACAACAAGATCTCTGTATTTAACTTTCACAGCTGGATATCAACTGGTCAGAAACACAGGAATTATGTCTTCTTTAGCTGGAAAAAGGAGTTGTGGGACTGCAGTATCACTGTTCCTTATATGAATAATAGATCTGCAATACCTAAGCTACAGGAGAAAGCAAAGGACATACTAACATTTTTTCTTAACATTTAATGAATTACTGAAGTTCTTATCATAGCTGCACCCTACATGCTTGTAGACCTATTCTTCTAGTAAGTAAGACTTCTCACTCAACATGTCCAAGATTTCTCCCAAGGTGTTGAACTGGTCATATGCTACACACTAACACACTAACACCTGATTAACTCTAGAAATAAAGTAACCATCACATTGACACACATGCAGCAGTGGTACCTGGTATACAGAGCTGGAGCTTCTCCACAGTGGTGGCCATATTCCTCTGCTGGATCCGACAGCGAATCACCTCCTCTGTCTGAGCCGTCACCTGAGGGAAGGAACACACAATGGAAGAAGACAATGAGAAAGAGGCCATGACTGTTGACTGCTGCGTTAAAGAACGGTCATGTCTAAGGCAGAACTGTCTTTGCCATTCACAGACATTCGTATGTCCTGACAGCACAATAAAAAGTTTTTGTGTTCTCCACATTCATGCATACAAGCATACATGGACTTACCTCCCTCCCAGCTTCTTGTAGTCTTCGATTAGTGTCCGTCACTTGACCCTTTCAAAACAAACACAGATATCAGTTTAACTGTACTCATAATTTCTACAAATTTTTGTTAATTGTCAACAAATTCCATGTTTCTTCTTCCTCTGTGCCATAGAATTCTATTGTTGTATTGTTGTCCAAAACTCAATCCCACATATGCTGTCCTGCTGCTCACTCACTAGATGTGGATTAATTCACCACTGAAAATAGTCCCAACAAATGCACTATCCCCTCCCCTTTGAGTAAAGTTTGCTAAAAAAGCTGAGACTTTTTAAAAAATGAAAAAATACATTTTTTTTTATTTGGTCTTCTCACAAGAAGGTGGAAGTGCCAAAAATCTTCACCCATCATTGCCAGGTCCAGGTTTCTGTGACAATTTAGGTTTTATTTATTTCTAAATTATCTATTTTTTTAATTTTTAAAAGTTGAATACTTTTGTAGGATGTATGAATACCTTGGTATTTGTTCAGCCATACATGCTGTCACATGCCTATCCATCCCTCCTCTCTCTGTCTGCTCCCCCTCTTCATGCCCTCTCTTTTCCCTCTCTACCTCCCTTGCTGCAGCTGCTCAGCCTTGTAATCAGCTCATTGTCCATGAAGGGGCAAGGACAAAAGCAGGCAAATTCAGATTAACCAGGCAGCGGGGACCTGAACCCATCATCAGTGCACTGGGCCTTTCATGGGGTTTAATGGCTTGTGACAGGCTCTTTCTCACAGATTCAGTGACAAACTTCTCGATTCTGGATGGGGATTTTTGAACTCTCGGCTCTTGTCACACGGCTGAGAGCCATGACCCAATTGACCAGTCGGCTTTTTGATGACAATCCTTTCAACAGTGAAGCTTCCAAACAAAAGGACCGACTACATAATCACTCTTTTACCATTCAGCTAGAGTGCAGTACCACAGCAAGAGTGCTTGAGAGCAAAGAGACAAGTGACATTTTTAGAAATGTAACCAAGACTGTTATCTAAAACTGCATCGTGCTGCCCTGGCCAGGTACTGAGGACGACAACCCTTGACCATTCTATTATAAGACAATGTCTTTTCTCATTAGCTACCTTGTCCTATTACAGAGATAAACCCTTTTTAGCCCCATCTAGTACTGATAACTCAAAGGCTACTGAACTTAGAATCATTTCTTGAAAACGCGTAACTACCACACAGTGGAAACATAGCATAATATTCAGTAATGAGACAAGGCAAAATATCATTTTAAGTTACCTGGATATAACCCCAGTTGTGTGTCATCATCACTTTCTTTCAAAAAATGAATGACAGTGAGCACAGTTACTGTGGGGAAAATAGCTTAATTAAAGTATGATCTAGTTTTTGAGTGACAAGTAAGGTCAGTCTTCTCACCTTGCCTGCAGGTAACTACGCTGTGACTCCCTTTCACGTCACATGTATATCAGTTTATTTAGGTCAGATTTTCACCAAACTGCTCTCCTTTTGCTTACAGTGCAGTTGGACTTTCTATCAGTTACATGATGCTGTCATATAATTAGTATTTTGAGCTCACAGATATGTTTGCTGTTCATAAAATATTGTTTAACTGCAAATGTTAAATCACACATTAAAATCAAATCAAAAATATATTTGAAATCAAATATGCTATATTTGACTGTAAAGATGACAACATAATAATGTATAATGTAAAATGACATAAATTTGTCAATCTCAGAAAGTTTTACAGTTATACACATATATATTACAGGTATTTTGGTAGCTATCCTCTTCCTCTTATCTTTGGTTATATTATGCCATTGTGGGTATTATGCCATTTTTGCATCAATGAGACTTAACCAATAAAAATACATTTTGTCATTATACTGCATATTGATATTGTGATAGGAGATAGTAGTTTATATTGCCTCCACACAAGTTTGTGAGAACCATGATACAGTGATAGATGCTGATGATTTTTTGACCATTGCAATGCAAGAGCTTCTTGCACACAGGCACAATAGTCTATCTTGTAATGACAATTTTACATTGAAGATTTTATTTAAGGTAATAAACTGATTAACGGCCTGAGAAACAATTTTGGAGGGTGAATTTTTTGACGACTAGCCCTGCAGTGATATAGTGGATTAATTGGAACAAATTCTAGTTGTCTCTGTAAAATACCCACTAGATGTCAACCAATTACCAACCCACTCTGCCAGAGTGGATGGCGGTCTGAGTTCTCATGGTCACTATATCTTCAGATTTGGCAGCCATTGTGGGTTGCAGACCAAACTGCGCAGCTATTGGGCCTGTAGTCCTCTTTACAGTAATCTCTCTTACCATCAGTTTCTCTGCATCGGCGCGGACCTTGAGGAGTTCTGTGATGGCATCCACAAAGCCTTGGTGGTGGAAATTGCACATCTTCTCAATCTCACGGTCATGGTTCCTTATCCGGGCATCCAGCTTTTCCATGAAGCGTTTGTGGGCGTTAGGCTGGTCATCATAAATAGACCTGAGAGAGTCAAATGAGTCAGGAAACAGGGGAGTTGAAGGAACGGAAGAAGAGAGGGGAAGCAGGAGGGGAAAGATGTGTTATGACAACAGGGATCCTCAACAACACTACAGACATTCAAATGAAAAGTGTAGGCCTAATTAGCCTACTATTGTTTTGATATTTTCACTTTCTTAAAAAAAAAATAAGGCTATTTTAATTAGCCTATATCAGTATAGACAGACTTCTAATCCATAAATGATAATTAGATACATAAATACAGAGAGAGAGACAGAGAGCAGATGATGGTGAGATAATGGAGAGAAAGACAGATAGATAGCTGATGATGGAGAGAGGAGAGAGAGGCAGCAGATGATGGAGGGAGAGAGAAGCTTGGGGTGCCGGTCAAGAGTGCAAGTCTAACAAAGATAATATTTTTGTTACATATGTACCAGTGAACCCTACAGGGGACCCATGTCTTTCATTGAACGGCTCGTAAACAACCACTTACAACCAAGTATTTTAAAGGCACCTCCACACATGAATTTGAAGTCCACTTGAGTTTGTCAAAGCCATGCGGCGAACGAAAGGGCTGAAAAATGAAACCAGTGCAGAAGTGCCAAAAACTGCAGTGTGCAAAACTGCAAAAACTGTGGCCACTATCAGTGACAGCTCGCTGCTGGCTGTCTGCTCTGCATCACCTCAGCTAATTCGAGTCACTGCACTTAATCTCTCAGCTGTGCTATATCAGATAAACATTATGGCTGGCTTTATACTAATAGACTGTCTAAAAGTCTGTGCTCCAATTTGTAAACTAGGTAATTAGACAGCTAATGAATTAGCCTTGGGTAAGCCTTGAGCAAGATGCCCCGCAGTGTGGTATCTTGGTGTGGCACGTCTGCGCTGTGTTCTCAGTGTGTATATTCTGGTGTTTGTGGAGCTGGCGTTGTGCTGCTTGTTGGCTGGAGTTTGATTGTGAAAGCTACTACATTGACTGTGTTTCTCTCGGGTCAGTGGAGGTTGACCAAACGATGCTAACAGAAGCGTATGGTAGCCACAGTTATTAAATGCATGCACCAAACTCAAAACGTAATAGAGAAGTGTTATGATTTAGGGTAATAAGTAAATAAAGGTCCACCATGTTAGTTAGGTAACATTATGCACACTGTAACAAATTGCTGTAAGAAAACAGCCAAATTCGGACTGTAACATACTGTTATCAATTAAAACAGTAATATACTGTAAAAAACAATGCATTCTGGGCAATATTTATGGGCGGCTTGCCGTTTTCATAAAATACTGTAATATACTGTAAATAACGTTGCATTCTGGGAGTGATTTAGAATTCACGGCAAAGAGGCCACACAAACACAGAACATCACTGTATTTCTGGAGGGGCGAGGCAGAACAGTCAAAGCCAACGAACTTTCTTTTTGAGGAACATCCATCTTAATCCTACTGTATGAAGCAGATCACCCGGTAAGTTGAAATACATTTTATCTGTTTGATGATATTTGCTTGTACTATCCGGTGAGGACTGGCCATTTGGACTTTTCTGGAGAAGCACCGGACTCCGGTGGTCGAGGGCGGCTAGCTTAACTATTAATAGCATTTCAGAAATTGCGATTTGAAATGTTGCAATTAGCTAATTGAAATGATGCGACATGTAAGACATATGTAGCGCATCACATATACAGGAGTTTGCCGCACCCAGGGCAAACTCGTATCGTGCAGGAGCGCATGGGGTGACAGAGAGCGTCACAGGTTGGCGCCATTAGCGCCATTCAGTTGCGGAGCGGGCAGTGAGTAAGTACCATGGAGCCGAAAGCAGCCACAACTTTTCAAAATTCTGTTTGTGTAATATGGCGAAGGCAACAAACACAAAATACAGTTTAAGCTAATGAATGCGCGGTATCATCCTCCACAGCAGCAGCTGCAGCTAACGTTAGCACGTCTGCGCCTAGCACATGAACAGTGTATTTTAATACCTAAACGTACCGCTAAATTAAAGTGAGTCGTTGACAACTTCTTCGACATCCTCAGGTGATTAAGTAGCTCGTTGGATGTTATTGCAGATAATCAGGCTTTTTACTGTGATAACTGACTTGGTTAGCTTAGCAAGTGTACCAGTGTTAACCAACGCTAAGTAACTGGCTGCATCTGAAACTCATACCAACATGATTTAACACGCTACAACAGTGTGTGGAGTTTATCAGTATGTCTGAAACCTTAGTGTAAAATCACTACTCGCGAATTGCAGATTGTAAATGCTGAGACGGTTTGAGAGGGGAGATAGATAGATTTTATTTTACGTTGTGTAAAATGCTCTCAATAAATAACAATATATTCCAAAATAATGCCAATGTTGAAATGGGTTGAAAATGAGGGTATTATGTCATAGTAACAGATTTGTGTTCACATTAGACTGCTGTATGGTCTGTGGTATTAAATGAATGAAATCACAAACCAAATCCAAAAATTAGAAAAATTGCAATTAGAGATTTTCTCCAAATTGCCCAGCCATAATCCTGACTTACACTATTTTTATGTGCTTTCAGGTAACTGTTTTCTTTTGTGCAGCCAGAGAGATACACGAGGTGTGTTCTCCATCTTTAAGTTCTACTTAACGGAATGGAGCGTGTGACTGCTGGACGCTGGATGATCAGCCTTGAGGGTCATGTCCTATTTGAGGGCATCCAACCAACATTTGTGACAGCGCTTGCTGCTCTGTTTTCAGTGTACTACAACTTTAACCTACAGTACTGAGAGGAGGCTGCCTGTACACTTGAATTCATTCAAAGGTAAAGCTTGTGTTGTCCAACAAATCTTTTTAACAGCAATCAATTTAACATGTAATTGCACAGGTGAATACTGATGACATTAACTAAGGTTGCATTCCATTAAGGTCTAACAGAGCCAGGGTCCTGGTATTATTAATGTTATCTCACTGGACAGACTGCTACACTTAATGAAACAGAACCATAATTAATGTTATATGTGTGTTTACCTGCTATTTCATGTGAAATGGATGATCACTTTATGTTATTTTCCATTATGTCTGGCTCTGGTGTAACTGTTGCCTTTTCCTGGTTTTAAAGGCTAATATTTGTCTCTAGCCTGTGGTCATCATATCCAAATTACTAATGATTGTCTATCAAAAATTGTGTAAGCAAATTTCTTATGAAACCATCAATAGTCATCCCTACAATAGCATCACAACATTGATATTGAGGTATTTGTGCAAAAATATTTTGACATTTGATTTTGTCCATATCACCCAGCCCTACTTTATATAGTAGTAGACCTTATTTCTATCCAACTTCTAATCTCAGACTTCTGTTTTTCAGGCGCTTCATCAGGATCAACCCAGAGAGGGAACCAAGGCCAGCCGAGGCAAGATTGTCTCCAAGAGGACGGGGAGAGTTGTTCAGAAGAAGTCAGTAACAGTCAGTCCCCGTGTGTCCACTTGTCTGAGGCACCTCGTAGACTTTGAGCGGAATTTCATATAGGTCAGTAAAAGCTCTCTACCCAAGCATATATGAAGTAAATGTGTGTAATAGGGCTGGGCAATATAGATAGAAGTATTCGGTCAAAAATATTGTGATATTTGATGTTGTCTATATCACCCAGTTATAGTTTGAAGGAATGATGTATCTTGCCGATGTGTTGTGAAATGTATTGTATTATAGCGATTTCTCTGATAGAAGCGCTCTAATTTTGCGTAAAGACCACTCTGACTGGCTAGATTTCCACCATTTAGATTATTGTTAAAAAAATAATTTTAAAAACACAAACCTTTTCATGTATTTCAGTTTGTTTAAAGTGGAAGTTCTAATTTACATTTGTTGGATTGCTGTTATTTTTCAGTCCCACTGACAAATTTTGCATTTTGTCTCAAAAAGGTAGTGATACTCACAGTTGTTAGATGCATCATTACCCTAAGTTTATTAAAAAGTTTATTTGATCAGCAAATAGACTGACTTGTTCTGTTAGGAATACCTGAAATTTCTGTATTGGAAAAAACAGTTTGTATGAACAAATGAAGTATTTCAGTTGGTACTGCCTTTTAAAATAAATCTTGGGTTACATCGTTTATGTCATATTTTCTAAGTGTCTTTTTTTCCATAGATTTTTTTATTGCTGCATTTTAGTTAACAAAGTCATTCATTATATGTTGCATATATAACATTGAAATTGCTAATCAAGGTTGCGGTAAAGACATTGCTTACTTCATAGTGATTGACTGTCATCAGTACTGCCAGTAATATGCTCTTTTTTAGAAAAAATGAATACATGGTAGTGTATTTGGGATTATGGTGAAATTCCATTGCTAATTTGGAGAAAAAAAACTATATTGTAGACCACACAGTACTGTGTTTTAGTACATGGTATTATAATAGTAATAAAATGTAAATAAGTTTACAGTAAGCAAACTAGCAAAAACGATAATTTACTGGCAACCCTGCTGCCAGTAAATTACCATAATATAAAGAAATCACAGCAATATACTGTAATTCAGTGCATGGTATTATTATAGTAACATACTGTAGAGTTGATTACAGTAGGAGGACTGTAAAATTAACAGTAAACTTCTGGCAACCCTGCTGCCAGTATTTTACTGTTTATCTACATGACAATCATTTACAGTGCAATCTTAAACTTGCCATACGGGCAATGTAACATTAATGTAAAGTAATGCTAGACTTGTCAACATACATCAAAAAGTGGCAAACTGTGTACACATACACTAATGTGTGTTTAACTTCAAAAAATGAATGTCACATTTCAGCATGGTTCCAGAAATAACGTAGATGTTGCAATATGTTATTGGTAGAGGCTATAAGGTAATGTAAACTTTGAAGGCCCACACATCCAAACTTTATTGTTTTTATAAATATATTGCTAAAGTATACATTTCACATTTATTACACTAGGCTGAAATGTTGACATATATAATGTTTCACCTGTATTTCAGGAGGAATTCTGCAATGCAATAAAACTAGTGGCAAAGTGGGCTGTACCACAGGATGTTTGCTCATAAATAAAGCTTTTAAAGCTCTGTCCCTTTACAAATATTAAAACTACACTAATCAATATTTTGTATTACACAAAAGGATCAAATGACAATGTGCAATGTCAATGGAGTCACTCGCAGTGACAAACAGAGAATTATCACCAACTCTGAAGTTCTCCTCAGTTAGAGTCAGTCAGTCAGAGCCTTATTTCGGCTCATGTTTTTGAGTTTACAGCCCCCCAGCAGCAGCAGTAACTGTTTTTAGTGAAAAAGTTCTACCAGCTCAGCCCCAAACAACAGACAGAGTAATCGGCTTAATGTAGCCACACAGACAGGTTAAGAAGTTAAGAATGCAACTTTCTGTCATCTCTTAACTTTTTTTAAATACTTATTTAAACATTGATATAGCAAATGATACTGAAAAGCTGTTGTCATTAATTGATATTTATGTAGATTTTGTCAGATGACGTTTAAACAACGAAACAATGATTACAGATGTAGTTGTGTAGTCTGAAAAGAAGGACAATAAGAAGAGATTTAGCCATTTTCATGTTTTCAGGTGTTTCGGCAACTGTCTTGTTTTAAGTTCATTCTCTATGGTGGTGGAGGTTACACTCAAACTGTACCAGAGATGTCCTCCTTCAGTGAGCAGACACATAATGAAGACCTCTACAAGGGTCATATCATGTGCGATACAATTTTTAATTAGCAGTGCTGTGTGCGGCCTGTCACCCTGAAATTCACAATCCCTCATTATGTGTGCATACTGAACAACAGCACTGCCAAAAGAACCAATATTACTGTGCTAGTATAGAGGCCTAGGTGGCCTGTTGTTTGCACATTATTGTAAAGAACCCTGCTATGAATCACTACTGGTCATCCAACAAGGACACACATACACACTTCTCTCTGTCCTATCCTGGCCTGGCTTCAACGGGCACAGATGGCCATCTGTGTGTGTGAGAGAGAAAGAGACAGCAATTTTTCTCCACACACATATTGCATACTACTGAGGTATTCAGTTTAAACACGAAATACTGTTCATTCAGAAATTGTGTAAAAACAATATTAGCCTACTCTAACAACTTGGATCGTATTAATTCGGTATCAGTGAAACGGTTTGATACCAATCCAGGAAGTACTTAACAGTTTTTCCATTTACCAGAATACCAGATTGGAGAGGCAATGTAGTCATAGGTGATGTAGATGTCCTTAAAAAGTATTGCAATAAGGACACTAGAAACATCATTGTAGGGAACCATATTCCCCCAGTGAGATGATTTTTTTGTGTGTGTCCTCAATTTGAGACTAGGCGTAGTAAAAAGATAAAGAAATAAAAAGATGAAGGAATTTTCAGGTAAAATGTTACTTCAGTATATTAATTTGTCATGTGCTTGTGGTTCAATGATTCATGCTTTTTCTTATTTATTGATATTTTTCATTTTTAAACTGTTTAAAATGAAAAAATATATACATTACTGATCAGCAAAAAACAGAAAGTGAAAGTGTGTCCTGACCATAGTTCAGTTACAAAATCCTAGTGCACCACCAAGTGTCCCTCCTGCCAGGCTCTGAACCTTCAGTCGCACCAGCCAGAGCAGAGAACTTCGGAGGAGCCAGCAGACACATGTTCATGGTCTCACAGTGTCCAGCGTCGCCCTGCTCCACATTTCCATTACCCTTATCTACTTCCATCACAGTTAGTATTATGCTAAAGTTAATGTCCTGCCATGCTGTTCCCTGCATTTTTGGTCTCCAATGACACAGCTAAAAAGGAAGTGCAGTGATTCAACTGACAAAATGGAATCGACTCGAGGTCTTGCCTTAAAGTAACGACTTTTCACGAACAGACCTGGTGGGTTTTAAAGCTTTTTGTGTGAAAACATCTGTGGCTGAAAACCACAGTGGGGAACAATAAGCTAAAACTAACTATAAAGCTCTTTAAAGCCAAATTCTCTGTAGGTTCATCACTACGAGCAACACCTTTCACACGGTCACCTTGTTTTCACATTATCATTTGATACACTCTTATTGTGCATTACCTGCATTAAAAGGAATAATGTACTCTGGAGGAAAAAAAATTGACAACTTATAGGGCTGCTTCTCCATTACACGTGTAAAAATATGTTGGGGCCCCCGGGCCCCCTTTGAACAAAGCTGGAAAAAAGTGGCGTTCTTAACTCATCTGATTACTTCAAATTCAGTTTCATAATGAAAGCCATTATATAGTGTAACTCTTCACTAAGTTGCAAAATAAAAAGTGGCAGACTTTATTTTTAAAGAAGCAGATTTTTATTTAAAATTACATGAGAGTACATCTTTACCTGTTTTTTTTTTTCATTTTGTCCCTTCTCTTGGTAAATATTAATTCATTTCTCCTGAATGTAAGCAGCTCCCTGTATTATTCTTACACCTGATGTTTATTTGCGTCATGTTTTAAGTACAACACTATGTTTTTACTTTTTGTTCTTATACATGTATAGAGTTACTGTACAATTTTGAGTTTATAAGTGTTTACAGTAAAGTCTAAAATAATGTTCGTGCATCTCTTACACCAAGCAGGTAGCAGGGACATAATGTGATCGTGATCAGCAGGTACAATTCAGAGACTACAATCAAACGATGCAGTATGTTGAAAACAGAATGGTTGCAAGCTGAAAGTGTGTCTACCACTAGCTACTGTACATGTGTCTTTAATTAGACAGTGAATTTTGGAAAGTGCATTTACAAACAAGCCTTCATGGAAATAAAGAAAGTTGCAACGGCTCATTCTAAAACAAATTTAACATCAAGGATATAAAATACAAATGCGACACATGTTGGCTTTTAAGTTTTACATGCTTCTGATATAGGTGGGGTTAGGAAATGATGAAAGAGGACCCCAGACATACAAAATCTGTGAGCCCATAGCCTGCACTACCAACAGTTGCCATACATTTCAGCTGGAGTAACAGCTCCATCTAGTGATCTTGTAGTGAAACACTACATTTTGATTAAATTAACTGGGTCATTTTTCGATTTCTGAACATCTATACGACATTAATTTATGGATGACACAATATTTCCTTAAACTTCACCAGTACACAACAGAGGTCCTAGTTATTCACCAAAAATTAAATAAATAAACTAACAAATAAACTGTGCCTATGGCTCACTACACCATCTCACACATTACACCTCAGGCAAGAAATCTAGTTACTAGCACTAACAAGAACTACAACATCATTCTGTGATTTATAGAATAACAGTTTTAATGTGATTAAGCTGGTAACAGGTAGTTATATAAAGATATTTCAGTCCAGAAAATTGTGCTTTTACACAGAATTTGTTATGTAATGTATTTGTTTTGATTATACACACTTCATTCATGGTGAGACACATTTTTTGCTCAAAACAAATGTAAGAATAAAATAAAAGCTTTGATCATCTATTTAAATAAAGATTGCAAATGGGAAAAGAAAAAATATGATAAGCCTGAGCAATTGCTAAATACTTTCGATATGCAATCAGTGCAAGTTTTAGTAAAGTAAATGTCTGACATTTACCTCAAGTCCTCTAAAACATATCCTAAATTTGACTAATTAATTTCAAAAGGATTTTGTACAGGAGTATTTACAGTTAGACATTTCTGGGGTCAAATTTTGATCACCCTGAAAAATACTTGTTGCAGGAAAAGATGTGCTGCTCTTTATTTATACTGATTTACGATGGACAAGTAGGTGCTCATCTACGATGCTTTCACCTCATGTTGAATATCACCGTCTACATTGGGCAGTGTTTTCATTTTGTAAAAATGTAAAATAACATGATACCAAGCCAGTCCGCCTTTCTCAACACATACTAAAGAATTTCTATCCGTTTTCATGTTGCCATTATAAAATAAATGAAGGAATAAACTCATGACTTTTCATCCAATGTTTTCTTCTACTCCCCCTTCTACCCCAATGCCAACCCCTGCTGTAGTTACTTGTTTGCACAAAGAAATACTCAAACTAAAAAAGTTTTCTAAACTCAATACAAAATTATGTCAATTTCATTTTATCTCTTTATTTCCAAAGTTGTGTTTATCATTTCTTCATGGAAATTTGGAAACAGTGTTGTCCAGTGGTTGGTAGTTGTTAAGCTCTGAGGACAACAGAAAGCAACCCAGTTGCCTTTGTGACAGTGGCACCAAGACCACTGGGAAACGTTGGGTGAGGTTGGGGGGCAAAGCTGCTGGAACCCAAGATGAATCGATCCATATATTAGTTTTATGTTCAAGAAATCTACCCCTATAATTCAAAAATAACGTGATATTAATTTTAGTCCATATCGCCCAGCCCTATCATGAGATATCATATGCACAAGAATGGTACAGATGTGAGGTCACAGGGACCTTGGCTTTTGACCACCAAAATCAAAATCAGTTCATCCTTGAGTCCAAGTAGACGTTTGGGCCAAATTTCAAGAAATTCCCTCAAGGCGTTCTGAGATATTATGTTCACAAGAATGGGACAGAGAGGTGGACAGACGCAGAGGCATAGAAACATTCTGAGATTTTACAAGTTGGCAAGAGCATTTGTTGACAGTGCAGTCAGTCTCAGTCAGGAGGAGATGTGGGAGGCAAAAGTTACCACGTAATCAGAGGAGAGCAGACAGCTGCCAGTCAAACGGCAGGCTGAAGTAAAATTGATACCAGCTGGACACACATTTTACCCAAAACAGCGAGTATTGAATTGAAGTGAAAGTTGAGTATAAATCAGCTGGGCTCAGTACAGAGCACAGAGTCACAGCTCTCTCTGTCTGCTTCCCTAAAACATCCTGTAAATTCATAATCTATTAAACAGACCGAATATGGGAGGCAACTGTATAAATCTTGCCACACCAACTGAAATTATATTATTACTATTACAATGTAATAATAATTGTACTGCAGTTCTGTAGGTCATATCATCTACATATGATCATAACATTATCATCTTAAGGCCATACTTCCCACACATAGTTTGGTTATTAAGAAATACATGCAAAAAGTATGAAAATATTTTTCAAATATTATGGCCCCACCATCTAGTGCTACCACTAAGGGTTGTTTTCATTGCCAATTATTTTCACAATTATTGATCAATAATTTAGTCTAAAAAATGTAAAGAAAAATGTGAAAAATGCTAATCACAATTTCCCAGAACCCTTGATATTGCTTCTTTTGCCCAAACAACGGTCCAAAACCCAAAGACTCTTCATTTACTAGCATAATAATAATAATAACTTTATTTGTATAGCACTTTTCAAAACAGAGTCACAAAGTGCTTTACATTAAAAATGACAAAGAAAAGCAGAAAATGTTTGACATTTTTGCTTGAAAAAAACAAAACAATTAAGTGGTGATTCATTTTCTTTTAATCGACTAATCATTGCCGCTCTACCACCACTGGAAAATTGAAACACTAAAAGAGAAATGTACATTAAGTTTTTCTTCACACAGTGGTGCTGGTGTGGAATTGGAATGAATTTGTGCATTACCCGATGCTCTGTAAGAGCAATCCAAATTTAATTTATTACTGCTGGAATTGTTTGTTGTGACAGACCCAAATCACCACTGTTGCATAGCTGTACTTTATGCCACAAAGTGCAAGGCTGCAAGGAACTGATTTCCACACATGTCAAACAGGCAAACAGGCCTAAAGCTTCAGCTTCATCAAAAACCATCAAAAAGAGATGGTGAGATAACATAAATTCTTCTTTCTGTCAGTCTTATCTTTATCTGTCTGCATATTTGTATGTATGCTCATATCTTTATCTGTCATAGATTTTATGTGTAGGTGGGTGTCTTATGCAGGCTTGAGCAGTTGATCCACTCAAAAGAAACATAAAAAGGATTTGTCTAAAGATATTTTATCTGGAACTTTCGATGATTGTTGATAAAAGTTCATGGAAATCTACTACAACACAGGTGCAGGGAGCTCTTGGGCTGCTTATTTACATACACTTTACACAACCACCCACATAGAATTCAGTATATGCGGCTTAAAACTAAAATGATGATGATGATGATTAGGGTCTGAGCACCCTTAATGCAAAGTCTGACTCAATTACCTGCAGGTACCCAAGAAATAACACATTGTACCTCCTAATAACCAAAACTGTCGGCCCTCTTGTTTCGAAGTTCTTGCTGTTTGGCATCTTGCATTCATTTTTTTATTGTTCTGTCTCTGTCAGTAATGTCATCTAACATTACCAGTTCTTGAAGAAAACACATTTATGGATGAAATTCATGTACAATCAGTACACTGAGATGAGCAGCACAATGACATTTCCAAAAAGGTAGTGCTGTGGATGTAATGCTAATGTTACTTTCAGTCGGCTATCTTTCCTGGTGCTATTGGAAGGAATGAATAAGTTCCAGGATCAATGTAAAAAATGAAAAATGACTAAAATCTGACTGAAATTAAGGCTACGTCCACACCAATGCCTGAAAACGCATATCCATGACCATTCACGTACATTGGGCATGCCCGTGCCGGTGTTCGTCTTCTGCTTATGTAGGCAGTAGTAGCACGATAAAATGCAGACTTCAATGACATAACAGCTAACTCATTTAGTCTCCTGTCAACAGTGTCATATCCCCTTTATACCCTCTAGTTGCTTTAACTTCCAGGGAAAACAGAAACACGAGATGATAGGTCACAGTGAGAGTTTCTGCCTGAGTGAGTCAGAGAGATTTTCATCTGCTATGATGGTTGTTTTACAATCAAGACAACAACTCCCATGATCCCATGCTACTTCACGACACACGATGAAACTACATCTTTTGAAATTGCTTACTGTGTGTTTTGACCCCATTGTTCTGATAACCAATAATTACCAAGCCAACAAAACCTTCCATATTAGACTTAACCTCTGTGGAGCTAGACAGTGGCCAACAGTTGGAGGCATTTTGTTAAACAAATCAGATGCTGCCTCACCTAATCAAATTTTCATCCTTACTTTCACATGATTTGTAGGACAGTTTGAAGTCAGCTTCAAACTCTGAAGGGTAATATATCTGATATAATAACAACATTTTTTGTTTCTATATCACACGTTACCAGAGCCCAAGGTAATGACTATGTTTTAGAGCTGTAAAGGGAGGTTCTTTCCCTCATTCCCTGTTCCTTTTAGGCCTGCAAAAACGATTTCTGAGTTACTTTCAACATTGATTAATCAATTACATTTTTCAATTTTCATTTAATCTACAAAATGTTAAAAAAAATGAAAGTTGCTGGTATTAAATTTGGATGAATATGACACAAAGAACAGCAGCAAATCCTTACAATGGAAAGCTGGCACTAAAACTAAAGCTAATGTTTAGTGTTCTCGATAAATGACAAACTGATTATCAAAGGACTCAAGGAACTAGAGCTAAGAACTAGGCCTGATGTATTGAATGGCACAGCACATGGACACATGCACGTCCAAGCAGCCCAGTAATCATCGGTCTCCATGCTGCTATATGAAGTTCCTCCTTCCTGTAATTAATAATTGAAAGAAGGTGGTTTCTAAAACAAATAGGTCATTGTCTTCCTGCTTCCTGCCAGTGTAGGAAGCCAACTCTGCCAGTCTACAGTGGCATCTGGATAACAAACACTATGCTTATCATTCTAAATTCTAATTTGTTTTTCAGTTGACACAGCTTGAAAATGAAAGAGAGACAATCACCCTGTAATTTTCAGATTGTTGCAGTCATGCATATTTATCAGCTGCAGCTTCAGTTGGCAGTGATGGAAACATAACAAGGGGGTGGACACCCTCAGTCAGCATTGAGTTTGAAAGAGAGACTAAAGCAAAAGATATAAAAAAAAAGTAACTGCCAGGACGGGCAACTCATTTCTGTTCAGTGCTCTGATGCATTTGGTTCTAGTACTGAATGTTAGCAAAGTCAGCTAAACTTCTTTTGAACCAGATGCTGGAACAACCCAAGACCCAAGATTAACTAAAATCTAAGGTATTCAAAGTTTTAAAAGGCCAGGCCTGAAAGAAAGCCGATTTTTGCTAAGTTAAACTTTGTGATACAGGTCCCATCCAGGCGTGTAAGTAACATTAATTAGCTGATTTGGAAGATTGAACATCAACAGTAAGTGTTAACAATCGTTGCCAGAGTAACTGACTAGTTGGTGTCATCAGGTCGGTCAGTCAGTCAATCAGTCACACCACCCAGCCCTAAATACGCACTATGTAGCAAGTAAACCATTTCACGAATGACTTCCTCTTTTTATTTAGCCATGTACTGAAGGAGGTGTACGCAACTGCCAGGCCAGCCTAACTAGAACAGCCTGCACGATAGGTGGTATAAGCAAACACCTGCATTGAGTAAAGAATGGAATGGAAAAGACAGGCAAAGGTAATGAAATGTACCATGTAGAAACTTTGGTGTTAGGCTGGCCTGGTGGTAAGAAGAATTATCCTGTTTTGCTGAAGATCAGTGCAACTGCCATTAAGTCCTTTCTTGTTCTTAAGCACAAGGTGAAAATAATACAAATGATCTTACAAAAAATAATTAAGAATGAAAACAAGAGTTTTCACAACAAAGAAAAGTGACATTCTCCACTCTGCTGAGAAGATTATCATTATTATCAATATCATCTAAACTAACCTACACCTAAAAAGAATGACAGTGCTGATCACATGAAAGAATCACTGAAACTGAAACAAGCTGAGAGAGGTAAGTAATGTTACCTTTAGGCCATATCACTGGTTTCCCCAGGTGTGCTGAAAAAAACCACGGCCTACAGGCAGGTCTAAGGGACAGGTGTGTGTGTGTGTGTGTGTGTGTAAGAAGTGGTGGCACTCAGCTGCCGCTGCAGTCAGTTTATACACACCAGCTTGTCAAACTGTCATTCATTATGGCCTTGACTACCGAACATTACCAAGCAGTGTGCTAGACACCGTTAGCTTGAGCAATTGCAACATCCCATTTCACTGCCATCAAGCTCGTTGGTAAACCGCAAGAAAACAGCAGGGGGTTGAGATGACGCATCAAAACATGGTGTAACGGAATGTCAGTAGCGTTCATTTTCAAATTTCTGCTCAACAACTCGCCGAAACTGTTAGCACCGTTAGCTACCATTAGCTGCACAATGATAACAAGCTGTGGAGTCCCACAGCCACACCCACAAATTATGTTTACATTTTGACAGGTCACCAGTCGTCCATCAATACACAGAACCCGGAAAATCCAACATAACCCCAGTTTTACTATAGGTGCATTCAGCTGGTCAATTTTGGCCTGTTAGCTAACAAGCCAGCTAGGCTCGTGCTTCATTTCAACACCATATAGCCTTGTGGGCTAAAATTGTTAATGTTAGCCTGCCGGTGGCTAGGGTAGCTAAGCTAATGTTACTCTCGAACAAAAGGTCTCATAATGCAGAAAATGCATCCAAACACATAGACATTATGATTAGTAAGGGCTTTCTAAGAAGCCATATAATCTTACCGAAGAGTGGGACCAACACAAGCCGTGTCAGTGCTCTCAATTTCCTGTAAAATCCGCTCGTGCTCCGTTATACACTCCATGGTTTCATTCTCCGCCATGATTGTTGTGTGTATTCTGGCTATCACTGCAGCTACAGCGGGGCAGTTTACAACGCAGTATCAGGTCTGGCCTGTGGGGGGCGCTCTACAGCCGTAATGAATTCAATGTCAGCTGTGTTTCCACGTATCCTGAATATCATTGTAAAGTTGGCCGACATGGAAAACCATACTGCTGCTTTGTCGTTGTTTGTCGTCTCCATTGTAGAAATGTATCAACCAAGTTATTAATATAATTAAATTGGTTAATTATTTTCCACAATAACACAATAATTACAAAGTCTGTCTTAATTAATGCACTCTACAAAATCACATTAATTGACAGAGATCTGATACTTAATAATACCATATGTGTTTGTGTGTTTACTAAAAAGAAGCCCTGTGATACTGATACTGCCTTGTCTTTGATCAGTTCTAGTCTTTTTCAGAGAATATAGTAATTACACACCTGTAAATCAAAATACAAATTTAAAGACTAATTTCACACCCAAAACATCCAGAGTAGGCATTGGTATTTCTTCCAGCCATGAGTGTCTGCAGATTGTAATATTAGTCTGCACATGGCCCCAGAGATCTCGACCAGTCAATTGGTTGAAGCCTGACAAGCTACTCATAATTTCTTTGAATGTTCAAAATCTATGTTGACGAAAAAATAGAATAATAAAGAATATTATATTATTATAATTGTGCTGAAAGTGCTATTACACCTTTGGCATTTACGGTGGAATATAAAATGTATTTGTGCTTTCTAGGTTGTTGGTATCTCTTCATGTGCACATTAAGCTCAATCAGCATTTCAAATTGCTCACTTTGTAAGTCAGGTTACTGAGCTCACCATCAATTGCGGTCAGATGAATTTTTCAAAAATCTGTCCCCAACATTGCATGAGTTTACCTTAATGTGGTTCCCAGAGGCAGGTCCACAGATTCCAACTCGGCAAAAATATTCCCAAAAGCCTTCTCTTCTTCTTTGTTCTCCTCTTCAGTTTGACTGGGAGGGTCAGGTAAAGCAGCATGCACCCTGTCACTGGCCATTTCTCTCTTCAGACTCTAAGTATGAGGACTAAATATCTGCATATGTGAAAGAGAAGGAAACCGTGTGTCTGTGTGTGTGTGTGTGTGTGTGTGTGTGTGTGTGTGTGTATGTGTGATGTGAATTCCAGGGCACCTGCTATGGTCAGCAGAAAAATAGTGAGCAACAGGGAAATGAGACCTTGTGATTTACTGGACTTTGAAGCCAACAAAACTGCACACTGGGTATAGATTTAGTTCATCTACTGTAAACCCAGAAGAATTACCATGAAGAAGCCCAGCCTTTTGGCTTTAATCACCTTTGCAGATTCAAAACACAGTCAGTCACAATGTACTAAAGTACTGAAATTCTAATTGGCAAAACAGATTTGTTTTAAACTATATATATATAATTTATTTATTTTTTAAACCTCTGGTAACACAGAACCTGTCTGAGGTAAAACATTTGGGTGTCACCAAAAAAAGCACTGACTCTCATCTTCGCTCACCTGAAACATACAGCAAAGGTCAGATCATAAATTGCTCTTCCATATGCTTTGGTTTTCTCTTGCCTTGACTTTTAATAAGAGACTGGAGCTACAACTAAATGGAGACAACAGGGTTTTAGCAACAAACAAAAAAACATAAATTGAATGTAATATGAAGTATGACGCTTGTGTCTTGGTCACTGTGGCCATTCAGCTGTGTCATATGCTGGCAGTGTTGGAAGAAACTTTCAGTTCTTCAATCTTTAACACAGTAAAAGTATCCATCCATCCATCCATTATCTGTACATCTGTACACTGCTTAATCCTCTGCAGGGTCGCGGGGGGCTGGAGCCTATCCCAGCCGACTTAGGGCGAAGGCAGAGGACACCCTGGACAGGTCGCCAGTCCATCGCAGGGCAGTAAAAGTATCTCCATGTAAAAATTATATATATATACAAAAGAAACGAATACTAAAGAGTCCTGCATTCAAACTGACTACAGAAATATTACTATCGATTGTCATCATCAATGTCAACAGCTTAAGTAGTAAAGGGCCAAGTTCCAAAGACACAGAATTCTGCACTTCCCATAATGCACTTAAATAATGTTTGTTATACCCTCTTTACCTGGGCAATATTTCAAACTCCACACCTCCAACTTATAATGGATTTTTTATGTGTATTACAAAATGTGTACTTTGCAAGCCCAAACGGAAATGACACTTACAAGGTTACTATGACATCATCAGGGTTATTTTGTCGATGAAGCTCCTCTGGAGCCACAGAAGACATTAAACAACTGTTTTTACAGGCTGAACAGTACTCCTCATGATCAATAAACTGACCTTCCTGTGTAACATTAGTGGAGCAATTTCACTTTAAGAGTCAATGTAGTCATTATGAAGGCCCATTTCAGACATATATATTGTTATGTAGTATATTATGATTTAATTTTTAATAAATGTTGGATTCATTAAAATGGATACAGCGTCTTGTAGTTGGTGAATGTGGAGCGAATTCGAACTACTTTAAATATAGGTAGTTTAACTTACTGCATTCATTTAAAGGCCAATCATGTGGTTTGTATGTAAAAGCCAACTATAGCTTCTAATATGTAGTCTACTCCATCCATCCGTACACATCACTGTCATCCAGCTTACCTATATCCACCTGTCCTTTGTGAGGCCACAGAGGGCTGGAGCCTTTCCCATCTCAAACTGGGTAAACCTGGAGAAGTCACCAGTCTATCACAGGGCTGACACATCTAGACCGGTCAACCATTCACACATAGATGACGACAAATTTTAGTCAGAGGGTTATACAGTATGTTTCTGGAAATTTCCCCATTGTAAAGGAATATCTCATCTTATCTTAAGGAAAAACTTTCAAAAAGACCTTCAGTAAGAGAAAAAGGGTGAAAAAGAATTCTTTCCCCATCTGACCACTTCTGGAATCAAACCCTGCAGCTAGCCAGGGTGCCATTGTACTACAGTACTATTGTATGTGTTGTTAGTTAATTTCCACTTATAGAAGGTTCTATACAAATACTGTAGGGTTTATTATTATTATACTGTGTGTCCACGTTTGTGTTTGTACGTGTGTGCTTTTGCAATCAGCCAGAGATTTGAGTTACCTTACATTAGCCTATTATTTAGTCGTTAGGTCATAAGCTGTAATAAATAATATTTGGCATACTGTGAGTGAGCCACTCAATGAGCATGGATAAAAATAAATGGTAACACAGAAAGGTCACTGCATTTTTTGAAACTTCATTTTGAGCAAGGCAGCAGGCCTTGACCAGCTTACACAACCACTTTCTATTTCCTGCTATTCTTCTTGAAATGGATTGGCCCATTAGGAGTGTGGACGTTGTAGTTAACAATAAGCCCTCTACAAAAGCCCTGACTATGAGTTTCCTTATTACTCCACCAAAAACAAGAAGTGGGTCACACATACACCAGCAGCATAGGAAATGTGTCAGAGTTGCAGGAACAGACACACAGATGGCTTGATGCTATACAATGGGGGAAAGAGAGGTAGGGATGCATATAAAGATATAGGGTGA
The DNA here is from genome assembly GCA_025331565.1 of Holacanthus passer. Lineage (NCBI taxonomy): Eukaryota > Metazoa > Chordata > Actinopteri > Pomacanthidae > Holacanthus > Holacanthus passer. Next base: position 1,004,393 of record JAFREQ010000099.1, on the reverse strand, counting down.
CAGATTGATGAATGGAAAATGCATATAAAGCTTTATTTCTCTCTCCTTCACACACACACACACACACACACACAAATACATTCCAGCTCTATCGCCAGACAATAGCATTGCCAATATTCCTAAAATTCTCCCTGCAATATATTGCAATATATATGCAATATATGTTCATGGCAAATAGTTAATACATCCATGTCTGTGACAAGGCTCAAATTTTGGTCTCCTGCATGAAAGTCAGATGTGCTACACCTCCATCCACACCCTTACTTTCCTCCTCACAACATAGAGGACACACTACTGCCTGCATTGCACACTGGAAGTAAATCATCAGTTGTTGAATTGACCTACTGTATATAGATGTAATTCCAGGCAGAGGGAGATCCTTATAATCTCCCAATCCTTCCTCTCAGGGCCATAGCTAACACTGAGGACACTGAGGTCATATCCTCTGCATCTTTTCTGGGAATTCAAGGTTTTAAGAAACCTATTGTGAGTTTCCGTTCTACACTTGTACACACAAATGCCAAATCTAGTATATATATTGAATATATTAATATAATATATTAAAACTGCAAGGTTACACTTGCCACAGCTGCGAGATGAGGCGGAGAAAAGGCCACGCAATCAGAGAATCATGATTCATTTCATACCCACAATGACTGGTTAAAAATAGTTGTAGTTGTCATTACCGAAGCTGCTCCCCATAACACACTGTTTTATCTGGCTTCCACCTGCCAGACTGATGTCTCATAGTGAAAACTAAGCTTGTGAATTTAAGGCTGGCTTTGCAAGGTCAGGTCCAACCCCATTCTATAGATTGATAAAACCATGTATTTCATGAAAGTCATGATGGCCAAGAAAACTAATCAATGAATACAGGATTCAGCATTTCTTTACCCAAATTTGATTTCAGTCAGCATGGAGAGGAAACAGCCTTTTCTTTTCAATGTATTCATTAAATTAATTAAAATGTTCCATTTCTATTATTATTGTTTTTTGATATGCACAATGTCTTACTTGCTAAATGTTTATCCTGATATTATAATTCATCATTCTCTTTATTCGCACACTGTCACACTCATGTTGTCATGTTTTCTTTAGTTTTCATATTTTTTGTTACACTTCCTGTTTCATTTTGTGTTACTCTCCTCTTGTTTCAGATCTCCACTTCCTGCCTTTGTGCATTTCCCGCCTCTGTGATTGTCTGCCCCACAGTGATTGGTTTCATCTGCGTCTCATTGTCCTCCCTCTCCAAGTGTATTCAGTATCTGTACTCCATGTCTTCTGTGCCAATTCGTCTTCATCCTTTACGTCAAGCATCCCAGCAATTCCTCGTGTTTCGAGTTCCTGACTGCTGCTTGTCTTTTAACCTTGCCTTTGACTAGCCCTGTTCTGGATGTTCGCCTGATCTGCTGCCTGCCTGTACGCCAAACCTTTTCACTCCCGTTCTCCTGTTGAGTCCTCTTTGATACACACACAAAACAAAAACTGCTATGTTTTTTCCTGTCTATTAAACATTTTTGCAGGTGCTTTTAAAGAATGTTGGTTGAGTCTATAAGCATTTGCTGACTTGCACAAACATATAATTGAAAGGCTACCTGAATACATACAACATTATAGAATTTTAGAGGCAGGTTGTTTGGGATAATTTGACTAATGACCTCAACATTTCTCAAGTGGCTACAACCCTGCTCCCTCTATCTCTTTCTGTCTTATACACACAGAAGCGTGTTCACAATATGTAGGAAATGGCATTGTGTTTAAAAGGGCCAGTTAGAAGACTGTCACAGTCTGTTCAACAGATGTAAATATGTAATATAAATGCTCCTGAGTGTAAGTGGTCATTTCTTCAGTGAAAGGCACAACAGTAAAGTGATAATAGTGCCAAGTGTCTGACAGTTGCACTTGTGGTGGAGAACTGGATTTGGCTCCTTTCTGATCACTGACTGTGGAGCCGAGAAACTGAACACCATTCTGCTGTTGACCTCTGGATGTCTAATTACACATCCTGTCCTTTATCTTTGCAGTTTACAGAGTTTCCTGACTTGTTTTACAGCCACTAAATGACTTGGCTTCTACTTTTACACAATCCTATTTTTAGTCATCAACAGTTCCATGTAAATTGTAAACCATGGTCCTGGATGTGGGTTGTTTCATTTTCACTGTATTTTAGCTGTATATGGTTGAATCATCATCATCATCATAACATTGCTTCACATCCTTTCTGAGCGCACACACACACACACACACACACATGATTTTGAGCAGGGAACTTCAAGTTCCTTGTAGTTGCTGAAAGATAATATGGCTTATGTAAGATGTAAATAGGAAGCAGAAATGAATGAAGAAAGCTGGGGCAAAGTGGGTACAAAAAGCCGTAGTTTTAGAAAAAAAAATCTTAACTCTAAGTCTACTTGCTATTTGTTGCCGGAGCTTTCAACCACATCTCACGAAGACAGCGAAAATGAGATTTATTTATAACCGTTCAATGTAAAGAATGAATTGGTTCTCAGAACAACCCAGGTAAGTGTTTGACATCAGAACGTCCCCAGTAAACTTTGGAAAGATGATGATAATTCATATCAAGCGATAATCTTGTGTATATGTGTCCCTTTTGAAAGTGAATACTACATGGATCACAGCTGTGAAGGTCTACTGTGAGCTGTCACTTCTCTCCATGTGCTCTTCCTTTGCTCGCTCTGCCAGCTTCCTGCCAGGTTCCTGTGTCTGTCCGGAGCACAGACTGCCATTCAAATGCTGACCTCCATTGAAAGTTACACTCCAAACAAATAGCACTGACGGACATCCTGGAATAGAGACAGTCCACTGTTGGGCCAGGGAGCCATCCAGATGTTTCAAAGGAGGCAAGGGGCTAACTAAAAGTAAAAAACATAAAAATGTGAAGCCCTTTACATGTATTAGTTGCTTTGTTTTGCCAATTTGGTGCTATTTTTTGCATATGTGCTAGCAATGGCAATAGTACGCCGAAAATCAAAGAATAAAAAGAAGATGAAGAAGAGGAAGACGTACAAAGTATCAGGCACACAATGACGTCTTCTAACAACTCAGAAATCGCCCTATTTAGGCTGCATGGTCCAGCAGCCAATGCATATACACCAGTACATTTCGGGGTACATGGGGATTGACTCAGTTTTGTTGGCCAGCCTCAAGTGGCCATTTAAGGAACTGTTTGGGCACTTTTTTTTAAAAAAAGAAAAAAAGAAAAAAAGTTTTATTAACAATAATCTGACAAACTCAAGATGTCAGCTCATAGCAACTGTACTTGTACTAATGCAGCAGTACAAATCCAGTACAAGTACCTGCAAAGAGGAGGGGAAATGTTCTACAGTATGATTTATATTTGTATTAATTAAAATTGTGATGATCAGAAGTACAACAATACACAGTAGCTGGTAAAACAAACAACTAATTCCCTTGATTACCTCTTTCTCATAATAATGAACATACAGCACTTTTCAGCGGTGTTGCTTTGACTGATTTGCATTGGGCAGTGATTATGATAACTTCATTCATAACCTCATCATAAAGTTAATTCGTCATCACCATACCACCATACGACCAGAGCAGCTGCAGTTTAACTGTGGTTCAGCTCTGCACTCATGCAACTGCGTTAAAACCCCTGCGAGTTCCAGTTGAACTGAACTCATTCTAAACCATAGCTAAGGCTCTTTAAATGGCTAGTTAGCCCCCTTGGTTCCACAACAGTGTGCAAATGAGGATGCCCCACTATAGGAATATATCATGCTTGTGTTGGTTTGTCTCATTCATCCAAGGGGTGCAACATCAATGCAAAGCCCATAACAATATCTAATGGAATAAAGGATTTTTTCTCGCATTTTGCCTTTATTCCTCAATCACTCTTTAGCCTTCTCCATCACTTCCAATTACATCTGCTTTCTATCATTCATAAAATTCTTACATCATGATACCTGGTCAATTGTCTTTCCGCCCATATTCTTTGAACCAACTTTTGGATGCTACTCTTTTAATATCATTGTGTTCACATCATTCTATCTTTCAAACCTACTATTTCACAAACCACCCACCTCCCAATAATGATCTTTAAACAGACAATCTTGAGACTTAAAGGAGACTTTACATGGAAAACATCCCAGCTTTTTTTCTGGTTGTGTTGTCGCAGTTTTATTTGTGCAGTTGCAAGTTCAAAGTGTTTGTAGTTGCTTCTTTTATATTCTGTGTGAGGTGTGTATATTTACTTCAACCATTTACTAAGTAGCAGTACATACACCATTGATTTGAAGACCATCATGTACCTACTCCTGCTGCTGGACTTTATCATCTTATTATCTTCACAAAAGGCTTTTTGCAAATGCTGTAGTTAACAGGCGTTGTTTAGTGCTTTATAGTACAGGTACTTTCCAGTACTACAATATTGAGGTTTATCTGTTGTTGCAAATGTCTGTTTGCAGTAAACAGCTTCAAATTACAGCTGGATTTCCACCAGTAAGACATGATCTGACTGTCATGATCTCTGAGGCCATATTTCGACCCAGATATGACAAGTTTCAAAATTACTTTTATTGTCTCTCAACAGAAACTTGTTGATTAATTGTGAAAAAAGAGCCAGAAATATCAATACCTTACAAACCTGCTAATAAAGGCACACATGTGAGTCTGAACTAAAATCTCACATTCTCACTATACATTAAATGCCATGTTATCTGATCTATTTTTGTTACTGGGATACTGAACTTCCTAGTACCAAAAAAACTTGTCAGTGGTATTTGCTTGTGTGTATTATTTATACTTTGAACTAGTTTGCCTCCACCCTCATAAAATAGTTGAAGCAGCTGTGAAGACTGTGAAGCAGCAGTGACTGATGCTGATCTGCAGAGGGAGCCACAGGAGCCACATTTCAATCTCTAACATCAACCAGCATCATAGATATTAGGTCTCATCTTAGCGTCTCATCATCAAGCAAGTGTTACACACAATAACATGTAGAGCTTGTTTGCATACTATTATGCCGTTGGATGGCATTGATCACACACTTTATATGCTTATCTTATTCAACCTTACCTTGCACTGGTTATAAAGAGTACAAGGGCAGCATGATTGGAAAAAGCATTTTAAGCTTTTGCATGATAAAAATTAAATCTATATTACTCTAAAACTTTCCAAACAATGTTACAATATGAAATATATGGAAAATAATACATACTGTAATGCTAACTGAAAAGATTTATTTTTTTCTATTTGAAATGGTAAATGGCTGCACTGATACAGTGCTTTAAACCAAAGCACTCAAAAAATTGTATTTTGATCATTGGGAGTGATTTTGAGTCTTGCCCAAGAACCAATCGACAGGCCAGGAGGAGTTAGGGCTAGAACAGTGTGATCAGTGGATGAAACAATCTACCTCTCACCTACTTATTACAGTACTGAAAAAACACCTGCTGCCCATAAAGCATTTTCCCCATTGACCAGAATTTATGAGAGAGATATGTATAAAACTGACTTGGCACCTCCAAGTCCAAACTACAAATCTTTAAACCATGAAAGTCAAATACTTGTTTCCCAGAGCCTAGAATGTGTTCATGATGTGTCATCTTGATGTAAAGTTTATGGGACAAGCAGACACATGAATATGTGCACAGAGGTAATCTGAGAAAAAGATTGGTGAGCAACTTTCATTGGAATACGTGAGTGTCATGTTGTTGAGTGTGGTGTGCAGTACTCATAATACAATACAGTGGCCTCTGTACGCTCACATTCAAACAGGTGACCTAATGATGGCATCATGAAGAGAACATTAAGTAAATAAATCAATGTGTCACAGTTCTTATTTTACCACTCGTGGCCACAGTGGTGGTTCAATAACGGACAGGTTCAGTGTTCTTTCACTTATAATGGAGCAGGAGAAGGTGTGTAAGCTAGATAACTATTAATGTTTCCCTTCTAAAAGAGAGTGTTTTAAAATTATTTCAATCAGTTGCAATTATGCTCACTGAAAGAATGAAAACACTGTCAATTACAACTTGTTAAAGTAAAGTATGGTTTCTTTCCTACAAAGAGCGACAATGTAAAACAATTTTAAAAACCCATAAAGAACATAAAGACAAAAACTGAACAAAAGCTGTATATGCTTAATGTGCTTTAGTGACTGGGAATGTTTTCCTTGAAAGAGAGCTCTCTCAACTGAAACAGTAGCAGCATGATTTTTCTTTTTGGAGCCAGTTAGGAAGCTGATGATTAGAAGTGATCTGATGGTGAAATTCTTTAAAAATCGGTACTGTAAAACTGTTTCTACAAACTGAATGCAGCTCGTTTCGAAATGCCAGTGTCTTCCATTGGAGGGAACAGTCATGGACAGTGGGCTTGGCTTTGAAAAGGTTGTTCTAGGTTGGTCTCTGTGAAGAGCTCTTGTCAGCAGGACAAGAAGCTCTGACGGGTCTTTGAGTGTCTCTCTCAGTGTCTAGTTTACTCAGCCACATTCACCACTTACACTGACACACTCACATACATACAATACAATACACACACACACACACACACACACACTTGATTTTTGCTCAGCAGACATAAAACTCACAGAGGCTGTTAGCTGTGTGTTAGCTGTGTCTCCTGTCTCCTTCAAGTGGACAGGAACCAGGAGGAATGTGTACACACACTTCTTATCACTTTATCTCTCTCTCTCTCTTTTTCTCTCTCTCTCCATTGTTTTTTTTTTTTTTGTATCTCAGAGTACTGGCAGGTAATTTTTCTATTTCCACAAAATTCTGATCATTTCAGAGTCCATTAACTGCTATAAAGTAAGTCTTACACATTTCTCTTCTCAAGAGTAAATACCAAGGTTTCAGATGTCTTTGTCTCATGAACAATGGCATTTAAAGACTCAACTCTCCTCATGTTCAAAGTGTTCAGTGGCTATCAGTAGAGAGACTGCTTATATTGTTTAATGTGTGTAAGTGAATACATGGATTCCTGTAGACCCACGGTGGAAAGCAAATGTTTTCAGGAAGGACATCGTTTTACCAAAAGTATCCTGACACTAAGTGGAGCAGTCTGCATGCTGAATGACAGTACCTCCCAGACTTGTGATTAGCTGCAGTGTAGTCTGTCTGTCTGCACGGCTGTGGACTCCTCTTCACCTCTGTTTCTTTGAATGAAGAGGTCAAGCTCATCCTGCTGCGCAGATTTATCAAACACTGAGAAGAGGAAGTCAAACAAAGATAATGGCCTCCCTCTGCCTTCTGTAGGCTCAAGACTGGGCCAAACAGATTCTCAGCTTGTTGATGTTCAGATATAATTTCACAGCTAATTGTATATTACCAATATCCAAACAAATAAGAACATGCAGATGTGGAAAAGGTCTTCAGATTAAGTTACTTCACCTGTGAGGTTATACAAAAAGAAAAGAAGCAATGTTGTGAATGGTTGACAAAGCTATCTCACAGGTCCATTTAGTAGCTGTTCTGGAGCTTTCAGTCATATCACATTAGTTTTATCAGTTGATGGACATGTTTACCTGTGTGCTGATGAGGATCATGTGATATAATCAAATGCTCCAGAGCACCTACTAACTAGACCACGAGGTGAGATAGTTCTGTCAACTGTTGTTTCCAAGGTCAAGAATGAATTTTCAAAGTCACTTCATGAATATTTGAGCATAGATTATAAACTTGGACGTGGATTTTCTGGAGAGGACTTTCCCTGACAGGCGTGAGCCGGGAGACATGGAAGGTGTGTGAAGCCCACTTTCTGGGCTCCGCAATGACGGGCAGGTCCTGTGTGGACAACCAAACGCTGTGCCCGGAGGTGTAACAGGGCATTCGGCATCAGTGTCTGTCTGGTCACAGAGTCTGTGCTGGAAAGCAGATGAACAAAATCAACAGTTGATAGCAACTAGCTGGAGAATGGCCTGACCTGGACTGGACTGCAATGAAATATACTGACATTTGGGCAGACACACCCTTCTTCTTGCTTTAACTTTCTCCAGACACATCTGACCTGATGTTTAGTGATGGTTTAAATTGGTTTATTTTTTGTGTGTGTGGAAAAAAAAAACCGAGGGGAAATGCAAATGCTCACAAACTCAATCCACTAATTCAGAGCAAACCAATGACAGGTTTGAAAACGCCCAAGATACAACTCATGTCATAGGTCCAGTATTTGTGCTTGCATTGTTTGAAGTGGAGGAATCAGTCGAACTACAATTACTTCAATTCTGTACAAACAGAATAAGAAAGTAAAGTAGCAATCAAACACCGGTGCCCCAGGTTTGAGAATTCTCAGCCACCCTACAGATGTTCATTTTGTCGCGAGCAATTGTCTTATCATTCCTATTAAAAGAAATGAATTTCAAATAAAATGCAGTGTTTGCAGTAGTGATACAATGCAATAAAATTACATTAACTTTAGGCAGTACTGTTCTAGAAGAACAGGGACTACAAACACACCCTGACCTCAGCCCCAGATGGTCTGGGCTCAGCCCCAGACCTTGTCAACTCCTAGAAACGCCCCTGTGTGTGTGTGTGTGTGTGTGTGTGTGTGTGTGTGTGTGTGTGTGTGTGACAATATATGCACGCTAATCCAGTCTGTCATGGTTGTGAAATTGACTTCTCGTTCATTTAGAATGGGGAAGTGAAAGAGAGGCAGAGATATGCACACACAAATACATAGACACACAGACACACACACACACACACACGCAGGGTGTTCAGTAAAGCAGTCATATGCTCTAGCAGACACATGTGTGGTCTCAGATAGCTTGTTGTTTTTGAACAGGGGAACATGTGATGTTGCTGATAGGCAAATCTTCTGGTTACCATCACTGACTTCAGACTGTGGAGAAGAAGCGACCACTCGACTCAACAGACACAGAGACACACAGAGACAGAGTGTAAAGGAGAGAATCACGGGCTACCATTTTTTATTGGTGAAGGTTGTCAGGTGTACATGTACATAACCTAAAGGGAGATCTGCAGACAATACTCAGGGTTCAAAAAGCCACCTGATAGCTTTGTTTTGGTTTTTGAGTACTATTTTTTATCTATAGTTAATATTACACTAAATGAACATCAGTTCACAAGGGCATGTCCAGGGAGTGTGCTGGGGTGGCCCATGGAGCAGACACCCCAGATGCCACCCCATCATCCTGCGATTGCCTATCTGCCCAATCAGTTCGAACCAACAGTCTTAAACCTGAGGGGCAGCAATATTACATTTGTATGCATACACATGTGTTGTGGTTAGTAGGTCTATTTGTCTTTCAAATTAAAATTTTAAACACAGGAATGAAAGAAACCGTAAGACGCTGCAATGTTAGTAATTAAAGTAGATATGAGTGGTGGAGAAAGAATGTATAAATGAATGCTGTTCTGATGACAAGTCTAACGGTTGAATTTCCATCACATTTCCTGTAGATGATCACTAGATTGAACCCTGCTTTGATGATTCCAGGGCCTTTCTTCTGGCACCATCCTCTCATCACGTTATCAACTCATGATATCTGATAACCTCACAGGCACCACTCTTACACCAAAACTCCTGCTTGGACACTACAGGATACATGCACAAGACAGATCAGAGGAAAAACACATTTTGTAAAGCAGTGCCGCGCACTATCAGACAGAAGTCAAGTACTGTTACCTACAAGGTGGTAAGGCTTTAAAGTCAACAGTGCCATGAACCTGCATTTGGATTAGATTTGGATTTATTAATGAGTAATTGACATGTTAAATGTACTTTTCAGCAATCTTGTCAACCACCTACCTATTTATCCCTTCAGTTCTGTAGTTTCACTCCACCTCCTCCTCTTTTCTTTCAGTCGCTGTGATGCAGTTCTAAACAAAGTGGGACTGGAAGGAAGTGATAAAACAGCACATCCTGTTACCCACATTGTCTCAGATAACACTTTCCATGGATAACAAGAATGCAACAGGGTCCGTGGAGAACTTGTTTTCTGACATGAAATCACTCACTGATTGTACAATGAACACAGAGCTGACCGTCGACAGAGCCAGAGTTTAAAACTGAAGACCTTTAGTTTGGAACTATAAAAAACATAAACAAAAAATAACAAATGAAATGATACAAGCTCTGAATAAAATGAAAATCTTAGGAATCGCTTAATCAAACAATCTTTCTTTTACAGGGGATGCGGGTAATTTTAGTCAAGCAGACAATGAAATACTATATTGGCCCGTCACAGCTGAACCGACCATACTCTGCCAAGCAGCATCTAATATGTATTATTCAGCTTTCATTTGAAATACAATAAGATGATGCGACAAATATTATACTTTTAAACATTTTTCATAGGGTTTCCTTGCCTCTATAAAGAACACACCTTTAACTTTATAGCTCATCATGAGAATTAATTTAGATAGATAGGTCATGCCCCTGCTATACATGCTATACATTCTGTATTAAAAATGCAAGTTCTGTATAAACAATGCATATAAAGTTTACTCACTTTAAAATTTAGTTTACTGTGATTTGAAACTCACAATATATATTTGAAATGATCTAAAGCACTGTCAGTTATTTTAAATCAACATGAGGTATACGCTTATATTTCTAAAAGTCTGTGTAGCCCAGTTTATAACAATATGTGTCACAAAAAAACTGAATTTGAATTATTTATATTTGAATTTGAATTGCCAAACCTGAAGAATTTCATTAAAAACTGAATTTGAACCACATGATTTAAATTAGTATTTTTTTAACCTGAAAAACTGCATTGAAAAACCAAATCTGAATAGAATGATTTGCAATTGATTTTATTAGTTTTGAACTGAATCAACATTCTGATATTTTTGATATATCAATTTTTTTATTATTAAACCACCACTATCCACACCCATATCCAAACTTAACCATACATAGACACAAAACTTCTAAAGAAAGAAATAAGCACACACACTCACCCACATAGACAGATTCCTGCATTCTGTTATCAGAATGGTAACAGAATATATTGTCAATTTACAAATCTGTCTTCGTTTCATTTTTCAAAAACTATTTGTGTTGTCCTGTGTTGTTTTATATGCATTATTGTTCTTTCTGAGTTAAATTGATTGCATGTTTGATTTTGGCCTTGGCCTATTAGCTATTGTCTGGAAAACAAAACGTTAACTGAAAGACTGCAGCACATATTCAGTTTGTTTCAGATGCTGGTCCTGTTGACAAGGTAAGAGATACATGTGAATCTAAATTCAGGATTATCTTGTTACAGATACTTTAGAATTATTAAAGCTATCTAGTGTTCAGTTTCTCCAGGATATCAAAGATTCGATAAGTATGCCAAATTATATCTGTTGGCTAGTTTTGGTCTGTTTACATATATCTCATTACATATATACACAATATCTCAAAACAGGGTACATTAAAGATGCATTTAATGCACGAAAAGATCCATAAAAAGATCTTTAGTGGATTTTAAATTCTAGGACATGACATGTATATTTCATGGATGAGTGTCTGGAGTTAGGTCCAATCTTGTCTGTTCATGGAGACAGCTCAAAATTTGACACACATATAATTTGACACTTTGATCCAGTGTGTAAACCTCTGGATATTGTCCATGTTTTTGACAAACACAAACGACACCGCCTTGGATAGTATCACATTTTTGTGCATTCATTCCAGTGTGGGTCTCCCCTGGGGTGTCCTGCTGATCAGAAGGTCATGGTTTGATGGAGCCAACAGAACCACATCATCTGCAAAGAGTAGTGAAGTAATCCTATCCATCCTATCAGCATTCATGGACAGGTTGAAGAAACACCAGCATTCTCTTATGGTGCTTCACTTCCAGGGCCATGGTAGTGAACACCACTTTCATGGCCTCCTGGGACTCTTAAAAGGCCTTTTTGTCTATTGACATGTGGCAACAGGGATAGCACAGGCACAACTCATGAAATGAAGGATGTTTGAATTCCATTCAACCACTGCAGTGTCAGAGTCTCTCTCTATTGTTCATGCTGGCTTACAGCCACACAGTCATGACCTGTGGGACACTTGAATAGAATGTTGTTATTAACACATGCTCTACTATGACAAGTCAAAATGTCTGCTGTGAAAAAGACAGAAAAGACCCTCCAAATGCAGACACTCCAAAACAGTGCTTACTGGGAACACGATAATCTGTTGTGCATACATGTACACACCAATCATCCTGTACAACTGATATTTTAGTGATACAGTGTATTTTTAATTCATCATTTTATTGCTAATATGCTACTGTTAGTTTTAACCTTCTCTTTCTCTATTCAACATCCTCCTTTCTCCATCCTGCTCAGCACCCGCATCCCATCCCTCGGCCTTCCTTCGTCCATTGATGTCCTTTCCTGTCTCTGCGGTCATCACTGTTTTCACAGTCCTTTGCCGGAAACCAAACAAATTAACACTGCATTGTTCTGGGCAGTCACATTATAGCGGGAAACATCAGCACAGCAATAGTTTCCTGAAACCACACATTAATAAGCAAAGTCAAGTGGTGATATGTGCATGTGTGTGTATGAGGACTTGAAGCTCAATGTTCTGTCTCTTCTGTTCAATTTCCCACCATGTCTCTGGCTTTTCATTCACTGCAGCTAATCATACATCAGTATACTGCATCTTGTCACTTTGTCCTACAGGCCACTATATGAAAAAATAGTAAATATTTCTGTATTTACATGTGCAGCCAATAGAGGTGCCAAATCACAAACTGCTCACATTGTTCATTTCTGAAGGCAATGACAAACAACAAGTCTTGTTGTGTAAGTTGGAGGACCTGTTGGTTGACTACTATTAGTATAATTAATTTGTGATATATACACTGCCCATCCATCAGTTTGTTCCCAAGAGTTTTATTCTAGCTAAAGCCGAGGCATTCATTAGTTTAAGCCCATTGAAGTTCCTGCTCTTACATTGGTCACTATCTGGCTATGTAGTAATTCTGGATTTCATCAGTCAGGAGTAATGAAATTAATCAGAATCAGTATTGGGTTTATTGCCAAGTTAAAGCTGCAGAACTCATCCAGACTGTTGGTAACAGTCCTGAAAACATTCCCGTCAGTACAGTCTACAGCTGAAGATCCTCCATAGCTTCCCTGTTCCACTGCTTTGATCTCCTCACAACAGGTTTACACACCTTTCATTTCTGCCTGTACAAAGGAATGAGGTGGACCATGACGTGGTCAGAGTGGCCCAGGTCAGCGCAGGGGACAACGTGAAGTTGTTGATTGCAGACTCTGAAGTTTGTTTTTTAGTTTGTTTTGATTTGTTTCTCTGTCGCAAGTTGATCATATTTACCAGCATTCACCCACTCACATACACATTCACCTTCCAAGCAAGGTGCCACCTAGACCACAGGGGCCACGGTTCGAACCACTGTTGGTGGACGACCACTGTGACTCATGACATGGGGCTCATGACATGCAACAAAGGCTAGAATCGAATGGGCAACATTGTGGTTATGTGGTATGCACAGTATTTGGCAACCAAGGCGCTTGAGTCTAACAGCATACGACAGTTCCAGAAGGAGGGGGTATTTACAAAGCTAAATAAAATGAATCACTATCACAAAGTGTCTACTATATATATATGCACTGTATAAATACTGATGTATTCTTATATTCATGAATTGCAGTTAAGAAAACAAGGCTGTAACACAAATGTACACCAAGAATCAACCCTGCCAACAAAACACAAGAGGGGAACTTTTTAAAATATGCTTGTGGATGTACCAAGTGTATACAGGAAAGAGAAAAAAACATCAATTGATTTAAAACCAGTAAGCATATACCTCCAGCTAAAGCTGTGCAATCATCAATATTTGATCAATAGAAAATGTTTTAATTTCCACCTGGTTCATAGATAACACACACATAGACAATGATGGTATATGTGATTTTTAGTGGTAGTAGAGTACAATACGCATTAGCAAATAATGAAAATGTTCAAATGGCTCTATCTTGCAATGTTGATAAAATGAAACTCGATCACTCGATTCTTGGTCCGCGGCCTACGTGTTTACCACATTTAATCAGTATCTCTTAGCAGGTTTTGGAGACATTTCACAAATAGTGCAAAAAGTGTGACTGAGTATATCACCTCTTTGGCCGAGGTCATGAATTGTAGAACTGATTCGACGTTGTAATTACTTATAATAATCTCAACCTGAAACCTGAGAACCAAAACGTGTGTACTGGTTTCACACTAATATTCTCTGTTAAACCATGAATGCTTGGCAAAACATAACCCAACTGTCTCATCCTTAGCAGGATCTGGAGAGGGGGGCCAGCACAGCACTGCACTTTCGTACTGACTGAAACTGCCAACTGCACCATATGGCTGCCTTTACTGTTAAAATGCAAGACTGCCAAGAGAAGCCTGTCAAAAAACGTAGATGACGCGGTTCACAAGTTTTACATATGTGAATAAACTCAGATGTAGGGCCAACATATAGCCATATGCCTGCTTGTTGCTGCTCGTGGCTTTAATTTTGGCCCATTGAGCTGCTTCCTTCTGCTGAGCACAAAAGTGTTCGCCCGGAATATTTGAAGGCAAGCATCACTGAAGATTGGACCACTAATGATTTTCAGTTTCAAGCGTATTAGAATTTGATTCCAAAATAATAAATTCAATTTCAGAATCACTTTTCAATACAATTATTCAAATTAATCACAAATTCAAATATAGAAATGATTCAAGTTCAGTTTCTCGTTACACATACTCCCGCTCCCATGGACTCCAGAGGGATGAACAGCATGTTAAAACAGATGCAGATGATTGTGGAGATGAAGAAGCACTCATTACAGGCTAGCTTGACTTGTTCAGTGAGAGCACACTTCTTCTAGTCTGCATCTCAGTTGGTTTTCTCATCAGTCCTCTCAGTACTTTAATTATTGGAATCCAGGTATGTCAGTCAAACAGCTACTTCCTCAATAAGCAAATCACCAAAGGACATTAGGACATCCAGCTCTCCTGACCAATGGAAGAGCAGTAGGCTGGCCCTCTAACATAAGCAGTTGAATGCACCTGTCCGGTTGAGTTAGATATTTTACAGCTGCTTTTTAAGGCCATATGTCAGTAGAAAGAGTGGCATCCTTAAACATAATCTCTCATTGATCTGGGATACCACTTTATCATTGAACTCAAACACACAGGAACACAGCCTGCCCAACACATTGCTGTGGACTGTGGCAGGTTTACAAGGAGGCCTGCTGTTTACATGGGCAGTAAAAATCAATGGTGTGGAACAGGAACAGCAGCACAAATGTGTAATAAAACGACCGGCAGCAGATCGATGGAAGCTTCCAACTGGATCATTTCAGTCTGATAGGAGCTGCTATTCAACACTGTAAAACTACATACAAGCTGTGTTGATCCCATTCACACATACCTTTACACATGCGTACATACACATACACACTGAAGCTGTAAGTGAATACAGATCACCCAGATACGCACAATGCAATTCAAAGAGATGTATAAGTTGCATTTCAACTGCATCGCTGTGTTCCCTGACATCTAAGCCCCTTTGAGACATGCAAATCTCAAGTCTGAACAAGTCTAACGTCTGAATAATAGGGTAGTAGGTAACATGTAGTAACATTTCTATAACACTTCCACAAGCTAGTGTACGAAAAAAATTACATACATATTGGTCATTTGGTCACACCCCTGAAATTAACATTGGCCTGTGTATGAACCATAAGTGTGATCTTTCCAAACCTTCACCAGATGTTTTACTTGCCTAACCAGATTTGACTGGTTTAACCACAACCTTTCCCTATATTGTACTTGAGAGATTTTGCCTCTGATCACAAAACTGTCATGTTCAATATTGCCTTTCAAGTAGCAGCTCCTTCCTTAAAATGTACAGTTCACGCTCAAATCCTTAATAACAGAGATTTGCTCATAGTTTGTCTTCTACTTTCTCTGCCCAATGAGCAGCTTAACTAAGTATCAGTTGAATGTTTTATGCTCATCAGTTTTAGATCACATTGCTCCCATTAGGGCATGGTCATTGTGCCAGTCAAATCCACTCGCCAACCAAAGAGAGAATGGAAGGTGGAAGAAAACTAGCCTAGTCCATCTCCTTCTCATGAGAGGGTTATGACTGCTTAGAATGCGTTCATCAAAAGAGAGACTTAAGTATTTTATAAACCTAAAAAAGCTGCAAAAAGCTCCACAATTCTGGAGTTCCACCATTGATCGGCCCTTATATATATATATATATAGACCCTTCAATGATTTTGGCCTCTTCCATTGAAGACAGTGATACGTTTCCAGCTTATTTTGTTGAGATGTTTAAGGGTATCAAGACCTCTATAACGCCCCCTACCTCATGTATAAGTGTGTCCGAGTGTGTTATTGAGTGAATTTATTCCTATTTCCTATTGCAAACATGCACTTATCCTCCTGTGCCCTTGACGCCCCACAGATTATTTAAAGGCATCAAAGTTAGAGGTCATTGCTCCTTGTTTTCTCTCCCTTATAAATTAGTCTCTGTCCTTCTGTTTGTTCCCAGACTATTTCAAACAAGCCTGTATTCAGCCCCTTTTAAAGAAAGCTGGCCTTGATCCAAAACTCTATATACTATATTTCTGGACTTCAAAGCCAATACTCTGCACCAAGTTTATTCAGATTCTCTGACCAGTTGCTTGTAAATGTCCAACAATCCAGGCTCAAAATAAAGGGGACCATGCTTTTACCGTTTTGTGCGCCAACGCTGTGGCATTGCCTCCCCCTCACTGTAAGGACAGTTGTCTGTCAGCCTGTACTAAACAACTTTTAAAAACCTTCTTGTCTAGACTGGTGTTTTTAGACTTGTTGCTAGTAATCCATGTTGGTTTTATTGGCCTTTTAAATTCAGTTTTGTTTGTTATACTGCTTTTTTTGTTGAGTATCCTTCTCCATTTTATAAATTGTATTTTACTTGTTGTTTTAATGTGTATGTGGTTTTTTTCTGTTTTCATTCTCTGTACTATTATGCATTTTTACAATTAACTGTGAAGCACTTTGTAACTGCTGTTTTGAAAAGTGCTATATAAAAAAAGTTACAGTTAGTTAAATAAAGTACTTACTTAGTTACCTACTTGGCACGCACAGATATTGTTGAAAGAAAGAATTGAAAAGAAACCAAAAAAGAAGAAATTAATAATAATAATAATAATAATAATAATAAAGTCATTATATCAACATTTTTGTCTGGCAACGCCTTAAGGCTTCAACAACAAAACAAGTTTTAAAATCCATAACTGAAGCAGCCTGTGAGAGAACAGAAAGCTCCCTCTGTATACCTGCTGTCATAACATACCATATGAATTAAGAACAGAAACAATATGAGCACCATGCATACATTTGATCACAGATCCATGCGTTTGGGATGCACGTTTTACATTGTGATTTTAGCACAACATTTTTTAAAGTGTAACTGCTGTAATCAGTGCTGGTAACAGGAAAGTGTCACCGTACAACAATGACTGGGTGATAAGACTCGAGACGCACTTGTGATCCATTTCCTCTGACATTCCATGACTCCGTTCAGACGTTACAATACTGGCTTTGTGTGCACAGAGATTCAGGATGAGATTTATGATTTGCTGTTTCTCTGATGATTGTTAAATGTAGCCTTTAATTACAGTGTGGCTTACTTGGCCAACAAAAAGTTATTGAAAATATGCTTTAATTCAGTGAAGTGCACAATTACATACGCTGAAATCCAACACACATTTTTAAAGCCAGAGAGACTTGTGCCTCATGTCAGTAGTCTCTCTATAATGATAACCATGTGACAGGGCACGCCTTATGAGTAAGAGGTATCAGTGACTCACTGGTAACGATATCTGTGCGATCTAAAAAGATGGTGATCATATCCTTGTCACCACACTAATACTGCCCACTTGTTGGTTGAAGGAGAGGTGAGACCCTGGCAAGAAGGATAAACATGCTGTTTGAATTTAGGGTGTGATGCACATTACACCCTCCTGGCAATCACGTGTTGACAGACAGATGCAGGCGACAGGCGTATAAGGCTTGGTGAGGAGGTAAAAAATGTTTTTAATGAGGTCATCCTATAAACACTGCAGCTTCTTGCTGGTCAATAATTTGACTGTGATACTTATTTCAAATGTCACAGTAGTTCAGTGTATGAAATCTGTGTGACTCTGCTTGCTCTGTCTGTTTGGCAAAGTGGGCAACTTCCCCCATGCCCCAAACTGCCAGGGGCCTCCAAAGTCTCGACTTACGTATGGTAATTTGATTTGTGATTTTGCAAATATCAACCATTACATATCCTGCATTATTAGCTAATCGCCTTGCCCTGTCTTGAGTGTTCCTGTCCAGTATTACTTTACTTTGTGATCACATGGTTCACAGTCCTAAAAATTGCTGTGTTGAATGAAATCAATAGGAAAACTGGTTATCTCTGGGTTGGGCATGCAGACCTCTGGGCGTACAGGCTTCCATAGTCTGCTGCGTGCACCATGCTTAACGATGACACGACAGGACAATGCACAGAGGGACCCTGAAGGATGTACCACCTGTGCCATGCCCAGTGATGAATCAGGGTTAGTTTCTGGCATTTTTCCTAATTTGACGTCATAAGCTTCAATATGACATTTCAGGTACTTTTTGCATTTGTGCTTTTGAGTTTTTATTTGAATGACTCTGAAGCACGAGCATGTGTTTTACATACGGTCAGTTTAATGTAACTGAAAACACCTTTCAATGTTATTTATTCATTTAGTATTTCTTTGTTTGCTTATTTGTTGCCTACATGTTGTAATATGTGTGACTGGTTAATGAGTCGCTGAAGCTTTTTGATATTTGACCACGCGCATCGCTGAAAATATTAAAATACCTGTGGCGGTAAGATATAATAAATGAGTTTCTTGAATTACAGGAAAAGAGATAAGATAATAATTTTTCCCCTGCACTTGCAGATTTTCACACTTCAGAACTTCTGAATAAAATGTTAAGACTGAATATCAAAATGGTGTAGTATGTAAATAGTGATGGGTTCCTTTTTTGGGAATGTGCACACAAGATTATAAAGCCTGTCTATTATCATCCTATCACAATGGAAGTTTCTATTTTCCAGCAGCCGTCCACATTACCTCAGGAGATATCCTTTTATATTGTGCCTAAAATGTCACTTGGGCTCTAATAGCGCCTTAATTCAGTCGGGTGTTTGCAACATTAGGCCATGACTATTTATTATCAGTGTGTGTGCTCTGTCAGGGCAGCTTGTTTGAGCAGTTAATCGTTCAGATGGACTCTATCTAAATTGGATGGTGAGGCAGAAAATCCAGTACTCTTTTAACTACCATGTGAATACTTTTAAAACCTCCCTATCTTCCATTTGGATATGGCCTAATTGAAAAGCAAATAGTACACTTGAGTGCACCCATGAATCAGTGAGTGATATCTCCTTAGCTGCCGGAGGAATGAATCTTTCATGCCGGGCCCCCTCGTCCTCTCTCCTGTTTTCCATTGCTTCAAATGGCCTCCCTCACACATTATCTACTGGATTATTGTTTTGGGGATTAAGGTCTCAATGTGAATCCTTTTCACACACACAGTAAGTGGTTTCTGGGACGACTCCAGGCCTTGCTGTGGACTCACCAGATGGGACGCTGAATAAAGACGGGACTGACACACTCAGCGTTCAAGGTGAACATGGAGAAGATTTTCCCCCAAAAAATTAGAAAAACTAACCTGAACAAAGTTGATAATCAAAAACTGATGAAGATGATGAAAAGTGTAAAATAATGGTACTTTGGTGTTACTTCATGGTGAATAGTATTTGTAGTGTTATATAGATAGTGTTTAATAGTGTTTGTGTTCACATATTGTATGAAATTATTTTTTGCAGTATTTTTACAGAATAGGTCTCTAACAGTCTGCTCGGTATTCCATTCATGCATTAAAGGAATTAACTTGGAACAGCATGAATTTACAATGACCTGTGTTGTACGTAATTCTCTCTCACCCCTTGTTTCTTATCTGCCTCTTATCTTTAAATAAAACTTAACCTGACAATTTTTTTCTACGGGGCCTAGTATCCATATCCAAATATATGTGGATCCATTCTAATTCCTGACCACAGTCTGCCACTGTTACATAGTAGATCATAGTAGAAATACTGAGCAATACATGCTGAGGTAGCTCATGACATAAAGGTGGATTTGTCCTGACCTAACTGATTATGATGGAGAGCTGGGCCTTCACTTACTCTGCTGGCCAGTCCAGGTCAAACTATGGCTTTGTCTATAATCATGATTTCACATATTTTCATGTACTGTATATTACCATTTATGTTTTAATGGCACTTTAATTTTTTTCTGTTCAAAAATAGGAAGTGTGTGTGTGTGTGTGTGTGTGTGTGTGTGTGTGTAAATGTGTAATATCCGTAATGGGGCACTTTGTTCCTCATCTTCTCTAATGATTAAAAGAGGTTCCAATCAGCGAGCATAAACAGCATCAGTCACAACAGTTTGACACAGCGCCAACTGTGTCCGTGTGCGTTAAACAGTAGTATTTAGGCCCTGAGTAGGTTTTGATGTTTTCCATGTAAGACTCATTTTTCACTATGTTGTTAAAGACATAAATCACATCTGTACAACCTGTGTTTTCATTATTGCGACTGAATGAATTTGCACCAGTGTAGGGGTAATGGATTACAATCTTTATCTTGCATGGAGTAATTTCAGATACGTCATTGTTTCAGTTTCAGAGTTTGACAGTTTCAGTGTGTTCTGTTTTGCTCACATTAAGGATGGGACTTCTCACTTGTGTGTAATACCATCATTCCTGTATATGCTTCATACCTGCTAACCTAACAGTCTCAATATAAACACTTGATGGATTGAGACTTTTCAGCATCAGAGGAAACACAAGACAAACGGGTACTCTAAATTGCTATATAAATATCTTCTGTGTTTCAACCAACAGGTCACTGCATCCTCGAGGGTTGATGCAGAGAGCAGGTAGCTGTTGTTCTGTCTAGACAGTGCAGCTCAGCCTCCTCACTCTGTCCACTCCAGCTCTGTTGGTGCATTCGTGTGGAGAGTTTGCATATGACGGACTGTCCCAGGCTAGTTTAAGTGAAGGTGCAGGATAATGCAGAGAACATAAAATATACATATCCCGGTGACACGATACTCAATCCTGCCAGTGGTGTTAATGTGGCTGCAGGCAGATGCTTTGGGAAGCTGGTTCTGGGCCTGCCCAGCAGTAGCTGCTGCTAATTCTTCAGGACCAGTGGATGACCACCTATTCCAGTCATGCACATGTGGCTGCATTAGCATCCTCTACATGTCTCTGCTTGATCCATAGTGTGTTGCAAGGCTAATGGCTCCTTGATGCACCAGCACTTGTGTGTGGCTGTGTTTGCTGGTCTTTGAGTGTGTATATAGTGTGCGTTTGTAAAAGGTTTAACATGGGCTGCTGCTCTGCTGACATGCACATTACTATTTTCTTTGGAGTACATGCTGGTTTCACTTCTTTGTTTGGAGCACTGGTGCCGGCGGTGTCTCACTTCTGTTCACTCAGCTTGTACTGTTACACTTAAGACAGCACTGCTCTATCCCATCATGGTGTGTCTTGAAGGAAAAGTCTAGCAACTTAACAAGAAAAAGCCACCAGAATGCTGTGTTTATGGGGAGCACTACTCGGCCTGTGAAAAGAGTTGCATCATATCTTCTGATGATGTCATAGTGATGTCATTAGGGTTACTTCAGTTTGGGCTTGGAGATGAAAGATTTTGTATCAGAAAGCCTGAGGTACAAACTGGAGGCATGGAGTCTGAAAGAATTTACCAGACAGGGAGCGTCTGACAAAAATATGCTGTGAAGGAAACGTATTCCCCAGCATGTGTTGAACTTGACCCCTACTACAAACTAAAAGTTAGAATATCTCGGCCTCTGCTGCTTTGATTCTGCTTTTAATCTGGCTCTTGTAAGTGCCCCAACTTTATAAACATCTAATAGTAAAACAATTGTTTGCCCCTTGAAAGGGCTCCATACATATAGATTATGTCACTTCACTTAAAGAACCATGGATAAACTGTATATGTCATCTTCTCTTTCTCTTTTTTCTTATCTCAAACAAATACAAATGTACTAATAGTAACATATGTGTAATCATTCTAACTTTTGCTTGTATTAATTTTCCTGTGTTCTCTTCTAGAGAGAACTTTTCTACCCAAGCAATCCCAACTCTGGAACAGTTTCCTGCAGGAACTACATTCAGAATTCAAAGCTTTCAGTTCACAAGTGAAACAGTGGCTTTAATCAACGACAAAGATGTGAACATTGAATGAGTTCTCAATTAATACACTGGTCGCATACATGCACACCTACACACACAGTCTATACTACACTCACATACACACTCTCATATGTCAGTGCATACATCGTTATCTACATACATATACACTTACACACTTACATATACACTTACACACAGTCTGTTTTATGTGTTCTGTTGTTTTTATGCTGCACTGGTCTCACATGATCTCTGACAAATGAACTATTGCAGATGAATTAGAAACATACTGAATGCAATGGAAATAATTAATTAATAATTAATATACATGTGCACAAATGTACAAATTGTAAACCATGTTGAAAAAAAATTAACTTGAAGCAGTTCTCATCACAAATGATTCACGGCCACAAAGTAGCACAATGTCCTGATGGCAGGTTGATGTTAGAGGAAGCTGGGTTTCATGGTACACCCAGAAAAAATACATTTGTCATCATTACAAGTCTTCAGAAAGCTGGTGCGCCACCCAGCAGAGCACATGAGCCACTGTTTGTTCTCTTTCACCACAAATCAATGCACGGCCAATTTAACTCCTAGTTCCTCGGCACTGGGACGTGTAGACATGACTAAATGGTCCCAGGCTGCAATAATAATTCTGTTAGCTACAGTGTTACAGCTGGGTCCTGTGTGTGTGTGTGTGTGTTCACATTATGGGTGCTGGTGCCCACAAGGTCAGCTGTTCCATTGCAGGCTTAGTTTATGCTTCAGACTAGGATTAGCTGAAAATGAAATTATTCCTCACTTACCTGTGTCTTATTAAGGGGCTCTGTTGACTCTGCCTTTGACAGTATTGGCTTGGCTGTCTTTGAATATGCTGCCGCTGAAACTGCTTCATGCTTAGGGAGAGGATCAAATCCAAGCGATCATTTGGTGTTAAAGTCAAAAATTAGTAGTAGGTAATGTTCAATTTTGTCTTTTGGCTTGGGCTCACACTTCTGTCAATCGGTGGTTTTTCCCATCGTTATTAAATGTTTAAGAGAAAAAACTACACCCCTTTTCCGGTCAGTTCATTTATTCTTCATAGTATTTAATCAATCTTTGACAGAAAGTCTTTTAATCTTTTATCTTTTATTTGTGGATTTCACAGTTGGACCATGGAGGGCACAAACAGCCTGAACAGTGTTGTTACGTTAACATTATCAAACAGGATGTGAATTGTATTTATCACCGACAAATCCTAAAGAAATCAATAAGCACACTGAACCTACCTGAGCATATCTCAGCAAGCAAATTCTCATCGCTGCCTTTGGGATATCACTATGCTCTATACTGCTTGTAAGTAACCAAAATTCCTTTAGCTCCTCTTCTGTCCGTCTTTTTCAATCCTAATTTTGTATGCTCTTTGATTTTTGGTGCATTTAGATATTTTAGGACATTTATGCTATTTATTAACCTACTTATTATCAATTCTGAATGCCATTTTTAAGCATACAGCCTTTGATAGTTTTAGGTTTGTAACTGACATTTATTTTCTTTTCTCCTGTCTATTCTGTGTGTGTATCTGTTGATCTAACTATGTAATGCTAAACATTTACATCAAGCATTTATATCATTTAATCTTCATTATTATTGTCTATGTTTCTTTTGTACTAAATTAATACAAGAAACCTAGAAATATAACGCCGGAATTAAAAATAGAATTTCATATTCTATATGTGTCTCGTCAGTGCTTAAATGAGAATATTTGCCATTCTGATATTCTGATATTTGTGTCTCTCAATGTCTGTCCCTCTGTTTCCTCTTCTCCCTCTCTCCCCCTCCTCCCTCTGTCTCTGTTCCTCTCTGTGTCTCAGTGGCTGCTGGCGACACGAGTATCGATGTAAGCAGTGTTTTCTCTCATTAATTTATCAGCTCAGCAAAGGAGGGAGGCCTCAGTGGGGGAGATAATGGCTTCCATTTGGCCAAGGTCAACAGTCAACACATTCCTCAGTCGTTCAAATATAACCACACATTAACTTGTGTCCACAAGGGCACACACACACACGCACAGACACACACACACACACACATAAAGAGAACTGATAGATTGGTAGTGAGATGTGGTAATACTGTCCTGCTTGTCTATGAGAGTTTCATCTTATTAAAGAGGCGATACAAAGTCTCTGATCCCTGGTCAGAATATCAGCTGAATATCATAATGGTTCATTTATGATGACAGCTACAGAGAAATGAAGTACTTTGCCCCACCAGATGAAACACCATCTGTTTGGAAGCTCAAAAGTTATTCTACCTGTTTAATATTTTAGAAATATATTGACTCCGGTTTTCTGGGTTTTGATTAGGCTACAACTTGGTGAAGGTAAATGGGATTAGATTAGGGTACGATCAAAGTGTCACTTCATTTAATGAAAACAACACTGTGGTTGAGTCAACATGTTCTTCAATTTTTGAACATATAGTCATGAAAAAGATGCTTTTATTTTCATATTCCTTTGTGCCAGAGAGCTCAATAGTTGTCCAAAACTGATTAAAGACACATCCACAACGCTGTTGCACTGGGTGACATGTTCCCTCATTACTATGAACATGCATACTCCGACTCAATTCTACATACAAATAACTTCCACTGGCTTCTGAAAGGGTTTTATGATCCTCAGGTGTCAGAAAAATTGTCCCACAGAGGGGCATGTAATCATGTATGGCATGCATAAAAATATCTATAGATATAAAAATCGATAAACTTGGCACAACCTGTTTTGTCAATACATTCAGTATGAACATTGAGCAATGTTTCAGATACATTCATAAAAGAGAAGTTCCTTATTATGTGGATAAATGTTATCCAGTCTGCATTATTTTTCTCTGAAAACATTTTGCTTTAGAAGGATGCAAAATGTAATGGTATGTTGTAGGACATAGGAAATGGCTGACAACATTGACATTAAATGCTCTGAATTAACAGAAGTACAAGTTCAGACAAGTAAAAAAAAACATAACATATTCATCACATTTATTGCCTCAAAATTAAACATTACAACATTTGATGAAAGCAAGTCAACTTCAACATGTCAGCTAGAAACAAAGACTGGAAAAAAATCTTTTTTTTCCCTTTTCACATGCCAAAACTAAAGTGATTTTTTTTTTTAAATCATTGTGCACAATGTATAACCATCTTTGTCGTTTCATGAACAAGCATTGCAGTCATTTATTCTTGAAAGTCTACCATTGCACCAATCCAAACAGCAACGTTGCAGTGAAAAAGCAGGTCCAGTGGTGTGTGTGTGTGTGTGTGTGTGTGTGTGTGTGTGTGTGAATTGACCAAATCAGAGGGGCACTTTGGAATCAACCAGCTATCTTCTGAACATTTCACCCACCAACTGTGTGTGCTATTCCTCCAAATGTTGACTCTACCCTGCACAATTTGTGAACCATTACACAATACAGAGGCTGAGATCAATGTGCATACTGTTGGTTTTGGAATAGTCTTGTATGCGTGAGGTCACTGAACCTCAGAAATGTAACTCAAACAAGGTCGTGAGAGCAATGAGCTTTAATCATGAAAAATTCCAAATCAGCTTCATTTTCTGTGAACGTAAGTCACAAGCCTCAACAACTGTACTCATCATCTCATCAGTACTGTACTGTGAACACATTATATGTTGTATGACTATCAATCAGTCCCCTGCTATCTTCTCTGCTGTCCCTGCCATTCTGAGGGTTCACTCAATCATTAACCTAATCTACTTACCAAAAAACTCCCACTCACAGTGTTTGCATGAGAGCTGAGTGATAAGCTATTTGAAGCTGAATGCGGTGATGGGACAACCATTGACATGGACTAAACTGTTTGCTAATCTGTGGCTGCCTTTGATTCCTCAGAAAATCATGAGGCGGTGAAACAGCAGAGTGAAGAGCAACAGTTGGGTTTGCATCTTTGAACTGGACCTTGATGTATCTGGCATTTATCCTCCAAACAACAAGCTTCATATTGTTTTACTTACACAGTATGCTCACAGTTAGCTCAACTATTGTCTTACAGGCAACTCTCAAAGTTCTGCAAAGCAGTTTGAGGTCCAGGATCTTCCTTAACAGTATAGTGAGTGGTTCTTGTGATCAAAGATGAGGTGGGTGTTGCAATGAAGGGAGTCTTCTATTAAACCAAATATAAAACACATGAATACAACAAATTAAAAACGCTTCCATTCTAACATTTCTTTCCTGGAAGTCAAAGCTCTTCCTGAAGTGAATGAGGACTGAGAATGAGCTGGTGCCTGCAGGGTGCACTGCTTCCTGCCCACGCTTCACCAGTCCAATGCTTGTTATGGCAGGAACAGGTTGTACTAATCCACTGGAACAGGCTAACCTGAAATAAATGAAAGTATTGTCCACTGCTATGGATTATCTCATGCAAGCAAGTTCCATATCAGTGGCACTGATTATTTTTCAGTAAGCTGATAAACTCTGATGCACATTTGACCAGCTATACATTAAATGCTGATTACACATTAATGAGTCACTAATATTAATCCTTCATAAATTACATAATAATACAATACTCTGAAAGGGGCCGGTTTGCATTGCCAGTAACTTTGCTTCTAATACTTTAAGTCGAATTTTCTTCCAACCCAATTTGTTTGTAAAATTTGAAATGCAGCTAAAGAAAAAATTTAAAATGTTGTATTGGTTCATTTATGTATTAAAAAAATAAAAATCTAGTGATTTCTTCTCCACCGTTTTCTATTAATTTCCATCAAGTAAATCTAACCATTGGCTGCTGGGTATGAGCAACCTATTCAACAGTCAACATTTTTAAACACGACATGCTTGTTATATGTAGTAATAATTATATAATAAATGGAATAAAACATTCAAATTGAACCAGTGGAACGAAAAAAAGCCCTTTGTCTGAATTCAAGCAAAAACTCAAATCATGTTTGATTTTGTATAATTAAGTCACAAGTGGCGGGTTTTACATTAAACACTGCAAAAATCTCAAAAAATCAAAAATGTCAAAGTGAAGAAATGATATTTTGTGTTTTAATTTTGTGCCACAAATTTCCTATGTAATGTTGAGCAGCTCCCGTAAATTTGGAACTGAGACGGAGGATACTAAAGTAGAAAAGCACACAGGCCTCAATGTTCAATTTAACCACATTTCTTGTGGGCTACTTGAACTCTCCTTAAAGGTGGTGTAATAGTTTTGAATATTAAAAATATGGTTTCCCATTATTATCAGCAACAGTCAAATGATGAGTTACATATTACAAGAACAGCCTGCTTTAAGTCAGAGTTTCTGTACATCACTATTTTTCCAAAGCTTTCTTCTAAATTAAATCATGTTTAAATACGATAATAATTGATTCAATTTCACGTTTTCATTTTTGGCTACTAACTTCCTTATTTTACCAACGGTGTCTAATTATTACTGACTCTGCAACAGGCTTATACTGTGTAGGCCTGTTGTTATTTTTAATTCTTCATTGGTTTTCAATTTGTCATTTTTAGCTCTAAAATTTCAAAAAAAAATTCAAAAAAAAAATTTAATCACTTTATATATTGATTTCCTTTTTTCCTGTGCAGTTTTAAGTAATAGAAAATAATAAACCACGGGCAAATTCCGACTAAGCTACATCAGAAAGTGACAAATTTATTCTTACCACAAAAATAGTTTATATGACCAAACAAAACAACATTCACGCTACATTGATTAATGGAATATCACATTTTAAGGCAACGGCCCCAAACCGACAGACAGTACAGAAGAAAGTCATGTGTGACACAGGCCTTATATACAAACAGACAGGTTTCAAAGAGAGGGGACAGTCCTGTGTGGAAGGCACTGGAAGCTGGTGTCACATCTCTGGCACGGATCGTTTTTACCGAAGCGTTAGAGCGGGAACGAGTGTCTGAGCCCCGGTGAAAGTCAGTGAGCAGGCCGAAGAGTCCGAGGACTCCTGGGATCCAAATGTCCGACAGGATCCGGTATCAGCCTGTGCTTCAGAGCTGTGGCTCCAGTGTGAACTCGGAGTCGTCCTCTATGTCCAGGTCCTGGTCTGTGTCCTCGGACACGTCAGAGTCCAGCTGTGCGCGGGGCTGCTGCGGGGACACGGAGCGCGCGCAGCGGCCGGCCGGAGCCAGCTCGGAGGCCGGGCCCGTGTGTCTGTGCTCCGGGCTCTGGATCCCGGAGGCCTCGCTCACGTCGTCTCCTTTAATACTCCTCCCGGCGGCGCCGTCATCCTCCACCTCCCTCTTCCCTCCGTGAGGATTCTCCTGATGCGAATAAACACAGTTCGGTGAGATGAGAGGCCTGCACAGCTGCCGTTTGAATTGTAATCATTCAGTAAGGAATAATAGGACTTCTAATAAAGGAACGTCATGTGACGTCATGACAACCTCACCTGTTTTAGTCTTCGCCACTTTGCTCGTCGATTTTGGAACCAGGTTTTAACCTGTGAGACAGAATGAGAGATGAACCAATGATGCTCCTTCTGAGATTTATTCAGGCTATTTCAGTCAAACAGGCAACAAGGCAGAAACAAAACAGCACAGTTGTTTTTTTTTTTTAAAAAAGGGCAAATATATATATATTATAATGCTATTACAAGCATTTCAGTGTTCCCTGTCCTAAACTATTGTGAGCAAATTAGGAATCGTATTTCATTCCTTTCCTTTCCTTTCCTTTCTATAATGGACTCGGTTTGGCAATGAACATTAATCAATAATGTCAAAATGGTGATAATGGCCTAAAATCCGTCTGCAGATACACTTTCCATTATGATGCAAGTTTTGTGGCAATTATTTGGACTTCACCCGCACTGATTAGAATAAATATTGACAGCAATTCTAGTCTATAAAGCCCGGGTTTCATCTGCAGTAACAGTAGTATTGACCTAGAGCCCTAAATATGAAATCCACTAATACAAAACCTTTAAAAATATCCACCCGTGTTGTGATCATACAGCATCATCAGATGCACATTTGATTGAAACACCTTGTGACAACTTTATTCATTCGATATTTGGTTTGTTTTTTATTCTGCAGGTCGCATATTTATTTCCCGGTTGTCCTACGGTTCTTCACGCACTGTGGTCACAATATGTTCCTGTACTGTTGCTGTTTTGTTTTTCTTTGCCTTACTGCTCTATGTGCCTTTGAATGCCCCCTCGGGGACAAATAAAGTTTTTTTTAATTGAATTGAATATTTCAAACAAAACCTAAATTAAAAATAAAACTCACATAAACAGCCAGTATTTTTAAGTGAAATATATCAATAGTTAAAGTGGTAGAGTGTCGAGTGGTAAAGTTTGAATTGAAAACATTGCTGTGTAACATAGCAATAAAGTAGTAAAGAGGTAGATAACGTGTCAACATCGGTCAGAATGCGCTGTGTCACGTGGCTGGTAAATCTGCGCTATAGCTGATGGACAGGTGCGCTCCGCACCTGGACATAGACAGACACACCTCATGAATTCAGGTGAATATGGGATGTATAGACAATCAACATAGTCTCTCACTTGGATGAACCATGGTATAGCTCAGGTCTAACTCTGAAACGTGTTCAAATGAAACCTCAGCGCGCTCACCTGTCTCTCGCTGAGCTGCAGCATCTTGGCCAGTCGTTTCCTCTCCGGAGGTGAGAGGTACTTCTGAGTCTCAAACTTCTTCTCCAGCTCGATCGTCTGGTCGTTAGAGAACCGGACCTGACCCCCCTTTCTTTTATGCAAGGGCCGCTGGATGAAGGGAGTCCACAGCAGAGGCTTCCCTTTGGAGGAGGAAGAAACAGGGCCGACAGTTTATATGTAGCCTCAGAATATGGGACAGGACGTCCACAGGCACCTCTCATTAACTGGACCATGTAGTACTAAGTTCTCTCTCCACACCATTCACACAGAACGACATCAGCACGCGTTTATAGAGCAGACTGACACGTGCATGAAAAGTAAGAAAAAAGAGTGGAAAATATAAGAAAAAGGAGTGCATATGTCATTCAGTTAATATGATGAGAATAAATGAACTGTGCGAGCTATTTTCAATTCAATTTAAAGAACTTTATTTATCCCCGAGGGGCAATTTAAAGCACGAAGAGCAGTGAACAAGAGCAACAAAGTAAAGCAAAAACAAAACAACAAAAGCAAAACAAGACGATTTAAGTTGCAATAGTCTAATAAACAGGCGGCAGTTAACATGTTGTTTTAAACGCCTATTTGGTGTGTGTATTTGAGAGCAGTGTAATCAGGGCTGTTTTTGTCTTGTCTGGTTTCCTCTGCACTTAATGGCCTGGAACAAACAATAGCAGCGGTCTGCTGCCTGCTGCCTGCTGCCTGCTGCTGCCTGCTGCCTGCTCCCTGCTGCACGCTGTCTTTTAGGGAAGGTCGTGACAGAGTGAAAACTATGGCCAAATATCCGCTTCATGTGCTTCCTGCTCTGTGGTGTGATTATGGCATCCACAGACAGACACTCATGTCCTCTGCTCTCACTCACACAATATAAATCTGTTGTGCTCCAAACTGGTGTCAAAGACCTTCTTATTGTTCCAAAGGAAGTGAGCCAATCCAGTCCCAAGAGATAAATACTCAAAATAAATATCATGACCGGAAACAGTTTAGTAGAATGAAACTCAGTTTAATAATTGTCTTTTTAATGAGCCACTTTTAACTAATTATGCTATAGGCAGATTTCCTATTCATTTTCTGTAGCTGTGATTGCAAAAATAGATAGATAGATAGATAGATAGATAGATAGATAGATAGATAGATAGATGATAGATGTACTTTATTTGTCCCAAACTGGGAAATTCTTTAATAGTTTTAGCTTTAATAATAAAATATATGCGACAGTAAAATCCCGAAATCCACGAGATAAACGAATTATTCTAAACTGTATCTGATTAACTGTTTATGTTTCATTCATACTTTGCGTTGTTTCTATTGTGTACATGCTTTAATAGAATTTTTTTTTTTAAATGAGAAAATGTGAATAACTAAATACACTCACATAGAAACTCATATAGGTCTTCATATTAGTTTATTTTAATGTGATCAATCCATACCAAGACTGGATCACATCATTATATCAAATGAAGACTTTTTGGAACTCATCATTTTGTGGGATAAAACTGAAATCTTTTATGACAGTATTTTTTTTCCACAGCTTCCTTTTGTTGTATGTTAATAGTTTAGTTTTTATTTCATAATAATATGTCATAATTGTTTTCATTGAACACGAGGCCTATACTTCCTCTTTTTTATTGTGCTACTTTAAGCTCTTCTAAATGACTCTTTATCTTTTCTGCTCAAATCCCATTAGGCTTGATGTGCTGCCCTGTTTGCTTCATTTTCTCCTCTCGCCGCCGACCATACAGAAAGTCAGCCACATCCGCGCTGGTCGGCCAGAGGAAGTGCAACAATATGTGAAAAACGGATCCCGGGCTATCAGAGGCCGAGTGTTTCCTGAATATGTCTGTATTGAGGATGTCGATAAAATAATCAGCAGCGTGCAGCGAGCTCCCGAGGAAGCGGCTGTCCGGGCCCAGCCAGGAAAACATTTCACAGCTTCTGAAACCAGATTTACTCCTATCGACGGGCCCACGGCTTCCGCCATGAACGGAAAAAGGCCCGGTGTGTTCAGAGCTACACAGTCAGCTTGTCATACTATACTTCAGAGGACCATCACCAAGCAAATAATCCAAACCTGTGATACACTTTAATGTGAATCAATGAACAAACATAAACCCTGACTGCTGTGTCCACGAGCCCTGATCCCCAGCTGCTATGCATCAAACTCAAAAATGTGTCTGCATTGGCTAAGAATTCAACCAGATATGATATCTTTGAAAAACTTTAGGATGATGACTAGAATTTGAAATTAGCTGATGGTGGATCCGACTAAACTGAATCAATCTCAAATATCAATCTTCAGAAATTCAGCAAGAACCTGACAAAAGAGCCCAATATCTGCCTGTATGTTTGAATCATTTTCCTCGTCGTAAGGAGCGTTTGGTGCTCACAAGTTTGCGAAAACACACACACACACACACACACACACACACACACACACACACACACACACACACACACACAATAACAAGTGATTTAGAGCCCAGCTATGTTTTAGTCACCGGCTGAATTGCTCCTCTGATGTTTCAGAACAATGGGAGTCAGGAAAAAGAGTCAAGGTTGCCATGCACCCCCCACCCCCCCATCACCACCAGCAGCAGACTGAATGGATAAGCCTGCTGCTATTGTGGCCCCAAACATGTCTGTCACAACAATAATGTGACTCATATGTGCGTGGTCAGGCATCAGGCTGACATGTTCTCTGGGACTGAGATGAGCTGAAGAATGAAGAAAGGAACCAGAGACTGTAACTCTGCCTGCAGTCAGTGTGTGTGTGTGTGTTTGTGTGTTTGTGTGAGTAAGTGCAGTTCGACATGCATGCATGACCAAGCGTGATATACTTATGCAAAAATGGTTTCGTTGGCACTGAAACGAAGCTTGTGAAGACAGAGAAGTTTTCATGCACAGGGTTACAAAGTGATCTACTGCCACATCATCGAAGCAGGTCTGATGAAATGGACAATATGTATCAAATCCCATAAAATCACTTCATGTACAACAAGACATGATAAAAAAAATACAAGATGAAAAATGTGGATTTATGAAAAGTGAAAAGACTTTTTATCATGTACCCTGACTCCACAAACACTATAGAGACTGACGCATAATATGGATGGATAGATAGATAGATAGATAGATAGATAGATAGATAGATAGATAGATAGATAGATAGATACTACACATCTCAGGTTGAATCTATATTCATATATAAAATAAGACTCACCGAGCGGGTCGTGCCTCAGCAGCGCCTGCGCGTACTCCCCCATGGAGCGGTGGTGCTGGTGGGGGAACTGGTAGATGGAGCCGGCGAACGTCCCGGCGGAGGCATACGTGGCCGCCGTCAGAGCCGCGGCGGCGTGGTGAGACAGCGCCGGGTGGATCGGCGTGGGCTCGTATATCGGCGTCCGGTAGGGCGAGATGAGACTTGTGAAGGAGGAATGGGGCGACGGGAGAGTCGGTGTGGGGATGATCGGAGTGGAGCAGGAGGAGGAGGAGGAAGATGAGGGAGAGGTGGTGTTGGTGCTGGTGGCAGTCCTCCCCAGAATGTCCTCGATGTAGAAGGGTGTCGGGTGAGCCGGCTGGATGGGGGTCGGGGCGTACAGCGGGACGCTCATGGTGCCTCTGGCTGGAAGTGTGCTGGTGGCTGGAGTTAACGGAAGGCTGCGTCCCTCCTCTCTCTTCCTACAGCCTTCCTCTTTATCGACTGTTTCACAAGAACTTCTTTACATACTACCAGGCTCGTTCCCAGTGACAAACACAGGGAGGACAGAGTCAGTTCAGGCCGCTGGAGGAGACCGTTGACACTGTTTTGGTGTCCATCAGTTTGCGGTGGAGAACTGGCTGGTACTCAATCCAACAGTTGGGGCTGTTATCTGGCTGCAGGCGGAGGAGGGAGGAGATAAGTGGACGGCCAACTTCCTGCAGGTGCCCGGCGGCTCTTTCTGATTGGCTCACTCTCAGCTCCAATCGAGCCTCACGGTGATCAGATGACAGGAGGGAGCAGATAATAGTATTTCAGAAGAATCAGTTCTCTACAGCCTGTCACCTGGAGAGTAGCAAACCGACAAATCTATGGTCTGATTCATAGAATAATGACACTGATGGGAGGCTTGTGTTTTTTACTCAATAAAAAAAGCAGCTACCTAATACTTTATGCTCATCACATAGAAAGTGCTTACAGAGTTTCAGAAGTCTGGCTTATTGTCACTAATCATGCACCACAAAAGCAAGAATTGTGTCAGGATATATCTTCAGTGGAAAACAAACGAATAGAAACAGGTGAGTAACATTGCCAGAGATCAGCAATATGAGAATCAGAATCAGTGTTATTGGCCAGGTATGTGTACATATACAAGCAGTATTCAAGGAATACCATGGCCTGGATGAGGAGAACCTTCACAGACATAGAGGAATGTGACAGCAGGTTTTCTTTGCTCTCAGTGTACTTAGAAGAAGTAGACTTACCAAGGACAACGAGTTTGACAGGGTAGACATAAATATTAGACTACACATGTACAGGTATAAATATATAAATGTATGTAAAAAGTATACGTATATACTGTATAAGAAAGAACATAGACAGTAAGATAGTAGTGCAATGGAACAGAGTGCAAAAGATGCTGAAATAAAAATGTATTAATCATATGTATTTCAGCATCCTTTGCACTGCTTACTTTCTCTTACTGTCTACCCTGCTATTGTTATTTGTCGTAAGAGAAAGTAATGAATCAATGAAAAACATGAGATTTAATCTTCCCATTGAGAAACTTAGATGTTAAATAAAATAAATAAAAAATAGATGTTTTCCAGCCTACATTTAGGGAGGCTACAGCATTCTGTAATAATCATTAAGTAGTAGTATTCACATCCTTTACTTCAGTAAAAGCAATACTGAAATATGAAAATACTCTTAGTGGAAATGTCTGTATTCAAAATCATACTTAAGTAAAAACAGAAGTATTATCAGCAAAATGTTATATACAGTATTGTCGGATTATTATTACTGATGTGTACATCTTTCTCTCTGTTATTTTGCTATAAGTCTTTAGTTCTGTTGTTGGTTGAAACTATATTGTAAGTTAGAGATGAAGAGAAGCAGCCTAAATTCTCTTCAAGCCTCTTTCTGCAACAGCAGATCCACTGACACTGTTCACAGACAAAATACAGAATGCTGCAGCATAATATACACAACATTTTAAAGAAGAACTGTGACATAGGTTTTGTTCACTTAAAGCAGAGCTATTCTGCCGTCAAACATATTGCAACATTGCATTACTAATTTTAATATGTACTTTGGACTGAGCTATTTGACTTTTTAATGGAAAAATGCTTTTAAAAGTCACTTCATGTGGATGCTCGTGTTCAGAGGCCCCCTGACACCTTTGGCCCCTGGCCTTGTGCCTGGCAGGCATGAAACTGAACACCAAGTCATACTCGTCTACTCCTCTTAATATTCATTAAGACACTGTCCCTGAGTTTTGGACCTGCCTCACTTAACTACCTTCATATTTTACATGTTATACTTACATACAAGTTAAACGTGTTTGTCTGTTTCTATGAATTGTTATGTTGTTAAGCTAAATAAATACTTAAATAAAATGAATGGATGCTTCATATTTCTTTATCATCAGTTTTCACTTTACCAGTGCTTCAACAGTTCTTCAATCAGACATACAAACATAAGCCAAAACTGAATGAAGGACACTTTTAAATGCTGTTTCAGAGCTTTCTTCATGCTGCCAGGCAGAAATACTAAATTCTGTGTTTAATTTTTGTTAGAAATCAAATCAAATCCAGTCAAAAATGCTGCTTGTCAAATATGCAGCATGTGGTGGGTTCACCTGCAAAGTAAACCCCCCTATAAGAAGCATATCCAGGAGC
Organism: Holacanthus passer; assembly: GCA_025331565.1. Lineage (NCBI taxonomy): Eukaryota > Metazoa > Chordata > Actinopteri > Pomacanthidae > Holacanthus > Holacanthus passer. Next base: position 968,655 of record JAFREQ010000099.1, on the reverse strand, counting down.
TCAGTGTTGCAGCCCTGGTTTTATGCACAGCCCAAACTTGCGTTAAATGTCTCTTTGACTAATCAAACAGCTCTGAGTGTTATCTTTCACTCTGTAATAGTGCAATCCACATCCCTAACGGTGCAGCTGAAGGCAGAGTGATTAACTCAGAATTTGGATGTTTGAAGTTTTCCTGTGAAATCCAGCTATCAGTGCGGTTACGCGTGATACACTTATGATAATGAATATAAATGCAAATCGCTTTAATGGCTCACTAAGTGAGTGTTTATCCCCTCACACTCGCTCCCATGTGCCCATTATCAGTGAGCGCGAGCCCGGCTGACAGGAGAGGGACGGGGGAGCGGAGGGATACACCTTCCGCCAAGTGTCAAACAATAACCGATAACTTCCCTGTTTCGGAGTAACAGAAAAGCTGCCTCTCTGATTCTCCGGGCTCCAGTTGCACGTTTTTATTATCAGGTCACTTCATTAATGATACGGTCACAAGTTGGGAGGAAGCTGCTGCTGCTCACTGATAAACGCGCGCACGAATACAATCCAGTGGTTCGACTGTCTGATGCGACGTTTATGGCCAACTTTCTAACGTCTGTAATTTAGATAACGCGGACTCAGAGAGCAAACAGGGATATGAGCGGCCTTGAAGACATGAAAGAAACGAGCAAACGGCTAATATTTAGACTGAGACAATCATTGCAGCTCATTGATCGGAGCAGCTTCAGACTCCTGTCCACAAACGATTGATAAGTTCTCAGCAGAGGCGCTGCTGCTCCCTGACAGCTGGCGCCATGTATGTTCTCCTGATGACCATTAAACGTTATCTACATGTTCAGGAAAGCTTTGAGATGTTACCTGAAGACAACCCTATCCTTACCATCAGTGTTTTCATTACAACAGCCTAATAAGGACACTTTAGGGGTTTTTTCAGCTCAAAAAGTCTTAAAGGGGCATCACAGATAAGTTTTCTACCCAAGACTGTGTGGGCGTGTCAGGAGCGTCTTGATTGACAGTTCCCCCAATTTAGCGCTAAGTGTTGGTCTGATGAGAAATTTGAAGACACCTGTCAGGCTGTGCACGGCCTTTATGGGAGATAAAAGATATGAAAAGATGACATATGTTGAAATAGTGAGATATGTCATAATTTTGACTTGACTGATCCCTAATGATCATATTACTTTACCATCATAAGCTTTATTATGTTCATCCACATCTGTTACTTAACGTATCCCACTTCTATTGTTAAAAAAATCCTATTAGGCACTGTTATCGATTTCCCTTATTTTATTAAGATGCTTTACTGTTGTATCCTATTTGTTGGATTTTTGAATTCTTTTTAGAATGCTCTGTTGTTATAATCATTTTTTTGCGACTAATCTCTGGAACTTCCTTCGAGATTAATAAAGTTCTATCTCATTTTATGACATAACACTTGGAAAAATAAATACCCCTCACTTCTGACAAAGTATTACACAGTTTATAATTAGGAACTCAAACATCTGAGAAACCCAGTCATGATTTTCAGACAGAAAGTCGAATCCTGCAAGAAAATCGGTTGAAACTTTGGCTCGTCACAATTATATAGTAATGCAATTTTGAGGTACTAGGTCAGAAGTATGACACAACAAAGCCTTATTTCAAAAAAAATGAGCAGTATGGGTTGTTTTTTTTTTTTTTAAAAGCAGTCCTAACCTTCCAGAATTTTCTGTTTCTTCCTGGAGAGAATGGTCTTTCTGACGGATCTTATCAACCAACCACTCTCTCATTATCACCTTTGATAGGGACTAGCAGTACTGTATAATGGCCCAGCCTAATTATACCACTCCATCTGGCAGATACACTATAGTCTGCTCAAGCTTAAACCACAAAGTATGACCTAATACTCGGCTATTTCCTCTCCTCTAGTTGATTGCAGATATAAGGCAATAAAGTTAGTTTTGTCATCTCAAACGGTTTGCTTAACGGTGAGGAAGAAAAAGAAATAAGATATACCTTTAGTCATCTCACTGCGGGGAAATGTACTTTTTTTTTTAAGATAACATAAATATAAAGATGAATATAAAACAAGACTTCTTCATTGAGAAAATCTCTTAATGTAACTATGCATCACATCATTTTAATGATTTCGTTAATGCCTCATTTTGAAGTATGCACATTTTTTCCCCTTTGACCTGTGTCATCCAATCAGCCAGTGCAGTAAAAAAGGAAACGCAAAAGGCAACAGTGACTTCTAGTAAAGAAATGGTTCAATCACCAACAGCCTCTGAATTATGTGAGAAATATTGCTGGCATGAAAAAGCATTTAGCAAAGAAGAAATGTTAATAGTTTCACTTGAATATGTATGCATTGTGGTGTGCATGGTTGAGCAATTTCCTTTACACAGTTATCAGTTGACATTTCCATATAGTGTAAAGAATTTTTGAAATTGTGAGAAGTATGCATAATGCATAAAGTATGCGCCCTGCCCTGTAGGAGGGATAAGAACAGATAAAGACAGAGGCTGGGGTTGAGGGTGGAGTGAGGCTGTCATTTCCAAATACAGAATTATTTACAGAGCAGATGAGACAGAGACATGACAGAAACCACTAGAATGTGGACTAGAAATCAAGGTCTAGTGTAATTACACTGGGTCACTGAGTTCCAAAACAACAATTGCTTTGAAATTTGTATCAACTTGTCACACTTAATTTGCTCAAAAACACAACTTAAAATATCCAGCAGAAGTTGATGGAGTTCAGAAAGGATGCTTTCTCTATTAGAAAAGTCAAGCACGTAAATCATGACTAATCATAAAATAGACAGCAACTCCAGCTTGTCATTTTCACGATGGCTCCTGTTCCGTGTGTTACTCAGGTGTCAGCTTCTGGTGGTTTTGTGCAGTGCACAACCTGCTCTGACCCTGAGCAGGGCTGCAGAGAGCCAAGGACATGTTCTAGTGTCCACTGCTCCTCATGTAAGGCGTGTTCCTCCAGGGTGAACTGACCCTGCTTGGTCCGGATCAGTTCCTTCACATGCGCACACGATGACAGAGCTGCAGCACACAGGCACTGATTAGTCTCATGGTTAAGTGTGGAGAGAAACTCGGTTAAGTTTATTGACTTTTCCATAAACATGCTGATGAGGAAACTGTGAAATGAAATGAATTAATCTTACCTTTTCCCAGCTCATCCACCAAGCTTCTGACGTAAAATCCACCACCACACTCGATATCTGTTCCAGAAATAAAACTATTTTTAAAATTTTGTTTGAATGTGTAATTCAACATTAAAAAATGAAACAGTGGAAAATAATATTCAAAATGATATTTTAAATACCAGAAATCAGGTCGGTATTACATTAAGGAAGAAAGAAATACTGAATTAAGCAACATGTGCTAACCCAGAGTGAAGAGAGGAGGCTTGAACTCTTGCAGGCTCAGGTTGTACACAGTGACTGGTCTGGCTGGTTTGGCCTCAACCTTGTGACCTTTCTTCAGCAGGACAGACAGACGCTGGCCGTCTTGTTTCAGCGCAGAGTAGCTAAAAAAATGGCAGAAAAATCAATAAATCACAACACTGAACATTCCTGTCTTTGTAATATCAAAGCTGGGCTGTAATAAGAACAGGTGACACACACACACACACACACACACACACCCTACTGTAATCTTGCAACTTTAGGTTGTTTTCCTATATTAATTGCCATGACCACATGTCCAGATGTCTAAAGCCCTGCTAGCGACCCCTAGAGGGTGCAAGGTTCTATGCACCACAATTGAAAAAACAACAGCAGACTAATGATTTATTTATTCTTAGAGACTTGAGGGGGAGTTAAATATTCTTATTACCATTAGGTTACTAAACCTAAGTACTCTGCAAAAACTGTTACAGTTTGGATTTTAGAGTGAATGTCATTTATGCAAAAATTAAATTACAATACACATACAAGGTGAAGTAAGACTCTGCCAGAATGTAGCATTTATTCATTTGCTTAAGGGCAGTTTTTTTTCTGTGTTTGCCAGTGATAAGGTCATTATGGTTACAGGTAAATAATTGTTGAGTCCAAGGCAACATCAAATGTCTTGTTTTGTCTGATCAACAGTCCAAAACTTAAAGATAATCTGTTTACTGTCAGCTGACACCTCAGGAAACAAGCACATATTCCCATTTAGGAAACTGGAATCAGTCATTTTTTTGGCTATGTATAGTAAAGTTGACAATTTGTCCTGAGGGCGGTGAGAGACAAACAATCATGGAGGGCCCATAATGGCTGCATCCTCTGAAAAACATAAATATATACACAGTACATTTCATGGCTTCCAGCCCATTAGATTTGTTTTGTGTGTGTAAGAGTGGAGGCTAGAAATGATCTGCAAGTTAAATCCCGAGCAGTTTACTTTCGCATGCACAAATGTTAGTGTGATGACAGTATTGTCTCAGATTGGAGGTTTTACTCACAGTGGGGGAACTTGCATGATGTCACCAGTGAAAGCTTTCAGCTTCTCCTCAAAGTCCAATCTGGTTATGTGTTCTGTGGGGGAAAAATATCACAAATATATCACATTAACAACATCCTGTAAATATAGACAAAAAACTGCACAGATGTATATGTACACATAGTTTAGACTGAAAGATGAAATTAAGTAATTTGTACTTCAATATTTACCAAATTCTTTCTCCAGAATCACGCTGCCAGTTGCATCAAGAGTATCTGTTGCTTTCCCAAGTTCCCCTACAGCGACATATTTCTGAAAACAAACACACATCACTTTGTTGTCTCTGTGCAAGACTGACAACTTATATGGAACTGTTTTTTTTTTTTTTTTTTTTTTTTTGATTTCAAGAACGATGCTGCATATTTTAAACACCAAATACTAAGGCAGCAGCAAGTGTTTATTTCGTCAACGTATGCACTGTCTTCAGTGAAATATACTCAATATATTAACAATAAGGTAACCAATGTTGAGCCACCTAGAACAAAAAATAACCTTCAGGTCAAACCAGAACAACCCAATGAATTATGCAGGGCACTCAACACTGATATGTGGCTTTTTAGCTGCAAAATGCTCCACTATGTTCTTTAACTGCTGAGCAGTTAGTGCATAGTGGGTTTATCAGAGTACTGCTGCTGGAAACAAAGTTGATGAGAGACTGAGACTGAACCAAAAAAGTTGTGGATTGTAAATACAAAACATTGATCTGAAAGACAGCGCTGCATGGCTATTCTATGTGGGCTTTGTCACTATAAGCAACACCTTTCTCTTAACAGAGTCATTTTATATATTGTCAGCATAATTAATGACAGAGGCTTTAAGTCAAATCTAAACTCTACTTTCATTTTCTATTAGTGTGCACAAGATATTTTCATTTACAGATATGAAACTTGGTTCTCCAGCTAGGAATCGATGCTGCGGTTATGTGGTATGCATCCCAACCACTAGGCTACCTGAAAATGTATTCTGCTAGTTTGAAAATAGGTAAATATATGCCTATGATAATATATATTGCAAGTTGCACATTGCCTGCCAATTTGAAAATGAAGTCCATCTTATGGATTTGGAGTGCACTGACCACTAATCATTTACAGAGTTTTCTATTTTAGTTTTACCAATAATTAAGAATTTGCAAACCTGAAAACTCATCATATTATATAGCAACATACATTCTGTATTCTATAGCTACCCAACAGGTCCTACAGTGAACTAGCTGTCTGGACAGTAATACACTACAATGACATATTGTTGCTCACATCTTTCATCAAATCTGTGTTTGGTTCCTAACCAGCACACAAATCCACAAGTCTTATTGTTTTCTTTTGTGTAATAATTAACAGAAATGTCACAGAGGAAATACACACATTGTTTTAAACCAGAAAACAATTCCACAATTTGGTTGATTTGGATCTTTATAGCATAGTTTCATTCATTTTTACTGTTTAAGTGCAAACAAGCTCACCTTAGAACCAGCCAACATTGTACTGAGCATCTTTGTGCCATTCCCAACTCCAACCACTGAAAGAAACAGAGACAATGTTAGTGTAATGTCCAGTCTTGCTAGCACCCCCTAGAGGTGTCAGTGTTCATTACACCCAATGATAAAAATGTGTTGCACAAATCAAAGAACAAACTGAAGATTTTGCTAGATTTTGCTTGTAGTTGCCAGTTTTACTACAATCTCATCCATACTGTGGGAGGGTAATGGCTTTTCTTAAATTGAAGCCAGGGAGAAACAACTAATCATAAACTTTTTTTAGCCTTCTGATATATTGAAAAACAATGGTGTTTATTTATATATTTTGTTCACATGCATATTGTGTAATGAACCAGGGCTGTATCTACCACTGAGGTCATGTCCTTACACATGTAGTGTTTCTTGATGATTCTGATACTCTATAGAGTTAAATGAACTTAAATATACAAACCTGATTTCAAAAACAGAATGCGACAATTTGCTAATTCTTTTTGACACATACTCAATTGAAAATAGTACAAAGACTATATATTTAATGTTTTACTTCATCAGTTTCATTGATTTTGTAAATACATGGTTATTCTGAACTTCATGGCAGCAACACATTTCAAACAAGTTGGGACAGGAGCAACAAAAGACTGTGAAAGTTGTGGACTGATCCAAAAACACCTGTTTGGACTCTAACTAACTCATTAACAATTTGTCTCATTCACTCAACATAAATCTGGAAACACAGCCCGACCCATAGGGGGCACCACAAATGCAAATTTCCCCACTGTGGGACGAATAAAGGTTTATCTTATATAAAAAAAAGTGTACCTCAAAACCCAGTGGACAGAATTTCATCAATTTAGTGCACGCTCTTAGGGCAATTATTAACCAAAATCTGTAGTGCCAGTAAGTGTGGCCTATCACTTATTTGTTCATAAATCAAGATGCCTTTGAGCTATCCTGCCTAAACTCATTGGAGACATCCTGCACCATCTCCTGAACATACATACCAAGTTTAGTTCAAAGTTCAAATGATGACAGGGGAACAAATGGCAGAACTTTGAGAGAGCCATTACCGACATGCTGCACACTTTGTGACTCTCTGGTCCTTCTTTACATAGAATTAAAATAGCTGAAGTGACTTTGCTCACCTTTGTGAAGCCTAAAACCAACTTGTTGTTTGCAGATTCAATTTTGGCCAACTGAGCTGCTTCCTTCTGTTGAGCACAAAAAAGCTTGAAGCAGGACTCGCTGCTTTTGGTTTGTAATTATGAATATCCATGAATTATTTGTAATTATTCTTATCCATTCAGGCTGCACACATATACCTTTCAAAAGCAATTTCATTATGAGTGATGGAGGACAAAATCCAATGTGTTTGATGAAGGGAGAACAAATGGTGGAATTTTGAGTGCACCATTATTGACATGTTGCAGGTTTTGTGATGCTGAAACAAGTGTGTGATTGGTCTCACTCAATTTAAACAGAATTAACTAGCTGAAATGAATCTGAAACTCACTTGTTGCTGCATACAACTTTAATTTTGGCATTTTTTTGTTTCCTACTGTTGAGCACAACAGGGCTTGGAATGGGAATCTCCTTTTTAATGAGAATCTTGCATACTGGCTGCACAGGGATCCCTTTCGAAAGCAATTTCATTCTGAGTGATGAAGGACAAAATCCACAGTCCCTGCTCTGTGTAAAAATGAATTCTTAACTTCAGTCAAAGCTAATATGATGCTTCAGCAGTCTGAGTTACAAAAATCAAATGTTCCAAAGTTTTTTATGTCCATATTTTGTGTTTCCACTGACAGTATTTCCTTGCTGAGCTGTGGTGGTTTTTGTACAAAAATAATACAGCAAATTGTGTTCCGCAGTACAAATATTAAAACTGTTTTAAGAATGGGTCACTTTGGGGCTAGAATGGATAGGTGAAAAACATAGGAACCTATCTCTTAACACCCTTGTTGACAGTTCACAGCAGGAAAATATACATTTACACCTCCGCCCTTAGATCCCTAGCAAATGTACAAAGTGAACCACACCAGTGCCCCTGGAGAAATGTCACAAGGTACATTCACCAGTCATCATTGTATAAGATGACTATCTGCTCCACTACAACCCAGCCCACACAGAAGTGACAACAGTCGCACGTGGACACCTACTTGTAAACGCGACGCTTACCTAACACGCCACTGGCGGCGCTGTCCAGCGTCCCTCCGTGTCCCATCTTCAGACTCTGCTTCTTCCTCTTCCGCGGGTTTGGGTTTTGTACACCAGCTTCTGAAAGATAAATGGCCAAAAAAACAAAAACATTTCATTGTTAGCTTCAACAAATTGCAATAGACTTACTTCCTGATTTCCTGTCCTATTACCTTTAAGTAAAGCTTCTTTGAGCGTGTTGAGCACGTCGGCAGATGTTGGTCCTTGTTTTTTATATATCGCAAACAATCCATTTAAAGACTGTAGTTTAGATAAAGAGCTCGTTATAGGAGCCGCAGTGTTACCTGCCATGCTTTTTTATTCTTCTTCGGCTAATACTCTTCTTCTACTTACGTAACCAACTGTGGCTAAGAGAGCTGTTGTTGTATTCCGCCATCTGCTGGTTCATTCAGTTAAGAATTTTTTTGTCAATAACACTACGTTACAGCATTACAGACCTTTGGACTAACTGAGGGTGATTAAGTGCAGTTTCTTTCGCTGTTAGTTACCCTCACCCAGGCCCACGGTAGATTGCTGAGAAATGCTTACGTTTTCGAAACTTCGTTGACCAAGATGCTTTGCGCCGAAACACACTTCCTAGTTACTAGATGACCAAGATGCTTTGCGCCGAAACGCACTTCCTACAACAACAGTAACGGCTAGGAAGATATTTGTACTGCAGTCGCTGAGGTCGGTGTTGTCTATCTAAAGATACACGTTATTATTTTTCAGGAAAACCTTCTCAAACACTTAACCATTACCAGCTAACGTTACTACCAGTTAACCATTGGCCAACACGAGCCTTTGACCCGCCTGACTACGATAACATTACCCGACACTCTCATTCAAGATTTGGCAGTACATTTTTTGTATCGTATCTTGTAAATGAAACGTAATACTTTTCCGGCGTACATATGATTCCACCAAGCAGCATTTATTTCATTTCATTTTATGCTTTTGTGTTACTGTTACTGTGTACTGCTTGCTTCCGCCAACTAGCTAACATAACTAGCAAATCAGTTGTTAAAGTTTGAAATCCTTATTAATATGTTGGTTGGATGTTGCCGAATTAAAGAGGTGATTCTTCCTAGTTTAGATTTTCCAATTCAGTAGTTATTTTTTCATTGATGCTGGCAGCCAACTGATTCTAGTGAATATGTGGAACTTGTAGCTGTAGTATGTTTTTGGTCTGAACAAAGATGTCTTGGGTTGAACATCTCCAAGTTCTTAGCCTTAGACTCAGGACAGTCAGTGTCTTTTTACTTCATTAAGCAACCATGTATTTTTTTCCTAATCTGAAACTGTCCTGTTGGTAGATAAACCTGGTAAATTAGGAAGCACTGTCAAGTCTATCAGCAGCTGCCACACAAGAGTTTCATGCACTTCGGCCTCACAAAGACATTACTACAGTTTGACTTTGGTTCTTCTGCAGTCCTGCATCCACTTCCACTTCCTTCCTGCCTGGTGGCACTGAGCTGCTAGTGGATCACTTTACACGATTAAAACACTAGTTTAGTGGGAAGAATGCCCTTTGGAGTGCAGTTTGGATGTACTTAATGCAGAGGGAATTATTAAAATAGTAAAATCTGTGTCCTATAAAATTAATTTTCAGTTCTGCAAAAACCATGATTTTACTTAACACTGTGTTACTATTATATTCTTATTACTGAATAATATTTAGACTATTTTCTCAGTTTATTTATTGAACATTTTGTCTGTAAAATAGTGAGAAATGTTCTTCATGATATCCAAAATGCCAAGATGATGTCATTTTATGCCTTGTTTTGTCCGGCCAACATTCCAAAACCCAAAGATATTCAGTTTACAATCACACGAGTCAAAGAAAAGCAGCGAATACTCACAATTTAAATGCTAGTGCTTGGCAATGATTGAATGAATGATTTGAAGGATTAATCAGTTACCAAAAGAGTTGCCGATTAATTTTCTGATGATTGATTAATCGTCTAATCTTTTCATCCCTAGTCTGCAAATTCAATCTTTCATTCTTCAGTCAACAGGTCACGCAGGAAAGAAGGAACACGAGAAGAAAGTGTTGTATATCTCAGATGAACAGGAGAGACTGGTGACCCAGAATGGAGGATTTCAGGCGGACGTACCTCCGTCTATGTAAGGAGGGAGGTGTGGAGCCTCAGGAGAGTGTTGTGGCTCTATTCCAGGAGAACAGGGCTGCTCAGGGCTCCAGACTGGACCTGAGTGGACAAAGCCTGTCTGCGGACACCTGTTCTGTGCTGGCAAGGGCCTTACAAAAAGATACCGTCTTTACAGAGGTGTTACTTTGTGACTGCATGCTCAGCGAGGAAGGTGTGTAAGTCTGAAAATTCACAAACAGCCTTTATATACCCTGGTGTATAATGTTGCAAGTGCTCAGCAGAAGAGCAGGTTCTTTTAGCATACATATAAAAAATGCAAAGAATTGCTTGATACATTTTTTGATTTTCCACATGGTTAACCTTGACTTATCCAGTGATTTGTATATTTACTGTGACCATAAAAACTGATTTCTGACAGGAGGAGTCATTGCAGTGTGGTTGGTAATACTGTTTGTGACCCTTCACTGAAATCTGCCTGAAGTGTGGCTCACTGATCTTTTGTTTAACAGTGGAGCTCTATGGCACAAAGGAATAAGATATATCAGGATTAGATACACACACAATGCCTGTTTGTAGAATACATTCATTGTTGGTGTTGGTTTCGGCTCTGCATATGATTTGATGACAGTAAGTACAGCATGACTAATAATATCTGCTTTCATGCTTGTGTGTGACACATAGGTGCCAAAGTACTGCTGACTGGACTGTTTGGCAACACAACTGTAAAAGTCCTGGATCTTAAGGTAACCCTTGACAAAGTAGACTGTCCATACTAGACACTAATGGATTTTCTTTTTCATGAGACTTGTGTACTGAAGTCAGATGATGCAAAATATTGTTCACAGGGGAATAACTTGAGATCCAAAGGGGCTGAGGTGTTGGGAAACCTTTTGGCACGTAACAAGACTCTGCATAGGTGAGAGTGATGCTCTTTGTGTGAGAAAATGTTCTGCCACTGCTACAGCAGACATGTATTTTTAAGTGTGTTTTAGTGTGCAAGATAATTTTTGATTCATAAAATATCAAATAATATGAAGTTGGACACATAATCTTAATTCAAGGTCCACTTACTAGCTGTTTCCACTGCTTTCATCTACATCTCGTAGTCTCCATTAGTAAAAATCTTGCCTATGTGTAAGTTGGATGGTTTCTTAGTCTGTCCTCTGCCCACTTACCTGAGAAACATCTGAATAATTGAGTGTAGCATAAAATGTTTCATGAAGGGAGAACAAATGGTGGAATTTTGAGTGCACCATTATTGACATGTTGCGGGTGTCCTGATGTTGAAACAAGTGTGTGATTGGTCTCACTCAATTTAAACAGAATAACTAGCTGAAGTGAATTTCCTCACTTTCACGTGAACTTTAATTTTGGCCTTTTTGCTTCCTACTGTTGAGCACAATGGGGCTTGGAATGGGAATCTCCCTTTTAATGAGAATCTTGCATACTGGCTGCACAGGGGTTCCTTTTGAAAGCAATTTCATTCTGAGTGATGAAGGACAAAATCCACAGTCCCTGCTCTGTGTAAAAATTAATTCTTAAGTTCAGTCAAAGTTAGTTGGTCTGGTCAGAAAAACCTTAAAAATATTTACTAAAATTGACTGCTACTAAATTATTGCAGCCAAATAGGTACTCACTTAATTATCTTTCCATCAGGACATGAACTTGATTTTTAGTACAAAATAAGTAGCCAAGTAACCCCACACTGCTGCAACAAAGAACAGTGTCCCAAATAACACTTGATGCTTAAAACTTGTAAATAATGTTTGCAGGCTGGTGTTGGAATGGAACGCTTTGGGGGTGTGGGATGAAGCCTTCTCACTCTTTTGTGAGGGTTTGGCCTCCAATAACGTGCTTAAACAGCTGGACCTGCGCAACAATCAGATCAACCACCACGGAGCATCTGAGCTCGCTCTGGCACTCAAACGCAACAACACCATGGAAGTGCTAGGTGACACACATATAATCTGACCCTACACTTTGTAACCTAATTTTCTAGGTGTATAAGAATCTGTTGAACATTAAGTTACATCTTGAGTGACATGATAGTCTATGTCTGTTATCAGGGCTGCACAATTAAGAGAAAATGTGTAACTATGACTGCAATTTAATTAATTGATCAACGAAAATATTATCATAAATTAACCTCCAGGTCTGTATTAATGGTGTACTTAGCTTTGAAGTACATATGATTGTAAGCACAATCCCAAATTTCTCTTGTTTCTGCATGAAATCAATCAGATGGTATAATGCAGTTGCTTGAGGTCCTGCAAGGGCTCTTTTATTTTAAAAAAATGAACAATGATTTAATGTGATTTAACTTAATAGAAAAACCAACCAATTTACATTTGGCAAGACATTACATTAGTAATATGCTTGACATTATGCAGTTATATTCAAATGCAAACATTTTATCTTCAAAATTTCATCCTTTGCCATTTGAAAATTGCTTTCTTTGAAATTACAAAATTCAAAATCAAAATAATTAATTATTTGCCTCACATGATATTCACAAGAACAGAAAGAGGGGCTTGGGCTTGACCCGGTCACATGATCCACAACAGCCATTGACATGCCTATAATATGTACTGATCTCAATAAAAGTGCTTTGTGAGCTTAACCAACTCAATGGTAAATCTAACCCACAACTTGGAGTGGTAAAGAACAGATTCTTGCTGTATTCTGGTGAATACAGTTCGACTGACTGATGGTCCAACCTGACCTGTCTTACTGACTGCGTTCACAGATCTGAGGTGGAACAACATTGGTCTGCTGGGTGGTCGGTCTCTGCTGGAGGCCCTGCAGAAGAACAAGAGCATAGTGCAGCTGGAGATGGCAGGGAACAATATACCTGGTGACACACTCAGAGCACTTGGTAAGGTGTGTGTGTGTGTGTGTGTGTGTGTGTGTGTGTGTGTGTGTGTGTGTGTCAGTACATGGTTAAGCACTTGTTGATTTGTTGAATTTGCCTTAGTCTTTTCTACCTTGCATTACTAATTGGTTGTAACTCATCGTCAATGTAAGTTGTTTGTATATTGCCTTAAAGAAGATTCACCTCAATTACAAAAAACCTCAAAAGATATCTATCACTGAGCTTTCTACATCCACCCCACCACTACTGAGGTGGATGGAATTTAGCTTGTGCCGCGAACAACACTGAAAATAAAATACAAGAGTAAAACTCAACGCCTAGTTACTACTGGAATCACTATATTGTTTCAAGCCTGTGCCACACAACTGGAGATTTAGATGCTGTACCATGTTGTGAGCTGTGTATATTTAGCCTGGGTCTTTTAGAACTAAGTGAAACCCTGACAAACATCTGAAGCTAGTCCGCCTGTCCTTGGCTCTGGACCCATGTTTCTTGCTCTTCACTCATTACCCTTGTGCTCCTGTTGTTTCACCCTTGAAGAGCAGACCACAGGGCACAACTCAGACAGACAGTCCACCCTAAGAGAGAGCCGCAGCAGGAGCCAGGTCCTCAACAAGGAGATTCATACACTGAAGGAGGAGAAGGGCCGGCAGGTACACCTCACACTGAAGAATGAAATAACTCTGATGCCAGACAGGAACTCTGGTGGATAAGGGCTGTTTTAAGAAAATAAAGACAAACATGTCCCAAAGAGAATCAGGCCATGCAGATAGTTGCAGAGGTTTTTAGGTCAGGTGGTCTGTCCACCACTTTGGTCCAGACTGAAATATCTCAACAACTATCAAATGGATTGCCATGAAATTTTGTACAGGCATTCATGGTCAAGTTCTACTGATTGGTGATAGTCTCCTGACATTTACTCTAGCACCACCATTTGGTTGATATTTGGTTAATTTTCTTCAACAGTGAAACAATGGATTGCCTTGAAATTGGGTACAGATGTCCCCAGAAGATTAATCTGAATGACTTTGGTGATTCCCTCATGTTTCCTCTAGTACCACTAACAGGTTATCCTGTAAAATACATCTGCATCTAATGGGTTGATTTGCATACATTTTTGTGCAAAACCTTTATGGTTCCCATTACTTTGGTAATGCCCTTCCTTTACCTCTAGCACCACAATGAGGTTGACACTCTTTTTAATTAATTGCCATGCAGTTTGGTATAGTTATCCATAGTGCCAACAGCAGGTTGGAGTTTTTACTTCACATGTAAAATATTTTAATATCAATGAATTGGCACAAAATGTTTGTACAGATGTTCAGGGTTCACAAATGATCATCAGCTTCAGCTTTTCTATGTTTTGTGGTAACTATCTAATAACGAATGATGATGATAACGATGATGTAATGTTTGCATGCTAAGATGCTAAACTACACTGGTGAGTATGGCAAAAATGATACCTCGTAAATATCAGCATGTTAGCGTTGTCATTGTAGACATTTAGTTCAAAGCACCACTGTGTCTAAGTACAGCCTCACAGAGCTACTAGCATGGTGACTCTTAGTTCTGTTAGATATTCACAGACCTCCCAATTATTAATAAGGGAGAGAATTGTGCACAAGTAGGTCTGTGATTTGTTAAAGTGAAAGTAAAGTAAAATTTGTTTGGTTAGATTGTTGTGATCCATTAGAATGGATTCCAATAGTTTCATAGTTCATGGTAACATGTATTAAAACATCCAGAGAAATTTCAGTCTACAACTGACATGAATTGAATGCTAATGTTATGCTATGATAAGGACAAAGCTCTTGGCAGCTGCATGAAAAGCATGCAGGTGGTTGTTTGATACTCAGAAGACTGTTGGGGCCTTTTTTGATGCACACAAGATTTTTGGTTGTAGTATCAGTTTCAATGAATCATTAGGTACTGCAGATTAAGGTTAAATGTTGAGGTGATGACTGTGGCTCTTCCTCCTCTCTTTCAGTTCCTGAGCCTGATGGAGACCATTGACAGGCAGAAGGAGGAGATGGGACGGTCCAGCAGGTCAGTTGAGGTGTTATTGTTTACAGTCATTGGCCATGACCATAGTTATATATATATCACTTTGCACCTTCCTCATTTTGTATCCATGGCCTCATGGCAATGACCTTGTTACTTCTTTTCTATTTGATTAGGTCTACCTCCATTCAGATAGGCCAACTCCAGGAAGCTCTGAATGAGAGGAAGTCAGCTGTCAACTCTCTCACTGCCAAGTAAGCATTTCATTTTCATTTTCCATATTCACAATATTAGGAACAGCACAGTCTGTAGGTATTATGTGTAATATAAGTGACTTTAATAATTTTTCAGTCAAACACAAGATTGCATGTATGACTCCAGTATGAACTGCATGTATGCGTGTATATACTTTTCCATTGACTCAGCTGTCTTGAACTCATACATATTAAATATTTAAGCAGGCAGTTGGAGGGGCAGCTATTATCGTTAACTGAAGGTTCTTATGTACTCAGATGACCTTAGCCACAATCTTATATTCAGTCACCATGACCCATATAAATTTGGAAAAGTTTTTTATTAAATTCTTTACTTTAAACACAATATTTCACATCTTTTGACAGTTTTTTTTAATTATTATTTTTTTTATTGGAACTTGATTTTAATATCACTCTCTGAGGCCGTCCTGATTAAATTACTTGGTAATGGTCCTGAAATGTTTTTGAACAAAACAATTATAGATTGGTTTGGTTCACATGCATGATTAAAAAACACAACATACAAAAGAAAGTAAATATAGCCTGTTGTACTTGTACAACCATTGCTGGTGAACACAATACCATAAAAGCAATAAAATGAGCTAATGCAGATATTTTCCAAGGAGAAGAAAAGCAGATGAGGTAGGAAAAGAGGGCAGGCATTTAATTAGTTAAGTTACCTATATGTTTGTTGTTTGCCTTGATAGACATAGAGGGGATATAAATTGAACATAGGGATGGAAGAAGATAGGAGACCTCAGGAAGGGACACACAAGGAGAGAGAAGAGATGAGGCAAGGAGAATGTACAGACAGTGGTTGTAAACAAAAAATGAAATAATGCAGCAAATTCAGTAAAAACAATGAATATTAAAATAGTATGCAGTAGTATTTTAGCTGGCCTATGTGCCTGTGTCCATGCTAAAGTCCATGTTATTAGACATGTGTGTATTAGAAGTACATAGAGTAACTCTGATCGCATGATGTTGGACAGACTGCAGATGACAGAGGCTGCCCTCACCCTCTCTGAGCAGAAAAACCACAACATGGGAGAACTGCTGACACGAGTAAAGGCTGAGAAAGAAGAACAAAGGGACCGACAGAACAGAGAGAGGAAAAAAGAGCAAGAGGTAACAGATGACAGATGGGAGGAGATATAACAGAGCAACAAGTCATTTCACCTCAAATGTGAGTTGTACAGGAAACTAACAGTTATATAGCCTGTCATGGCAAAAGCAGGTAGGATCACATAGAGAAAAAAATCAAGTTAAGTTTCAGTGCTCCAAAAACTACAATAATTGTGTCTGTTTCAAACTTCAGCCTGTTCAGAGTCAGTAACCTGAACAGCAAAATCTCGCTAAGCAAGGACACATTATGACAAGTTGACAAACACAAAATCCGAATCATTTATGCTTTTTGAGGTATTGCTGTCACAAATGGATGTATCTCATGTGTTTCCATCATGTAGGACAGTGCACTCAGAGAGGGCAAACTCTTCAGAGAGATCCAAAACCTGACAGAAACCAATGTCCAACTCCGAAATAAAGTAAGTGTATTTGCACTCAAATGGTATATGCTAATATTGAGCAAATGCACACAGACCAAAGTCACATTATGAGCACTGTCAGATGTGAGCCTAATTGTGTGTTAGGTGGAGGAGATGGAGCGCAGATGTAAGTCTCAGCAGCAGCAAATCTTTGAGCTGAAGCAGGAGCTGACCAACAGCACAGCAGAGCTAAAGCTGCGACTAGCACAAGCAGAAGGTGACATTCATACACATTTAATATGGATACAGACAGAAAGTCATTTTTTTCACTTGTCACTCAGCAAAGATTTCTTGTATGCCACTCTCTGACAGACAATCTGGAAATAGAGAAGCGAAGGTCCAAGCAAGCTCTGGAAGACATGGACAGTCTACGGCAGAAGGAGGTCAGATTTCCTTCAGTTGTGTCCCTTTCATTGAAGCATGCGTTCATCAGCCTCATCAGAGGCTCGTTCAAGAAGCTCAACTTGCAGACAGTGTTCACCTGTTCTTAATATGGCAGTGCCACAAGTTTCCATCAGATCATTACTCACTAACTAGCACTGTGATAGTGGGAAACATGACATCAGTACATACATTAGTTACAACTACTGCAAATTTCCCCACTGAGGGATGAATAAAGGTTTATCTTATCTTAACTAGCATTATACACATTGAATCTAAGCAAACTGTCACCGGATTAGTTACATTGTGGGGAATGTAGGCACTTACTTAAAAAAGTTGAAAAATTTGATATCTCTGGTTCTTCTGAATTGATTTTGATCGTCAAAATCAAAAGAAAGGATCAAAATCCTAAATCCGACAGTGTTACAGGAGTGCAATGCTAAATCACTGGAGCACCCTTTTAAAACATAATATGTCAGTGTTGTGTTCACAACTTGTTTCCATTTGTCCTCAAGAGGCCAAAAAATAATTTATATGCAGGTTTAAAGGAATTGTCTGACACTCCAGGTAACCAGCAGGGACTTCAGGAAGTTGCCATGCCTAGCTGAGAAATATTCCACCATATACAGTAACCCTTTGTAAAACAATGTGTTGCTTTTGCACTTCCATTTTTGTATGGATTAGACAAACGAGATGTAATTTGTTAGTTGTTTCACTTTTCTGTATGGTTTACGAAAAGTCAGTGTTCTAATAGATGAGGACTACATCACCAAAAAAATAAAACACTGACAGTTAAAATGTCTGTTCAGGTGGAGCATGTGAATCGACATCTAGAAGAGAATGAGAGAGCTCTGCAGGAACGCATCTTCAAACTGGAGGGACAGCGGATACAACTGGAAGAGGTCAGAGTTTAGAGTATCTAAAGATGAAAACACAATCAATGTAATACATACAATACATTTAGTCAACAAAATAACTGCTAATAACAGATAACAGTTTATAGTTATTTAGTAGTCTGAAGTCAGACTTCTTGTATTTAGTGATTATGGTGTAGCAGCACATAGTACACAGTAGCTGCTGTAGTTTGTTTCCTCAAAAATAAAGCTACACGTTGGGACTACAACAGCTGCAGAGATACCATGTGGGAACATCAAGAACTGTGATTGGTGCTTTTGCCCGTATGTTTCTGATGCCTTTGGAGATCGTTGATTGTGAAGGAAGTGTTCAGGAATTTGAAGAAAGACTCTGTAACTACTGCAGATGTCTAACAAAGACAAACTTGTTCACCAAGATGACAGCTAACTTCCCCAACTGTAACTTTCTCAGGTCAAGCTAGAAGTAAATGTAGAACATGGAAACACAGTAGCCCTGTATTTTGGGATTGTTTGTGCAGAATGAAATTACAGTTAAATTATTTGTTATTCTTCATTTTTGTTCGGATCATTAGGGACACCTTCATCACGGTATTAGAAGCACTACTGAAAATTCCAGTCTACCTATATGCTTAATGTAATGCCATGTTTTAATGTCCATCTGTCGTAGGAACTGAATAAAGCTAGAACAATGTGTGTGACAGAGAGGCTCCAGGCAGAGGAGGAACTGGGAAGAGTGCGAGCTCAAGTGCGTCTGGAGGAGGTGAGTTAAAATAGCTCTATCTCTGATCACTTATTAAGATGTTACTGCATTTAGCTTTATTTATTGGCTTTTGCACAAGTACAATCCAAGCTTCAGTAGATAGGAGAAGCCTTTGAGAACAAGTACTGCAGCACTCAGGTGCATGTTCCACCTGACACAAGCATCACAAGTAGGGATGAAGTACCAAAGCATTTTATTGAATTCGGGTAATTAAAGATTAGAATAGTTCCAGAGATGTCTGATCAGCTTTTGTTGGCTGAGAAGGCAGAAACACTAAATCAGATGAGCAGCAGAACATATGAAACGTTCATTGTATGTATCAGACACATTTACAGAACAGCTGTAGCTTCCTGTACTTCACCAACTACTGATTCCAAATACTGAAACTCCTGACTCAACTATGAAGGTGATCAGATGTGATGGTCTGATATGAATCAAAGTTTGAGTGGGAGATTGTTAGACTGACGTGAGGTGATTAGCTGATCATTTCTCAAGAGAAGAGTCACCACTTTGTTGGTCCCTCTTCAACTACAGTCCAGTGAACACTCACAGTCCATTGGCAGTCATACAGTGATGTGTTTTTCCACTCACAAAGAATCTTTGGTACTACTTTATTTGAAGGGGGTGTGCATAAGACCAACATGACACCATCATAACCATGAGATGACTCCTGCCATTAACATGAAGGAGTCTGTTAATACTGAGTGTCAGTTCAGTCAGTTCTTCTCCTTCACTGTTACTTCCACCTTTGTTTCCTCGGAGCAGCAGGAACATGTGTCGGCCTTGGAGGAGAAGCTTCGCTCGGTGCGTTCCTCCCTGCAGGAAGTCCAGCTCCACTGCTCCCAGCAGAAACAGACCATCTCTGAGCTGCAGGTCAAGAACAGTCAGCAGAGTATTGAGATGGACAGCCTGCGGCGTAGGATAGAGGAGCTCCAGCAGGTCAGGACTCACCAACTGCCTGTTACACATGCACAACTTTTTAGGTTCACAATGTGTAGGTGTCATTATATATGAATTAAAAAGTGTTGTTGCAATAGATGGACCTCTCTGTTCAACCACGGCTTCTGATTTGGGAATGTTGAAATTCATTTGCGCACTGTTGGTGTTGGTGTTTAATATAGTCCAGAACGGAGGAGGCACTTTGAGGCAATCAGTGACCATGTGGGAGTCCAGGGTGGCCTTAGTGAAAACACACTGCAGTCTTCAAACCAGTGCTGTAGTACAGAATCTGCTCCCTCTGGCCACACCTTAACTGTCCTCATTGACAGTTTCACATGTTTGATGGGTGGTGTGTACTTGGGGAGTAGAAACAATGGGATAGAGAGAAAGGTCTACACTTAACTGTGAGATGTTCTGGCTTAGCAGAGTGACTCCTGATTGTACCAGCACCAAGCTTTGTTCACATAGATGCACAACCAGTTCCCTCTGGTATCACTGGAGTCAACAGCTGTTCAGAGGATGCAGCACTCCATCAGCTCAGTTGCACTATCAGGAAAAAAGCAGTTTCTTGCATGATGTTGCAGTCCATAATCCATTTGTAGGAGATGATCTACAGCAGCAAGCTTCCAATTTGTTCACCAGAGACCCAATATTGGAAAAAGCTGGGTAGACATAGCCAAAATGGAGTTTAGCCCTTAGCCTGCCTCTCTTCCCCACACCTATGTTTACAATCTTGATGCTACCTGCAAGCACTTCCTGCTGGTGGAGCCAGGTTGGTAGCCTACAATGTCTTAGCAATCTTTGGTATGAGCCGGAGAACGCTGACAAGATCAACCAGATGAGAATCAATGTCCAGAAGTTCCTGTCAGCTATAGGAGACGTATGCAAGGCTGTTGTGAGTGAACAGACTTGAAACAAATGGGCAGATAACTACTAATTCATACAATCTAAAGAGAGGCTAAGCCTAAGATGCAAAAAGTGAGCCTCAGTATATGTACATATGTAAAAGTCTGTGTGTCTGCTTTACGTTTAACATGACCTTATATATTTGTATTTGTATTTGTTTGTCGTCATGTAAATGCTTTGGGCGTTGAACACGTGATGTGTTGTTGCAGGAGCTATCGGGGAAGAACCAGGAGAAAGTGGCTGAGGTGAGCCGGGTGAGGGTGGAGCTGCAGGAGCAGATTGGACATTTACAAGCAGAAAGGGTGGCACAAGAAGGGCTCAAAGAGAAGATCAGTGCTCTGGAAAGAGAGGTTAAAGGTGTGCCCCCACGGTTTCTGTCTTTCTTCAAGTCTTTTTTCCTTTTGCAAAAAGTATATTTCAAGTCAGTTAGTTCCTATTATGTCTTTGTTTGCTTTGTTGCCATGCATTCCAATGTAAACTGATTTTTCTTTAGAAATGTATTGATGCTAGTAGTATGAGTTTCCCTAATGTAAGATATAGACCAGAAGGTTTTACATTTGTATCATCTTAATGGAAACAGAGTAGAAATATCCAGGTCAAACAGTAATTTAAACTCCGAACTACTTTGAGTTTTTTTTGAGAGAAAAGATATTCAACTGATTTGTTCAGAATATAATATTTTGTCATGTTACCAGACAGTTCAGACAATTCTAGATTTCAAATGCATCATGTTTGAAAACTGAAATATTTTCTGTACTGTTGTTGCTGTCCTGCAGTACTGAGCAGTAACCACAGAGAGGCGCTCCTCGACAAAGCGAGTGAGATATCTTCCATGCTGGAAAAGCTGCGGCTAAAAGAGGCAGAGATCCAGAGGATGAGGGAGGACGAGGCACACAGAGCCAGCTGCCTGCAGAGCGCCATCCTCGCCTACGTTCAGGGCTCCCCTCTGGGACACTTTAGCAGCCCCAAGAAATGACCCACAGACCTCAGCCCCTCCCCTGTAAGCTTTAAAGTAAATCTGAAGGAAGTGGCTCTGTAAACAACAGACAGTTTGGATTATAATTTTATTGTTCAGTTTTCTCTTCTGAATAAGTTTAGCTAACTGCTTCCAGACCTCTATATCAGCACCACAATCTCAGTGATATAAATAGGTCTGGTGTTGATTAAGACTTGATTAAGAATGGGAATACCATCTTCCTGCACTTGCTAACTACTTAGCTACATTACAAAAATGGCAGCAAGAGTACACAGCTGTACAGGTTGTTGTCAGTCCACTTACAGAAATAACAACTCTCAATGCGATATATGTCTTTTATTGTTGTGATAAATGTAGCATCCTCTACCACAGCTTCTGTGTGGACTGAAAATGACATCAGGTGGACAGATGCATCACTGACTTCTGATTAGTTAGGATAACCCAAAACACCAAGCCGTCATAAACCAGAATTATCCATAGACTGATAGACTAAATTTACTGAAGTTTGCAGTTTTCTCAGCTGGTCTGTTAGTCTGTCCATCGATTGATCCAGTCCTACACTTCGTCACATAGCTTATAAACACCAGCCATGGCTGCCATGGCTGATAAATGCTCACAATGACAATGCTAACGTGCTGATGTTAAGCAGATCTAATGTTTATACCATATTCATCATCTCTGACATTTGCTAATTAGCAATCAACACAAAGTACAACTGATGGCAATGTCATTAGTTTTAGCCGGTATTGGGTCATAAACCAAAGTATTGGAAAATGTGAGACAAAATGATCCTCTGATGAAAGCTTGAGGATCACCAAAGTGCTTACATTTTATCTTGAATGAACATGGGGAGCAGATTTCTTGTCACTATATCCAATACTTGTTGAGACATTTCACACCAAATCATGAATGTCAACCTCATGGTGGTGCTAGAGGAAAAGTCAGCGATTCACCACAGTCATTACTGTTTATCATCTATGAAGGATGGGTGTCTGAACAAAATTTTATGGCAATCCATCAAGCAGTTGCTGAGATATTTCAGTCTGGACCGATGGACAGACCAACCATTCCCAGAGCTAGCAAGATTAACATCCATGACATTTGCTCTGGATATTCATGATCCACAGAGGAAGAATATTACATACAAAATATCTTCAGATACTTTTTTAAATATTTTGATAAATTTAGCACATTAATGCCTTTGAAAGGACAACAATCATCTATTGCTACCCTCAGGGCAAAATTTACATTTTTACCCCAACAACTAGTGAAGTCGACTATCTCAATAATCAGTATGTTGCTTACTTCCATGTTGTGGGGCGTAATGAACACTTAAACTTATAGAGGTTGCTACCAGTTTATTAGAACCTTTTTCCCCTTGTTTTTAATAAAATGTTTGCCAGCTGGATGAGATTATTTCCAGTTTAAAAAGAACATGGTTTATCCCTTCTCAAGGTCAAGCGTCCTTGTCCTTCTCGAGGTCAAGTTTTTAATTGCACATTAATAGATGGAATTCTGTATTGTTTCAAGATGTATGTTATTTCCCTCTCTTAAATGAAGGAGGGATACAGCAGTCCACACATCAGAAAGAAGACAAAGGGTAAATACATTATCCGGGACGTTGATTCTACCTTAACTAAGCACCCCAAAATGTCTAAACGTGTAACTAGTGCTATTACATCTTCATTAAAGTCTGTCTTATTGAGAAAAATATATATGAAAAATACTGAAATACTAAAATCTATAAGAAAAAATACTGCTTGACATGAGATTAAACTGATGTTGAAAGAGCATTTCATTTACTCTAATCACAGCCCTGTCTTAATGTTTTACATGTGCTCCAGTCATCGCCATGTAATTTCCACTCTCCATGTTTGACTAGCTCTCTCATTAACTGAGATGAACGGTCATTAAAATGAACTGTAAGTCATTGTTTATCTATTTTTGCTGTCCAGCCCAATTCTCTTGTACTCATTCTTGTTCTTTTCCAGCCTAAAATAACTGAAGGCAATGCAGCATTGTTAGAGTGTTTACATACAAAAAGAGATTTGGTTCAAATAAGCTTTAATATTCAGTCAAACCAGACAGCTGCCTCTTTCCAGCTCAGATGCACAGAGCAGTAAACTGATTCACAGATTGTCACCTGCTGTTTTTACAAATGATATTTCATGAAGAAAGTCCATACCGAACTAAGGATGCAGTCTTTTATAATACAAATCACTCTTTTATATTTTGACATAGTTTCAGATATGTGATGGAGATTTCAGGTGTGTTTGTACCATTTTGCTCTGTTTTTGATGACATGTTTTTTTATTTATATATTAAATGTGGTCATTTCTAAAATAAATATTTTGTGATTTTTCTTAATGTGTGCATGATTTAGTGGTTGATTTGGATTAGTCTATCATTCTATTTAACAGATAATATACATGGTGTTCAGAGTGCAGTGTGTTGGTGGGGTGGGGATGCATGAGGTCACTGGGTCTTGAAATTACAGCCAAAGATTCTTAACTGTCAAGATAGTTCACACACATTTGAAGCTTATGAAACCTTTGTCTATACTTATTTACTACTACTCCTCCTGTTTCTGCACTTTATTATGCAATGATATAGGTTTATCAAGACTAAATAAAGCTACAAGTCTTTTTCCTTTCCAAGATAGCCAATTAAGTCCCCTCAATGCATGTAATGGAAACTAAGTGCAACCTTGGAGAAAACAAAGGAAACAGGTGTTCATATTTTACATACAAAAGAATGACACTTTTACTTAGAGCTGTCTCAGATGGCTAAAAATAAGACAAATAAGGTGCCATGGCCCTACATTTTTTCAAATGCTGCACTCAGGTCACCTCACAGACATTTGCCTCATCAGCAAGGCAAGTTTATTTCTATAGCACCATTCAAATACAGAGGCAATTTAAAGAGCTTTTTATAGAAGTGAATTTGGACATTTAACTGGTTTTATTTTCCTATCCATTAGTTAGTGAAGAATAGAAAATCAATCAAAGTCACAGGGAAATTAGAGACTTTCATCAAGTTTTGAAAGTGGCTTAAATTGGTGCACATTAAAGACTAGCAAGAGGTTTGTTCAGGTTTGTTGCCTGTGTGCAACATGGGCGCCCTCACTGGAGACACTACCAGCTGACCTCAAAATGATGAGATACTGAATGTACAAGATACTATGTCAAAGTTATGAGATAGTATAAACATCTTGACTCAATGACATAATTTTGTCTTCAAAAGCCATAATTATGTAGATTTTGATTTTTGTGATTCCTAACACTTTGACTGCAAATGTCCATGCACACCTTCAGTTTTTGTAGACAGGTGCATATAGGAGAAAATACCATGGGAAAGAGGAGAGAGAACTCGTGCACACAGTAAAAACAAAGGGGACAAAGAACATTTCAGAGAGATACAGCCAACACCTCCTCAGGTGAAGCTGTCAGGCAATCAGGCTGTATGCTTTCAGCCAATTAGAAGGACAAGTCCCACCATCAAATGAACATTCCACAATCTCCAGTGAACAGCAACATGCCAGTCCGATTGATATAAATATTCAAAATAACATGGCTCAAGATCCTCGGTATATCTTACTAAAACGCTCTTTGTATCTCTGTTTTATCTAATGAAGGTCTAAGGACTGAAACATTGTATTTCCAATGAAACTTATTGCAAGTTAAATGACAGTGTGCTGCAGTTCTCTCTTTTAGTGTTTCCTAACATTGCATCTACTTTTTCCTTTCCTGACAGAAATGGGCTTCCGTAGTATTGTATTGTGATACTATAGGTATTAGCTATTAATATTAGCAGCATCAGTTCTACTCTACTCCCAAATCAGGCAAATCATCCAGTGCAAACCTTTAAAATTAAGCAGTAATTAGCTCAGTGAGAAAGAAAGAAAGAAAGAATTCAAGCGAAGACGGAAATACACGAAGTGAATCCTCTCGCTCTCGCTCTTCCGCTCTCTGTCCCTTTAAACGCGCTCGGTTCTTTCCGGAGTCGCTCGGCGCTGCTCGTCATCGACCCCTTTCACTGCGGCTCCATCGCCGAGCGGACTGGCCCGCTGCTCTCATCCGAGACCTCAGCGCACACTGTCGGATCTGTTGAAGCTCCAGCGCCGGCTCGTTGAAAGCCTCCTGCACAAATGCAAGCGATCAAATGTGTGGTGGTGGGCGACGGGTAAGAGCAACGCTTACAGAAACAAGACAGCAGCACATTTTCTCCTGTGTGACTGAGTCCACGGATGGATGGATGATGGGAGGATGCTATGGAGGAAAAGGGGCTGGGGCTCACCGATCTGTCGTCTGCTCGCCGATGCTCGACAGATTTCCTCCTGTACCTGCTTTGTGATAACGTTGGGTGTGATCCCATCGTGGTCCCCGGTTCTCCGTGATGCCTCGGGATGCTGTGCGGGAATCCCTCCACGCCTCGCAGGCCACTGGAGGCAGGCTGAAGTGCTGATGCACGCTGAGGAATGTGTGGCCCTGTCAGAGGCAAACAGGCCCCGCTGCCCTCATTCTGCTCACACTCTGCCTTTCTTACTCGATCCACTTCCTATTCAGCTTCATGTGCATTGAAATGTGTGATTTGTGCTTTAACATCGTGATATCATTGCGAGGTGTGAATGAGAAGAATGAGCTCTGACATCAAATCTTAGACAAATCAGACATAGACCTGAAGCCATTTTTTTAAATGATTCAAATCAGGAAGCTAAAGTTAAATAAGTTACATTTTAGACTCAGAAGAGAATTTTGGAAGTTAATCCCAGAACTGTGTAAAAAAGTTTGTGACCTTAATTCTCCTCCGTGGCAGAGTAGATTGATGTTGTGTATCACAGATGTCATGTGTGGCAGGAGATTGTTGGAAATTGTGAACAGGAGCAGGAGCATTCCATCAAGCTCAGTTTACTTGTCAAGCTGAGCAATATTCAGTGGGAGGCGGAGGTCTGAAAAAACAACCCTGATGATGTCATAAGGGTTATGACATCATCGGGCTTGGAAGCTACAGAGTGATAAGAGAAAGTTTGTGTTACAAATTGGGGTTGTGACAGGGAGGTCAGGTTTTGCTGTGCATTATTAGCACAAATGAGTTCTGTTGTCAGTTGTACAGATTGTACAGACATTGTGTAGCGAGCTAGCAATGTGCATATTGTGCATGTGCAAGTGTGTCTGCTCTGTGTTTTCGTGAAGGTGTGTTCAAAAGGAATTGTCATCTGATCTTATTCACACCATCTGACCCCAGGGCTGCTCATGTGTTTTAGCCCCCGACAGCCAACACACAGGCTTTTTTTGCAGCAGACATTTTGATGTCACTATAGGAAAAGCGCTGGATGATAAGTTGAACGATGACTGAATTCCATCCAGCTGCTTCACTTTCAGAATCCTTGTATATCCTTGGTTTGCTGTCACACTGTCATGGTTTAGCAAACGCTTGTTAATATTAGTAACACCAGTACTTTTCTTAGTACTGGTCCAGATATCTGCCAGCAAAGTACGCCCTCGCCGTGTATGTGGCGACCATCTGTCCGAATGTTTGTGCGACTTCTTCCCATTGTTTTCATCCAGACTCTCTCCTGTTCCTCTTGTCTCCATACATTCATGCATTGGATTCATAAAGCCACAAGATCTGTGTGAATTTTCCACTCAAGTTGAAACACTTTCAGCTCACACACCATACACATGTCTTTGCGTCAGTTTGCACTAACCAGAGATAATTTGCATCCGCTTGCGTCTTTGAATTGATTTTATATGCAATAGAATTGTGGAGGAATGGGAGGAGTCATTTTGTGCCTCTAAGGTCCAATAAAATCATGCTTGTTTCTTCTTCTGTTAGGTGACAGTTAGAGGACTTTGAGACTCCTAGTTGAGACATGAGGACAAAAGACGCACAACTGTGTTAGAAAAAATGTGGTTCTTTGATCAAAAGTCAAAGGTCTGACCTGAGCCTATAACACCGAAGTGGAGAAGTTAACCACGACTCCCAAGATGCGCTTCAGTACAAGTAGAATCGACACTGATTTTGTCTGTTCTTTTTGAACCAGCTTCACACTAGTCTCCCAAGTTTCTGGAAGTGTGATACTAAATCACTGAAGGAGAAGAAAACATCAACATAATGTCCTTCTTTCTTCTACTGTATGAAATGGAAAGCTGTTAAGTATCATCTCCGTCCTCCATCCCTCTCTGTCCTCCTGCTCTCCACCGTCACTCTCATGGCACCCTCACACGCATCGGCACTGTGCGTGACCACCATTTGCTGTGTCTATGGTCTTGCACGTAAAAGTGCTTGTTACCTCATGAATGAGCGCACAGCAGCCAATACTCATCCATGCCACCATCAATCTGTGTGGCGTCCTGCGGCTTGTGTCAGTACAGTACAGGACTGGGGGGGTTATGTGAGCACAAGAGGTAGGTTATGTCTGTGCATGTGAGTGAGTGACTGTGTGCATGTGTGAGTTGGGGGGGGTTATAGGGGGCTACTGTGTCCCTCAGGCAACATGAATGTAGGCCAGTGTCCCAGTGTCTGTGTGGCACAGTAAAAAGGAAAGCAGCCTGCCTTTACACACATATACACACACATATAACCATGCACACACACACTTCATTCAGAATTAGTTTTTGTAAATATGAGTGTGGGATTGTAAATTTGTACTCATGTGTCCTCTGCTGTCCCTCTTATTCAGGGCTGTGGGTAAGACCTGTCTGCTGATTAGCTACACCACCAATGCCTTCCCTGGTGAATACATCCCAACTGTGTGAGTAAACCACACACTGTCACATGCTTATTTGATAGAAGCAGTGCTTTCACGTTATAGGACCATATAACATAAGAACATGTGCGATGACAATAAAAGGAGACTGTGAGACAAAATTAACTGTGAGTGAAATTTCACCATACTGTTTATACCTTGGGAGCTCTCAATTTAATGACTCAGGATTAGACCATGGTAGGCAATATTGTAAATCAATGAACTGGACTGATTTATGGTCATATTGTTGAAGATGTTTGTATCAGTGCTTTTTTTCACGTATTTCATTCAATGGATTAGCCAAAAACAAACTGTCCTGACTGACTTAGCTATAAACATTGAGCTTTAAAGTTCATTCTTAGTTCTTAGTTATTTATTATTATTTATTGGCAACAATTAACATATTAGCTATTTCCAAAAATTTGTTGTCATGTTATCATATGACATGAAGTATGAACCATGTCATAACACGTATGACCAGATAATATTCATGACCAGACCAGACTTTTACCACGTGACTGAAGTTCCATACTTACGTACGATGCCACCATATATATGTTGATATAGCAATTGACGTCTACACACCAAGCTCCAATGATTTTATTGTATCAGGCATTTCGACCACACTTGATCTTTTCAAGGCGGGTTTCTTCAGATACAGCCCTGTAGGAATGTCTTTGACATTTTGGGAAATGTGTTTATCTGCTGTCTTGTCGAGAGCTAGATAAGAAGATCATCATCACTCTCCAGCCTGGCTCTGTCCAGAGTGAGGAAATAAACCTACCAGCTCCTCTAAAGCTCACTAATGAATATAATATCTCATTTGTATAATAAGATATAACACAAACCAGAGTGTAAAAACAACCAGTTGTGGTTTTGGTGTGGGTTATGGATGGGGCGATTTCTGCTGGGAGCAGTAACTTCCTTGAGTCGGTGCTGGTTGCCTAGCAACCTCACAGCGACATCAAGACTTCAGGAGGTTGCTGCTGGGCTGCAGGAATGTGGTGTATGTGCACGTCGCCCCTGTAAAACCACAACTTGTTATTTTTACGTGTCAGTTTTTGTATGGATTAAACAAAGGAGATGTCATATATTAATTAGCTTGAGAGCTGTAGAGGTGCTGATAAATGTGTTTTCTAACTGTGGGACGGAGGCAGGCTAGCTCTTTCCCCCTGCTTCCAGTCTTTACGCTGAAACCAACGCTGGCTGCAGCCTTAGATTCAAAAGCCAGATTTGATACTGATAGAAGTTACATCATCAACCAGGAGTTACACCTGGTTTCATCATAAAGAATTATAAGTATAATATTTAAGCATAAAACCCATGTTGGAAAATACCAGAATTTTAAATGTTAAAACAAAAAATACCTTAAAAATGTGTCTTCCTTTTCCAGATATATGGAGTGAACATCACACAACATATTGTGAGCAAGGTTATGACTGAAGACTGACCTATAGTTGTTAATGTGATTTAGAATGTGGTTTTCTTACTTTTGGAACAGATCCCTCTATACTGGACATTCAATTCCCTAAACAAATAAGTTTGGAAATGCAACAAAATCAACAAGCCACCCTCTCTCTCAACTGCCTTTTACTCAGTGTGGTATCTGCCTCCCTGCAGCTTTGACAACTACTCTGCCAATGTGATGGTGGATGGGAAACCAGTGAATCTGGGTCTTTGGGATACAGCAGGACAGGAGGACTACGATAGGCTCAGACCACTGTCTTACCCACAGACGGTATTCAAACCCCTTCCCCCCAGGCAGCCACACACACACACACACACACACACACAGACTCTTGCACTCACACTTATATGCTCTATCTGAAGCCTCTAAAGCGACAGCTATACATTTCAACAGTAAAACACAAGGCTTAAAGCTGCTGCTCTGCTCTCTGTAGGTTCAAACATATGATTTTAAATACGTTTCACATCCAGAGCCATTGTACCAGCAGCTTGTAAATTGAAACGTCAAACCTTTACAACTTGAGTTTTTACGAAGTGGAGATTTTCAGCTCACTAAATATTGATGTGTTGAACAAAACCAACTAGTTCTTGCGCATAGATAGGTTGTTAATAAATGTTTACACTTACTGTCAGGTGGAACAGTTGGCAACTGACTGAACCAACTGATAAAACTAAGTTGCCAATGTATGTCTTGTATAGATTAAAGCGGTAAAGACATGAAATGGAATCTGGTGAACATAATATATGTGTATATTATGTGTGCTCCACTTTCAAATTATGACAATATGTTAACAGTAACCCTTATCAAGGTAATCTAGATATGCCCAGAATATTTAAGAAATTTGGAAAGATTTTGTTTAACCAAATATCACTAAATTACATTTGACAAAAATAACATAATATACCTCAAATTACAAAACATTATTCCTATAATGGCCATACATAAGTTTTGTGATGTCACCAATTAAAGTGGCATGCTGTTAAATTCAACTAAACAGAATTTGGCAAGCAGTTGTACAATTAGAAAAACATGGCGTCATGATTGTCACAAATATGCTTTCATCTTGAACAGTAGATTTGAAATCAAAACAACTAATCAATTAGTCACTGCTAGTTGACGGAAAACTTTAACTGTTACTTCAAAATTCAAAAACTCGAACGTACATGCACTCAAACACACATAGATCTCGCTCTCAACTAGCCATCTCTCTGGTTCTCTCCCAGGATGTGTTCTTGATATGCTTCTCCCTGGTCAGTCCGGCCTCCTTTGAGAACGTCCGAGCTAAGGTCAGTACGCTGACTGACTGCCCGCCCCCTCCCTCTGTCCCCCTCCATGCCGAGTCTGACCACAAGGAGGCACATCTATGGCTCCACCTGGCTTATCATCCCGCTGCCCCACCCGTTCAGACCTTGGCTTAGAACAGTCGGATTTGAACTGATTCCCAGAGGTGATGTGGTACAGAGACATGTTGTGAGGCGAGGTCTGAACGAGTCCAAACACTCTGCAGAGGGAGCGTGGCCGCTGTGGTTTGGTCTGCTGAGCATCATGAGACGCTCTCATATGAAATCACACTTTCCTGAAGGTCCAACCTCTCTCTGTAGAGTCTGTATGCTTCTGGTCTGACGGGATTCTCTCATCATGTGATGTGATTAGAGGTTTACTTTGCCTGAGGATGTTTTGTGTTCATACAACTATGCTTCCATACAGACGGATCTATTTAAAACAACTTTTTCTAGTTCCACAACTCACGAGTCTGTTGAATGTCATCACCGAAAGGCGCTCATCACTCTGCCTCTGTATCCAACTAACTGTTTTTTTTCCTCTTCTCTCACTGACTTTGTCCTTTGTATATGCATATGTACCCATGCATGTGTGTGTGTGGTGCCCCAGTGGTACCCTGAGGTGAGACACCACTGCCCTAACACACCCATCATCCTGGTGGGCACCAAGCTGGATCTGAGAGATGACAAGGACACCATCGAGAGGCTGCGAGACAAGAAGCTTTCCCCCATCACCTACCCACAGGGCCTGGCCATGGCAAGAGAGATTGGTGAGGTTGTGTGTGCCACACGCACAAATGGATAGGTTTTGTATGGAAATTCAATAGTTTATTACCATTTGTTTCCCTGAAATAATATACAAGCCCTGCAAAAAGTTTTCCGATAAGTGAAAGTTATTATCACAAACCAGGTCAAACAGGGTGAATCAGGAACCTTCGTACAGTGAAGTTGTCAGAAATTTGCTGTTTTTCCAGTAAACAGCAAATGGAGGCCTAAGCACGGATTTTGCATTGTACATGACATTTTTTTACTGCAATTCTTATTGGGGTGTGAATGATGAGCTAAGGATGTGCCTTAGGTACAGAGCTTGAATCAGGACTTGGTCAGTTTAGCTTAGCACAAAGACTGAAAGCGGGGGAAACAGCTTGTCTGGCTCAGTCCAAGTTCAAAAATTCACCTACCAACATATCTAAGGCTCACAAATTGAACATGTATCTAATTGGCTGGATATGTACACAAACAGAAATGCATTTGGAGGTCTGTGCTGGAACAGTCTGAATGTGACTGTGCATCCCCCCCTGCTTCCAGTCTTTATGCTAAGTAAGGCCAACAACATCCAAAAATGCATGTATGTGTGTTTGTGTGTGAGTGCGTGTGTTTGAAGCATACTTGGGGCCCTAAGGTCGACAACAAATCTGTTTTGAACTGTCACAACAGCAGTGTCACTAAGTGTCACTGAAGAATCTTTTTCCCATCATGCCCACCTCCTTCCTCAGGGGCTGTGAAGTACCTTGAGTGCTCTGCTCTGACCCAGCGGGGCCTGAAGACGGTATTCGATGAGGCTATCCGAGCCGTGCTCTGCCCTCCACCCGTGAAGAAGAGGGGAAAGAGGTGCACCATGTTCTGAGAAGGAAATACTGCTAAAACACTACACTACATCACCATGAACAACAACCACTACTTCTCTGAGAGGATGAGAGAGAAAACTAGCGAGCGTGAGTGTGCACTGCTGAGATTGCTTTCTTTATATTGATGTTTTTTCAAAGTGATATTGGTAACGAGACCAATATTTAATCTGATTTTTTTACCATTACTGAATAAATTCATAGGTTCTTTGTGAAAGACATTGACTGTCCACCTACTTTGTACTCATAAAACTACAGTTGCCATGAGGGCTGACAAAGGTTTCTATTACTTGTCTTCATACTACAACATCTCTTCTTTGTCAGCCATGCTTGATTAATGCAGTGTTGACTAGATAGAAAGTGAACTGTGAATAAGCCTTCAGGTCAGAAGTTACTCTCAGCTCCTGATCTAAGATCAGCATTTGAAGACGAAACGCATACTACTGGCATGCACACAGAAATGCATTCACTAAATTTCACAAATAGAGCATGATGTCTTAAATTCAATAATGTGATATGTCAAAGGGAAATTCCGGTTTATTACCGGGCCTTATTTCAGTAATTTTAGCCCCCGGTCCAATCTGTAATAATGTTATATTCACTAAGTTAATTACTGAGATGTAAGAACACCGGCAAGTGCTTGAAAACAACTCCAGTATTTGTACTTAATCTTGAAGTTCCATCTAGTAGAGGGCCCCTGTGTCAAAATCTAGTTTATTAAATTTATTATTTCACTTTTGTGCTAATATGTAGCATATTACCAAATCAGTGTATTTAATCAAATTACCACACAGAAAATAGTAGTAGTTGTAACACTGGACAAAGTCAAAGGAACTTAGCTGGCCATGGCCAACTGTAACAGCTGTCTCTACCTCTCAGCAATTACTTCACTGACTGTAATGTTATTGATACTGGTAGAAATGATAGAAAAGAACTATGAACATGTTCCTCTAAGAAGATCATATGGAAAATGCCTAGCATAAGATCAGTCAAAAGTAGGAGTGGTGACTTTTAACTCTAGTGGCTCTGAACTCATTACACTTTTCTTCATTCTAAGCTTAAGTTTAAGGGTGAAGGCTCATTCTTGGCCTTGTGAAGAGTAGTTTGACAAAGAAAACCCTCTGTTATTAGGTCCATTTACGTGGTTTCACCTGAGCTTTCAGCCACACCTGGCAGAAGAGTTCACTTTAAGACTATGGGATGTGGCAGAAAACTGCAATTTACAAGGTCAAAAATAAATCTTACAGCTCAACTTGTGAATATGAGTTAGACAAAATAGTCTTAGCTTAAGGTCCACCTACTAGCTTTTTGCAAGCTTTCAACCGTGTCTCGTGGTCTTCATCAATGACTATTGTGAGACGATGAAGGCTTCTGTGGGTAATTCACCAGGTCTTCTTCGCTAATGAAGCCCATGAGATGTGGTTGATACCTTGAGGAAAGATCATTCTGTCATGTTACTTATTATAGTTATTTTATTTACCAAAACATTTCACTGTTAGCAAGTTGGAAATGATGTATTCAATGTGTGCTATCCTTTTATGGGAAAAAAAAAAAAAAAAAAGAAGAAAAAAGATCTATTCCTTGAACACGGTTGTGTTCTTACTTTCGAGAAAACATCTGATCTTAGTCAAGTGTCTTTGGGCAACTTCATCTAACTGTGAACATGTGACAGACCAGCATGCCATACATGGGGGCTGTACAACCTTGCTGCCTGAGTTCTGCCTCTGGGGGTGGAGGAGCTTGCATGGGTCTTAAAATATTCTGTCTTAATTTATCCCATTGTTTAGATCTTGTCTCTGTTCTTCTGTGTGTGTGAGAGTGTGAGTGTGTGTGTCACAGGCGTATATATGAACGCTGTGTCTGCGTGTGTGGACGAGCACGTGTCGGTATCAGTGAGACAGCTTTGTTTGACAGTTTGGGGTAGTGACAGTAAAAGACAGTATTGTTTTAAGCCAAGTTTTTTAGTGTCCAGTTTTTGGTACTATTTCATATTGTATTGTAGTAATACACAAGATTTTTCAACAATCTGTGGACATAAAGAAAGAAAAAATGGATATTAATGACATCTAGTGATGTACAGAATAATCCTTAGAAAAGGAATGCATTATGAATATTTATCTATGTACCTGAATATTTAGCTCTAAAACAATTCAAACTAAATGGATTATAGTTGCTCATGTTGAAGTTAGAAGTGTTGCTAACAGTGTACAATAAAGGGGCCAATCTTTGTCGAGTTTGTCATTGTGACAAACAGTGCAGATTGCACCTTTATGCAATGCATTTCTGTATGGTTGCAGGCCTGCAGCGTGTCTGTCTCCCTTGCGTGGTGAGAAGCACTGCAGTCCACTCTGTCATGCTGTCTTTGGTTTGCATAGCAAACTGTGTGGTTGAATCATGTCGTGCGGTCCTGCCTAGCTAAGGTGTCAAAATGTAGCTGAGAAACAGCGAAAAATTCTAATCTACTATTGCATGGAAGTTCTCTGGTTATTTGACTATTTTGACCACTGTAATTCTTAGGAGAGGTTGTATGATGAAATGCATTGGCCATGTACGTATGTAATGTAAGATGACTTGTATACTTGTTCCAGCTGTTTGTCTTATTTTTTATTACTTCACATGTCTGTGTGGTGAAATATTTCAATTTTTTGTATACTAAATACAAATGTATATGTAAGCTACTCTGCGTACTGTCGTGATTTGCTCTTCACTCAGCTTTTCCTTCCTCATTTCCTTCTTCATTCCACATCAACCCCTAGTTACATGTTAGTGTAAGGATTTTCTGCTTTTTTTTGTTTTTATGATGGATGATTTAGACTGTTCCTTAGATAAAACAAGTAATTAAAAGACATCACCTGGGACTCAAGGAAACTAGCAGAATTCACAAAATTAATTGAACTTTAGAACTTCGAATTGACTAAATCCAGAAAATAACACAATAACAGACGACAGATGTTCAATAACAGAATCACTGTTAAAATTATTGCACTGACTGCTTTTACACCTCATAATCATTATACCTCAGGCCTCATCATGCCAGTCCTGAACGTCCATATCTCTGGGTGCAAGGTTAACCTGAGACTTAACGTATTCCAGATCGATATTTCTAGCCTGGTTCCAGAACTCTACGTCACTGACCGCATCTCTATTTTGTCAGTGATATAAATACAATCAAATAAGACTTTTCTTGGGAACTACTCTTTAAAAAATAGACAAACATAATTTGTGTAGAAAAATATTTTCTGACCTGTGAACCCCTTTCATTTGTGGTGTCTCTGGGGGGTCCTGGCCAGGTTGGGAAATGTAGCCAGAGACAATAGAGTTTGCTGTATTTCTGTTTTCTTCCAACAAACTTTTCTAGACAAACTATGACACATTTCCAATTGGTAAAGATTATGAAAACCCCACATTTCCATACAGGAGGATTTCAATCAGCAGATGAAATAACTCTGCAGTTGTCTCCTATAGGTAAACCTCAATCTGCAGCTTTGGTTATCAGAGCAAACATTCCCAGCTCATTTGACCCGTTCTTTAATTGTTTTATCAAAATGGCAGTTAAATTTGAGTGCATGCCTAAATACTCACAAGAAAAATGCAGAATCTTTCAGGTGTCTCAGCCATCATGATTGTATTTTCTGTGTAAAGGAGTTCACGTAATGTTAAATAAACCTCTACATCATTACTGAGAGTTGTTTCTAACCTCTTCCACAAACTTGCTAAGCCTTCTGTAATTACCCATAATACTTGAAGTCACTGACATAAATAGAAGAAAAAAAGACACCTGCTCAGACGTTACATATAAATAAGGACAACAGTGCGAAGGACAAGGGGAAGTTAGAGGTTGGTTGTGCAGTGGTTGAGTTTAATTACTGAAAAAAATTGACCTCTATTTGTATGATGCAGTGATTTAATAAGACGAATCTGTGTATCCTCCATTGTGCTGAGATGAGGCTCATGTTGCTCAGCAAGCCAGGAAGCCTCCGTCCACCGGCAGCGTGACTCCATTAGTCATGTTGCTCTTATCACTCAGCAGGAATAAAATAGTGTTCACCACGTCCTCCACCTCTGCACACAGACACACAGGGAGCTTAGTTAACGCTTAGGTTACCAAATTCATGAGGTGTGTGTGTGTATACGCTGCATAATGACAGCACTGACATATAGTTTACATTTACATTTGATTGCACTTTGGCTGCACCTTGGGATCCTCACTGAAAACCATGAACTTCAATTTTCATTGTTGTGCAGATAGATGATACCAAATCATAGCTGCTGTTAAACTCAAACAAACCTAAAGTCATTTTACTTGCTGAAAAACGAGTCCATACATTTGTTACTTCAAGGCTGGATTATTACATTTCCTTATTGTCTGGCTGCCCCATTAAGTCTCTAAAGTGTCTCCAGTTGATCCAGAATGCTGCTGCATGTGTATTGGCAAGAACTACAAAAAGTGATCATATTCCTCCCATATTGGCTTCTCTGCACTGTGGCTCCCTGTCAAGTCAAGAATAGAATTGAAATCCTTCTCCTCACCTACAAAGCTCTTAATGGTCAAGCACCATCATATCTTAAAGAGCTGAAGTGCAGGGTTTCTTTTGGTTCCCAGAGTCTCCAAAAGTAGAATTGGAGCCAGAGCCTTCAGTTATCAAGCTCCTCTCTTGTGGAACCAGATCCCAGTCTGGGTTGGGAAGGCAGATATCCTTTCTACATTTAAGAGTAGGCTTAAAACCTTCCCCTTTGATAAAGCTTATAGTTATCGCTGACTCAGGTATTTTT
The DNA here is from genome assembly GCA_025331565.1 of Holacanthus passer. Classification (NCBI taxonomy): domain Eukaryota; kingdom Metazoa; phylum Chordata; class Actinopteri; family Pomacanthidae; genus Holacanthus; species Holacanthus passer. The sequence continues at coordinate 931,006 of JAFREQ010000099.1, read as the reverse complement.
ATTTTTTATTATTACTTTACATCTCTATGTGGAATTTCCATTGTGCTACTGTATGTCCTCTTCCCTCCGACTCAAAAAGCACAACTACTGGAGGTCGAGAGCTGGATTCCCGAGCCCAGGAGTGCAGAGGATGTGCTGGTCCTGGGACCGTCACTACCCAATCTGTACATCCTGCACAGTTGGTACTGCACGCATGCATAGGTCAGGTCCTAATGCCTGACGCTCCCTAACCAGTTATGTTCTAGGGCCACATTTCTGCACATGCATAGAACAAATTGGGTTTCTACTGTATTACATTCACATTACATTTGTTCTGGAGTGGCCCCAAATGGGTCCATGAACAAGGACATCGTCTCCTTAAGATACACCTTAGCCAACCCCTTGCACACCAGCTGCTTTCATTGCTGCATTGAATTCCGTTTACATTTAATATTATCTACCATGAGTGTCCAGTGTCCCTTGTCATAGACTGGGACATTTGGCTCATCATATTTAAATAGGTCCAACTAAAACAAACAAAAAACATTTATATCATACACATAACTCAATTCATGAGGTATCACAATATTTGAAAGCTAAAACATCCCCCTTCTGAAACCTTTCTGCGAACACTGCCAGACTGCTGTTATGGTGTAGGAGTTGATAATGCCTGCACCAGTTCTCCTTCCCACTATCGAGAGGTAGGCATTTACAATCTATGAGAACAAGAGCGACTTGTGATCCACTGTTTTTCTACCCTTTTCCTACCCTTCATCCAGAAGGTGTCAGCTCTAATCTTAATGATGTATTTGCTGGTTGCTGGTTTTGCTGGGATCTACTTTAAACCACCTATTTGTCCCTTTTTCTGCACCTACCTCCACCTGTCTCACCTACTCCTACACCTTTCTATTCCTACCTTTAATAAATAATACAAAAATAAATACTGAAGCAAAATAACAAATACACAAATTACAAACAGCACAGTATAACAATCACTGTCTAACCCTACTCAGAAACCCTAAAAATTGTGAGCTGATGATCAAACTTTAACAGTATAGAATATATCGCCCCGCCACTGATTTCAGATTTTACACAATTGTCCAATTTCTGTCCCCATTTGCAAAGTGAACGCAAAGTGGTGTCTAATTTGGATGAAAGAGTGTGGTGAATACTGTAGAACACTATGGTGAGAGACAGAGACTTTGATGTACCACAAGCATGATTCATGGTAGATACAGGTTCATATTGCAAGTTAGTCTGGGGCCACAGCTAACAGCGATCTCCACGCGGTGTTCAAGCTGAGCGTAAACACATACCTCGTTTCCAGGTGGACTGCAATTTATAAAGATAGCATTGCCTGCAGGTGTGCGGATGCAAGGTTTTTTCAGCCATTTTCACATTTTGCACGAACAGACACTTTCAGTGTGGACACTATGCACTGAGAGCCCTGGACTACTGTAGTTGTCCTTTCTATATCCATAGTCCACCAACCTTTATCAAGACAGACTGATATATGAGAAAACACTAAGCTATCTTAGAAATGAGGTGAAATCACATGAACTTACCAACCTTAAACTTAAATCTATACAGATTTACACTGGCTGTGGTGTTCTGACTGTGGCTTTCCCACACCTCCTCAAAATAGTTGTCAGTGTAGCTGGGAGCAGTTCCATTTAAAATCCTAAAAACAGTATTTTGAGATCAATGCAGATAGTAAGCAGATGGACTTTCGTCCCATTTTAAGCAGAACAGAATGAGAGCTGTACCAAACAGTGAGCTAGAATTCCATGTCACTGTACTAGAGAGTAGAAGAATCAAAAGACAATGTGTTCAGCTGCTGTCTCCTGCTGGACACGGTGATGAAGTTAACAGTATGTGGATACAGCCTGTAGCATCTGACCTGCAAAGCGACCTAGGGGGATGCGGGATGTCATAGTCTTGGCTTTTTCAGGGTCGCTCCAGCCCAGGCGTCCCATCTCTGTCATCACCACTGTGGGGTTCACACTGTTCACACGGATCTGAGCAGAAAGCAAAAGTGGCGTTTTAGTGAAAACATTCATCAGTGAGAGCAGCATGAAGATCGATCCTGTGTGCCGTTTGCTCATTACTGCAAGTTTTTAAATGTTCTCGAACAGCAGTGACACATTTATTTAATTGTGCTTTATTAATATTCTTCAATTATACTCTATGACCTTTCACTGTATTGTCAGTACAACTATGTAACTTTTGTTGAACACTGGTCCAAAAGTCCTGTGCTGGTGACAATTTTGGGATCAAGAGAAATGCTAAACTACTATTACTAACCAGCTGTTTAAAACACTAAACCACAGCAGCACGAGTGCAGGAGAGTCATAAAGTTAGCTAGACTCTATGACAGTCTGTTATACAGTAATATTTACCTAAAGCTGACATTATAGAACACTGACCAAAATGAGCTACTGGTCACACCAGACCAAGTAAAGCTGTGGCAGCACCGATGACATAGTGAGAGTGGATACGATGAGACTGTACTCATCTCTTGTAGAAAAATTTTTTTTTTTCAAATATTACTTGCATATGCATTTCACAGTGGATGACTGGAAAAAGTCCTGTTTACAGATGAATCCATGTTTGAGATGTCTGGCAGTAACAGAAGGGTGAATGTAAGGAGCCAAACAGGATAGAGACTGATACCACAGTGTATGAAACTGACAGTGAAACATGGTGGTGGGAATATTCAGGTGTTTTGTGGACTCTGGAGTTGGATAACTGCACTGAACTGACTACACCCTGATTAAGGAGAAGTGCACAGACTCACACAGAAGTACCCTCTGGTTTATATCTTTGTGGAGAAGGATTCACATTGTAGCAGGGTAGTGACCTCAAAGCAACTACTTGAAGACCAAAGAAGACCAAGGAGTCCTGACTGTCATGGACTTTCCTCCACAGTCACCTGACCTCAACCCCATTGAACATTTGTTGAATGAGCCTCTGATGAGTCCATCTGACTGTCAACTGAACACCTAATCCAATGAAAGGGATATGATTTACGGAAATCTGACCTTTTGTACAAAGGATTACACATTTGATTGCTGACAGAGAAATAGTGCAGAATCTGCAATATTTCTTCTTCATTTTACATGTCACAACCTTCAATCCTCAAACTTTCCCATCATGTCCAGATTTAGATTCCAGGGAAGTTGCCACGCTGTGTAAGCGTGAGGGTACCTGGTGGGGTCCCAGTTCTAGAGCCATCACTTTAGTCAGCATGTCCAGGGCTCCTTTAGTGGCACCTGAATAATGACAGCAACACAAAGACTGATTGGAGAGAAAGAACAAAAAACCTTATCCCAGCAGGGCTGCAGCATGAAAACCTGCGTCCTTCTGTCAAGTGCAGGAGAGCTCTCTTATAAACATTTTGATTCCTTTATGCACACTTTCTGCAAGTCTGCATTTCTGCACACTTTGCCTGAGGGAATCACCCACAATTCATACCTTTGTGACATTAAATAAGGGGTTACCAGGAGAAAAGAAACTTTATTTGTAACTATAATAATCCACATGATGGCGCTCTTCTTATATATCTTATTAATTTCATCATTCTCTATGCAAGGTTTGTCATGATCCTGGGGTTTGCTTGTAGTCACTCTCCTAATGTGTGTCGTCATATGTTTTCTGTGTCACCTGTGTGTCATTAGGAATTAGTCCCTTATGAGGACTAGGGACAGGTCGTCCGCATTTGATGCTCGTGTCTCTTGTCAGACTTCCGCCTGTGTTTCTTGTGCCATACCGGCTTCGTTTAGCTTTTGTATTTCACCTTATTCTTGCTCCCTCGGTTTCTGTTGCCAGACTGCTGTTGACTGTAATCAGCTTTAAGTTATTAAAGCTTGCTTTCAGTTTTTCCAACCTGCCTGTTGTCCTGCATTTTACTTCTGCACAGTTTTTTATTCACAAACAGAAATTTTCTAAATCACTACCGAAGGTCTTAACTTCTCTCCTAGACCTGAATTCTCTGCTTAAACCAACAACAAAAAAAACAACTTTTTCCCTGAAATCTCTGACTGAATGAATATTCGAGTACAGCCTATGTGTACTCTTATATTTAAGTAACTGTCTTTTTATTTTTCATACCATAATCTTCACATGCATTTGTGCCATTTAAATTAATTTTGATTTTTTTGGCATGTGCTTGCTATTTACTTGAATGCATGTATTATAGTATCCTTTGTTCATAAAAAAAATAAAAAATGGTAAACAAAGATGGAAGGAGCAACTATTAAAAAAAAGATGTTTACATGTAAGACACTGATTTGACATGAATGAGTAAACTGATTATGTGACAATTACCTCTCATCCACTCTATAAGGGAAAAGCTTGGAAGTGGTTCGAATCATACAGTTGGTACTTTAAGTGTCACGGTGGTGAAGAAAGTAAAAAAGTAAAATGAATTCCCAAACCCACAAGATAATGTGATCTGTTGCAAAGTGCTGTCACATTCACACACGTGCAGCCTCTCGTACTCATGCACTTACCAGGTGATGTCAGCCAAACCTGTGAGGGCTCAGGGCTTAAGGCCTTAGAGGAGACATTGGTATTGGGCAAAAAATTCAATCTCACCTCCTTAATGACAGCGCTTGATATTGATGTATTTATTGGCAGGTCTACGCTGCCTTCTGGTGGACAACACTGAAATGCAATACACCTCTTTTCTGTGATGTGATTCCACATACACCTGCCCCTCTGGTACTCACAGTAGACAGCGTGGTCTCTGAGGGCACACTGTGAGGCCTGGCTGGACACGTTGACAATGGAGCCTCCTGATCCTCTGGCCTTCATACCACGAGCCACTATCTAACCACACAGAGACAGAGCTCTGTTGAATTCAGCAGAAGCAGAATGTTGAAGCAGCATGAATGAAGCATGCAAGTGTATTTCTTTTAAAGAGCCATTATTATACCTGGGAGACATGCAGCACAGCTTTCACATTCACATTGAATGACCTGGAGATGAATGAATATAATAAAGAGAAGGGGTTGCCACGTGATGAAACAGTAGTCTGACTCACATGTTCAGTATTGTGCTGCATTCTGTGACTATGACGTCCTAGTTTGAAATCATGAAAGTATCCTATATGTGCCTTACTGGTCGAACTGGTCAGATGTGACCTCCAGAAAAGGCTGCAGGTTGGCACAAGCAGCGTTATTCACCAGCAGATCAATGGGACCGACGTCCTGCAGGGTCGCCTCCGTGGCCCCCCAGTCTGCCAGGTCCACACACACTGGAGTGATGGACGCACACTATGAGGAGAAAACAATAGCATACATGTTGGTGCAGATAAAAGAAGAGGGATGAATGTCTGAATGCAATTACTTTATATCAGGACAAGACATTAGTAGACAACCAGTATTGATCCATTCTACAATAAACAACGTAAAAGAGAATTATATCCTGTTAATGGTGATTTTATACTGACTCATAGTACATGCTGTGTGTCATAGTATTAATGAAATTTTGACTCTCATGACTTTGATATCAAGCTTCACAGACTGCTTCCATTTACAAGATTTCTGTTTGATGATCAAATCCTTCAAACTGAAATACAGTTAATACTTTAGCTGATGATTGGATTCAGGATATTATTTAACAAAACAAAGGAATATGTTTCTCTGTAAAACTGCAACACAAGTTTGTGAATATATGGGAATATACTGTATATTATACCTTTACATCTGCTACACTTAATAAGCTTGACTTATATACAACATGCATATTAATAATAATGATAATAATAATAGACCCTTTCACAGGCAACTCTGTAATCGTATAACCATCTTTACCTGAAGGTTCACAAGTCATAAACACTGGCATCACTCCCATCTCTACAATGCATCACATATAAGTTTCTATCTCACATGCATAAAAACTCCTCAAGCTACCGACTAAATCAGCCAGATGGGAGCTGCTCTTCACACCACATCTAGTGATGAAGACGGAGGATGAGGAGAGACAACAGATGAAGACTATGAATAGAGCAGTGGGGTAAAGTAGACACCTCAGGTTATAATGAGTGGAGAGTTGGAATTGGAGCACAATGGGCCAGATGAAACAGAGGAGGGTGTGGAGGGGTCAGAGGTCAGGGACAGGGGCCCTCAGATGGGTGACAGGGTGTGTGTATGTGTGCATGTGGGGGGGCGTACCTCCTGCACCAGACTGTTCAGGTCGGCCTGTGTGCGTGTGACCGCCACGACCTTTGCCCCGCAGCGTGCCAGAGCCAGAGCCGTGGCCCTGCCAATCCCTGAGACACCAAAAATCCATAAACACAAAGACTTAATACAGAGTGAAGTTGCTGCTTTGACACCAGAGCTGACACACACACTCAGACACACATTCCACACACATTCCACACAGTCTCAGGCTGCACTCCAAAGCTTTTTTAAATTCCATTTTCTCACTGTGTTGGAACTAACAAAACCTTTTGAGGGTAAATACAAATCATCAAATGCCTTCATCAGTCTTCTGAAGTTCACAGAAGACTGATGAAGGCAGTTTTAATCTTTTTCATTTCACAGTCCTTCTCATCACCTCAGCTTTAATCAGTTCATTTTCAACGATAACTTTACTTTAAGTCCCAACATTTATGAGCAGTACACAAAAATGTAATAAATGGTTTATAACACACTATACTGTCCATGTAAGCAGAGAGGAACGTTTGAGTGTTTATTAGTTCGTCAACATTTATAACTTATATAATTTTATATCATTGCTGTGTTATATTGCCATTCATTATTCTCATCAAGCATCAGCTTCACTGATTTTTGTAAATATCTGCACATTCTGAATTTGATGGCACATTTCTAACAAGTTGGGACAGGAGCAACAAATGACTGTGAAAGTTGTGGACTGATCCAAAAACACCTGTTTGCCTATCTTTTTAAAGAACAGTGGTCAGGGCACAAAACCAATGATCTGTTGATCTTTATAAATCAAGACAAAATAGTCTTACAATGGCATTGCTGTGAGTGCTAAAAAAAATAAATTATTATAATATAAATTGAAAATGAAAATGAATCCACTTACTGTAGCACATCAGCACCAGATTCACAAATTTTGACATTTTCTCAATTTTCTCAAATTCCTATTTTGTGCAACTTGTCAGAAACCATTGTGGCCCAAAACTGAGTCAGGATGATCTACAAAGACTTTGCTGATCTTAAGTTATTGAGGAAATTTCGATATGTCCAATTTAGAATTATACATTATTAGACCTGTGTCACATTTTGGTTGAATAATAATAATTACTGAATAAATTACTTTAATACTACAATACTGATTAAAAAGGGATGAAGAGGTGGGTGTAATTCTTAAAGTGGCCTGATGGTGTCAGTGTGCGCACTAAGAGCTTCCTCTGGGTGTTTACGTGTGTTTAATGTTGTGATCACCTTTTCCTGCTCCTGTGACCACAGCTCGTTTGCCTGCAAATGAAATCTCCATGTTGTGGTTTGAGAGCAGCTGTAGACTGATATACAACAATAAACACAGAGCATTAGACTGAAGAGAGGTCACAGAGGAAAAAAGTCACGTTAGTCGTCAGGTCATGTGATCAAACTCAGCTGCAACTTCCCGATCTTTGTCCAACGCCTGCAACATATTTCTCTGCATCCAAACACTAACCGTGCATTACCTGTGTTTGCAGGTTCAGATCACAGCTGTCCGCACACACAGCGTCGGTCCGGGCTGCAGCTGCAGGAAGTGCGCTCTCTTCCACTGGGCTCAAAGATTAAACATGGTCAAAACATGTTTTTCTTCCAGGTCAAAGCTGCACTGTCACTGTGAACAAGCAGAAAACACCAGAGTCAGCTGTCTGTGTAGTTTTCACACATCTGTCTCTGAGATTTCTGCCTGCACTCCAACAATAGTGGAGGTGATAGATAGATAGACAGGTTACAAATTTGTTTGCACCACTAAAGTCAAATATTGTTGTCAGTCTAGTTTCATTAATTCAGTTTGTGTTGTGCTCTCATTGTGCATATTCTTAAATAAATGATCACAAACTCGCTGAGCAGCCAGTTCATTTTATTCCAGCACAGGGATCCTGCTTTGTCTCTGCTTTTCTGAGCATACAGTATGATGAGGATAACTTGAGGTTAAGGTTACTGGTGAGGGCTCACTTTGACTGGACAATGTGGCCATTGTCTATGATTATCTTCTTTTTTTTTTTTTTGAATGCAGCCAGATGAATCTGCTCGGACACCCACAGGCACAGATGAGCTGCGGTTAAGCCCTTATTCCTCCTAGTAACTGTGCATTCAGTATGGTGTTTCTATCCTGGAATACCACCTGTCTGCTGTGTGGAAACAGACTTTTGACTGTAGGAAAAGCACAAGTTCTTGATGTTTGTACAATGATGTCTGAATTGAACTGCTTGATTTTCAGGGCCCTGGTGTTGTGCATGCTGGCTTGCTGTCATGACATACTGGGACACTTGAAGAGAATCATCATTAATGTTATTAGTGTATCAGTGTCAGTGTATTTATTATTTATTCTTTATTCTATACTCCATTCACTGTGCTCAATGTGCAATATTTCATATCTGTTCATATTTAATTCCATCCAGTCTCACAGTGTATATACTGACCACATATTTCATATTCTCATGCACATCTGTAAATAAGCCCTGTGTAAATTTGTAAATTGTAATTTTGAGAATACTTTTTCTTAGCCTGTGGTTGCTAAATGTTAATACTTTTGAAAACCTTCTGTTTATTACTATGTAACTACTGACTATCCTCCTTGCTGCTGTGCAATGTAAATTTCCCCACTGTGGGATGAATAAAGGTATATCTTATTACGGACACCCATACTTCTACTACGACAAGTCAACATTGATCCGGGGATAAAACAGGACAACCTATCAAACATTTAAAGGTACTTCTGTTGAAGCCCATTTCTGTCAGGAAAAAATACAATAAAAGTAATTAAATTCATTCTTTACTTTAGAAACAATAGCTTGACAAATTTACTTATAAAATCATAATGGTATTGAATCAAAATCATGACTTGTGCATCATAAATTCAAATAAGCTCCAGGTTTAGATTCAAGCCAAACACAACTTGAATACACACACCCATAAGTGTAGCCTTTTCTTCATCCACATCCACCCAGATGGTGACATAGGAGCAGCACTGTATCACTGTCCTCCTCAATCAACTTTATTAAATCACATGTATTTCAGTGTCTAACAGGTTTAACTAATTACAGAGCCAGTCCCCTGGGGGATGTGCAAGCGCCTATAAATCTGGCAGCCATTTCATTACAGTTATACATGACGTCATTCATTTTGCAATAACTACAGTACTGCCAATGCATTGGATTGACCACATGGTGTTCTGTTCAATGGCTCAAACAAAACAGATGCACACATCAGCTCTACAACATGGTAGCAATTCAACAACAAAACAGTCAAACAACTGAGAATGCAGAAAGATTTTATTCTTATTGAAACAACACAATAATACATCAGTGATACAGGGTTTACAAAATGACATCTCTCACTCAGTCTCACCCACTGACCTGCAGTGGGACACAGGCTCTACAGTTTTGTCGAGACTGTGGATTACATTCAGCTGCTTCAGTCAATTTCCTTGGGTCAGTTTCTCATGAACTAAGTTGAAACATTTCTACCTGACGGCCATGACATGAACATATAATTTGGTTAAATTACCAAAAGAGAGGGTTAGTGTTAATATACAACTCTCAAAAGCTAATTTAGCCAGTTTATTCAATGCATTCATAGAGCGTGAGGTGAAGCTGCTTTGGATTAAGGTGTCCACCAAATGACATGTGTAACTTATTTCCAGCTAAATGTAACTGGATCCAAACACGGCAGAGTGAGACAGTGGGACAAGGGTTTAGCAGGCATCAGTACGGCAGGACAAAACACACAGTGGCTCTCAGTTTTTGTGGTGAGCTTTGAGCTTTGGACACCAGTCAGTATCTGCATACAGACGACAGTGGACTGTCTTAAACCTGCAGGGTGGGAAGATAAGAAAATCAGGGACAAATTAAATTCTCTTACAATCTTCGAGTGTACAGGCCTGGGGAAAATCAGTTTAAGGGATGAAAATATGTGTGATTGCCTCAACTGAAAAATAATCATACAGGTACTCAAACTGCTACTCAAATGTTTGAAAGATGTCTCCATCAGGTTTTTAACATCAGTTCTGATATGTCCTATGTCCACACTACAAGCACAGTATGTGGCCAATAATATGGGGACACATCACGTATTTTTCGTCAAGGTCTGTTTTTCCTGGTTTGAAAAGAAAATCACAAAACTCCAACATAGTACAGCACGGATTCTCCAATTTGCTGTGGAAGAAAGTGGCATGCACAGAGCCCTGACCCCAACCCTTTGGAATGAACTGGAACGCCAACTGTGAGCCAGGCCTTATCAGTGGCTGACCTCACCAACACTCTTGTGGCTGAAATGGAACAAATCCCTGCAGCCAGGTTTCCAAATCTGGTGGAAAGACTTCCCAAAAGAAGGGAGGCTGTTATAACAGCACATTAATGGCCGTGGTTTGGGCACATGTTCAACTCTCACATATGACTTGAACATTTAGATGCCCAAATATTTCCCCAACATAACAAAAACAGATAGTCTCATAAATAGTTCTGACAAATATTAAAACTGAGAACAAAATGTTACAAGTACCAAGTTGTGGTACTCATAATTGTGGTACAACATTGCCACACGACCATTAAAGAAAATAATTTGGGCTGTCATTTTTTTACACTTAAAACTTCTACTGAGGTTTTTAAATGATGCTTTGAATGTCTGCAGTCATATTTTATGATGTCACCATCCTAAAGATTGGCACTGCACTTTTTTGGGATCATCAGCAGCAATCTTAAAATGCTTCCAAACTGACAAGCTGTTACATTTACAGTTGTTGAAACTGAAACTGCTGACGACTTAATAGAGCACTGAATGCAGATACATAATACATAAAACGACGTATGTAATTTACTATAATAGTTTTAGAGCCAAAATAGATGTTTTTGTTATTGTGGTTATATAAAAGCAATTTCTGTTCCTGTGAAATTGCTGTCAGACAATGCCTCCCCCTTTGTGTCTGGCAAGAAAAAGAGCAGACAGTTTTTTGACCACAGTGGAAATGTTGTTTGTGAGAGACTAAATGCCAACAAATGCTCTGGAGTTAATGGAAACGTTCAGATCACACGAATCTGAAACGATCCTACGCAGCCACTCCTGAAATCTAATTCTACAAACAGCATAATACTAATAATATTATTGTTGCCTTGTTGTCTCTATCTACAACTATGCTGAACTACTGGCTTTAAACAGAATGAACAGACATGCAACACCAACAACAAAAAAAGAGGTGCAGAATCTGAACATTGACTAAGAATTCGAATGTCAACATTATGAATGAAGCTTTGAAGCTTCAAACTATTCGGTACAGCCCTACTTGTGGTACTGATTGTTACTGCTAATATGCACGGTACCACCTCAATGAATCAGTAGTTATTCTTAATATAGGGACATATTTGGCTCAGTATTGTAGTTTCCTCATAAATACAGTATATGATAGTAAATGTGCAGTCTGTGGAGGAGCAGAAGGGCCAGATTACAGATTACTTACCTTGTAGGGTCCTCGGCCAGTGAAAAGCCTCCAACAATGCTGACCACATTTCTTCTGTTCTCAAAGCCTCCATAGCTAAGAGTCACCTGTTGCAAACAAATTATGTACAGTTGATACAATAATAAATGACAAAAGGAGCTCAGGAAATAAAAATATTTTGGATGCTAATAAAACACAGTCAGCATTGTACACGAGAGCTCCTTGAGTGAATATGTGGTAATTGTGTTGGTAGCCATGCAATTAACTGCTAGAAATATCATCAATAAATGCTGAATTGATGAATGAACTGTTGCATCTTTGTTGTTTAACACACTCACCTGCTCCAGTACTGTGTCAGTGGGCAGCTTCTGTAGGTTCTCCAGGTGAGAGTGGAAGAGGTGGGTGTGCGTTAGGGTCACCTCTAGCAGCGCCTCAATAATGTAGCCAATGGTGCAATCATCTGGTAGTCGGATCTTCTCTGCTGTGCTGATGAAATTCCCCAAACTGAAAGCACAGGGCAGAATTACAGCCTCCAAAGCCAGTAGTGTGTGTTTTCACACCAAGAGCAGCTGTTTTTAATGCTTTTTTTTTTTTTTTTTTTTTTTTTTTTTTTTTTTACACAATTTCTAACATTATTTATCTGTGAATCTCTAAATTGTTGAAGTCTAAAGTTTTAACAGGGTTCCCACACATTTTCATAGAAATATTTTAAAAACCCTTCCATGGCTGTTCAAGGACCCTATTATAAAAGGTCTGATCATGTACTATATGCCATAATAGTAAAAGTAAAAGTAATATACCTTACTCCAAATGTTCATTATTGTATGAAAAACAAAAAAAATAACCTTTTTCAATACCATTCCTGTCACTGTGATTATTTCTGTCTTCATCTACACCTTGAAACATACTGGAGTAAGTCCAGGCACATTCTCTGAGGGTTATCTCTATTTTCTTCTAATCATTAACAGACAGGGATACTCTTACTGTACATAAAATGGTTTTTTTTTCTAGTACCAAAATGCAGCAACACAAGTGCCCTGGCTTCATAAGGTAAAACAGTTTGAATCAGTTCAAAGATCAGGGGAGTCTATGGCCTACCTGGCCCATGGGCTCATTTTCAGAGCAAGACCTCTGCTGATACAGAAGCCTGCTCCACCTGTGGCAAACCAGAACTTGACAGACACCTGAAATGAGACGATAACAGCCAGATCAGTCAGCTGTTAGAGAACTAGGAAACTTACTTTTGTTACATCACACAGTGAGTTTTCTGAAGGAACATCCTGAAGCCTGGATTTGCCTTCATCACTTGCAGCTGGATTTGTTAGTTAGCAAGTCCTAATGAGGTGAAAGCTGACTGACCGATCCATCACTCTTGACTCTCTCTGCGGCCTCTATAGGATGATCCAGACTGGGCCGGCCCAGGTAGACATCTTGGCTGTGGTGATAGGAGGAGAGCAGCCGCAGCAGGCTGGGGAGGATCACATAGTTATCATCGTCCACATGGCAGAACCACCTGGAACACAAACACACACAGTCAGGTAGCATTGTCCCTTAATTTGTAAGTTAGGTGTTAATTGTGCTGGTGGCCTTGCCATCAACTGCTGGAAATATCATCAATAACTGTTAAAGTGGCTAATGAACTGTTGATATTGCATCCCTGCTGTTTAACTAGTCTGCTAAGATCAGATAAAGATAACTTTCCACTTACTTTTTCTGAGACTCGATGAATTTGTCGTACTCCACAGACATCTTGCAGCACAGAGCCTGTCGAGTGTGAGCTGCTGAGCAGTTAGTGTTGATGATGTTAACTCCTGGGACAAAGACAGCACAGGACAGCACAGTTCAATTCCATGTTGCTGTGTACAGTATTGTAGTGTTCCTACACAGGCATGTTTTGTATGTTGGTAGCAGATGATTCACACAGAGTACATAAGCACTGGAGATGCTGTGCATCATACATTAAATGCTTACCAATCTTCTTCTATCTGCTTTGTTTGTTGAAAAATCTATGTACATTTGCTGTACATTTTCACAGCATCAGATATTTATCAGATTTAGATCATCTACAGCATATCTGTATGTCAGATAATGTGAAAATCTACAATGCATATTGAGATACTTAAAACATACATTTGCTATCTGGTAACAGGATTAACTTTCAAGGTGCACCCAGACATATTCTTCAACCTATTAGACTACACTGATGTTTTGTCTTTATATATATTTCATTTCTTCATCTTTAAATCTTATCTGTCCAACTGAAAGTTCTGTGACTCCATAAATGACCATGTTTCATCATCAGCTGCTTTAATATGTGGTGTGCCACAGGGGTTGACTCTTGGTCCTGTTCTCTGGGTAAATTCTACCCCTTTTATTGCTGTGATATCTCTTATCATTATTATGCTGATGATACACAGCTGTACCTCCTTTTTTTTTAAGCATTATACCTCTATGTAGCTAGACACAATTCCAAGCAATAAAAAGAGTGTAATGAAAGAATTAATGTCTTAATTTGGGCGAGATACTGTTATGCACATTTACTCAAATTCAATTGGCTTGCTTCCCCATAATGTAATGCAAGTGTAAAAATATATTTTGGTGCTTTACACCTTTATATCTGATCTATATTCCATTCTTTATTGTTGACACAAAGAGTTAATCATGTTTATTCAGTTTTGATGGGCCACTCCATAATATTGTCAAACAAAACAAATTAGTTAACATTGATAACAGAAAAAGCAAGGGAGATGTCGATTCCTTACCGGTATTCATCCGCAGCTCCTTATCCTCACCGTCAGTGAATATGTAGGTCTGAAACAGAGGAAGGCATGCTGTTAAAAAAGTGCATACACACATTAATGTCAGTGCCAGAAGCAGCATGTTTCACACCCCCTCAGTGCTTAAACTGACTGGCCTTTTACCAGCAGGTGGGCTGTGAAAATGAGGATCAAATAAGTCGATTATTGAAAAGGAATAACATAAGGTATAAAACAACATGAACTGCATGCTTCTTTTCACATTTTCCTGTCTCTTTAAGTACTTTCATGCAAATAAAATTCAAGTTAAAGTAGTCTAACTGCCAATTCTTACAAAGTTCACCTGCTACACTGTCTAAAGAACTGACAGATGTTTGATCAATGAGCATCACTCATTCTATCTGGATGTCCTTTAATGTCAGAGTTAGTGAGATCTTTTCCACTGATGGACAGTTAGTCATGTAGAGTGGGGCAGAAACAGGCATGCTGAGTCTCTTCAGAGCCCTGCAGGCAGGCTTAACCTTCACTAACCATCAAATAACACAGTCAAAGGACTTGTTTAACTTCAACTTGGGCTTCTATCAAATAACCATCATCTGTCTCTTTATGTGAAGATACCTTTTCTATACACCACAGAGACTACTAGTGTGGAGGTGCTACACTGACACATTCAAACTAAACACAAAGTGGTATGAGCAGCTTTTAATTTTACAGGCACTTGTAAACACAAGGGGCAGACTTTACTGACCTATGAGCAGTAAAATAAAATGGCAACAGGCCTGTAATGCCTCCTGTATGCGATAGTAAACTGGTTAGTTAAAGTTTACAGCTAACACAGAACAGACACATAGCAGACCGAAACTCTGAGCCTCTGTGAGCCGAGCGGCACAAACTGAACTTAAACTCCGACACCCTCTCAGACTGTGACTTTCCTGGGTGAAGTGGGGCAGAGTGTTTCTCCAGTAAACCTCCTTCTCTCCATACTGAGGCTCTTTGTCTGACAAAGGGGCAACTGATTGCTTTTAAAAGCTCGCAATACAGAGCATGCTTTCTGCGTTGGATGCTTTAAACATAGTACTTAGTTCTATTTTAAACTAAAGTCCCTCTTCAGTTATATTTGACTGTGTGTGTTCGAAACCTTTAAGTGTGAAAATTGGCTGTATCACACTGGCTGAATATGAATGACTCTTAGAAAATTGTAGTTGGCAGTACATTTGACTGGACTGGACCAAATCTCCTTTCCTGCAACCCCCAACTGTTCAAAATAGAGCTGGAATAGTGCATTCATTTAATCAATTAGTTGATCAGTTGACAAGTGACAGAAAATTTATTGGCCACTATTTTTTATAATACAACAATTTTTATAATAACTTAATTTTAGTGATCATTTTTCAAGCAAAAATACCACACATTCTTTGGACACATCTTCTCAAGTGGAGGAGGAATGGCATATCAATAAATAATGAAAATAATTATTAGCTGTGGCTCTTGCTGTAAAGTTCGAGTTTTTAGAAAGATTATTTTTCCAACAAGTTCGATCAACAGTAAAAGAAATTCTCCGTGTGGCATCTGCAAAGGTTACTTCACAGCTGCACCAGATCAGTACAAGCATTCAGTCTGAAGTCACAGAAATGTAATAGAACAGAACATTAAAGAGTTGTACACACTCTTGGACCAACCCCACAGATGTTTTCATTTAGTACAACTGAGGAGGCCTCCTCTTTGAACTGCGAGGGTATGTACAGACCATGCTTGATTGACATCTGGCATCTTGCTCCTGTGTTTATTTGGGCGCCCTTTTGTTACAAGTTGTGGTGTTGGAGGTTAGGTGATGAAGTGACTACTTGGTTTCTTGGTCACTCTCAGAACAGTAGTTAAGTCAGCTGTCACCATGACATCTCACTTTGGTGAAGTGCAGGGTTACACAAAGATATTACCTGGCATGTATGTTCCATGATTGTAATGAGGGATGTGAAGGTCATAAACCACCTAACACAAAGCCATTACAATCAAGCAATGCCCATTATCAGTACATTATCAACACTGTGTCTACACAGGAGGTACTGTGTGAGCAGAATGCTGGAAACGCAAAGTGTTCTAGCACAGATCTGAGTGTAAGTCACCCACATTTTTGGAGCACTCAGAGCACAATACACAATTACTTTAGTTACACATGAAAAGCACAAGAAAGTCCAAAGTTCAAATCTGAACTTCACAGTCAGCACGGATGCATTTCACCTCCATGAGTTAATCCACCGTTATTCGACTGAAACAAACTGATTTCAATGAGAAAGGTTGCTGTTATAAATGCTAGTGTGACCAGACCAAGTTTTCTGGTACCCGTTAGACCAGGACAAATTATACATTCAGCATGTTTAGTAGCATATGGACTTTATGGATCTAATGCAGTTTCACCAAACTTCAGCCTGCCCTGAACAGAAATCTACTGTGACAAAAACAAGTGGAAAAACTCCACTTACTCACTTGATCTGGAGCTTTTGACATTGCATTTACCAGTAGATGTAGCCTGTTCACTTGTCTGGGAACAGTAGTAGTTTAAACTATCCATGCTTCTGAGCACGTTTAAGATGCTCAATTCTTCTCCATGTTGGCTTAAAGGTTCAGTGGAACAACAGTTTTCAAGGTCTGAAATGAACTGTCAAGCTCAAGTATAAAACTGTTCTGTCATATCGAAAGAGAGTCAGAGCTGTGGTGTGGCGACTGATTGGTGTGTATGGATATGATGGGGCATGGTGGTTTGTGGCCCAGAGATTCTGTCATTGAGAGAAGGAGCACAGCAAAGTATTTTAGCACGTGTCTCTCGCAGTTTCAGATTGCTGTGGAACTTCTTCTTCAGGGGGCCAGGACTGCGATAATGGAACACAAACACACACAAAAAAAACTTGAATTTTAAATACTAGGTATCCAAAACTATGAGTATGATACGGTGGTTAGAACTCTGACAAAAAGCAGATGAGGGGTGAAGCCAAAATTTTAATTTCTTATAAATGTCCTGTGGTTTCACTAAATTTCAATGAGGACAAACTCTAACCGCATCAGTGAGGAATCTCTGGTGGTGATTAGTTAACACCCTGAAAACCACCCTAACAACAGGCACAGGGTGTACATAGGAAAAAAACAATTTCATCATTGTATAAACCTAAATCCAATGATCTATGAATTATCACAATTCATGATTATGGAGGGCTTTTAGCTCATGTACCGCAGCCCTGGCAGACATTGGATGGTTCGGGTCTTGGCTAACAGGGATTCTGCAGAGTGGTTATATTTCGAAACTCCCACAGAATTTAGCAAACCCAGTTTGTTTAAGTGGTTTTAACAGGGAGGTGCAAATAAATTATTTGTTGCGTGTTTACTTTATTATATTGAAGTTGCAATCTTGATAAACACAGTATTTTAGGTCTGCAAATTATTATCAATGAACAGAGGAATAAAGACTATTCTATACATAAGAGAAAACAAATACAACAGTCAGAGATAGAATAACTTCCACCCTGAGCTCCACACTATTTTGCAATTTGCTTCTTGAAAAAAAATTCCCACCCTGAAATAAATGTTGGACTCCTCTGTTTTCTCTGCTGCATGGAATCTTTACATTTCCTTTGCAGTTTGCAAAACTTGCAGCAGCATAGCAGAAAAAGTTGAAGGTACCACAAATCTCAGTACTCATTTGAGAATGTGATGTCTATGCTGATAACTGCTGGTTTTTGGTCTTCTTCCAAAGTCTGCCTCCTCTTCAACAACTGTTTACTGTTGTCATTTGACAGATGACTAGTTGGGGTTAAGTCTGCAGTGTGCGTCAGATTGAGTTAAAGTTGGGGTTAGGGCAAATGGGTTCAAGTTAAGGTAAGGGAAAGCACAAATTTATGAGGAAACAGTTCAGCATAAAACTGTCAACACATTTAACCACGGCGAGTTTAACCAAGGTCCTCTAACTCCTCCTAGTTGGAAGCAGTTGCTCATTTGGGAAGGTTGCACTTGCAGTTTTTTTTTCTGTAAGTCACTTTGGATAAATGTGTCAGCTAAATGTAGTGTGATTTAACAGAATGACTTATTTTACAAGGACGTGCCCACACAGCTTTGAGGAAAAAAGCCAAACTAAGATGGATGACACTGACCCTGTAACAGAGGAAAACAATATTCAGCCAGCAGTATTTCAATGATAATGCATTCTAAACACTACAAGGGTATCACTCCCCATGTTTACCGTCGCTGGAATGGCAGTAGACATAATGTTCTGCAGAATTTTTGATACAGGGCTTGAAATAAATTTTTTTCATTTTATTACTTAAAAACTGATTTGTAGCTGAAATAATGTTAAATCCCAGCAGAACAAGTAAATAAGCTTTGAATTGCAGTCACAATTATTACAAATTCAACTGATGAGGATGAGGACAAACTAACACAGACATGGATCATATAATTAGATTGCATCAGAAGGGAGAAACATACCCCTAACTAATCTGTTTTTGGGTTGATCATCTGATCCATGTTTAAAAACTGGTCTGAGTCTTCAAATTGTTTGCTTTGTCTGACAAACAGCCCAGTTCTCAAATATATTCACTTACCAATGGTATAAAACAGAGAAAAGCAGCAACTATGAGAAGATAAACCCACTAATTTTGATGGATAATTGACTCATGAATTATTAAAATTGTCAAACTATTTTCTTTAAATCTACTAATTTTATAGTCATGTCAGCACTACAGCATTTGATTCACTATGTGTTACTGTTGTATGACAGCAGTGACCAAGCTCTCAGAACCATGCAGCCCCACAGTGAGCACAGTCCAGTTAAGGCTACAACAAATGAATGAATGAACTCTAGCTCTCCTCACCTGTTCTTTAGCTTGGGAAACCCATGTTTGAATCAGCAGCTCCAATCTGGACTTGTGGTACTTCCTGGTAGTCTTCACTGCAATAAAAATGTCCTTATACTCTAACAGGTCTTGAGACCTCGACCCTAAAAGTCCACCACCCTGTCCTCCAGGGAGAGTTCCTCTTTCTGAGTCCGTCCCTCTCTTGGTACTATGTATATCATTCTTGGTAACCTCAGTCTTAATTGATCCCCCCTCCCCTGCCGAGCTCTTACTGAGCCCTGTGGCGGAGTCTGTTTCCCCTGCATGGACAGACACTCCTGGAACCCTGGCATGGTGTGATGGGCCTGCCTGTGCAGGTCTGACTTGAGGTCGGGGCTGAGGCAGGTCCACCTGGTGTGTTGGGGGCTGAAGGGCAGGAATGAGCAGAAGCAGGAGTCCGCAGAATGCAAGGGAAAACAGGAAGCAGAACTTGCTGACACCCACTGAAGCTATGTGCATCGTGACTGGCCAATGGAGTGGGTTCATCAGCCACCAGGGCTGCAGTCATTTCCAACACCACCCGGTCCCATCCTCACACCATTACATGGAATCCTACACAAAAAAGGGGGAGATTCAACAGTGTATTTAGAGGCATGTTCATACACTTAAGATTAAACCAGTTATACTTCAGTAGAGTGCAAGTTGCATGACAGGTGTTTCTTAGCAGTGCGGAAAGCTCTTTTAGTATGATATTGTAGAAACAGATTGATAGCAAACACAAGAATAATAACTTTTAAATTTCCATTTGCATAAGTGCTTTATTGGCCAATCCTGCACATCCACATAGTCAAAGCTGCAGAAAGGTGAAGGCAAATGAGGATCACGCTGAAACAGGAGATGCTTCTTTCGTGAAGGCTTCGTTTTAAGCAAATGGGAGACCAAGAGAATATGTGTGAGGTGGAAGTGTAATGTGAGCATATCTCTAGCAGTAAATTAACACAGGTCCAAATGGAAGAAAAGAATCAGTAAACAGTCAAAAATATGGCTGATAGGTGAAATACAGGAGTGGAATTGAACCCCATTCTACAGAAATTCAGTTACAGACTGTAGGCAGACTTTGAAAAACAGAGCTTTCTCTCAGGTCCCCAGCAGAAACACGTGCCGAATCATTAGAGCGATGCCAAGGCTTTGGTTTCAGGGAGCAGACCATCTCAGGCTGGCCATGGT
This sequence comes from Holacanthus passer, assembly GCA_025331565.1. Lineage (NCBI taxonomy): Eukaryota > Metazoa > Chordata > Actinopteri > Pomacanthidae > Holacanthus > Holacanthus passer. The sequence goes on along the minus strand of JAFREQ010000099.1, from coordinate 910,599 downwards.
CCATCTTGCTACCAAGTAGAACCACAATGCTCATCAGTGCTGTGAGGTTGCAACTGAAAGACGCGATCATGACTCTGTTTGGCATGGCACACCGAAACCAGGCTATAAAGCACCCATGGAAAAGATGAGATAAACCTTTATTCATCCCTCAGTGGGGAAATTGGCATTGCACAGCAGCAAAGAGGACAGAAGCAGTTAATTGGTAAAAAATGAACAATATAAACAAGGTAAAAAAGTATTAACAAATTCACACAAGATCATTTACAAATGTTAGTAGACAGCTGTTCTGAGAGCCAAACAAGGGCAACATAGGGCACATATGTAGAGAGCAAGGAGGAGGGATGTCTAAGAAATTATTAGGAAATGACAGATCCATAATTGTTGTAAGTATAATAAGTAAAAACCAATGAAATTTCACTTGTTTCAGATATTGTTTAAGTCTTACACTGCTTCATGCCCCATTCAAGACCACATTACTGTGCAACACTAGTTAGAGTCTACCCTTTAAATATGATCAAAAATATTCACTTTTATACATTTCCTCACTGGGTCAACTTCTCAACAATATTTTGTTTTGTGAGGAAACTTTCTAATACCTGCGATTTTACAGCTCGCTTGAGTCCACTTGCTCGTTCCCCCCAAAATAAAACCTACCACACATCTGTTTCCACTAATGCTTTCTGTCCTCCACAAAGGGCCCATTGAGCCCCACTAGGAGGAGGGAGGCTCTACTCCTGTTGATGTGGTTGTGTTCATACTGGTCTGATGTCTGGTGAGACATCAGTCAGAGCCAGCAGTTTACCAAATGGAATATATTTAGTTTCTGGACTGTTGGTCAGACAAAACAAGATATTTGTCACCTTAGGCTTTTTTTTTTATGCACATCTTCAACATTTCACTCACCAAACAACTGATAGATTGATCAAATAAAACTGACAGATTAATCAATATTGACAATAATTGTTAGATGTGGGTCTACAAGCAACAAAATTGTGCATGTAATTATGAGCTGTGACATCAGACACACTGACAATTAAAATGTTTGAACAGAACAGTTTGAGAGGGTTAAATGCAACAGAAAGAGGTCTGCTTTTATTCTAATGCTACATGGCCCCGAACAGCACAAGTTTCCAATAAGCAAAACTAGGACAAAGGGATGCATTTTCTAAGTTAACCGCAGGACTGTGGACATATGAAACTGTCCTTGAGCAAGGCACTGACGTTTCCAAGGGTGCTGTCGTGTAGCTGACCCATTACCCAAAAGGACAATGATATGGAGATGTGGAAGAGCAAGAGAGGAGTGCAGAAAAATTATTGCAAAAAACCCCAAAACAAAAACATTGAACACAATGATTTGTTTAGAATAAACTGTTCAAATTCAAAGTGTGTAAGAGTTTCTATATTTAGTCAAAATCCCATTTTAAAGACAGCAATTTCTTTCACATAGGCTACGGATGCAGATGTGCTTTAAATACTAGAAATGTGCTATTTCCACCACTGTTCAAAGGGCGATTCAGCAGTTTCCCTGTATTATATTGGAAGTGATCCGACCTTCCCTTAAAATAAGAAAGACTTGTAGCTAATGTGTGTAGAAAACAATGCAGTCTCTTCAACATGACTTACAGCCAATGTCTGAAATAGTTTCATGCCAACGCTGAAGCTAGCTCTGTTAACTCACGTACCAAACAACGAGGCGAGCCCCGTTTAAAAAACATCCATTTCAGATCGACTTGTCTACTTATATTACATATAGTTGAATTATGGCTCACGTTATTTAAGACAAACGCTGTTAAACTGAGCATGCGTATTACTCAAACAGTTTTCATTACATGTTCAGGTCGATACGTTCTGCTTCCATTGTTTTTGTTAGGTGGAGAAAAGGTGTCGACTCTTAGAGAAGCTGTTAAAAAAGTAGAGTTTAGATTAAAATATATGCTGATTGAAGAATAAAACGTATTGAAAAGCACTTTTTTTAATCAACTTGTAAATTGCTTGTGGCTTATGAGACAGAAAGTCCTCTGTGAGGAGCGCATTTAAAAGGGACAGATTTCCAAGTGGAGTCTGGCGTGGTGAGAACTCTCACTGCGGTACTTACCATTTAACATCACAGGACACATTTGACTTCTTCTTCTTTCATTAAGTGACGTTAACTCTGGAAATGGTCAGGAAACATGCAGCTTTTACAGGGACACAACCAGCTCACTGGAAAAATTATCCTCAACTTCGACGGCGCTGTGTTAAGAATGGCCCCGGATCCACCGCTTCACTCGTTGTCTTCCTTTTCTGTTCCGACGTGATTTTAAATGCACAACATTTTCATGGTTCCTCTTCTGCTCTTCTCGTCTAATGTGGCGTTTAGGAAGCTTTAATGAGACAAGTATACAAGCACAAAGTTCCTTTCACCGCCAGCTTCGACTTAAACAAACACTCTACCAAACTCATCTCGGAAAGCCGTGCTAAGCTAGCCAGGATAGCAAAGCCGCTATTCCGGTCAAATCTTTCAAAATAAAAGAACAATCGAAGCAATTTAGTGGCGGCAGGTAAACCAAGTGAGTGGACATTGAGGTAAGAAATAAACAATGACGTAATTTTTTGTAATGTCGGGTAAAGTAAGAACATTACAGTTTTGTGTTTACTAGTTACCCTGTTACAAATCATGGAATAGCACAACAAAAGCATTTATTACAATTTGTTATCAGTGGTTTCAAACAGTTGTATTGGTCACTTATTCAAACATAAGATCATTTGCCCTCTTTTACATTCTACTTACGGCCATTTAGGCCTGTGCACAACTTATAGCATGATGGAATTATTTACTAAGATTCCATATGAAGATGTAATGTTTATTTCTTTAAAAAGTGCACTTCCGGTATTGAGCTTCCTAACTCTCGTTAGCTTGGCATAGATCTCTTCTGTGATTTTCGTCTGTTTCTAAAGTTAACTTTTTTCAGTCCCAGCTCAGCGCCCTCTGCCGGCCATGATCACGCAGTGCCTCGCGAGCAGTGTTGAAAGTTGCTCTGTGTAATATAACAGTTCTCTGAACAAACTTGACTTGTACTTAAATGATGGAAAAATATCTGCCCATGATTCAAAAGGATGCACCACAAATCAGAGACATTTTTTACTGCACACATGGGATTTAACATTTTTTTTTGCTTTTTTACTCTACCAGGAGGAATCCATTATTATCACATCACCACTATTAATTTTATGTTTCAATGCCTGATATATCTTATTCATCTGTGTCATAGAGCTCCATTGTTAAAAAAAACTCCAAAAATCCAAAATACATCAGTGAGCTACACTGTTGCCCTAATGACATGTTCCTTCATTTCCATGAGCACACACTGCACTTTGACTCAATCCCACATACACCATTCATTCAAAACACTGAATGTGGATTCGTCTGCTGTTGAAAATATCATCTGAAAAATGCATAAATTCCCCTCCTATTAGAGTCATTTTGTTAGAAACTTCAGTGGTCAGTTATTTTAGGAAATGACTGAGCTTTTAAAATGTGACAGAGTAGGCACAGAGATAGAGGTGGAAATTACAAATGACTTTGCTGATTCACTGGGTGGACAAATGACTTTGCTGATTCACTGGGTGGATAAGAAAGGCAGAGTGGAGCGCTGTGGACAGCCTGTGGAAACATTAGGTTTAAACATTGGTTTCACTGCTAAGCTGACGACGACAGTCAGTCAAAAATCCCATGGGTCCATCCATTTCTATGGAACTTCACCACCTGTCCATCACATGTCCTGAGACATTCTCTGCCTTTCCAATCATTCATGCTGCCAGGGTTGCCATTGTGTTCTGGCACTTCTTGTTCCTCCCTGTTCCCTGTTCTGTTAACTTGCCTGTTGTCATCCGTCTGCTAATTGACTGCTGCCACTGCAGGAGCCCTGTTGGACTTGACTGCCTCCTTAGAGTGCCTCCCCTTGCCTCAGTGCAAGTCTGTTTATTTGACCAACCATTTAGTAAAGTATCCTTTATCCTGTCTGTGCTTGTGTTTGCTTCCACTTTCCTGTTGCCTGGGTACATGAACCACGGCTGGATCCCATCTATGGTTCTGTTGTACATGCTATTTCAGGTGTGTGTGTGTCACTTTGTCTAACACTTAAGTGAATACAAGCAGATTTTCTATCATCTCTTATCACATGGTGCATCATGCTTATCATTGGATTTAAGGGGCAGACTCAGAGTGCGAAGTGCTGGACAAAGCTCATGTATTGTTGCTCATTTTGACGCTGTCTGTCGGTTGATGGGTGATGCATCATGTTGCTGCCAGTGTCAAGGTAAATTCATAGCTTCCACGTCTGCATGGCTGCGAGGGTCTGTATGACATCAATTTTATCATCTGCCGTTGTGGACCCCTGTGCAGACGTCAGCCCAAAATTTGTGACCATGTGGACTGTACAGACTAATAAGCACCAACTGCACATGCACTAGAACAGCAAACTGAGCAAACACTTGTTTCATGAACTGTATTCCCCATCCCGCCTCCTATGGTCATTAAGCTGCCGCGTGCACCGTTTACATGTTTTGTACTTTTTCACGTATCCCAGCCGAATACAACAAACAAAGGAGCTCCTCTTCTTGCTGACATGAGATCACCATTATGTTCTCTACTGCGCATGCGTGGAACATGTCTGCATATGCAGAACCTAGACTGTTGTATCTGTAGAAGCAAGCGAACGCACAGCTGTCCTTCACATCTGTACTGAAGTATGACCAAGGCTTCGGTGTACTCTCTACATTTGGTTCTGTTTGGGATTGGGGTCAGTAGAGAGGGTTGTCCCTCCACTTTGAGATTAGTGCATTAACACACAACCTGTGCTTTGACACAACTTGTAAGGTGGACCAAGTGAACACTCAATTAACCTGCTGCCATACAGTGCATGTCTTTCTCTCTAGTGCTCACAGTCAAAATCTTATACCAACCAGCCAGTCTGACCTGAAAATGAAACAATTTTCCTTAACACAACAGAATAATGTATGTCCTTCCAATATGCATTTGAGTGTCTGCCACATAATGCTTTGAACCCATTAGGAACAACATAAACATAAGTTCTAGAAAATACTACACGAGATCACATCAAGGTGTCAACTGAGTATTAACCTGTTTAGTCCAACAATCAGCAGTTTAATGTGAAGTTCTGTGCAGCTCATTGTTTTAGTTCACTGATCCACCTGATTGACTCCCAGCAGCTTACAGCAAGTCGTATGTAACACAGTGTGAAGTTGTTCCCTGCGAAGAAACTCACACAAGGCACTTAGACAAAACCCACTCAAGGCCAAATGACAGTAAGTCCACGAGTGGTTAGTGCCGAGAGTGAACACTGAGCACAACAGCAGACAGATATTTTCTACATTCTACATTACATGTATTCCTTAATTATTAATTCTGTGTGTACAGTTTTTCTTAACAAATGTATGTGCTCTGTATGAATACATCTTTTATCATTTTCCAAAAAGACATATGGGAACAAACAAAATTTGTGACCAACAACAAACATATGGCACACACTGATCCTAATGAACACTTAGAACAAAAACATCACATCATACTGAATAATCTGTACGTCAAACTGCAAGTCTTCCTTGTTATTGATTTGCCTGTTTTATGCAGTTAGATTTTTTTGGGGAGGGCAAAAGCGACTTGCTCAATTGCAAGCAAGGCAGTTAACTCAATAATGTGAATATGATATTGCCAATAAATCCCTTTGTGATGCATGTTAGTCCACAATTTTATGTTTGATCAGTTTAATACAAACTAATTGCCACACAGAGGATATGACGATATCTGTTTTGCTCAGAGAGGCTAAGAAAAAAAAGGACAGAAGATGAATCCCCTGGTCTCTGTTTATTATTGATCACAAACACATTACCTTCCATTTCACCAGCCACTGGCAAACAACAAAATGTTTTGTGAAGCTAAACAAACAAAAAAACCCATAAAGATTCTGAAAATCAATAGAAATAACTCTATCAGACTAAGCAGATTGTTATTATGAATCTAAAGTGTGCCCTGTTTTAAATAGAAGGGAGATGTTTGGGTGTGGCACACTTTAAATCTTCACTGTATTTAACTCTTAATGGGTTGTGGTGACCAGATGGAGTCACTTGTTGACAATGCTGCACACTGATTTCTACAGTAAAGCTAAGATACGCTGAAAAAGTAGTGTACATTTTGCAAAAAGAAAGGATGGACAAAGTCACAATTCTTTCAGGAGTGATATTATTTCCCACATTACAAAAGCAACTCGAACTGATTCCACACAATTACCTTATATATTCGCAACTTAGATATGAGGCTAAATCAGTTCAGTTCAACTGGTTTACAACAACAATTCACACAGAATGAGCACAGGCAAGTTACACATCACAGCACAAAGGACATCCTGTCTTTATCTCATCACGGACAGCTTTGTTTTCTTCTCAATATAACACTGGGTCACATCAGGTCATAACAAATCAGAACGTCAGTTTCATCCATACATTGATTCTATACACTGGCAGAGTTTAAATTGGCAGCAATTAAATCAAAATGACAAATGTGATTTCAGGGTGTACTGATCAAATACTAGGAGTATTAGTCATATAATAATACTAGTTATATTGCTTTGTAGTTATAGTACAAATCTTGTCAAATGCTCAATGGTGCATTATGTCATTTAATGGCAAAACACTTAACCCCCTGATTGTTTCTTGTTAATAACGAGGGCAGACGATAAGCCAGACGGCATGGACAGCACATTGAAGGATAATTCCAACTTGGGTGTTAAGTTTAGTAACTGCTGAGATGTGTCAAATTGTCAAATTTGAAGCAGAAAGTTGGTTTGTGGAATATTCCTATTTTACAATTCACCCTCATCTTGTGTTTCAAACCTCTTTTAGCAATGTCACCACATTTGGAGATCTCAGCAATTAACATTACTTGGCCTTTAACACTGTGTTGAACGATGAAATGTAGAATCATTCTTCTGGCTTGTGTCTTAATATTGTTCTTTTGCATGGAGCAACAGAAGTGCAGTAAAATTTCAAGTTTAGAGGAAACACTGAGATTTTTGCAGCGGTTGTGTGTAGATCCTGTGATTACGCAGGTGTAAGAAAACAGCTGGTCTTACAGTGTCACAAGCAGAATGTATTTTTCCACTGCCTGACTGTTCCAATCTGTACACATACATAAAATACCTTCAGAGGACACACCTTAGAATTAGTTTATTTTAACTCTGGATTCTGGTTCACCAAAAATTTGTCTGATCAGACAACACCAAACCACACTGAGAAAACCTGGTTGTTTGGGGAGGCAACATTAATGTAGACTCATCACAGGAAAATGACACCAAAATGCAAAAGCTTAGGGTACAGACAAATCAGGCGACTGATTTACAGTTTGTGTTTTCTCTCAAGTGCCGCCACCTTCACTGTGGTGGCAATAATTACATTCCGTGGAATGTGGAAGTTATTCAGTCACACAGCACTGGGGGGGAAAGTAACCTCCACAGTGTGGATGTGAAAGCACTGTGTGGCACTGTTTAACCCAGCAGGAATACTGCCTAGCTATGTTTAAAATCATAAAACTGTTTGATTCCTTGCATTGCAATCAGAAGAAATGCATTACTTCATGAAAAACAGAATACATGATACTGTAACAGTGGACTCTGGGCCAGGAAATATTACCAACCTAGCAAGAATTCAGTGGGATGGTGAGTCAACAATGGCCCTGTGTCAGTGATCACTTGGCCAGTCACTGAGAAACATAAACATGAGGATTTAATAATAACAGACATTCAGAAAGTAATTCTCAGTTTACTGTTGGAACAGCTGATAACAGCACAGAGCAGAAAAGACGTCTAACAATGTGTTATAACTGGGCTGAATTTAGTTTTTGGATCTCTGGACAAATTTGTTGGTTAAAGCACTTTTCCTTAGATACATTAACATGTGAGGTGCCACCGCAGTAATGGGGATTTGTCTACTTATGTGTACAATCAGGATTCATCTAAAAAGACACAGACCTCACCAAATGTGTTTATGGATATCTTAGAAGGACAGCTTGTGGAAGAGACGTTATTACAGTGGGGATGAACATACTGATGGTACTGTGCTACAGCAATACAAGCTCAGGTATGGGTATGGCTCGTCACATGTGCACTGGAAAAACCCTTTACAACGCCTACATTATAGCTCATACACAATACAAATTTCACAAATTGCCACTAGAGGGTGTAAGACGACTGCACTTCATCTCATGCACACAGAAACGTACACAGAGAGGAGGGAAGCATGGGGTCTGTGCTGGCTCCTCCTGCAGGGGCTGAGGCCTGATCACTCGTCAAATCGTCCCTCCAGGATGCTCTCAAATGAGAAGGGGACAAACTTGAATCCCTGGCCGGAGTAGAACTTGTTCTGGAACTCCACCCTGAAAAAGACAAGCAGGAAGAAACTAGTGGTGAGAACTGGGATTTAGTAAGAACGGTTAAATGTATCAATATAGTATATGTAAGTGGTTGTGGCTGAATATTATTCTTGTCAGGGCAAACTGAGGAAGATCATTCTCAAGCTGAAACACTGTCAGTTAAAGGCAGGGTGAGTCATTCTAAAGAAAGACTGCTGATATCTTGTTGACTGCTGATATCCAGCAAAGTAAATGAGTGTCCATTAGAAAGTAATTTAATGTTACCTGAAAGACAAATTCAAAAACATCACCAACATGTTAAGAAAACACAGCAACACTAATGTTACCCACCTATCAAGCATCAACAGAGCAACTCTCTGTCTTCATGCCTCTCAACTGAGGTGAGCAGTGTCTCGAGTGAGTAGGACCTCTTTAGTCCTATCTAGGCAACTTCATATATTTATGTGATATTATCCGCAGAAAAACAGTAAATTTCCACAAAACTATTGTATCTCTGAACTACCTCTTTAACCAAATGATCCACATTTAGGCTATTGTTTGTGATTTCCTTTTGATAACTAATGGAATAACTTATGTAGTATTTTTTCATTTCCACTCACTGAGCCTCCCCTTAAACAGTCTGGAGCCCCCTGGGCAGGCCCACCTCCCACTTTGAATAACTCTGATCTAGTCAACAAAAAAGTCTTTTCCCAGCTTGGTTAATGACAAAATATAAAATATCACCTGATATTCACCTTATTCTTGTCAGACTAAAAACAAACGAGGATGATGAAATTCACTTGGCTGTTATGTCTTTAATGCAGGGCACATTCCAATAAAGTCACAGTGAAATCCTCCCATACAACAATGGAATCATTCTCTGCTCCCATCTGAAATGTCTGAACATGTATAAAAATAAAGATGATAAAAATAACAATAGTCTCAGTCTTATCAGCAGAACATGACAGATTTATGATTTTAATAAAATACTATTCCCAGTATTTTTTTTGTCAGTACACTGACCCACGGGCTGGTTTTCATTCTACCCAAAGCTGTTGTGTCTACATTAGAAACTCACACTTGTGCATGATGTACCACAGTGTACTCGTTCACTCCAAGCAGCAACCTCCGGGCCTGACAAATGAAGTCAATAAGTGCCAAAAATTGCAGTTCCTCGAATGGTCACCTGGGGTTGGCTCCAAAAGTGAGTCAATCCCCATATACCCTGTGTACATTAAAATGCCCAACTTTTCAGCAGAAATATACATGTTTATATCCTGGTACAAAGAACAGTTCTGATCTCTACAGCTAATTTCCCCATTCATGACAACTGTACAGGGGGTGAAGTTTTATATAACTTACTCATTTAGATTATATTGAAGCTTAATGTTCAGCATAATTAAGGGTGGGGCCACTTTGAGTGACAGCTAGAAGCTAGCTTTCTGCTTGCTGTCACGTCGCTTCATCTCATCCCAGTCACTGATCTCTCTGTCACGTGGTAAACGAAAAATATGGCCTGCTGAGCTTAATTGTACTAAAAGACTGTCCAAAAAGGCTGTGCTCATTTTTTTGTTAACTAGCTAATTAGCCAGCTAATGAACTAGCCTTGGGTTAGCCCAGATGTCCAGCTGTGCTGTATCTTGGTGTGGGACATCTGTGCTGCATTTCATGAGGAATTGTGTTTGTCTTTGTACTTAGTGTCAAGCATTCCAGTTCCAGGTGTTTAGTCCTTGTGTTCCTCTTGAATTTGGGGTTTTTGTTTCATTTTCCTGAACCATCACCTGTTTACTGGACTTTGGAATCTTGCCTGCTCCTTATTAGATTTGTTTGCCTGCCTGTCATATCTCTTTTTGACCCCTGCCTGCCTGACCACCCAGTAAGTCTTGTCATTTTAGTGTGAAATTTTGGTGTGAAATATATATTACTGAAGAGCATTTGGTCTGCCCTTGATGTCTGCATTTGGGTCCTATTCCCTGTGTTCCTGCTACCTAGTTTACGCAAATTGCTATACCTACGAGTGACTACATCCATGTTTTATACAGTCTATAATTCACTCCAGCAAACAGATGTTTTTCCACATGTTGTCAGGGAGTTGAGGCTCTGAGCCTGCTTGTTATGCTGTTGATGCAGGAATTTGAGAATCTGAGAGGCTCATGCTAAACCGTGTAAATTAAAGTGGCACTCTGTATTTAGGTGCCCTTGATAAAGGATTGATGATAACATTTATAACTTTAGACTTAATGAATTATTAGCATGTTCTGTAAAACTTCATAATTACCAAATAGAAAAGATAAATACAAGTCAATGGGAGTTTTAACACTTTGTCTTATTGCTGATCTATAAAGCAGTAATGCTGTTGTAGGAGCCATGAGTTAATTTATTATAAGGTTAAGGGATTGTTAATTGTTGTAAATGTTTGTTTTGGTCATGATATTATTTTGTGATCATATTGAATAGAGGGATAGCAGGTCACGTGGATATGGGCGGGGATATTAAGGTAATATATTCACCTGTTCACTTTTCTATGTCGGAGGTAGGGGGGGGGGGTGAGCTGGGTCGCCATATTTTTTGTTGACTGCTATTGTTTTTGATTGCTGTGATTGCTTTGATTATGAGTTAGTGCATGTTATCATGAGTTGATCATCTTTTTTCTTTAATAAAAGGTTAAATACATGCTTTGAAATCTCAGTGGATTCTTTGGTTCTTTGGCGTGTCAGACAAACAGGCACAACCTCCCCGTCCCTCAGCGACTCTTGTTGGTTGAAGTCGCTACAGCTATAAAGTTATAAAACCTTTACAAAAGGTTCCTTATTAGAAAGTAGCAGCAAAATGCGTCTTGAAAACCACAAGACTGGTTCATCCACTTCCTGAACTGACTTAATAAAACCTCACATAATCTTTGTAGCTGGAGGGCAGAGCATGGCATTGGGGTAATCCAACTGGAACTCACTCTGTCCATCAGCCCACAGTGCTGGCTTTAACAGACTCCATGTTCCACAGTGGACAGACCAGATGCTTAATGTAGCAGTAAGCTTGTAAAAAGAAAAGTGCAAAGAAAAGAGAAAAGAAAAGAGCAGCTTAGCCGTCTCAAATATACACATGCAGAGATGATAGCAGTCTGTAGATATGAAGTGTGAGAGTTGGTTATGAGGAATAGTCTTTTGGTCTGCACAAGCTCAGATCGCTGTGTGACCAAATATGGCTGCTGAGAGCCAGTCCAGTCTGTCACTGACACCTCCTCTCATATCTCTACCAATGAAAAAAAGAGATGTGATGCTTGCTCATTCAGAAAAGTTATGTTCAGGGCTTACTCAAAATTAACTTTTGCAATCAATGTGTGATAAAGTGAAAAATAAATAAATAAAGGCCATTCTCGGGTGCCTGGTGCAGGTCCCAGGACAGTTGGAAACACAAGCAGATGCTAAAAATACAGTTTCTGTTTCTGTCCATTTCCCACAATTTGAGGCTTTTACATTAAGACGTTAATATCGTAAAACAAACAAAAGACAGTGAAAGTTGTGGAATGCTAAGAAAACCCCTGTCTGGATCATTCCACAGGTAAACAGGTTCACTGGTAAACAGGTGACAGTATCATGATTGGGTATGCAAGGCACAGCCATTCTCAGGCAAGGATGGGACGAGGTTCTCCACTTTGTGAAACACATGACTGTATCAAGGACATTGCAACATGGGCTCTGGAACACTTCATAAAACGATTGCCCATAAACATATTTTGTTTGCATAATATTGCATACTGAGTACCAAAGTTTCAGATTATTCTCCGAACACAAAATTTACTTGCAGCCACACTTAGCATATTGTAATTTTCAAACCCTGACAACCTCTGATGTCTTCATTTAAGAGGAAAATGAGAGTGGATTTTTAGTTCCTGCTGGTTCCTGGCCTTGGTGAGTGAGGGGAGTGCCCAGGAATGTCTCCCAGCTGTGGCAAATATTTGGTCTGCCCGAGCTGTGAGAGGGCAGTATTTAAAAAGAGGAAAGAAATGAGAGATCCTCTCATCTGCCTCTCCACACAGATGTGGAGGTGGAAAAAAAATGCTTGTACCTAACACACACTACACTCTACTAACTGCTGGTGTGTGTGCATGTGTGTGTGTTTGTGCAGATAACTCATCAGCATGTGTGTGTGAAGAGTGGACAGCAGAGCGGAGGGTCCAAGATGACTGCTGCTTACTTTGAACATGACTATTTCTATTCACCCACTTGTGTGAAAAATACTCCACTACTCTTTTTAACCTTAGCGGAGACGTGTTGAGCCGACATGCCGCTGCTTTATTAGCAAAGTGCCTCACATTCATACAGTTACACACACTGGAGCCTGAGAGCTGCCCAGTGTAACCTAAGTGTCTTTCTGTGGACCACTGGAAGCTTATGCATTCATCTGTGTTAGAAAAGATCATTGATAGAATCACTTTGTAATGGCTGAAACACTAAGATCCATTCTGTGTAGACAGTGTAGCTCTGCCTCTGGGGACACCCCTCCTCTTCATCTCACCAGCCCACTCGATCAACATGTCATTTGATTAGTCTGATCTGCTTTAAATTCCAAATCCATTTTGTAGATGACTGTTACAGATTGTTCTGTTAGCACTGTATAAATGCTACAACACCCAACCAATGCTCAATCTTGTTTACTGTCTGCCTGGGAAGACAAAATGTTTGCCTGCTGTGAAATCAAGTTTAAATTCAGTATTTCCGCTGACTGTACTGCTCCGCTCCTCCAAAACATTATTCAGATTATGTCACACTTTATGGAATTCCTATACATTTGTTGCCATGATAGAAACTGTAAAGTCATATCATACATGCAATTTATAAAAAGCAGCAATTTCTAAGGTCTGTCATTTCTTAAAGGGATTACGACAGTTCTTGCTGTTGCCTTCACTTGTCTGATCTGCAGCTGATATGTTGACAAAGGTGCATTGTTTGGGTTGGCTTTTCAATCTTACCCATTCTAGACTGACTGTATTAATATTGTCTCACGTTCAACTCAACTGATTACATATCACATATTACATTACATGCTTTCATAACGTAGCTCTGTACAACATGACTTCCAACCTGGAACATAGAGTCTGCCCACGTGTAAGGCAGAGAGGTGGGACTGTACAACACAAACTGTAGGTTTCTTGGAAGAACAACACAGTCTGGATAAAAGACAGCTGTGCTCATATTTGAAAGGTGGTCAGATCACTTTCCACTAGTTTGCAGGAACAACAGACAGAGAGATTCTGCTTCCTTCTACCTTCTTATAACAATCAGCTCCGAGAGAAGCACTAAGATATTCTCTCTCTCTATCTCCGTTTATCCATCTCATAACCATGACGTAAGGCTGTGTTAATAGCACAAAAAATTCCAGAACATAAACTTTCATTTAAAAGGTTTAAAAGGAATGGCCTCTCAAACAGAAATGCAGCACCTCTTAACCTCAACTTTATTTTGCCACAAACAAGCTAATAATAAATAGATAGACACAGACAGAAATGTCTCAATACCAGGCAACAGTCTGGGCTATGAACTACAGGAGGCCTAAATATTATCATTCCTTTATTTCAACCCTAATATATCTGTCATGATCCTGGCTGTGCCTCTCTCTTGTTCCTAGTGTTTCTGCTGGTTCTCCCTTGTGTCTCTTGTTGGTCTCCTGTTTGTCCTCTCTCTCTGTCTGTGTGTTTGTCTGGGTGTGTTGCTCTGTTCCACTCCTACTGCCAATTAACCTGCACACCTGCATCCACTCATTAAACTCCTTCAGTATATATACCCCGGCTCTAAGTTCCATGTACCGATGTCTGTTTTAGATCTTGGGACAGCCATCAGAGCACCTGGAGGAAACCCGTGCAGGCGTGCGTAAGCCCAGAATTGTTTCGCTAAACCGCCCTAAACCTCTTCCCAGTCATTCACTATGGCAGTGCTAAATCTCTAAAGATGTAATGTGCCGTTCAGCCACTGACACTTTTTGGCACTGTAAATGCTTCAACTCTGTCTCTCTATCGTAACTCTTCATTCATTAAGGTGCAGATACTGGGGTAGGGAGGGGGCAGAGGGGAGGGATCAGGGTGTGAATGCTGGTAGATGAGAGAACATGAAGATGAGTGTGTATGTGTGTAGGGTTCAGCATGAAGATGAGTGTGTATGTGTGTAGGGTTCAGCAGAGCTCAGTTCGAAAGGTGTCACAGACATGCCAAAGGTACAGTATCACTGTTCCATGATTCTCATAACCACTCTCTTCCTTAATTTGAACACCCTCTGGTGCACCTACAATTAATTTCAATAAAGAAGGGTCACATTTTTGAAAGACTGTCATTTGTGTTGTTCTTACTGTTCTCAAATGTCAAAAAGTGTCAAATTTTACCCTAAAAGTATGTAAGGGTTCAGAAGACATACAGGTTTAATATATATGTATATATAATGCTGTTTTTTTCTTTATATGTCACAGGTCAGCATGTAAAATTCATTTTTTTTCCTGGAAGGATCAAAGTTGTTTTCCACAAGGGACCTCTAGGGTATCTCCATTAGGATGTAACTGATGCAGCCACACCTTCTTTGCAGGACAAGTCTGCAACTCTGAGGGAGGATATAGAGGAGGGGATGCCTCAGTGAGGACAAAGGTGCTGAAGGAATACATGCAGCAGTTTGGGAAATATAAGGGGAAATCCTTCTGTTGGCTACACAATCTACCTCATCAAGTGCACAGAGAAAGAAGAGGCTGCAAGAGTGTTTATGACTGAGGGGCACAGCAAGGTCAACTTGTTGTCATTTGTGGCTTATACCTGCAGCTTTCATGAAATGAAATCATTTCTATGCTTTGAGTCATAAAAGGCGAGCAGCCTCAGAGGATGACCAGCTGGTTGGCTTAAGCTCTTGTGCCATGAGCACCTGGCAGGAGGTCTGGTACAGCAGGGCTAATGGCTATGCAGCCTTCATCATGAGGACTGTGTTTTTCAGGGACTCATTTGTACAGGCAGCAGCAGTACTTGAGAAAGAGTTGACCTGTTTCTTTTGAACCTTATGAGCACTTGATGAGGCCATGAGTATTTGTTTTTGCACAAAATGTTTTATTTGTACCTGTATTCATTAGCATCAAAATAAAACTCACTCACAGAACATATGCTTTAAAGCAAAATAATTCATGTACAGTTTAATTTCAATGTAGCCTCAGCACCAGGTGTGTTCAGGCTCATTTTCATATTCAGTTTTTCTACACTGTGGTCCATATGAGTGTTTTAAGTTTCTTCAAGGCTGGTAATAAAGTAAATGGAATAAATGATGCAATATAAAGTAAATCATTTATTGGTTTTAAATGAACCATACATTGATCATTTTAAGAACCTTTCCACCTTCTGAGACCTACTCCATTCCTCATACACCTACACAGTAAGACGTTTTCATAACTCTTTTCTTAAGTGTTACTGTGGCCCAAATTTTTCATTCATTATACAGTCTATAATAAGAACAAAAAGTAAATGTTATGACATCTCATCAATCTTTTTACATCCTTGTTCTCTCAGCTGCTCCTTCCGTTCTTGTTCCTCCAGCAACACTCAGACCAGCCCTTAACACACCTGTGACACCATATAGTAAGACGTTTTTATAAGTATTCTGAAGTTACTCTGGCCATAAAATGTTTTCATTTATTCTGCAATCTAAGATGAGAATAAAATATGCAATCTAATGTACTTTTCCTTTTTTCAATCGGTAAATATAATAAAATGTGTGAAAATGACTACATGTCACAAATTATGTTTTTGTCTTTTACCCTTAGACCTTCTGTTTTTCTTCCCCCCATCACAATATAAGAAGTTGGACCTGTTCTTATCATCAGAAAGTGTGGATGAGGACAGAGCTCCAATCTCTGGGATCTACCATATGCTCAAGCCAGGACATGCCCATTAATTATTTTATCTCCCTCCACAGCCAGAACTCATTGAAACAGTGTCAGCGCTCCTATCTCAATTATTTACTCTATTTCTTTCAGCTCCATCCATTTTTGATTTGGAAACCAGAGAGTGACATCATGGTGAGATTGAGAAATTATTATATATTCCCATGTCTTCATGGTTTTCCAAAGCCAGATACAGATACTTGGTTGGAACAAGCATAGGGTACAAAGGATGATTCTTCTGTTCTTGTGCCTCTCCCTCCTGGCCCAACACCATCAACAAACCCAGCAACACTCACTGCTATGCCTGCGTTCCTGTTTCCCTAACTTAAACCTTCTGCAATGAATAAGCTACAGATGTTGACCCAAGGAAACATGGAACCTGCCGCTGAAATGGGTAAGAGAACGTCTCTCATGTGGGCAAACAAAGTCCCACTACCAAAGTGATGGATCATCAGTTCATCACTTGTATCAACAAGGGGCCTGTAGTATATTACTACTGCTCCACAAAGGGGTATAAAGCCCACTCTACAGAGGGTGTGATGATTCTAAGAAAGGTACTAAGGAGTTGGCACAGACTGACTTCTTTCAGCATGAACTGCATTTGATAAAGTGCAGAGTGGAGGATAAGGGGGCAAGAAGAGAAGGTACCTAAGTAGTACCTAAGTTACCTAACCTAACCTTTTCAGTCAGGTAGGCCTACTCAGGTGAGTACCATGAAATGGTGTTCGGTTTTCTGTACAAAACATGGTCTTAATAAATGCAATCATCCTCGTTGTCCACCTTAACATCTCCCTCACTGTCCCGTTTCAGCTTCCTTCATGGTAGATGATGAAAATGCACCTCCCAGTCCCTGGTTGAGCCTCCCATTAGCTGTCTCCATCCCCAGGTCAACAACTAGCTTTGGGTCAAATGTCTCTGTGGTCATCTCTGGCAAGTGAATGTGCATTAAGGCTGAGAGAAGAGTTAGTGAAAGACCACATCTGTGCTTAGTTCTTATCATACTGAGAGGTGACAATCCCTTTTCACATGCTGGACTGCTCAAAGGCAGTGTAAGAGAAAATTCAAATATGTTATTGGTGTAATACTTTGGATTGCTTACTATTTGGACCAAGTTATACACAGAGGATGCTGCTGTGTTTTCCTGTTTGCTTTAAGTGCATCCATTCTCTCACAGTGGAGTCTCTTTCAAGTGGTAAGGTGGCCTCATACTTCTGAAGAATGGTGCACATCACTGTGTTCTCAAAGTGGTGGAGATTTTGCATTTACTGAGGCCAAGCTGAAGGATAAAAAACTATGATCACATGACTTGAAGGAGTCATATCTGATTTCAAACTCTTCAATTAAACCCCTGAGTAAATTTGTCTTGTTGCTGTCAGCATCAGCATTAGAAACAGTGTGTGTCCTATGGTCCCCACCATCAAGCCTCCAGTTTCAAAAAGGAGATTCCATTCTCTTCACGCAACTTCTTCAGCAGTATTTTTTGCTCCACCTTTCTGTAAATATAACTGCAGTAGCTTCACAACAGAATGCTTAAATGTCTCACAGTAAGAAACCCTGCAATCAGCTCATTTCCTGCAGTTCTTGAGGCTGTCTGCAGACAGCACTTCAGGCTGACCAGAACATGCACAAGGGAATCCCCTACTACACCCAGTTGCTGCAGCTTTGGTAAAATGCTGTTGCACATACCAGTGTTAACAGCTGCCCCATCTGTGCACACGGTGACTAACTTTGTGGCCTAGTCATCCAAGCCTGCATCATGGAAGAACTTCACAAGTCCATCCATTATGGACTGCACAATTTGGTCAGCACCCAACTGAATCAAGGAAGTTCAAGGTAAAATCTTCATTGTTGGACACAGACACAAGCTAAACAATCTCCTGCTCGGTTTTTGTGATGTTCTCAGATCCACAAAAGAGCAGCCACCAAAATCCAGCAGACTTTAACTTTGCTCTTAACTTCCCATAGTTAGATATAGATTCGCCATATATAGTTTGTGGAATGTCCTTCCTGTGAATGATATTATCTCTGACATTCACTCTTACCTGCTTCAATAAAGCAAAATCCTCCGTTGCTGCTTGGTATGCAAAGATACGTTTCGAAACAACTGGCATAATGTATGAGCACCTGTCTATAAGTATTCCAACATTTTACTCCCTGTAAAATGACACATTTAGTTCATGTACAGATGAGCAAATGAGATATGTGTTAATTAGTGAGCTTTAGAGGTGGTATTTTTTCACCTTCGACAGAGACAGGCTAGCTGCTTCTAGTCTTTATGCTAAGCTAGGCTAACCAGGTCCTGACTCCAGTGCTGTACTGAACACACAGCCATGAGACTGACATTAATTTAAGCAGCTCAGTCCTGGAATGAAAGTGAATTATTTCCCAAAATGTTGAACTAACTAAGTTCCTTTTATGTTTTTCTCAAAAGAACCTTTAAAAGTACAGTAGTTTTTCTGACCATTACAACTTTGTAAACATGATTACAACCCACTTGTCATATGTCATATTCCAATACTATAATAACAACCACTACTAACAAACGTTTTTACTATATAAAATGTTACAGATGTCATGGCAGGCAATAACACTATTATTGTCTTGGACCTAAGAGAGGTGATCTTGATCCATCATTTCAATATATTACCATGAATTTTGGCACGGCTATTCATAGTCCTCAGTGATTCTTATTCCTAATTTGACTTGCACCATTATCACAAATAAATTTGACAAACAGTTTTGTCTATGACAAGGACAAACGGCCATGTTTCATAGAAACTTCAGGACATTAAAAGGCCAATTCACCCAAATTACAAAAAAAACCCATATTTTAACATATAAATAAGTTCCAATGTGCTTTTTAATCACTGGATGCATGTACAGTAAATATATATTCTATGCTAAAAGGGATGTTTCCCATTTATCATTCATCACTTTCACAACAGCTCCTCTGCATAGTTCTCTAATCTGTGTCCTCATCTCAAAACACTGTTACCGAGAAGCCTGTCTATTAAAACGTATCCATGAATATGAGTCATGATTACAGCTGCTCCACCTTCAGCTTATAACAAGTTAGAACTGCTCCTAATACCTATTAATAAATGTGTTTTTAAGAGGTTTCTTACAATGGTAATCACATAAGTGTAGTCCTGTCCCAGTCTAATCCATGACTTGTCTGGCATGACACTGGATAATGTTGTGTATTAAAAAATGTTTGACTTCCCTGTGTGTGGATGGACGTGGTGCTCGGAGGTGATGGAGCCAGAGGGTGTGAGGTTATCTAGACTCCTGTATGCTGGCAGTTTGGCAACCCACTTTGGGTCAGGAATGTTCAATGTTGCTAGCATTCCTCATGTGCATGTAAAACTGCAGAACTACAGCTTTGGCAAAAATACTTGGTTCAAGAGGTAAACAATGACAGCTCGCTGGGTGTATGTTTTCTATCAACATGGCATTCACTGTGTAGACATATGAGAGTATTTACTGAGAGTGATGTGTGTGTATGTGGGTGGGTGTGTGTGAATGTGCTCACCTAAAAAGGTGCATTTAGTACACACTACAGATTTAATAGCATCCATGTAGTGGGTATTTCATATACTGTATATATCATAAAAATGTGTGTGTGTGTGTGTGTGTCTAACCAGTGCAGACGCAGGGCATGCAAGAAGGCTGACAGCCCCTCCATGATGAGCAGGATGGCAACAGTGAGGGTGGCAAAGGCTGAGAAGATGATGGAAAGGCCAAAGAAGCCACCCCCACTCCGGGAGGATAGACCCAGGTGCATCACCATGGACCAGAGCACTTCTGACAGCTCTGCACAAACATAGATGACAACAACAAGGTTTACACCAACATATGTCAAGCTTCTTTGATTTCAGCATTATTGAACTGATATACCTACTTTATATAGTCAACTAAGGAATAGAAAGGGTCTTTATCTACAACCTTTTTGAATAATGGTTTGCAGAATATGTATCGTATAGCTGTGCATGCTCCTGCGTGTGTGTGTATGCATGCTTTTACTCACGTGCATGAGCCAGGCTGAGGGCCCATAGGCGCAGGTAGGAAGCTGTGTTGGAGATGCATCCCAGACAGTACTCTATGGTGTGGATGGCCTGGTGGACAGCTACGTCACCAAAGTCAAACTGTGGTAAAAAGACAAAGATGTTTAGCACATATAGCATGGTTATAGTAACATATTTTTTTGTGTGTTTTTCACATCTAGTGGAACTGAGAAGGAATGGCTTAAATGCCTTGTTCAGGAACACTATTTTCATAGAACAAAGTTAAGGCACTACTGTTAATAGAATCTTTCCACAATGTTTTTATCCTTAGAAAGTTTCACGTAGAACCTTTATGTGAACACAAGAAACCAGGTTACTGAGCAAAATTAGGCAGGCACGCACACAACACATATAGTACATACAGTACCCCAGAACTGCTCTTTTGGCCACCACTACATTCACTGTGTTTCAACTTCAATCTTTTAATGAAGCAGGTATATCTGTATTCTCCATGGTCATGGCATTGCATTTCTATAAAGTCTCAGAACATACAAAAAGGCAAGTAATGAAAGCTTTATTGATATAGTAAATTTCAAAAACAAAGTGCTTTACATAGGCTAAGAAAAGCACTATAATGACAATCAAAACAAGCAGCAATAAGCAATAAACGTGTAGTAGAGAAACCAATTAATCAAAAGCACATGTGAACAGCAGAGTTGTTTAGATTCTAAAGTGGCTAGGGTTGGGGTGCATTTGAGACCATCAGGAAATGCAGCATAGTAGCTACATAAAAGCACCTTCAGTGTGTCTGGTTGTCACTTGAGGTAGTACCAGTTGACTGCTTCCCAAAGATCAAAAGGCCCTACTGGGTTTATATTCTTCAAGGAGATCGGCCAGTGTAAAGATTTAAGATCAGGAGTAAGATCAGCAGCAGTGCTCTGAATGCGCTGACGATGTCTAATGGTCATTTTGGAAAGGCCAAACAAAAGGCCATTAAAATAATCCACCCTGCTGGAAATGAAGTCATGAATATCTCTAAAACGGATCTGGATATCAGACCTCTAATCCTTGCTATTTGTTTGAGAAGATGTAATGAATGGTTTATTTATTGCCTTGGGGTGGCTGCTGAAGCTCAGATCTGAGGCTATTCAAACATCAGGATTTCTAAATTAGGTTATTGTCTTTACAGCTCTTCTCCTTGTTGCCATGTACAATGCTATCAGTCTTTTCTTTACTTAAAAGAAATGTTATTGCACCCAGCTTTTTACTTGTTCTAGGCATTGATAGAGTGAGTTAAGGGACCATAGTCAGTTTGTGAAAAAGCTAACATTATTGTCACATATGACTTGAAAATGATTTGGAAAAAGGCCTGATTGGAGTGAGCCACTGACACATGCAGTACATTAATTCAGCAACTGAAAACATCTTTGAAAATGCTGGTTGGCAGGGTGCCAAACAACAGGTAGAATTCAGAATGCTTCACTACATCCTCCAGAGTTTTAGTACTGATATCATTGAATGTTGACAATTTGGCCAAATTATTTCTGCATGGTTGCAGAAGAGGAATCCATGGCCATGTTGATACTTTCGATTTTTTTTCACTAGCCCTCCGGCCCACCCAACCCCCATAAACACTGGATCCTACTCTTCCCTAACCCCTGCTCTAACCTCTAAACTCCATACCCCCAGTTAGTAGTGTGTTTGAAATGTGTTTATTAAATTTCCAGTCTCCAAATCCAAATCCCTGGGTGATGTCACTTAACTTGGCTCCTCCAGAACCACAGAAAGCATTATGCAACTGCAGCAGGTTGAGCAGTACTAATCATAGTAAGTAAATTGACCTTGACATGTAAAATCAAGGATATGGATTCTTTGTTTGCAGCTCTGCTCCACTCACTACAATCTCCCTTAAAGTATGAACATTTCTGTTCAGTTTCGCTTTTACTTGAGACTACTTGTTACTTGTGTGTGTGAGTGTATATGTGTGTGTTTGTCTGAATCTATATTTTAAGATGTTCTGACTGTTTAAAAATAAATGTGACACTGAAACAATAGAATTTCCTGTACGTAATTACTCACACATACGTCATCATAGCTTATCAACACTTTCTACTTAACGCTGAGAGATGATTATCACCCAGCTCTGCCATTCAAAATGTGGCCAATAATAACTACTGTACTGTCTGTATAGCAGTATGGCAACAATGGAAATGACTTGGAATGGAAATTCTCCTATCATCTTAATGAGTGGCTCCTTTGACCTTTGACCCCTATCTGAGCCTTTAGCTCTGATCTAGACAAAAAAACAAAGAGCAAAGACATCTGGCTTGTTTGAGTTTGTTTCTTCTTTTTTCCACAGCAGGATCATAGCATAGGGACTTGTTTGTGTATTGTAAAGCCAACAGAGTCCCGCCATTCTCTCCTTCCTGGAGCAAGACAGGCCTTTCCTGTATGTAAGCGGACAGAGAGGGGGAAACATGGGAGTCTATTGCTCTACACTGTTCTTGTTGGGTTTGGCTTTGCGCTGCTCTGGTTTCCTCTTTCCATGCTTCTCTTTTGTCCTTGGACCCGAGAAATAGAGTTCATGGAAGCAGCACTCATTGTTCCCATTCAAAGGGTCTCCAACCCAAGTGTCAAATGAAAACAACACTGGTTAACATGCTGTAATGGCAAAATACACAGAGGCGAGTGACTCTGATTAGAAATGTTGTGACATTTCAGCTGAGCAGAGTCATGTGGTTTCACAATGTACATTTACAATGTACAAGACTTTGGATCTGTGATAGAGTGGGCAAAAAAACAGCTCAGTCAAAATACAGTTTTCACCATGCGCAAACTCCTTTCAGACTGATTTTCAGTTAATGTTAAAACAAAAGAAAACTCAGATGCTGATTCCAAGTTAAATTAGATGATGTTTCAAAAGCAGGGCTGTCACTCACTTGACTCATCTCATTAATTTTTAAAATCTGTCTCCGTCTGATGGCTATTTGTCTTTTGACATGTATTTCTTTTGATCTCCTGGATGTTTTTACTCTGACTGAGTAATTTAACTCTGACTGATCTCGGTCTCATGGGTACCTCATGTCACCCTCATGGGTGTTTTAACTTGGGCTTGTCTTGGCCTTGTGGGTATTTTTTGACCACAATGAGATGTTAATTAAAGAGCATCAGTCAAATTTTAAACAATAGAAAAAAAAAACCCAGAATACTTGATAGGAATATGGCATTTCTGTGTGTTTCATGTATTACACAGAAAATAAACTTTTTTTCAACTTCAACAGGTAGACGGAAACAAACTTAATGATCACCTAATCTGAAAAACTGACCATCTCAAAAGGCAAAAATATCTTGTAGTACGATCCTGATGTAAGACTCAAGCCTGATTTGGTCTTGGTCATCATTCAATCTCAGAACAGTTCATACTTGAAAATGTCTCGAATTCTACTTCAGTGGCCTTGGCATCAGCTCTATTCCAGGGTATACTACAAAAACATTAAACATAACAAGCCATTAAGCCTCTCACTGAGTCTTACAAGCTTATTTTCGTATTTTGACTTACTAAATGTATTCTGTCTTGTTTCAACAAATGACAAGTCACAAGAAGAATATTGCAACTACAAATGTAAAACTGTACTAGAAACAAATGGAACTGTTGCACTTATTTGCAAGACTTTAAGAATAAGTATCTGCCTAATAGACTGCAGAGTGTTTTTTCAGGTTTTGTCACAGAGACACTTTTCAATCACACACATACACATGCCTGGTATTGGGAGATGGACAGTATAGGAAAACTAAAGGTTTACAGGAGTTAAAAGAAAGAAAAACCACCTCTTGGCACTAAAGGCACAAACAGACCAGGCAAGACACCATCCAGACATGCTACGAAGATACCAAACTCAGGTTCTTACCGGTTCTTCCTCTGAGTGCTTGAAAGTAAGGAAAGGTCAAAGGTTAGTGGCAGAATTTAGGAACTGTATAGATACAGAAGGTTCCATCTACTTTTGGATCATTGATTTGCAGTTTATTTCACTAAACTCTAGGGTTCTGGAGCCTGACTCAACCCCAACAGGTCCCAATCAAAGTATCCCGTTTCAGGTCAGGTTTGCATCATTTTGTTGGGTAAAACTCTGGGTTCACGTTTGACTGTGTTGTGAATATTTTCAAATGTAATTTCAGACATTCCTGAATGGTCAACAACATAAGACGAAATAAAGCAAAATATACAACAATATATGTAACTTCGAGTCTCAGGTCAGGCTTGTGTCTCAAAATTGGCACCACTTGGGTTCAGTCGGGTTGGACCGTAAAGGATAGGTTCAGATTTTGTGATCTCTATATTAATACTGTTCTGAAAGGGTCACTGTAATTCACACAAATCTTCCAAAGTTACAATCTTTTAATATAATATTCCCTGTTTGTGTATCCTTGCTGAGCCACTACAGAGGGATACAGTACATCTTGGAAGTCACATGTAGGTTTGTTGCCAAGACACAGCACTGGCATATACCAATGCACAACTGTCAGGATGAAGACACTTCATTAGAAAAATCCAGACTACTAAAGGCTTATATTAGCCTCAGCATTCAGAATGTGTTTTTTGCACAGAAGAAGGTCTGTGAAAAACAGTGACATAACTTCAACCTACACATGGCATGTGAGTAGTGTATTAAGATAGACTTCAAAAAATCCAAACCTGACCATTAAAGATGTGGATACAGTCCCAGTTTTGGGACCATGCAGAACTCTGAAGCAGACCCCACACCTTGAACAAAGGTGCTGACCTTATTAACAACAGCTGAACATTTTTAAATCCCAAATAACCAGCACTACTAGGCACCAATGATTAGAAGTTCAAAGGTCAGTGAATGTACGTTAAATGATAAAACACAATTCAAATTAGCCAGATAAAACACAGTCAATTAGTTACTACTTCCAACATTATGTAATACATTTCATGACCGTGTTGATAAGTCATTAATATGTGGAATATCACACGCTCTGAATAAGGATGACAAAATGTGGTCTTATTAAATTACAGTTATGCAATATGTTATCATAGCATAAACACTCAGTGGTTTTTTATGCAGGAGACCTGGGAGACACCAAATCTCTGAGTCACAGATTGAAAAAAAAAAATTGGGTGGTAGTTTCAGAAATTCCACTCGCTGGTTGTCATGAAAACCACCTCGGTGTTTATCTTTCTGAAATGGAAAATCTATCTCTTATCTGCTCCAGGCCATCCCTCCCCGTGCCCACATTACCCCCCCCTCTGGGAACTACTCTGAGCTGAACTATTGAACTCATATGATTATAAAGCAGACTACATATTTGTCAGGGAGCCCTCATACAAGCAATTGTAATGCAACAAAAAACACTATTTAGGTGTTTGAGTGTCATCTCCACCCCTTCCGGAAAAAAAAAAAAAAATTTAAATAATCCTTACAATTTAAGACAGACAGCACACTTTATAAGTGACTCATAAAGCTACTCTCAAAGTCAAGCAGCCAGGCTTATTTCTGGGGTTCTATAGGCCCGGAAAACTGAAAAACTAATTAGGTTATTTTCAGAAGATTAAGTAAAAATCATATACTACCTCAGTGACCCATTTCATCTGTAACATACAGATAACACAGAGCATAGTCCAAGTCCATACACATTAGTGAAAGCATAGTTAGCATGAAGGTCTGGAAGATGGTTTTTGAATGTGTGGTGTTTGGTGATGTTTCACAGGCTCACCTCATCTCCTTCCTCTGAGTGCTGGGAGAGCTGGTCATGGTCCATGATGCCAGCCTCGTCCTCCGTGGGCCCATTGCCCACCCGCACCCCTCCGAACTTCTGCGTGCCCTGTTGGGTGAGTCCGGTGCATGATGAGGACACGCCTGTTTGCTCTAAAGATTGCTTTAGATTCTCTGCAGGGGTTTCTTCCCTCTTCTGGGACTAGATACAAAAGCCACAAGAGCTGTGTCTAGCTTAAAGCAAGCCTTAGGTTGAACGCTTTCTCCTTAATTGACTTCAGTTTTTAAGTTAAACAGGGCACCCACAATAGAAAGCAAAGGCTTTCATTCCAAAATGCATAAAAATACATCTGCCACTGAAACAAATGATGCACAGTAATCTACTGAAATCTTGGCTTGTAAAACAATATTATTTTTATAGACTACACCAGTATTACAGTATGAGATGGGGGTAACCACTCATTTACTGGATGGCAAAATAATCTCACTGGCTGAATTAAACCTCAACAAACAGAGAAAACCCCATTTTGTAGTACAACTTTACTACTGTACTAAGCGGCAAAAAAAAAGCTGGGACAAACTACAAATGCCTGCATGCAGTACGCAATCATTTACGTTCACCTAATGTGAACATAACTTTATCATGGGCTGAGTGTGTAAGCCTCAGAATCCTTAGAAGACATTAAATTTTAAAATGCATGATGAAAATCATTCATCATCATTGTCATCATCATGATTTCACTGAAAAAAATAAGACTACAGTGTCTCAGATTTGGTTGACTAAAACTATAATCAACTGACTAAAATGTGATGCAGGCTAATTTTGTCAAAAGACAAACAAATTCAAAATCAGGTACCAAAATTTACACTGATTGGCACTCTACGTACATGGCATTTTCTTTGAGGTTTAACAACCAGTGAGAGCAATTAGACCTACAGGCTGCTTTAGCAGGGATTTAAGGTGATTCATATTAGTTGGATATGTAATGTTTTAGATACTTGTCCAATACATAGGGAGAATAGGAGGAGGTTAGGGTGCCCTCAACACATTTCCCACTAATATATGAGCGTTTCCGAGGCAGGCTTTAAGCGTTTTTCATGGCAACACAACCAACCACATTACACAGTACAGTGTTATTGAAATGAATGATAGAATAGGAGTGAAAAAAAAGGTTATACCAAAGATTATAATTGTTATTCATCAGAGGTAGCAGTAAAGTTATAGGTGGGGTCAGATTCACATACCAGGTGCTTTTTCCACAGGTGCTGACGCCGAAGCACCATAGTTTTCACAATCAGCATACAGGGTACACATGCAAGCGCAATCAGCACCAACAAAACCTGGATCCCCATCTACAGATTCAAACAGAGAGAGGTTAACAAGGTGTTGGTGATGTGCAGTAGTGATGAGAAAATGCTCATTCCCTATACAGATCTTGGTGAAGCCTAATTCAGTCCTCCCTCTCACTGCTAGAACAGAATAAAACACATAGCTGATTTTCCTTCTTTCCTAACAACAGCAATATGCTAATCTGAGGCCATAACCAATATGTCAGATGTATCAGGACACCAAGACTAAAGGCTGACTGACATCAAGGCCTATACTAAATTGTTGAAAAGAGAGCAGACTTGTCTGCGAGAATATTTTCTTCAGTTTCGATTTCCAACTTCATCTTACCAGAGAATGAATAAAACATTAACTACGGCAAATGTCTTTTACAAATGAGAAAAAAAAACAAGCTCTTGACAAGGGCTTAGTCATAGATAATCCATTGCTTGATGATGTAGCAACAACCAATTGCATTACAGAAACAAAGATTTTCTAACCAATATGAAGAACCTAGCCCTCACAGCCCTCTTCCCATAAAAGGCAAAGCATGGTTGGTTGCATTAGCTGAACACTCCACATGCTTTTATTTTCGTAGAATAATGAGGTGTGTGTTTTAAAACATTACATTTCAGTTTCATAAATAAAAAGCCTTTAAGGATGGGTGTTTGGTTTGAAAATTGTCCATATGGTTTCCCACCTCTTAAAAAATGTAGAGGACAGATGCTTCAATGTGAAACATCTGGAACAGATCTGGAACAAATTTTTTGCAATATCGCCAAGTCCTACTCCTGACCACGTAAGATAGATGGAAAACTAAGACCAAACAAGGTAGATTGGTAACTAGCAAAAGAGTTCCCCAATCACATTTACCAAGAGCCAGAATGTTTTTAAAACCACAGTCATTTTTAGTCTCAGTAAAGACAAAAAAATGAAAGTAATACTTTGTGATTGCACTGTATGTCTAACTGGCAGAGTAAAGGGTGCTACAGTATTCTGAAAGACTGTCCTTTAACTGGATGACCTGAGTTCAAGTCTCATGTCAGCATGAAGTACAGAAGTATTCTAGAAAAAGACAAAATCCCAGCCAGGCTCAAGTCTTGCTTCTCTGTAGCTGAAACTGACTTCTGACCAGAAGAAAACAAAGTATATTTGATCACTATTGTGGGTTTGTTCGATATGACCCTAGTGTAAGGGGGGAGGGGTTGGAAGCTGAGAAATGATGGGTAGTGGAGGGAGGGAGCACCTGTCCCCTGTAGAGGGGCTTGTTTGTGGGGTCGTTGTAGTTGAAGAGACACATGTTGATGAAGTGGATGAGTAGGCTGGGAGCGTCCTTAGAGGTAAAGGCATCATAGGCTGTCCACTTGTAGAAGACCAGCAGAACGAGGTAGCCAAACAGGCTCGACATGAAGACAATCTCTGGGATAAAGCCCAAGAAGATATTCAACGGCTTCTTGAAGTACCTGCAAAGCAGTGAAGTCAGTTAACAACACAGTGGATTAACATTTAATGTTTTACCGTCACCAGCTTCACTACTTTGTAAATATCTGTTCATTCTGAATTTGATACCAGCAACACATTTCAAACAAGTTGGGACAGGAGCAACAAAAGACTGTGAAAGTTGTGGACTGATCCAAAAACACCTGTTTGGATCATTCCACAGGTAAACAGGTTCATTAGTAACAGGTGATAGTACCATGATCAGGTATGAAAGGTTCATCCTGGAAAGACTCAGTGGTTCATAAGCAAGGTTCACCACTTTGTCAAACACATGACTGTATAAAGGAGATTACTACAGATAGACAGATAGATAGATAGATAGATAGAAGAACCTTTTGAATATAAAATGTCAATATTTCATTATCCTATCCTATTAGGCATTTGTATGAAATGTTGGTTTTATGAGGTCACAGACACGTTGAGTCCACCAAAAATCATTTAATCTTCAAGACCAACTAGATGTTTGTGCCAGATGTAATTAAATTCCCTCCAGGCATTGCTGTGATATCGCATTCACAAGAATGGGGCAGATGTGAGGTCACAGTCACGTTGACCTTTGACTATTAAAATTTAATCAGTTCATCCTTGGGTCCCAGTGGACGTTTGAATGGGATGTAGAATGAGACGTACAGATGTACGAATGAATGGACAACCTGACAACATGCCCCCAGCCACCTCATTTGGTAACCACTAACTAACTCAATGAGTCTGAGGCAACATTTTCTTTTGTTTTCTGTTTACAATACTTACAGCATGATAGGAAGCCTGATTTCACAATCTCAAAACAATTTCATCCCAAATGGAATTTAAAAAAGCTAGAGAGAGAAAATCCAAGAATGTTATCTGCTTTGTTTTGCAACATGGTTAATATTTTACAAGATAGATATTGGCTGTGTGTTTTTTGTAACTTTCCAAAACAGAGAAGATTATGTGGCTTGTTACGGTTTGTCTCTCTCAAGCTCTCTTTTGTCATTCTTCAGAGAACCACTTCTGTCACGTTTGTGCAAACAATTGAACACAACACCCTGAAAGTCTTTCAGTGGAGATTGTCCCATATTATGTGCCTTGTTATAATCCCAATTTGTTTAATTCATTACATCCCGCCCCTTTCTATGATGGCAGGCTTCATGCTCCGTGTGGTCATTCAAATCTTGCATAAACACTTCACCTTTTGATGTGGTCATATGTACAATGCACCTCATTTAAATTTCTACATATTTATATAGGGCTTTTCTTTTTCATCCAAAGTGCTTTACAAGGTGTTTGCCACTCATTCACACACACACACACACACACACACACTAACGTGTCAAGCTACAGCTGTCCAATCTAGGGTCCCCTAGATGAGAGATACTCAGAGATATCATATTTTGAAAACTGTAACACACCTAGTTTAGAGACATAGTAACTATATAGTGACACTGATTAGTCTTGAGTGTAGCACTTACAGGTGGTTGAAGAGACTGAGAGACACTCCAAAAATCATGTGAATGACACCCAGGATCACAGACATCTTCATCTTGAATGAGTTCAGGAAGGTCAGCTTGTTGGTGGCAACATTCCAGATCTGCAGAGATAACACAACAGAGACAAAAGTTTGAGACCTTCCAAGTTGTGACTGTTCCTTATCTTTCTTCATTGTATTAGGGTTCACTAATGTAAACCAAATATTTTGGGAGCTCAATGTTATTTGTTCCTCTGTGACAATCCTTTTGGTCACTTATCCCGTTAGCTCCTACTTCAGACATACATTTTTAAAAACAGCACAAAAATAGTTTCTTTTTTAAAGAAGTTACTACTACTTCGCTGTAGTTTTTAGCAAACATTGCAAAAATAGGAGGAAATAGTGTATTTGTTGGGGACTATTTTCACTTGAGGATTAATTCATGTTTGGTCCTCTAGTGACTATTTGGGGCAGCAGGATGGTGTACCTGGAATTGAAAGTCCAAATAAACTACAGCGTGTGTGTCCATGGCAACGAAGGAACATGTTACTCACTGATGTGTTTTTAATAGTTTTTGGACAACAATGGAGCTCTGTGGTGCAAGCATACGAGCATATATCAGACTTACACACACAATACTAGTTAGTAGGTTGCATTTATTGTTTGTTTGGGCCTTTTCCTGGGACAATGTTGGCAATAAGAAAAGAACAGAATATTTCCAGTCTTAGCCCTTAGGTTTACACGCCAGAGGTAAATTTGCACTGTAGGTCTAACCAGAGAAAACAACCGCTAGCTATTAATTTCTGTTGTTGTAGTGAGTGTAAGGATTTTACCGGGTCGATTCCAAGTGGATAAGGCCCATTGAACACACCAGGAACCGCTGGGTCTAACTGTAGAACTGAATTTTCATAAATCGTCTCAAACCTTGGAAAGACCAACAGGAAATGAATGAATGAATGAATGAAAAAATGAAGTAAGTTATCTGTTCATTTTAGAGAGAGACTATATATACACATATGCCTATGGCAGCTGATCTCATTTCTGTTATTCGTCGACATAGAATTTTACTTTTTATTTGATGTTTTGAATTTTTGCACCCAGTGAGTAGTATCTGTAGCAGTTCATTTCACAGGTATGTTATGTATTTGTACCATTATCAGTGTATCATCTTTGTTGCAATATATAGCATATATTTATTGACAATTTGCATCCTTTCCTTTTCTTTGTTTTTACATTTCCATTTGTGTACAGATTAAACAAACTGACACATTAATTAGTGAGCTTCAGAGGTGTGGTGTGTGTATTTTTTAACTTTGGACAGAATCAGAAAAGCTTTTGCTAAGCTAAGCTAACTTCAGCCATGCACTTCACACACAGACATCAGACTGAAATCCATTTTCTCATCTCACTCTTGGAAGGAAAGCAAATAATTTGACAAAATATTGAACTATTCCTTTGCTTTTTTGACAATTTTCATCATAAATATTTACAAAAATAAAAAAATTAGGTGTGGTGCACAACTTCCTCTTCTAATCTGAGACATAAACTGGAACTGTGAAACTTCTCAAGACAGTATTAGACCAAGCAGAGCTGGTGGCTGACTTACGACCAGTTGGCTCCTTTTGGGCCAAACATGGGCCTAACGCTCCATCCAGAGCCAAACATGTTGAGTGACTTGGAGAAGCAGTCATTGTAAATGATGCCGGTGTAGATGGAGAAGATCCCCATCAGCAGGATGATGTAGCGGCCAGCAAACACCATGTTGAACATCTACAAAGACACACAACAATTTAGACATATCATATGTTGTATGTTCCTGATATGTGTACTTTGAGGTTGAAACTTAAAGGTTTTTATTACTGTGCTGCCTTTAAAGTTAAGTTCATAATTTAAATAAGTTAATAAAATAAGTTAAAATGTGAACTTAATAGGTTAAAACATTAAAAACATTTGATATACTTGTATTGGCTCATATTGTATGTTGACATCTACTGGCCAGGGGTAATTCCTTCAGTAAAACACATTCTTTAGTTGAGCAGACAGGCAAAACAGACAGTGCTGATTTCATGTTGTTGCTGAATGTATTTCAGATATGTTTCTGCCTTCTAGACCATTTGTATTACTACTTGCATTTTTTAAGGAATGTCACATTAGAAACTTAATATCCTAATATTGTTTTGGTAAAGCAACGACAGCAGTAGCTAGCTGTATTCACTAAGTGACGTTGTGATTTATAGCTGTTGTGGTAGTTGAGCTGCGTATTTCATACAGTACAGTACAGCACTTTTATACTTCGGTATGCATTGTACATTTACATAGTTATGTTTATTATACTTACCATCTATATGTTTATGTTTGTGTTTGTGTCGTGATTTATGTTCCTACTTCTGGAATAAAAAAGAGAAAACAAGACTACACTAAAATGCAAGTCAAGCCTTTTGTTTTGGCCGACTTTTGAGTGTTAACTGGCTGTCAAGCTTTACACGAGAACACGATGCAAATACAGTATTACCCGTTTATGTCTTACTGTACCTCGTTGTCACTCTTCTGGGCGAGGAGACGACTCTCTCGGATGACCAGGTAGAGGGCAGCACAGGTCATCAGCACGCCATGACCCATGTCACCAAACATCACCGCAAACAGGAAGGGAAAAGTAATGATGGTGTACGGAGCTATAACAGGTGACAAACAGGAGGGAATCATCATACAACGAGGCTCAGGATCAGATCAAAGACACCACCTCTCATGTTCTGAACCTCTGGCAAACAACAGAATTTTAAGCATGAAGTTAAATTTACCAGCTTTTTACACCCAGTACAAGGTAGCAAGAACAAGGAACCTAAACATATGGAGTCTAAATGTGTAGCAGCCCATATAGCAATCATAATATTTTATCAATGCAGTATTAAATAATATTGTAGAAATTGGAAATTATAGAAAATTACAGAAATGTGTATCAGAATTTGTCAAATTGCAATTATTTATAATTCCCCAATAGTTTGTGGGGTTTTTTTGTCTACATAGTTTATGTGAGAGAAAATGTAATTTATGATTTGACCAGTTTTGGGGGCAAAAACATATTTTCCATGACAAGCAACTTAGTTTGACAGCCACAAGTTCTAACCAGCCAAACACCTCAAGGCCCTACCTTGATGGTGGTCAACAAAAATGAAAAAGTCAGTTGGTAAAAAAATGTTGAAGGGGAGGTGGAATACCAGTCATTCCATAGTCACAACTATGCTACTCTCACTTTCTCTTTTAAACACAAATACTGCTTTCATTCTAATTACTTCCAGGTAATTCTAGTTCTTTAACAGCAGTTAAGTTATTGTCAATGGAACTTGATACTTTCTGCAGCCTTTTCATATCAAAAGCTTACCGGGTTGAATTATTAACAGTAATTTAAAAAACACAGTAAAATGGAGGCCACTCTAAACAATAAGTGATTACTGTTTGAAAAGAGAAATTGAGAGCAGCAAAGGAACAGGAGGAAACTAGAAATAAAGGTCTTTCCCAAGGCCTGTTTCAATAAGTGCCTGCTTTTCTCTGCAGTTGAGGTCAAAGGACGGCTGAACTATTATAATCATCATTACTAATTCAAATAATTCAACTTATTCAAATACAGATAAATGAATTCCTGTATGACCTGGATTAATTTCCCTGTAGTTCCCGATGCCGTAGGCATCTACGATGTTCTGGAAGCCTGATGTGAACTTGTTGGTCTTGTTGAAGGTAGGTGGAGTTTGCTTGGTCTGCATCCTGTTGAGAATGGATGGCACCGTCGAGCCGCTCCTCTCCTGTCAAATAAAGGCCTCACTATCAGTCACATACTATCAGTCACATACTGCCCATGCTGTGTGTGTTTATATATATATGTTTAAATTCTTATCTATTTTATAGCCCCCGCCCTGTTCTACGTTCGATTGAGAACAAGAATATGATTACGTGATCAGAGTAAATTTTAAAAATCAAATACACAACCAAACATAAAAACCTCACCGTCCCTCTGCGCAGAGCAAACTGGATGGAGTCCAGGTCCGACACAGGACACCACACCTCAGCAATCAGACACTTCTGGGTGACGTCGATGTTGCAGAGGTTCAGAGTGTGGTAGATGGCCTTCATCTTCCTCACCTTGATAAACCATACCCGCATGGTCTTGGAGGCAGCCTGCAGCACTCGCTGACGGTGGTCCTCCGTTTGGTTCAGCACCTACAGTAGCAGTGCAGAGTGATTTGTTTTAGATTGTAGATCCTGGATGTTTGAATGGTGTTTAGCCTTGATCATGCTATAGGCTGACTGAAGGTGAGGTGTTAGAATGACATCATTTTCAGACTGCTGGCTTGGTACATATCTTTATTGGAATGAATTATTATTAATGAGATGGGGTTTTTGTTTATTTTCTATTTGTTGTGTTCCATCTGTGTGTGGCATATCCAGTGGCCTTTAAGACTACACTTGTTACTTATTGTCATAGTTCTGTGATGTGAACATAATATGGCCTTGACACCTGGAATGTGCAAATGTTTTGATCTCACCATTCTGCTCCCATACTTCAGTCATGTTTATGCACAGAATTTGATTTCTATGTAAACCTAAGTAAAATGCTCTATTGTAGTAGAGTGTAATGCATTGTATGGGCTGGCTGGCTCAGACTAGAGCAGACACCTCTCAAGCAGAACCAGGGTTTTTTTCCAGGCTAAATAAGGGCAAACTTTGGGGAACCACAACACTCTGAGACAGGACAAAGGTCCTTCACAGATAAGAACTAACGTACAAGAAAACACCCACCTACACTATGTTGGCTTTTATAATTTGATTGGAAATAAATTGTATAGAGGAAACCTGACCAGGAGCCTGAACACAGATATCCTGTTATGCAAAGTTTCTGATTGATTTCTTGTTGTTTATTGAGCAACAGTGTAACAAAGAGTACAAAGACCCTTTGAAAGAATTAGCAATATAAAAAGAAAACTGCACTGCTAATGATAACGTGGCTAAAACAATAAGCAGGCTTTACTCCAAGGTCAACCACCTCTTCAAAAAACTGACTCCCACTTTATTTCCCTTTTTTGGTTTACTTAATGTGTGCAACGCTAGTAATGGGAGGTGAAGATCCATTATAGTGACAAGCATACCATCTGAAGGTCGTCAATGCGGCTGTTGACTCCAGCCAGCATCTCCTTCCTCTCCTGTGGGGTCTCCGGACAAGGGTAAAGTGAGGCACGGAACCTGGAGAAATAGAGCCACCAACGGAGTCAACTCACAGTATTTAAAACATGCTGTACTTTCTCTTTGTTTCCATCCTGTTTCCTTCTGTCTGGCTCATGTTTATGATGCATACATGAAGACATACACCTGCATGACTGAGTTGACAAACAGCTGGGGATAAGGCTCAACTGGCACAATTTTGTTAAAAAGGTACTCCAGTGATTGTACTGCACTTCAATAAAGTTGGGGATTTGCAAGTGACAGTCTTAAAGAGAGAAATGTCAAAAGGGACAGAGGAAATATCCTGACTTCTCGTACCTAATATGGTTTAGGTTCCAGAAACATTGAATCCTACATTTCTCATGATGCAATAAATAGCATCTTTTTGCTAGACTGTCTCTCTGTCTGGTAAGCACCCACTTCTCTCAAACTCTACACTCTTAGTTTTTAACAGACTTTCCGTTAGCAATTTGTAGTCTCCCCAAGTCAAGATAACCCTGATGGCATTACTATGACATTGTGAGGGTTGTTTTCTCAGACTTCACAAAGCTCCACTAAAGTCACAAAAGACATTATACGACTGTTGTCTCAGACTGAGTAGTACTAATCAAGACAAGTAAACTGATCTTCATGTGTAAAATCAGTGGAGTGTTTACATGGCCTGAAGGTGCTTCAAGGTGTTGTGACAACAAGTGAAAATCACCACAGCAGTATTGTGAGCTGCAGTTCCATTTATGCCCACTAGATGTTAGAACGAAGAAAATACTGACTGAACTATATTATTATTCAAGAAGTCCCAATCTTCTCCTCAAAATATAAAATATTCCATAAAAAGTTACACTCCCAATAGTTCACAATTGTCTACCATTTAAATTGTGTGCAATTGTAAAATGGAGTATCGACTGTCCACTAATTGCTATTGTCTATGATGGCACCATGTCCCCTTTTTTACTAGTGTTCTTGTGGATCATAGGCATTTTCACTATAAACACCTAAATGTATTATGTACTCACATCAAAAATATACCAAACATAAGCATAATCTCACATTCCTTAACCCAACCTTCTGGATTGGCTTCTGTCCATGAATTATGGCATCCATAGTTTAGCAAAACACACCAAGAACAGATGCAATAAAAGGCAATATTCAACTTAAACATATTTGAGGCATCTTCCTCTGTAACACCCACCCCTCACAGATCTTCTTCACCCTGTTCTTCAGCTGGTCACCTTGAAAGAAGATAATGAATACTGATTTGTGGACTTGGTCTCCCTGTTGGATAGAGAAGAAGTTGTTACAAAACCTACACTCACTTACACAACTCACAGATGAAAATAACTGACTTTTTTTTTTTTTTTTTTTTTAACATGTTTTAGATGGCAATGACTAATTTTTCTATGCTTCTTCGTACTTTTCCTCATTGATATGTCTCTTTACTAGTCTCTGTTATTGGATGTTATGTGTTCTGACCGTGGTGGGGTCCTCCAGAGGGTCCTCGATCTCTGCCTTCCTTAAGAAGACGTTACCGCGACACACCCTCCACAGCATCCTCTCAAAGGTTGGAATCCTCTCCCTGCTGATCACTCCAGCCACAAACCTGCACAGACAAAACATACAAGTACTCAGAGTAGACACACAAAAGAAAACAGATAACAGAAGCCACAATATGTACATAGTCAGCGTTTGAGTGGCAAAAAAACTGATTTACTTATGTTGAAAATACTGATATATAAATGACAACTTTTAATGTTCATTACCTGATATTCATCATCCTTGGTCAGCAGGCTAGCTAACTAGCCTACTTACTTGGCTACACTGAACTTTTTTTATGTTGTGAGAGAAAGCAAACAAAAAAAGAAAGAAGAAACCCAAGGATGACACGCTCTCTTCTCTGGTTTTGCTTCTAACCCTTTGGTGCCTGACCCTTTTTTCTGGACCACTGGTCCACCTGGAGCTGAGCTGCATCCTGAGTGAATGTGCTTTCAACCAGCATCTAGCCAACACTGAAAACAAGAACTTTCTGAAAGAAGCCTGCTCAATTTCTGTGTTCTAACACCCAAAAAGTTAAAAATAAAGAATCTGTGCACACCAAGAACCCTGCACACCCAGCCAAGTGGTGTGTGAAGATGTTATCTGCTTGGAAAGGGAGAGAGAGACATGCAGATAAACCAACTCCACCCAGGCAGCCGCGTGAGAGCGAACATGCCAGAGAAGGCACCAGGATGCCTGAGAGCTCAAGGAAGGCCCGCAGGGAAATCAACACTATGCCTCCTTCCCTGTTCAGAGCACTTTTCTCTGACCAGCTGAACCACCAGGTGAACTATACTTTCCCTGTGATGGGATGGGTGAGTTGATACTTTAGATTGATAACAGTACTTTAGAAAGTATTCGTAAGGTAAGAATAGGATTTCCCACCAATGTAGTTATCGTATCTAATTACTACAGACATTTTCCCTTTACCTTCCCACACCTCTCAGCTGCTGCCGAACAGTGCTTTTCACAGTTTAATGTTTCCTTCACTTAGTGGTCTCTTGTTTCCTAACACATATGACTCAAGACTCTGAAACTATATCACTGCATGCAATTAAAATGTTTCTGTGTAATAATACTGATGCTTTATTTCCCAAAACTGAGCTAATTTTCCCTACATCATCTTTCAAATTATTTGATTATGTGAATATCATTTGACTTCACATTTCTTTAGTTGTGGATATCCTACTGTCTGCCAAAATATGTTTTACTGTGCAATGTGTCATGTGCAATGCAGTTGACTATTTCAATATTTGCCGACAAAACTGGAGAATGTGCATTACAGAAAATAATGCAATCCTAATGCTTTACCCCAGTCTGAGCGGGGCCCCGCGGCCACCTTCACTACCCTCCATCAGGGCTGATGACTCCTCCAACAGATTAGGATCCTCCATCTGTCAAGACATTAGGAAGATCTCAGTTACTTAATTTACGGAAGCGCATCAGTTATCCATTGTACTTCTGGGCATGTACATCTGAGAGGGTGAAATGAGCAAACCTCATCAAAGAACTGCTGTGTTCGACGGAGGATGTGTTTGAGTTCTGTCAGCTCCAAGAAGTTCTTCTTCAGGGCTTCCTGGTTGGTATTGATCTCCTTCAGTTCATTCTCCAGCTTCTCAAAGGTAGCCTGCCAAGCATAACCAAGACACAGTTTAAATAAATAATATAAAATAAAATAAAAAAATAAATTTATAGGCAACTACTATTCTGTATCTGGCTTGGCATTTAACTAATGTTTGATCTCAAAGAAGGTACAGCATTTCCAATGCTTATATCGACTGAAAAAAAGGCTGTCAAAGCAACAATCTTCATCAGTTTTGAATTACATTTCTTATTTTTTTGTATTGTTTTTCTCAAATGTAAGACATTTGATGAGCTGAAAAAAACAACTGAAAATTTATCTAACTGAAGTTTAAAGGGCTGATGAGGCTAAATACATAAAATTCACAATCCATCAAAATCCAGTTTTGACTTCAAATCATGTTAGCTAAGGAGCAGCAGAACATTTTTCCAAATGACCCTTGCCTGCCTGACCAACCAGTAAGTCTTTTGATTTTGTTCATAAATAATATTGAACTGCATTCGCGCTGTCTTTAGTGTCTGCATTTTGGGTCCTATTCCCTGTTTACCTGCTACCTAGCTTGCACTAATTACAACAGTGATCCCCTTTTTTGAACCCTCTCCTATCCTAATGTAGATCAAAATAATAATAGTTGATAAGTTATAATGATTGCAGATTGCTGATTGATTACCTCTAGATCAATCATGTCCCTGGGAAAAGGCACCTCTGGATTTTCTCCAGTGTCCACAGTTGGGATGTTAGCTTTCTTGATCTCCTTCTCCACAAACCCTGTTCAACAGACATAATCCATGATTCAGTACCTTACCAGTGTAAAACCAAGATTTTTAAATTTATCCAGATGAGAAGAAAAATTGACACTCATTGACACAATTGACAATTTGGAAAAGTTCAGCTTTTCAGTTTCCATGGGCGTGGGAGTTAAAAACAATAATATTATATATATAATATAATAATAATATAATATATATAAGTGCATTCATGTTGCCTTAATCAGAAAGGATCAATAAAGGATAAAAAACAGAAGCTTGACCGAGTCATTGGTAGGAACTGCAAAGTGCCTTCAGCTGGGCGTGAGTATTTATTTATCTCATTACTTACTTAGTTTTCTGTCCATCTCCTCACATCTCCTCACTTCATTCACAAACTTGCGCTGGAACACGTTTATGTCTGGATTCAGCTGTGGGTGGGGAAAAAAGAGGGCAAAATGATTTTTACAAAATAATTTTGAATATTTGGTTAAAAGTTAAAAGTGACTAATACCCAGAAAATTAACTGAAAACTTCTATATATCAATTCATTATTATCACCAATGCATGTGTGTTGTCATATGAAAGACAGGAAATGAGTAACACCACATGTCCTCTCTGGCCTCTTTTCACTGGTTTTAATTTAAACAATGAGATATTTTCTGCCTTCAGAGGCATTCTACCACCAATAAATGGCATAGCATGACAAAGTTAATACTTACATCTCTAAACTGGACCATGCCTAGTTCTCCCAGCTCACTGACGCAGCAGTAGGCTGCCTCTGACTGGAGAAAGAGCTGGGCCAGGGTCATCTCCTCGCTCCTGAACAGTTCCCCCATGATGACAACCACACTCCAAATCAGCCAGAATAAAGAAGGACTGCACCTAGGACAGGAAGGTATTAAGAGTTAAAGATTTTTTATAATTATTTCATTCATTTTTATAGAGTGAAGAAATCAAGTAAAAGGACATATACAAAACCTGTTTTTCCTGAGCATAGCATACCTTACAGTCCTACACTGTACTACATTGTGTTGTATTGTAGCCAAGGCCGGATTACCAACGCAACAAAGTGGAAAAACTATTTTCATTATCGATTAATCTGCCAATTAATTTCTTTTTGGTCAAACAACAGACCAAAACCCAAAGATATTTAGTTCAATGTTGTATATGACTTCGAAGAGCAGTCAATCTTCAGATCTGAAAAGCTGAAATCAGTGAATTCTTTGCAATTTGTGCCTAAAAGATAACTGAAATTATTATCCAAATAGTTGTAGATTCATTTTCAATTGACTGACACATAAATTGACCAGATCATCATTTCAGCTATAGACAAGTGTTCCAGTGCACCAGATCTTCATAGGCTGCAAAGAACATGTATTTAGTGTATAACAGTTAGTTTGTGTAATGATTAATTGCCATGTACTTCTACTATACTACACTTATCTGACTGTTGTAGTCAATCCATAATGAAAATAATAGACAATAGGTTAATCAAATTCCACTAACTTAATGGCCGAGGGTACCAAGTATCCTAGCATAGAAGTGGAGATAGACAGATAGATAGACAGACAGATAGATAGATTGATAGACAGACAGAAAGACAGATAGATGTACATGTATGTAACCAGAAAATTATTTTTGTCAGGCCTCAGTCAGTTTGAATAACTCCCAATAGACATGTTAATGAAGTATCTCAGTAGGTGTGTACGGTTGTCTCTATGTAAGGCTAAAAACACATTCTAAGCATAGGTCAGGAAAAATAAACCACAAATGTGTAATATATAAAACCACCAAGTAAAAGATGAAAATCTTATATTCGTATACTGGTAAATGATAAGTAACATTAATGCCATTACTCATAATATATGTACTGTTGTTATATACAAAAAGATGCTAAAGCTAAATAGGGACGGGAAGCGAGCCTGCAGAGCATCCTCTGAGCTGCAGCTTTGCCCTTCACTGTGAGAGGACGCCATGATGGAGCCCGGCCTGCGGCTCTGTGTGAACATCTGTCACCTCCTCCCCCACGCTCAATATGTGGCCTTTAAAAATAACACACTAGTCGTGACATAAAGAAGAAACGATATTATATTATTAGTAGTATATTTTTTCGTTACACACCACCATTGTTGCCCACTATAGGCCCAATATCAGAGTATGATATCACTGCAGTAATGTTAGAGGGAGAGCTGCAGTAATGACTGAGAATGGCTGCGACTCGGTTCATGTGACAAACACATGAAAACACTGGAATGACCTCATTTCACATGAAAGATGTTCAGTATATGTTTGTACTCACCTGTGTCACCTGCAGCTCCGTGTGGCCTGTCAGACTGGCGTGGATGCTGGATGCTGGAGGCTGTGGTCCAGGCTGCTGCATCACGTAAAAGTCCGCCGGAAATATACCCGAAAATACAGGATTTCAAAATAAAAGCACGGTTTATTTAACTTGACGGACTTGGACTTTTTGAAACTGACTCCAAAATTGATAATGATACCAATGTATTTCAAATATCTTATATTATCAATGCTCCGCCATGACGCTTTCTATTACACAAAATCATGCAAATAGATTCGCCATTGTTATTGTTTATTTTGGAAATCCTAACCAGAAGCTCAAGTAAAGAATTCCGTAAATTTGACATGGGTGATCCGTGGCATGGCCACTTAACTGGAACATATCATCCACACTGGACACTTTTATATGTCAGAAGCATGTATATTGAAATACACACAGGCTGCATTTTATAGTATTATAACACCTGTGGCCCATAACATTAGCTATACATAGTTTTTCAGTTTAGTCCACAAGACTACTGACAACAGAAATCACTTTAAAAGGATTAAGGTTTAAGATCACTAATTAATCCTGATCTTTTATGATCCTTGACAACTGAGTGAACTCCCTGATCTCATGAAGGTCATGCAATATGAGTGAAAGCACCTGAACAGTTATCCAACTGGCCTTGTTGTTTTCTTGACTCCTAATTTTCACTTTCTGTTTAATTGTTAAGATATTATTTATTTCCATTTGTACTATGAAGATTTATTCTGTTCACAAAGTAAAGTAAAGATGATGAAAGAAGAATAAATGCTGTCACAGTTATCACAGATATACAGCATTTCAATATCATATTGCAAAGAATATCATTTAAACAATCACTGATGAAAATTAAAAGCTGGAATTAGTTGTAATTTCAGTCTGACAGAAAAAATATTGGATCGGGATCTTAGCTGATGAGCTCGAAATGCTGATGTGAAGTCCTGTATGGAGATGGCTGTTGGAACTGCAGCTTCAGTCACTTCCCCCTGATAACAGCCTCCTGCTTTTGTTCATTTTATTGATGAGACTCAAAATGACAACTTTGAATGTTTGCATCAGCTAAAGACAGAATAAAGGTAAATGAGTTTGTTTAGGGAAACAAAACTTCAGAGACATATTATGAGGTCATTACAGTTGTTTAGGTTGATGCAGCTTGGTGAAACAGCTTGATGTTTTGGCTGTTGATCCAAAAATGGAACCAGAAGTGAATCGATATGGGTTTCTAGCAGATTATAAAATCCAAAGCAAAGATTAATTACACTTGCCCATATACACATCCATCAGACACAGAACTACATTAGCGTTTATTTGGTATCATGTTTTGTCCACCCAATTGATGTAAGTCAAATGTTCACTTTCCTTTGAGCTCTGTTTTGGACTTTACACCTAAGAACATATCTCACTGCTCCACGATGTTCACCACTAAGTGGGAGGTCCAACAAAAAGTAGCCCTATATTTAAAATATGTGGCTCTGTTGGTGGGCGCGTGTTGTTTTAAGAACTGGTCAAACAATGGAACATGATCCAGGAAGTCCAGTTTGAGTTATATATCAGGGAGTTTGAAGGTTTCTCAGGCACCAAAACACTGTACAGACGTGTGTAAAATTATGAGGAAGGAGTAAGCAGGTAAGGTAAGCAGTAGAAATATAGCACTCAAGTTACAAGTAATTTACCATGAATGTGTGCTAGCATGTATTTGATTGGCCACTGCAGTGCCTTGTTGGATGATGTCATGTTGCGTTCTGACCAGTTCTGACAAAAGTTGAGTCAGGTTCGACATTTTTGATGACCCTGTGTTTTTTCACCAGAACCTCTGCGCTGACAGCTCAGCTGTGTCAACTAACTTGTGCCTGTAAGATGTTTATGCCACCTGATTTTGTATTAGTAGCACCTAAGTAAAGTGCTACCAGAACCACTCCTTGAAACATCCTGAGAATACAGTC
Organism: Holacanthus passer; assembly: GCA_025331565.1. Classification (NCBI taxonomy): domain Eukaryota; kingdom Metazoa; phylum Chordata; class Actinopteri; family Pomacanthidae; genus Holacanthus; species Holacanthus passer. The sequence continues at coordinate 866,945 of JAFREQ010000099.1, read as the reverse complement.
TACCAGATGTGGTGGGATAGCCTACAACTAGTCAAGTGTTGAGTCAGTACTAACAAGATCCTGTTGAAATTTTCCTCTTACAAACAGCCACAGTAGAGTTTCACCCCCTCTCAGTTCCACATGGTGCAGGGTTTAAACCAGGACACTGGCTCGCTGCCAGGGAGCAATTTCGGAACCATGGAACTCCCATAATGTGCATAAATTATTCTTCTCTGAGAAGCAGCTTCTGAAAGATGGCTTTCTGCCTCATTCCAGGGTGCCATGTGGTTTTCATAATGGCTTTCATAATTTGTGTGGATAAGTGCATTTGTGATTGTCATGTGTTTGCTTGCTGTGAAGAGGAAAGTAGAGCAGAGCACGCCACTGAGATGCACATGGAGTAAAATATGAAGCTAACGAGTAGAAGGTGCTCTTTAGAAAATGGCTTTCCATGGATTCCAAATAAGAAATTGAGATCTTTAAAGTCGCATTCAAAACTATCCCTCTATTGCAGCTGTTAGACCTTAACACTTGGCTACTAATAAGAAAAAAGGCTGTGCTGATGATCTAATTTAAGGCTAAGTTTTCACTATGCACTTGCAACTACTGACTTTCCTTGCCATGGCTCAGTGGCTAAATGCATGAGGTGTTCAACTATTAGCTAATGCAGGCAGCTGTGGTGAGTCTTGCTACTCACGGATCACTCTGCTTCTAGTCAGGGCTGTTGTCTCTACTCTCCTGAACGTGCTCTCTCTGTCTATTTTGACTCTGAATTTAAAGGGGCAAATTATGATTTGGACTCTTTTACTGATGTGGTCACCTTGTACATATAATTTGTTGAAGATATTTGCGCATATTCCATCTAAATTATTCCAGTCTATAGTAAGAATAAACCATGGTTTAGTAAAGGTATTCAAGAATCATGGAAAGGAAAAATGTAGCTTTCAATCCAGGCAACAAAGACTTGAAAATAAACACAACTCTAATGATGGCAGAGGTCCTAGAAGGCCATGCAATTAATCACATACCATAAAAAAAAATCTGCTATCACACATTCGGATTCCATTCTGCCTGATGAGTTGAATAAATTTTACTGCAGGTTTGCCACCAGTTTAGTCCCATTACATTACATTTATGCAAAGTGATACAATAAAGGCATTCAAGCATAGGGATACAAGCCAGAATTGCAAGAATCTGCAAGTATCAACTTCATCAAATTAGCCCTAACTGCCCTAAGAGTTACATTTAGAAATAATAAGAGATTTTTTTTTCTTTTCCTCTGGGCCAGGGTGCAGTCTGTTTTCAGTTTTCGGTCTGTGATAGATCTGCCTTGTTCTCCTTCTTCATTAGATCCTTCTATGCCTCCATTTTTAATTGCTCTACGTGAGGTTAGGAACCTGCTCTGTAGACAAATCAGCAGAAAGTCTCTGGCCCTAACTTAATCTCAACCCAAACATGCTTTATTCTAACTCACATTTTTCATTTTAACCTTTTAGAGCAAATGGTCTCTCAGCATATTTTAAGGCTGCAGCCATTGTGCCGAAAAAAATCTAACCCAAACCTCCTGAATGTTTATAGACCTGCTGCATTAACATCTATTACAGTGAAAGTCTTTGAGCATCGAGTTTGCAGTCGCTTGTCTGGTGTCACCCCTGAACCTTATCAGTTTGCATATTGGGCAAATAGATCTGTTGATGATGCAGTGTCAGGTCTTCAACAACAAATGGCCCCTGGGCCTGAGAGAGCACTCTGCTTTGCTGGCTCTCAGTACGGGAGCACCACAGGGATGCATGCTAAGGTTACTTCATCACCTGGTATGGCAGCTGTACCAGCAAGGACCATTTGATTCTACTTTCCAGGCTGTACGATAAACTTCTCTGACTGGGTGTCCAAATGTCCCAGTGTCTGTGGATTCTGCACTTCTTGTAGGGGAGGAGGCAGGAGGTCAGAGTTTTTTCCTTGTTGTTGCTTTGCCGTGTTTAGGATTTCTTTGCCTGATCTTCTGCCTTCCTGTGTATCGAACCCCTGACAAGTAAAGACCTTGATTTTTGGAAACTTAAACTGTCTCCAGAGTCATACTATTGAGTCCTCTTTACCAGCTGTTATAAGAGCATGTGGTACTGATAGCATCCACATGAGAATGCTTGTATTAATTCTTTATTAATTACTTAATTTAGTTTCTGTTTCTTCCTAAGGTGGGAACTGTATGCGAGGTGGAGTTGTGGTTCCTTTGTTTTGTTGTGTGCTCACCAAGCCAAATTGATACCAATTATATTGAAATGGGAAGAAAATATTGAATCTGTAATTACTATGACCTTACACTGGCTGTAGGTTTAAATGCTGCACATGTTCAGTATATAGTAACTGTATTGATACTTGTTTTATTTTATCTCCATCACTACGAGCAGTGTGTCAGCCATGTTGTGTTTCTTAAACTATCATACATAATGATTGATACTACAGATTGATAGATTTCAATCTCTACTTATTCGAAATCATCTTGTTTTCCATTTAGTCAACATGAAGAGGACGACTCAGCCTGTGAAAACAGTTATAATGTCTTCTGTGGCTCTGCAGCAGCTTCGTGAGAGTAACATCAGGTATATCTTGGCATGGACTTAATATTTCAAAATGTTCACAGAAAGCCTCTGTTACAAATTGGGGGCATTTACCAAGCAGGTACAGTTGAGTTGCATCATGGGAAATGTGGGATGCAGTGTTTTGAGAGCTGAACCCATACTAGAGATTAAAGTAAGGTTTTTCCTCTTCTGCTACTTTGATTTTGATCATTCATTCTAAAATCTGTCTTTAATCTGTTCCCAAGTTTTATGTAAGTGCAATATTTATTTCATCTGAACCGTGACAGGAAGGCTCCATCACATGCTAAGCCAACCACATGACTCCAGCACTTCTACAGCAACACCACTCATAGAATTCAGCAAAAGATATTTTTGGTTCCAATCTTTGCTTCTTTGTGTCCTTTTCCTTGCTGTTGTATTTCATCCATAATAAATCCAGCCCTGCCTTCACATAACTGAACATGCTGTGCATGAAGGAAGAAAGGAGTGTAAACAGGGACAGATCCTGCCTGACATTCCTCCTTCTGCTCTGCCTGAGCTTGTATACAAGTAGATCAGTGCAGCTCTGCTCTAACTATTCCAACCATGCTGATGGGACAAGGCTAGACCAAAGGGGTGTGTTTGAATCTCTGAGGGGCTGGCCCTACCAGCTGTAGGTGGAGTCTCACTGAGTGTCCGTGCATTTAGGGAGGAGATGAGGGAGGGGTTTGAGGAGAGGGGGAGAGCCCACTGGAAAAAAAAAGAGGGGGTGGGTGGGTGGAGGCTGGAGAGAAAAAACCCTGCTGGCTGTAGCTTGACTGGAGGGTTTCTCTGCCTGGCGTGGCATTCACATCCTATGCTCATGTGGTAACATCCAGCATCGCTTGGCTTCCCCTGCACACTGGCCTGATCCCAGGGATTTGAAGTAGACAGGACAGACAGACAGAGTGAAAGAGACACAGAGTGCATGTATGCTAGAGAGAGATAAGTGAGTTTAGAAGTAGAAGGGAAAAAGAGGAAAGTTCCAGAGAAGACAAGCGAGGGAGAAAGCAGGTGAGAAAGCAAACAGACAAAAAAGGAATCTAGAAATCCACTGACATGGCAGCCATGGAAGCACTGGAATCCTCAAGTGCCCAGCTAGAGCCTCAGACCCTCACTGAGATCTCAGACGATGAGGTAAACCTTCCACCTTCAGATGACGAAGATGATGCCCTCGCCGCAACCAAGAAAGAGCTGTCCATCTTGGGCACAGAAGGGGACGCTGCTGAAGACAAGGATGATGCGGTGAAGCTGGACCCTCAAGTGAACGGGGTCATGGTTCTGTCTTTGCTTGATAAGATCATCGGGGCGGTGGACCAGATCCAGCAGACCCAGAGTGGGCTGGAAGCCAGGCAGCAGGAGATGGAGCGTTCTGTGACTGGCATCCAGGGTGAGCTGACCAAACTGGCAAAGAGCCACAGCACCACGTCCAACAGTGTCAACAAGATGATGGAGAAAGTGCGCAAGGTGAGCGTCAACGTCAAGACAGTGCGGGCCACCCTGGAGAAGCAAGGAGGCCAGATCAAGAAGCTGGAGAGCAACGAGGCTGAGCTGCTGAAGAGGCGCAACTTCAAAGTCATGGTCTACCAGGTGGGAGAGCGTATGTGTGCACAAATACATTTATTAATGAGTATTTGCCGTTGGTTTATTTAAGTTGTAACGTTGTTTATGTAAAGTACATGACACCTTTTTGGTTTAGGGATGGGTGTGGCTCACTGGTGAACCAACACATGTTTGGGTTCTTGAAGTTGAATGAAAATCATGTCAATGCCACATCACTTACCAAAAAAAAAAAAAAACAACTTATGAAAAAAATGATCCAGTGGTGGTTTAATATGAGTGACCAGGACAGTGTTGATTTGCCAAAGATGTGACTCAGTTTGCTGAGGTGCAGGAGATTTCAGGGAGTGGTCAAAGGTTACCTTGCTGGCAAGTGCTCAAGTGACCGGCTGTTCTATCTCTTATCGCTGAAGCAACAACACCAACAACAACCTTTAACGCTTATACACAAAAGTATACCTTATTCATATATTTATGGCCCCCAAATACACAAAAGTATACCTTAATATACCCCCAAACGTACCCTAACCCTTAACTGAATTGTTTCTGTATACACCTGACCACACAGGTTGGGCTGGAGACATGAATCTTGCTTTCCAATGTCAACCTCTTTGTTTGCCAACCATCAACTCTGACCACACTATATTATAAAGACAAATAAATGTACAGAACAATCAATAAGCAATTTTACAGTATGTCAAATATGAGTGCACTACTATGACTGATCAGATATGTTTTGAAGTGTACAGTACAAACAGTAATATCTGTGGTATGTACAGTATAAAACAAATCAAGCTCTGGTGCTGAAAAACCAAATATATAGTCTAATATAACTTGTCAGAAAGACGGTTTATACACATCCACACCAATGGAAACAATTACCAAGAAACATTACTCACAATTACTTATCGGAAAACATAGCTTCCAGTCATTTTCCAGTTTGGTATGTGTTACATTTCTGAGTATTCATAAATGGCCTTTTATAAAATAGTACCTAAAGACAAATAACATCAAGCTTCAATCTATCATTTGCATATACAGGCACAATTCATTCTGTTTTTAGACAACATACAGAAGCAGTGGTCATGGGTGTATGTCTGCTGTTGTTAACCTACCAGATGTTGTTATACACCATCCCTGTCCCACCCCAAATCTACTGTACATTGGTGCAATACACAGTATCCACAACAGGTGGTTTCCAGATATTTTCCTTCAATAGCACATTATGTATAGGACTAAGGAATACAAGCCTTCACATGTGAGCCAAGCTCACTGGCTGTCCCAAGTCATACGGAATCCATTCGGAAAGTCATCTCACTCTTTTCCTTTTTTTAAACAAAGATGGAAAATACCACAAGCATGCTCAAGGTCCTGTTTAAGGCAGAGGAGTGGTAGCGTGAGGAAGGGACAAGACAGAGGAGAGCCCTGAAGGGCAGACTTTTCATTTGAAAAGACAGAGAGCAAGTTTTTTTCTTTGAGGGGAGCTGAGGGGAGCCCTGTTTCTTTTTTTAGCTTGCAAGGCTGCAGTGTGATGTGTAATAGCTTGCAGCTTTTTGCACAGTGGCGCAAGAACATTCAGAGTTTCCACCCTTGACTCAGACATCATGGCTTGGGCAGAAGTCAAATGAGAGCTCCATCTTAGGTAACTCTGACTGACTGCAACTAGTTGTGCATTAATGCTATTCTAACATGCTTACACAATATATTTGTCTTTCTTGTTCTGGAATGCCAGCGCAAGATTTTATATATAATGATCCACAGATGAGCAGGGCAAAGCTCTCAGCAAGTAAAAAGTTAATCTCCATCATTACATCTGAAGGAATTCGATGACTGAACCGTTTCTCAATCTGAAAGGATCATAAATCAACATTTTAATTAGTATCTAATAAAGTCTTGAAGGGGGGGTTGCAAGTTTCCACTACAATCTACTTGAAATACCACACAGTGAAAAACAAAATGGGTTGGGATTTTGCTAGTGTTGGCCAACTGCTTAGGCCCTGTGGCAAGATCAACTCCCCCTGAAATGTCTAGGCTGCCTCACTAACTCAAAACACTGGCTTTGTTTATGGTTGCCAACTATGACATAACGTCAGATTCATCTTCATTTAAAAAGCAAACCACAATGTGTTGTTGCTGCTTTCAATTTTCTGTGCTCCTCTGTTGCTCTCGAAGGCCAGATTCTTTCAGAATCAGCAGTAGACAGAGAAAGACTCCACCAACGCCCGCAGTGAACTGTAACACTGTTTATTTGGCTACTTGGACAGTGTGTCAACACATAAATACTTGGCCTTTGCTAAGACTCATTAGTACTGTGGACTTATACCTTCATGTACAATCACATCAACATTAGATCACATTAGAAGTAGTAGTAGTAGTAGTCTGTATTTACACTCACAATAATGGAAAGAAAGAAAAACAAACAAGGCTACAATTTTCACACTGCTATGAATCTATGAATCAATGAATGCACAGAATTAGATTCAAACCAAGACAGTATTATCAGCCAATATTATTCTTATCACAGATACATCAGTACTGATTATATATATATGAGTGTACATATCAGAAATGTCAGTAGAGAAATGTCAAAGATATGTTTAAGATATGTTTCATTCAGAAAGATTAATTCATTGTTAATTAACGAGAATAAAGTTGTTAATTAATGACTATAAAGTCATAATTTTAGTCTTTGCTTAGCCTGTATGTTATTTTGAAGGGGAATATTTGAAAAGCAGCTGGTCGCGTGCACAAAAATGTTGAGCATCTTCTGATTTAATGGCTGACTTTATTTTAGCTTTCACAAATATTTACAAATATTTATAGTACTTTTGAGTACCACATTGCATTCTCATAATATTACTTTTTTCTCATCAATTAATGACTTTATTCTCGTTAAAAAACCTCTTTAATGTGGCCCTAACACTCAGTCATAGTTTTATATGCTAATATAGTTTTCTTTGGGTTCCATCACCATTATGCTAACAAATGGAATCTGTACCAGAGGCGTCATCTGATATAGTGTATTATCATCAAAACTAGGATTAGTCTAACCCATAAGAACCCATGGTGACACTTTGAATGCCCTGAACTCTTCCTTAAACAGCTTTATGCTTGACCATAACTCAAAAGCAACATATACTAAACATCCTGGTGTGTTGGTGGTGTGACATGACTTCTCCAAAAATGGTGGTGTGGCCTGTAACGACAAGTGAAGGAAGTCGCTCATTTCAAAAAGTTTGTTTTTTGATACTAAAGGTAATTTTAAACCCATTTAACAGTTCAATGCTTTAATATCATGTCCTGTATTACATTTAACCTGTTCTGACCATATTTCTTTAACAAATTAATATAAAACAATAAATATAAATATAATGAACAAAAATATTATATAAAACATAAACAAAATACATACATTTTATATAATATAATAATAAATAAATGATTTTTAATTTTTTTTAATAAAACATCAGAAATGTGTTCTATGTGCTCCACTTGGTCTGCAGTATATCCCCCATAATTTTCTAGAAAGTTATGAAAAGGGTCTTGTTTCTTATGGGTTACGTTTACATAGTTTTAATTCAGCTGCCATTATTAAGGAATGCACAAGAATAACTCCTAAATATTTTTTTTGCTCACACAGCAAGGATCTCCACATGTACAGTGTTGACATATCAATACAAACTCAACATTAACATTCCCATTCGGGGGTCCCTTGGTAATCTCATCCACGGGGGGTTCATGACCTAATATGAGTGTATTTGTAAGTTTGTGACACATGCAACCTAACAACAGATACTGTTTTCTGGTCTCTTTCTGTTTTCCAGTTTTTCAAAGTGCTTCTTGCTTTTTACTTTGTGTGAGGTGGGAAATGCAGAGTCCAGACTTGGACACCCCTGATTTATACGCCACTACTGATATAGATGGATGTGTATTGTTACAGGGGGCCAGGTCACACAGGGAGGACACAGCATGAGGGCGTGATAGTGGAACACAGGGTGTTTCATTCCTGCTGTATTAGTGTCTCAGTCTATGCTCCTCTCTCTCCTGACCCTCCTTCACAAGGATTTATGACTTTCTTAAACTTGTTATCTTATGAAAAACCAATGTCATCAACCTCAGATATGATGAATATGTGTATATGCATTTTAATGAATACAGAGACAAATCCTGGTAGTCTCAGATTACATTATAGTTTATCATGGCGCAATCATTACAATTAGTCAAAGGGTAGCATCAGTCAAACGCACACCAAAACCACCCGTGGTTAATGACAACAATGCAAACAAGACTCCGTAATGTCATTGGTATGCTTGACTAACTGAGGCTACTGTATGGTGTGTAAGTGGAAACTAATCAGTGGCAGCTCTGTCAGCACATCAGCTGGAAGTGTCTGTCTCCCTGTAAGCATGAACAGCTGTGCTTCTCTGGGAGTACGTGTTTGAGCGTGGGTGTGTTGGTGTCTGCAGGGGCGTTATGTGCCTTTGGCTCATTTAAACCTGAATGTCCAGCAAGCTTAAGATGAGCTCCCTTACATCTGTGTTCAGTTCCTTGACAGCTGAGTCCATAAGCTGCCAGAGAACGGAGCTTACTGCACTTACCTGGAATGTGACAACTCAACCCCACGGTGTGTGTATCTGAGAGAGAGAAACACAGGGAGCAAGGCAGAGTGATGGAAATATGATTTTATATTACCAGTAGTAGTAGCAGTGACAAAGACGCAGAGACTTACCACCAGCTCTCCAGCTCACCTCAGCTCCACTGAAGATTATAATGTCTGTTGGCTCATTGTTGGCTCATGGCTGACAAATCCACTTTTAGACGTAACAGGGAGTTGACTTGAGCAAAAATCTTGCCCAGCATCACGCTGGAGACAGACAAAGTTAGCAGCAAACTGGTGTTCAAGAAAGTGGAGCATTTAGCAGGAGCCAGATATTATTCTCAGAATTGAAACCAGAGCTGAAAGGAGACCTATTAATTCAGTGGACACAATTACAACTGCAAATATATATTTCTCAGTTAGGTCTTCACAGGTACAAAAATCTGTGCCCAAACCCAAAAAGATGTGGAAATGTACCATCCAGAACTGAACCAGACCCGTCTATAATATGAAAGCTGGGACCTGGACCCACGTAGAACCGAAAACTGTTGGACCTGAACACAGTCGGATTCACAGACCAGATCAGCACCAATTTCACAGCTGATTACTATTAACAAGTCAACATTACTTTGCAAAAACAACATTTGTGTCTTATCTTATGTAACGTTGACAGTCTCCACTCTGCTGGCTGTGATGCATATAATCCATCCTCTTTGCCAAGAAAGTTGGTAAACACATCCAGGTTTTCTGTTCCTCCTCTCTTGCTGATTGAAACAGCATGGATAACCCCCCCCATTATTTCAAATTAAAAGCCCACTCCTGGTGACAGATGACAAACACAACTCGTTTAGACTCAGTTTTACAGTTTTGTTGCATCTAGCATGATAAGGTTTACTTGCTCGTTGGTCAGCCATAAGCCATAACACCATAACAACTTTATAAGGTGATAGTATGTCAATGTGTTTTCAGATCATTCTGCTTCCCCCCAAGAGGCCAAAGATAAATGAACACAGCTTTAATCAATCCCCAGAATAAGTTATTGAGATTTATCTTTAAATAAATAAATTGGAGCTCTCAAATGTGCAAGCAACACATCCCATCCTGAAATGGGGTCCTTATGGGCTGTTATATTGTAATATTACTAGAAGCTATTGCTTCACTGAACAATTTTAGTTTCAGAAGCAGACAATCTATCGTACCCAGGCATTGATTGGATAGACTTATGGAGGAGTGAAAGTAGGCAAGGTTCAAACTTCTCGTTCAAGATCTTTTTTCTTTTATAATTCTTTAAACTAGTACAACCTCCATCACTTTACATGTGTTTTATACAGTCTATGAGTGCAATATTATTAATGCCTTTGAGGAGAGACTGTCTTTTCTTTTCTTCCACACTGACTGTCTGACGACTCGTTGTAACGTTGATTTGAAGAACACTAATGCCCCAGCTACCCTAGGGGTGGAGGGACAGACCAGGTGTCTGCTGTTGCTCTGCCCTTGTTCCTCAATGTGTCTATGGCTGAGAGAAATACTCTAAATACTGTGTAGTCAGTATGTACAGAATGATTAGAGAAGCTTCCTCCATTGCTGGAATCCTATATGTGGGAGAGCAAGGGCAAAAGATAAACTCGAAGAAAAGGAGAACCACTTTGTACAGGGAGTGGATGGGTGTGTTGCGATGAAGAGCAGGAACCATATTTAGACAGCTGATTCATTGCACAGGCATCCCCAGCTCTCCGTGCAAACCTCCTCCTGCCTCCTCCCCATGTGAAACCAGTCACAGCCCTGTTCCTGCCTCTCCCCTGCTCCTCCACCCACTAGGATCATTCACTCCACATCGTGTCCTCCTCATCCGGCCCTGCCCTATACGCACACCCAACTTCCTTACCACCATGCCTTCATTTTCCTTTCTCTCCTTTAATTTGATTATTTTTAGCTTTTGAGTTTTCTAGATTAATCAGGTCCAATTATATATAATATATAATTCAGAAGAGATCTGCAATAACATATACTCAGCAATCAGCATGTTCATGTTAAGTTACTCTGAAATGCAGCACAAATGTAGTATTTAGAAAAAAACTGCCTGTAATTAATAATCTAAAGTCTAAAATAGAAAGATTCCAATCTGCAAAATCATCATCCCAGTATAGTATTCTTTTAAGGAGTGTTCCAGTCATTTGGCTATTTCCCTGGTTTGAGCAAGTAATGAGCCAGGGGAATTTTTGTTTCTACAAACACGCTTAATCTCTCGTAATCTCTTGTTGATTTAGTAATATGGCTCTTATTCCAGTAATTGCTAAATGCTGGGTTTATTTTTTTCAACATTTAAAACAAGCAGAATTTCAGATTTCAAAATCAACCAATGTCAATTAAATCACTGCCTATCAACAGATCCACTTGCAAAGGCCAAATGTAGAGTTTGACTTGACACAGAGCTTTGTGAGGAGGCATGGCTCTGAGCTGGGATAGCTCAGTAGCGCTCTTTCCCCTGAGGGCATTAACATTTTGTGCTCACTGGCTGCCTCGAAATCTCGGGTAGATTAAATCACCACAATCTGCACATCCACTCGTGGAGGCCAAGGAAATCTGAGTTTTCTTGCAGAGTACAACTTTGACATGTGAATTTACACTGACAGTCAAAGTTTTGACCATCTTGATAGTGCCTTCCAGTTTTTTTTTTTTTGGATGTTCCTGCCTGAAATGCTGTTCTGATTTTCACCCTGAACTTTGTGTAGAGGATGCCATATGACTGAACCACAGAGTACACATTTTACCAACAGCCTGGGAGCAATCAGTCTCCTAGTAATGTTTTGCATGTAAATTCATCAAGAGTGGAGCCATTCTTCTCACACAGGTCGATCTAGGTCCATATATGGACATGTAAGGCAGAAATGTTCCCAGCTCAGTTTACAGGCCAGATTGTGTGTAACATTTGTTCAGCTGGAAACAGGGCTTTTTGGAGGAGGCTTTGGTACTGTAGCTAGGAGTGGTGTGCATGTCGGGCAACATGGTCAGGACATTGTTGAGAGCTGGTTGACAAAATGGGGAGGGAAAGAGTGAGTGAGAGGAGGAGGGAGAGAGGATAAAGAAGAGAGAGAGGGAGGTAACAAAGGGCTTATGGAGACGGAGAAATAGAAGAAGAGTGCGATCTAAAAATAGCCTCACATACTTGTTTGATTGTGAGAACCAAAGGGCCTTTAGGAGACTGTGTTCCTGTTTGGTTTTGAAGAAATCAGAGGCTGGGCCTAAACATGCTGATATTAAGACAACAACATCAGCTTGTTTGTTAATGCGTGGCGTTCAGACGTTTGTCACCGGCTGGAAAAAAAGGCTTGTTCCGTTATTTGTTGGGCATTGTTTCTCTTCTTGAGTCTTACTGATCATACACTGAGGTGCCACTGCTTCTCATCTCCACTCATATGTTCCTCTTAGTTCATTTTGTTATCCCAGCATTTATGAGTTATAAATAACTGCTGGCAACCAGATGTCATTTGTCTCCTTATGCCCCTTACCCTATGTCTGCTTTGGATTCATTTCTCACTCAAGACAAACCCACCTGTTAGGTGATAGTGAAGACCTGCATGATGAGCCCTCCACTGATTTATCGTCTCATTGTCCTATAACATTGTCAGGGTGATATGGTACCTACATTACCCACAATGCAACTCGAGCACTGACCGTTCAATTGGAGACTCAGGTGTGTTATTCCAGAAACAGCTAATGTAGCCTGGAGCTTGTAGCCTCAGAGATGAGGAGCAGGCTACAGAAGTTTAACTCCACTGCCCCAGATTTTCAAACTTTAGTCTTTATCTCCACACCAATGCTGACTTAAGTGACATCACTTGAGGTAATTTAGCAAACTTCACACCTCTCCAGAGACACTAAAGTCTTTACTTTTTCCCCAACACACTTTGTAGATGTAGTGTCTCTGATGGAGGACATGTGTACTTGACAGGCAGGTACCTCAGTCTGTCACGTTTAGCCGTAGTCACTGCTGCTTGATCTTTGACCAAACTTGAATTTTCAGGAACCAGTAGCTTGGCACCCGGTACCAGTAACTTAGTAATGTTCACATTTTTCTATCTGTAGTCACCAACTGTTAGTTTGATATTAAAGATTACTCAAGCACGCACAAAGGTTTTTCTCTTTTTCACTCTCTGAATGGAGAATTATATACATATTGCAATGTGGGCGATACAGAACAGAGGTGCCCTGCCCTGGTTTGGAAATTAAACTGCTGCTTCAAACCTGATTGATGATGACCTACCCAAGATTTTCAGATTTTCATTTTTGTGTTGAATGTTGCCCTTTTGTGGACATCAAATTCTGGGGCATTTGATTGTGTTGTAAATTGCCTCCACACAGTAATAATTCATTCAAAAAAGGGCGTCGTCTGCCACTGCCTGGCTGTTCAAACCATCATCATTTTTCAGCTTTTGTAAAATGCATGACAAATCTGCTCTAATACTGTTCACTTGACATCAATAGAAGACTGATTTTTCAGATTCTTCTTACCCCAAATTTTTAAGTAGAAGCTTTTCCACATGAGTCAGATGTTGATGACTCATAGTCAAAAGCCGTAGTTATTGAAAACATTAGTTTGTTTCCTCATGTGATCTCCTCCATCATATGATTCCAGCTTTGAATCATCTCATGGCTAGTTACATTATTGGCCCTGAACAGAGGAACTTTTGTGATAAGTCACCAAATCATTTGTTCTGCGATGATTTGAAGATTAGGATCATTAGTTATTTTTTAACAAATAATAGGCTGCAAGGATAGTTGACAGATCAATGGACTTTTCTTTCAGAGGAACACCAGCCTGAAATGATCATGACATTTATGGCTAATTAAGAGACCACCAAATTGGATGTACACACAAAAATACATAGTGGTCATGGTATTAGTAGCGGTGGCAGTAGTAGTTAAACAACAAGCTTTTCCCTCAAATCTCATTATGGGTAGAAGATTTTATGGGTGGTTTTCTCCAGGATTCTTCATCTTTCAATGTCTGAAAAACTCAACTCACTGTGGAAAGTAGATCTTTTTGGGCCACTTCCATAGGTGATGGGAATGTCATTTCAGAAAACATCCTCTTCCCACTAATGTGGTGCACAAAAATATAAATAAATAATATATAATATGTATATAATAATAAATAAATACATTTCCCTTTTGGGCCAAATCTTTGCAGGGGACTTTTCTCCTTTGAGTTGTCTGTTTTCCTTCTGCCTCTAAAGTTAGTATTATCCCTCACAGACCACAGAGCCTTGGTCCTGCATGGTTTCCTTCAGTGAATTCTTGTCTTCTTCTCATCACTCACTGTTTTAAATTTGGATTCCAAAGTGGAAACAGTCATTTTCTGCAGCTGTATTTCTGCCGTGTATGCTGTAACAAGCTGTCTTTAAATTTCTTCACCGGCGAGTCCAAAACATCCAATTGGTTCTGTTTTTGGAGGTGTTGCATCAATGAGACAAACAATGTTGTGTTCAATTCCTGCCAGGCCACAGCTGGTAGCTTTAGCACTGTCCCACCCGTTAGAGTTAGAAATGAGCCTCAGTGTGAGCTGAACTTACATTGGTGACTTTTGTTGCAACGTATGGAAATGTCTACGAGTTTGTTTATAGATTTTAAAAACAATGGTTCAACATGTTGGAAAAGACGCCTATTCGCTTTCTTTTGAAAATGGGATGAGAAGGTGGATATCGATCTCATGTCATTGTCTGTGTATTAAGTGCACAGTTGAAGCAAGCTTGGTTAGCCTAGCTTAGCATAAAGACTGGCAGCAGCTGACTGACTCTGTATAAAGCTCAAAAACAAACCTACCAACACCTTTAAAGGTCACCGATAACAACATTTTATCCCATGTCTTTTATCCGTAGTCAAACAAAAAGGGGAGTCATGCACTGGACCAATTTCTTAGCGAACAACAGTTTATCCATTCACTTAACCAGTGTTCATTTTATTAAAGCAACAATTATTGAATTTTTTCAAATCAAATGACAATGTCAAAGCAATCTGGCAATGTGAAATGCAAAATGATAAAACCCACTGGGAACTATCTTCTCTGTATAAATCTCTCCATACACCGAAACCAACCCCCTCCATTGTTATTAAAAAGAGTAACATGTGGTGACCATGGGAACGACCACTGTCATCCCCAGCTCTCCAAGTCCCTGCTAGTCAAGCGTGGGGAAGTGTACATAGAGCCAGAGAGGGCCAGAGGGGAGGGAGACAGGGCTGCAAAGCTTGAGTTGCTCATCCAATCAGAATTAGGCCTGTTTTTAGTGGAAATCAGCTAAAGGTTGTGACGAAAGTGAAGTGTGCAAGTACAATGTTGATTCTGGTAAGCTTTGGATATGTTATTGGAATGGTTCATAGTAAGCATATGGATGCCATGTGTCACTCACAGAAGGAATTATTAATGATGGCCTTGTAGTGTTTACTCACTACTTCTTCTTTGTCTATGGGACTGCATTTGCATGTATGTGTGTGCATTTCTGTGCACTTCTACATGAAAGTACATGATCAGAATACCCCTGAACCAAAGTGTGTCATAAAAACAACCTCCAGTGGCAAGCTGTGTCTTGCAGTTAGAGCTGAAAGGAGTGAGAATAAAAGCAGCACAGAGCTGCCTCACACACACATGTCTGCAGCCTTAGAAACACTTCAGCAAATCCTTATTTATGTTAGATTCATGTGCATCCTTACAAAGCCCCTATGTTTAAATAGAGAAGAGGTTCATGCAAACTGTTTGTGGTCTGAAGCCCAGCATCCCTCGTTGTGCTGCCTTTAAGCACACGCACAGAAAATGTTGTCATTGCATATTGGCCACAAAATAACACAAGGAGACACATGTGGCCAGGAGAGGAGAGGAGAGGGGAGGAGAGGAGAGGAGAGGATGGAGGTGATGAAAATATTAGCTATTGATGAGACTGATAAAAAAAAAGAATAGTTCAACATTTCAGGAAATACTATTATATGCTTTCTTTCTGACAGTTTGTTCAGAAAATATTAATCTAGTCTGGCTCTGTCTGTTGTTCAAAAATAAACCTATCAACATCTTTAAAGCTCACTGACTAACACCTGGCAACGTCACCGTCGTGACGAGACTTCAAGAAACTGCACACAGTCACACTGCGCCTGGCTGTTGTTCACCAAGAAACAGTTCAAGCATGACCTCGGATGGGTTAGTAGGTGTACTTTTGAGCTGTTCCCTCCTGCTTCCTGTCTTTAGGTTAGGTTAAGTGAAACAAGTGTGCTTCCACAAAGGTCAACTAGCTTTATTTGCTAAAATGCCGAGATCATTTCACCATGCAAATCAGTTTCACATCACTGCAGTAACTTGTCAACCCTGTCTGCTTTCATGACATTGGCCAAGGACTCTATAAACTTCCTGGAACAAGTGAACCTGAATAAAAACAAGTGAGATTATCTGGCACACAACTGGCACTGGAATATTTGTTCGGTTGCCATGGAGATGTGATGCTGATCTGTCTCATTCCTAAGTGATCTAAGTTTACTCTTCTGCTGTGGGGAAACCATGGAAGGCAGAGAGAAACAAAGGAGGGACGAAAGGAAGAAGGTCGGAAGGAATGAAGATCGAATGAATGGAGGCCAAAGAGAGGCAAAAAGAAAGAAACAAAAAAGGAAAATAAATAAAGGAAGAAAATGTGCAACAACAGTTGTGGTCACTCACCCCTCACTCCCTCACTCCCCCCCTCAGGGACCCGAGGAAGGAGAGAGCATGTTATCACTTTATATAGCAATCTCTCGCTCTCTCTCTCTCTCTCTCTCTCTCTCTCTCTCTCTCTCTCTCTCGTCCCATGTCTGTGATTAAGGGGGATGAGTATAAAACAGGAGGAGAATAGAGAACTCTCTCCCCAGAGTTTCATGCTTTGTGTGACCATCACACTCTTTCCCATGGCACGCATATGAGAAATGAACTCAAAAACACACAAAGTCGCTCGAGCAGTTAGAGCAGTGTATGTCTACACATCTGTCCGACAAAGGAGCCAGTCTAACAGGGTGGCCATTAGGATTAGTCTGATATAGCAACTAGCTGATATAGGCTTTAGTTCGAAAACAGTATCAAGCAGTCAAAGCGTTATTCTGCATAATGGAGGTTAAAATATCATTTCACTAAATGTCAAACTATGTGAATAAGGCGAGGAGCTTTTGCAACCTTTCTCCTACAAATACAATTTGAATTAATAAGCAACAAGACACAGCATTTCTCAGTTCAGCCACTCAGAAGTTTGTTGTTACAGCCTTACTTGGTCTGGCGTGGCCAGTAATTTATGATGTGCTAATGTGTAATGTGGCTCATTATGTCAGCTAATGGTAGCAAACTTAAAGTAGATGTTGGGATTTTCTCAATCTGCATTTTTGTATGTGTATTTTGCTGACTTGTTAAACATCATCAATCACCACCCAGGTTCTGTCCCAATTCAAAGTCCACATTTAGCTAAGATTAGTCTCTAATGCTTTGCCCATTTTATTGGCATTCCTTAATGCTTTTTAACTCGCACTGGCACATGACAGACAAACCAACAACTATCACTGTGTGTGGTATTCAGGTTTGAGATCCTGAGTGTCACCTGCTGATCCGTGTGTAAATGATGTGAAAATGTATGTAAAGTGAAAATGATCTGTTGACAGTCATACTGACATCACACCAGCAACTTTACACCTTTCGCTACAGTTTAATGTCTGTGTCTGTAGAAAGTCACAGACATTACAAAACACTAACCATGTCGTCATCATTACTGATGCGAAAATTGTCTTAACTTTATTTATGTATTTATGTGAGGGTGCCTATTTTTTGAACTACTTTGTTTATTTTTGTTTGTTTGTATTTGTTCTGCAATTGAAAAATGTTCCTGTTTGTTCCGGACTGTTTGATGACGTGAAAACAGTCCCTGGGGAAACATTACAGAGCGGAACATCAGTTCTTTGGTTTATGAAAGCTGCTGACTTTGTTCGCCACAGAAAAGGAACATTTTGCGGTGGATGATAAAATCCAGTTAAGCCAGATAAAAATCCAGTTATCGAGACATGATCATGTGATTCCTCTTGGTCCTTGCAAACAAGACATTTTTTGAGAGAGAATTGTCATGCCTCTGTTTTTTAAGATCATGTGGTCTAATTTAACCCTAAAAGCAAAAAAAAATTCATTAATCTTATTTTAAGTGATTTGATGCTAACAAAAAACACCCTAGTTTTAAGGGATCGTACACTTTTTTGCATTAACAGCTTACTAGATTGCTTGAAATGAGTATTTTTGATCTTATTTCAAGATTTTATTTGCTGTAATTACAGTTGGGCAGCCTGATTTATTTCACAGCCTGACATCAAGCAAAATTCAGTTCACTGGCAACCAAATTGCCTGTTTTAAGTGCAAGCATGCTTATATTTAGACAGTGTGCAGTTTCATTTTTATTCGTCCAGGTTTAAGATATCTGTCGCTGATATTCATGCTTCCACTCTAATAACAATCAAGGGAGATGGATGTTGCCCTACTATTGCTGTCTCATTACTCTCACCCTCAACTGAAACTATTACCACAGCATCTACCACGCTGCCTGTTTGATCAGCAGCTGCTTGAGACTGAAGCGTATTCATGCCGTGCCTCATATAGTACACTCCATTTAAGCAGAATTCTGCTACATTAAATGTCTCATCTGTCCTTAGTCCAAAATATTCCACGGCACTCGCCTGGACTTAGCTTTTCTTATGTGTAGCCAATTTTTTTAAATGAGCTTTACAGTGTGTGGAGTGGAATATTTCTTTTGCGTGGCCAAGAAAAGCTATTTTATCTCAAATAAGGACATGTACAAGAGCCTTTGGATGTTTGATCATCCTTTTTTTCTTTTCTTTTTTGTTTGTTTGTGTGCTTTGTCGAGCTTGTTCGGTTCAAACAACAGCTGACAAATCTCACCAAGGCCCATTTAGTGGCTGTTCTAGGGTTTTCAGTCATATCACATCACATGATTGATTTCTTGTAGTCCTTAAAATTTCCCAAAAAGAAATACTACATCTACTTTTCCATGACAACTTGGCAAATGCCATAGGCTGATAAACATCATGTGATATGATCAAAAGATCGAGAACAGTAAGATTATTTTTTTGTAATTCCAAAACTACAGAAAAAAAATGTGATGTCCTCATTTGCTTCTTCGAGTGCCTCAGTTCCTCTGAACATCAGCAGTTGTGTCATGAGGATTCCCTGTTTCCCTGGATTTACTGGAAAATCCCCTCATTGTGTGTGTGTGAGTAATGGAATGCGCAGTCATACAGCATCGCACAGTACACTATGCCTGTTGCTCAAACAGGTACAGTACACACACACACACACACACACACACACACACACACACACACACACACACACACACACACACACACATGCACACGCGTGTGTCTGGCTTTTCCACAGCAGTAGGGGAGTTCTTGGTGGTTTGAGTTTAAACAGGAAAACAGAAACAGAGCGGGGTGTGTTACAGCAGGATTCCTCTCTCTCTCTCTCTGCGTAAGGCTGATGAGTGGTTGCAGTGTGGGTTTAGAGTGGAAAGCTTCCATGGTGTGCTTCTTGTCCCACAGACACACACGCATACACACAAACACACTCACACAGGCACATTTCCCCATGCACGCATACAAAGACTTTCATGACACAAATGCAGACATTAGATGATCATACCTACTCAAACATC